>JAJJXG010000013.1:195000-795000 GCA_024516215.1 Geopyxis carbonaria | reverse complement strand
TGCTTTGTAGAAATGATTTCATCTTGTTTTTGGGGGCGGGGTTCCTGCATTGGCGCGGGCCTTTGTGAAATTCATGCAATTTGAAAGTTGTACGTTAGAAATTGGAAGCGAAAAAGGAGTCTACGGTACCCCATGCGCCTTGTATCATCATGCTGTATTTTTCTTTATCTGAGTGTTGTTGCTGTTGCTGTTGTTGTAAATATGGTATCGTTTAATTTAAATTGCACGAATCGACGTTCGCTACCACAAGTGTCAGTCGATTTCTGTTGAACTAAAGCGCCGGGGTGAAATTGAAATTGCAAATTGGGAGGTGTTGGATATTTGTGAGGCGGCGAGCGAGCCCATGGTCGGGCCCCAGGGGTGGGTTGTCAACGCACTTGCAATCAATCTCAAATCAGATCACCAACACGGTTGCAACAGTAACAGTCTTTTTTTCTTTTCCTTTTCTTGTTCTGTGCATTTATGTTTAATTTCGATGGAAAACCGTAGCACGTTATGCAAAAAATGCAGGCTGCAGGCAAGCACCACTGCGCTGCACAACAGAAACAAATAAAATTGTTTGATTTTTTCTCACTCTTCCATGGAGGCCTGGGGCCGGAGCATGATGGAGCACGCAGTATCATGCCGATTGTGCTCGATGATACGGTTTGGTTTGGACAGAAGCATGTCAGGGCATGTATGTAGAGTATGTAGGAAGGTCATGTACGCAGGATTAGAGCTGAGCTCGCCATGGCCAATCGCAGCGGCGAAACATGGGTCGGTCCCCATCCCATCACGGTAGGCACAGACGACGCGGAAGTGTAGGAACCGCAAAGTCCAACGCAGCAGGTCGACGACGAAGTCCACGGCGACGGCGACGGCGACGACGGGCATCCATCCCCATCCCCAAACCCACAACCATAACCATGCCCATCCATGCCTGACCACAGCGTCGGCTCTCCGTCGTCCCTCTTTCCTCAGGCCTCCTCAGGCCTTATCGGCAGCACTATGCTCAATCGCAACGGCCGCCCTGGGACGTTACGGTTCGACGCGAGCGCTGGGTATATAGATACTAGCAGAAAAAAACAGAGGTGATGTCGTTGTGCAGGACGGGGAGGGGGCTGCCTGGCACTCGTCTGCTCAGGTGACTTTGGCGGCCCCCGTAACCAGTGTCGCCCATCTGCAGGGTGCAATGCAGAGAAAAAAAGTTTAAGATTGTCGCGGCTTGGGAGGGCGCTGGCGAACGTGGAGGGGGGTGGTTGTGCGCGCGAAATATAACGGTTCCGGCGAGTTGCAGAGGGGGCCGGAGGGGTGCTGCTGCTGTTGTTTCTGGGGACACACACGCAGACACACACACACACGCTCGCGCTCACGCTCACACATGCTGCCACGGCCACCAGACCAGCACCACCGCCAGCAATTGGTACTTAGTGGTACATGATTGCATGGTGGTAGTGACACGGGATGTTTGGAAGCCGGAGCTGCAGAGAAAGCTAGCTCGAACGCGGTGGGATTGGGGGTTGATCAGCCATGGCAAAGGCAGTTCAGGACGAGCTGCTCGTCTACGGTCGTGTTGGTGTTGTTTGGGCGGGGGAGCATGGAGAAGGCATAAACGAAACGGAAATCGTTTATGCGGTCGCGCGAGTGCTAGGCAGAGGCTCTGTTAGCTCTGACTCTCCCTACTCTCCCGTCGCGCCGTCGCCGTCGCCGTCACAGACGATCACCAACGCACGCACGACCACCAAGCTCCTCCTACAGCCAGCGCGCCCGTGACCGCACCGTGACCATCCGCCGCCATCGCCTCTGCATTGACAGTATCAACCGATCCAACAGCGACCGACCAGGCAAGGCAGCGATCGCATCCCCCACCTGGGCCCTCGCCATGGCGAGGCAGCGACTCTAATTGTAATGCTTATGCATGCGACGCTCGCTAAGCGCTGCTTGTGATACCACGATTAGAAACGGGCCGACGTCGCACGCCCAGCAGCGGCAGGGGTGCCCGATGTGAGCCTGTTGGCTGCGCTGCGTCGAAAATAGGACCACGATGGGCTATCGATAGCAGCCCGCCAGGCCCAGCGCGGACGCTGGCTGGCCAGATCTGGGGGCGCGGCCAGGGCCTCGCGCCTGCCCGGATCCAACCACCAACGT
The DNA here is from genome assembly GCA_024516215.1 of Geopyxis carbonaria. Classification (NCBI taxonomy): domain Eukaryota; kingdom Fungi; phylum Ascomycota; class Pezizomycetes; order Pezizales; family Tarzettaceae; genus Geopyxis; species Geopyxis carbonaria. The sequence goes on along the minus strand of JAJJXG010000013.1, from coordinate 792,873 downwards.
CGAGCACTTGCAGCCCGCCAATGGCGAGGGCGAGGGGCGACTCGCGAGGGGCGCTGTGATTCGATGCGATGGGGGCTGCTGCGAGCCCTTTCCCAGGTGCCGGCCGCGAGCGCTGCACGCCCCCCCATCCGGCTGCAGCGAGTGTGATGAGCACGCCGGCGCTGGGCCACTCAGCGGCGAGAGCTGAGGGTCCGGCGAGAGGTGGAGGAGCAGAGGCAGGGGTGCAGCCGGGGCGCGCAGCGGTCGCTGCGGCGGGCAGCAAGTGACCTGCAGCTGCGATGTCTCTCGCTTCAGGGTTTTTCGTCCTATCAATCCGTCCGCAGGTTGGAGGTTGTGACTGACCGACCGGGGCGCGCAGGGCTGGGCATCGCGAAGCGCCTCAACATCCGTACTGTACGTACCCAGCGACAAAGGTTCTTTTTTTCGCTCGACGTGAGGTGACTTTGGGACTGGACTTTACTTGCAACAGCAGTCGCAGTTGCAGATGTTGCAGCAGAGCAAGATTGAAGGGCCGACTGAGAAATGATGGCCGTCAGCTCAGGTGCCTGCAGCCTGGCCAGTGGGAACAGCCCCCCGAGACGTCGACTCCAGGTACGTACCGTTTTTTGGCAGCCAGCCAGTCGTGGGGCAGCGAGCGTCTGGTCGCCCGCGAGAGTGAGACAGCCGGCGCTGGGCAGATTGCACCCTCTGCCCAACAGCAGCAGCGGAAGCCCTGCGTCTGGCATCCTCTGCGGTGGTAGTGTGCAAGGAGGTAGCCTGCCTCGTTATTACGGAGCAGCACTATTACTTGTCCATGCCTGTGGAAAAAACGCCCCAACACATTTAAAAGCCCATAACCACACAATCGATTTTTTTTTCGAGAAATCCGTCAAAAATAACCGCTTGCCCACCCCCTCGGTTTTTTTTTTGTACGTACCCTTTCGAATTGTCCGCTCGCCGTCCCTTTTTGGCTCTGCTTGAAGTCTTTCTTGCTGGTCAATTGTTTCGTGCTTTGTTTCTTGTGGATTATTATCCCCGGCGGGTTTTTGCACTTTACTGTGTATGCGCCACCGGTAGCAAGACTTCAGGAATAACTTTGCAACTCCGGCTATTTCGACAATTGTCGGGCTGCCCGTACCGTAAGCTTCTGCTTCTCTGGCAGAGCTAGAAGAACAATCCATACCATCGTCTCGACCTATAACCATACCGCATTATAACTACCTCGAGTCCAACTCACCCAACTCCAGCAATCCTTACCACCACCCCTCCCCCTCCATCGCTCCATCCCTCCCTCTCGCCCCGAGACAAGACCAGACCCCCCGGATCGGATCACAGACCATCATACAGAAAAGTTGCAACTCGCCCAGGCCGAGCTCACCGCACTCGGAACTGGCCGTCGTACTCGCCTCACGCACTCAGTTGTTGGATCGATCCCGTCCTCCGACTGTCTTGTGCGAGCTTAATTTCGCGCATATATCCTTACCCAGTTCTCCCACGCGGCCGCCACACACATTCTTAATCCACCATCCCCTTCTGCGGCTGCTGCTGTTGCTGTCGTCTCTTGGACGCATAACCCATCCGGGTGGGTACGAGGCACACAAGCCGCGAAAGTGTTGGCCTGCATCGATTGTGTGCGGGGGTTTGCAAAAAGTACATATACAACCACCCCAACCATTCCCGTATAGACATCCTGGCTCCCCAATATTCCTACTGCCGTCTACAAAAGAAGGTCGTTTGTTCATAACCCCCCCCCCCCCCCCCCCCCCCGCCGCTGCCCGCTCCCAGCCTTGGTCTGCTCTGAGCTATACAACTTGCAGCGCGCGGTTCAAAAAGCAACCTTATTATAACACCACCACCACATCTAGTGCAGGCGAATTGACTGCTTTTTGCCAACTGCTACCACAACTATGTACCCGCGCCAGCATTCTGGCACCGGGTCGATGACTTCCACCTCGACCATCTCGCTGTCGACCGACGTGATCATGAAGAACACCAGCCTGGAGCCGTGCGCGGCGTCGGCCAAGCTCGTGCTGTACTCGCAGGGCTCGTCGGTGCTCTGTCTGCGGCACGACACGCTGGAGCTGGAGCGCCGGTTTGAACGCCATGCCGAAGAGGTCATTTCGATAGCGATCGACAACACCGACGTCGACAGCCCGCGGGTCGTCAGCGTCGACGCCTCGAAGACGGCGATTGTGTGGGATCTGGAGACGGGCGAGGAGGTGTCGCGGTTCACATCGTACGAAGACATCCGGGTGGCAGCATGGATGAAGAATGGCAACCTGGCGTTCGGTAGGCGGGCTCGTTCGCAGGATATTCACAATTTGTCTGGTCGCTAACGATCGAGTGCAGGTGACACAATTGGAAATGTTACGTTGTTTGATCCGAAACGCATAGAGTCAATCTCTGCGCGGACGATATTCGATCCTTTGACTGCCATTGCTCCTGCAGCGGACTGCAGATCGTTTGCGCTAGGGTATAAATCTTCACGATGTTTTTTGAATTATGCGAGAGCTCTGTCTAATGCAGCACAGATACCAAAATGGATCCATCCTGGTAGCCGCCCTCACCCCGTCATTTACAATTCTGCACACCCTCACCACCACATCTCTCTCGCCCTCGCCAATAACATCACTAGCATGGCACGCGTCATCGTCGCGGCAAAAGTCAGACATGCTGGCTGTGCAGACCCACGATGGCGACCTGCGTGTATGGAGCGTGCCCAAAACCATTGAAACCGACGACAGCGCTCGGGTGGTACGTGTTCTGAAACGCCCGGACAGCAACCAGCGAGGCAACAACTGGCTCGCTTGGTCGAGAAACGGCCGGATCGTTCAATATTCCGAAGGGTGAGTACCGCTGCGCCACCATCACCTTTGCTGTCTGCCGATTCGCAGCACAGGAAAAGACGGCATCAGCTGACGTTCTATTTTTAGCATATCGACCATCTGGGATGTGCGGACGAAAAAAGTCGCCTGGGAGGAGATTCCAACGATGGGCGACCTCGCCGGAATATGTGTTTACGGCGCGAGTGGCGCGCTGTTCACGTTTGGCAAAGACAACACGGTGCAGCAGTTTTCGCTCTACCCACCAACGCTGAAGGCAAACGTGCTGCATCTTCCCACAGTGCCGCCACCATCGCCACCGGTGTCGATTGAGGAGAAGCAGGATGAGATGACCATGCTCCACGACACGCTCCACACAGATGATGAGATGGGACCGGTCCGGGAAACGTCCCCCATGACGGCGATAGCCATGACACCTCTGGGCCGCATCGCCCAGGAACTGGAACGGCTGGAGCACATGGAACAGCAGCCTTTGGGAGGGTTAGGGATCTCGAACGTCCCGAAAGAGCGCTCCGGCTCGGTCAGCTCCAACAGCAGCAGCGGAAGTCGGCACAAGCACAATCTATCGTCGTCGTCCAAGGGTACCGTGGGTTCCAACGCCGAGTCAGAGTACTCGTCTGCAACCACCGTGTCACCCGGTGCCGGCCGGAAAGGATCAGTTGGTGCAGTCTCGCTGGCCTCGCCGCGCAAGCAACATCCTCTGCGACAGGAGCTGCACATCAGTCCTGATGTCGTCCATGCGCAGGCGATGATGAGCCCCGTTGCCGATGTTAATGAGATTTTCTCGTTCACGAAGCAGCGCATGGTCAACGTCACGTACGAAAGCCCGCGCATCGGCGGCCCGCAATCCAACATGAACGAAGACGACCTGCGGCGAGAGATGCTGTTCTGCCTCTTTGGCTGGAAGGGCGACATCGAGAGTCTGATCAGCGACGAATGTAAGCCTTGATTTCTCCTGTTACTGCGCCGCCTGCTGACATGACACGAACTAGTGGAATCTGTCAACGCCCGCTCGCCTAACGCCTTGGTGCTCAGGATGTGGCTGGGCGATCTCGACCAGAACTCGCTCTCCGTGATGCTAGGCGCCGACTTTATGGTTTCAGCCGACTGGCTGTTTATTGCGTTAAGCGCCATGGGTGAGTGCTTCTATTTCCGTGACAGCGCACGCCCTGGCCGAAACGGGCTGCAGGAGCGTGGCAGAGCAGCGAGCGGTAGCTGACGGCGGAGTCGCCCCCGTGTTGCAGATGGCCAGAAATCGTGGAACCATGTTATGCGCGCGCTCGTGATGCGCCTGTTGCAGAAGAACGACCTGCACATGGCCGTGCTGGCGCTGCTGGCCATGGGCGACAAGAACGACGCCGTCGAGGTCTACGTCTCGCATAAGCGATTCCTGTGGGTTGGCTTACTCTGCGCGCTATGCATGCAACTGACGGGAACACAGTGAGGCCGTGCTGCTGACGTCGCTGTTGTGGAAGAAGGACTGGAAGAAGATTTCCCAGTTGGTGCGCAAGTGGGGAGAGCATGCGCTCGAGACGCATGACGGCACTCTGGCTGCGCGATGGTGTGTTGTTTATGCACTGCTCCCGTCACAGAATGTCACACTGACTTTTGAAGCTTCGCCTGCGCCGGCACTGAAGCCCCAGCCGACCGCGCTCCCATGCCCATCCGGTCGCCCCCCCTCGGACGCTCGTCATCTGCTCTCTCCCGGTCAAAGTCGCACCTGCGCTCCAGATCTGAAAACGAATCGATGAGCAACTTTGCGGGCAACCTCGCACGCGGGCTGTCCATCAGCTCGCCGTCAAACCCACGCACGACGCTCAAGATGACGCCCAAGAACTCGCCGCTGAAGCTGATCACCTCGTTCCCGTCGCCCGAAAAGCCCGAGCCGATCCAGCGCTCCGCGACAACCTCGCCCAAGATCGCCGGCGTCAACCGCTTCTTCTACAGCTCCGGCGCGTCGCGCTCAGCATGTGCCACGCCAATCGCCATGTCTGCCCTGACGCCGGTCGACCCGTTCTGGCAGCACGACCCGTTTCCGTCGTCAGCGCGGACCATGACGCCCGGCACCGCCAAACTCCCGCCGGTCACCGAGTCGCCGCGCGTCTCGCGCCTGACCGCGCCGATCAAGGACATCAAGATCAGCTCGCCCATCGAGCCGCGCACGTCCAGCGGCTTCGGCGAGAGCATCTCCCCTGTGACCCTCGGCGAGGCCTCGCGCGGCCCCAGCCCCGGGAACCTGCCACCCCGCAAGCCCAGCCCGCCGCACGAGAAAGCGCCCTACCCCGGCTCCCCCACCGGCAGCCCGCCCAGCGACCCGCTCCCCGCCCCTCCCGCCAGCGCGTTCGCGCGCGAAGTCAGCCGCGCCGCAGTCCCCCGCAAGCCCGCCGCGCAGGGGCTGCAGATCCAGTGGCCGCCGATCGACACCATAATCCGCGACGGCAGCCCGGCGATCTCGGTCACCGAAACAACCAAGGGGCACACACGCAAAGGCTCGATCACGCGCCCGTCGCCGCCGGTGCCCAGCGGCCGCTTCGCCGCGCCGCCAAAGTCGCCCAAGGACCTCGACAACCTGCTCGCGCTGATGGAAAAGGGCCAAAAGCGCCTCGACTCGCAGCGCGCCACGCACCGCCCGTCGCAGCGCCGCCTGCGCCCCGAATCCCCCGACCGCGGCGCCCCCCGCCGGCGTGCGCCCCGCCCGCGCGACCTCAGCCTGGAACGCGGCCGCCCCGGCCCCGACGCGACCGTCAAAACGGCACATATGCGCTCGCCGTCCAGCCCGCTGCCGTTCTCGCCGCAGGCACGCATGTACCACGACGACGCGGTCGAGCCGAACGTGCCCGAGGAGCCCGAGCCGCTGTCGGGCCGCTTCTATGGCGACGACGTGCGCGGCCGCGGCGAGACGCGACTCCCCGACGCGAACAGGTTCCGCTCGCCGTCCAGCCCGCTGCCGTTTACCGCCCAGGCCGCGCACTATCAGGGAGAGGCGGACGACCGCATCGACGACGACGACGGCTTCGATGAGGCCGAGCGGTTTTACACCACCGCGCCCGCGCCGCGCGACACCTCCCGCGGCCGCGACCGCCACGCGCAGCCGTCGCACATGCGCTCCCCGTCCAGCCCGCTCCCCCTGTCGCCGCAGGCACAGCTCTACACCGCCATGTCCGCCGAAGTCTCCCACGACCGCGCCCCCCGCGCCCCGCGCCGCCGCCCCTCCGTCGCCTCCCACCGCACCGGCTCCATCTCCCGCGCCCACAACGCCCTCAGCCCCCCGCGGGCCCCCTTCGCGGGCACCGGCACCCTCCGCCGCTCCCGCTCCGAACGCACCATGAAGCAGTGGAGCGACCAGCTCGAGCGCGCGGGCACCCTCTCCGGCACCTCTCTCGCACGCGAACTATCGACCCGCGGGCTACCCTCCAACCCCCGCGCCTGGCGCGCCGAGCTGCAGGCCGCGTCGCGCTCCAACTCGCCCCTGCCCGGTACACGCGGGCGGTCGCCCCACATCACCCCCACCGTCCGCGGTCCCACCCCCTCGCCCGCACGTCGCATCGACGGCCACCGCGCCCGCTCCTCCTCCCGCTCCCCGGCCCCTGCCCCCGCCCCCGCGGTGCAGAACCCGTACTACCCTTCGCCGGTAGTGGCGGAGTACGAGTCCATCGGCTCGCCGCTGTCCACGGGGCTGCCGGAGCTGCCGCAGTTCCCGGCGGCGCTGCCGTTTGAGCCGCTCATACGGAAGCTGCCGCCGCAGCCGCCGCCGGATAGTCCCCCGCCCCTCCCGCACGACTTGCCGGTGCATCCGGCGCTGCAGATGCATTTGGAGCCGAGCTTGCCTGGGCGCAAGGGGGGGGGGAGGACGGGGCGGAGGGTGAAGCGGGCGGGGGAGATGGGGGGGGACGATGGGGGGAGTGTTTACAGCGGGGGTGCAAGTGTGTACAGTGGTGGAAATGGGCATGGTGGGCATGGTGGCAGTGGACATGGCGGTGGATATGGCGGGGCCGGGAGTATTGTGGTCGGTATAGAACCCGCCGACGCATGGCCGCGCGAGTACAACGCGTACTACAACCCTGCCGCGAGCACGCCGCCGACGGTGGGGATGGCGGGCACGGAGATGGCGCAGCGGAAGACGCATCATAAGAGTGCTAGCTCTGCCAGCAGTGGGATTGGGGCTACGAACCAGATCTGATCCGTCACTGCGACTACCACTACTATCACTACTATCACTACGACTACCACTACTATTACTCCTACTCCTACTACTACTATCACCACTACTACTACTACTACGACTACCGATGCTCAAATGTGGGCTGTTTTTCTTTTTCTTTTTTGTTGGGACGAACGGACCGCGGGGGGGAGGTTCTTGTATCACTTACTTACTTCCGCATGCTGCAGGTTTTTCTCTTTTCTCTTTTTCTCTCTGTTTCTCTTTTTTCTCTCTCTTTTTCTCTCATCCTCTTTCTCTTTCTCATTTTTGGCCAGGTTTCCCCAGCGGTGGAACATTATGACAGCGGAGAGCGGGGGATATGGACATGGACAGGGCTGGGACAGGGCTGGGACGGGGGTGACATGGCAGGAGTTTGATTTGCGTCTGGATTTTTGTTGAGGATCTTTTGGGCTACGACTTACGACACGACTACTTCTTCTTTTTCTTCTGTCTCTGTTTTTGCGTGCATTATTGTTGCTGCTGGGTTGTTTGCGCTGCTTGGGTTGTTTGGGTTGGTGGGTGCGGGAGCGGGTGCGAAGGAGCGGTAATACCCTGGCGCTGTTGGTCTTGTGCGGTTCTCTTCTCTTCTTTCTATTTTCTTCTCTTCTCTTTTTCATTATTCTATTCTTTCCACTTCACTTCACTTCACTTCACTTCTCCTTATTCTTCACTTCACTTCCCTTCACTTCTCCATTCCCTTTCCTGTAAGCTGAACTCAACGAAGTTTTTAGAAGTAGTGCACGGCTTGGAGACCTTTATGGCGGACCTTGAGCTTGGAGTGTGTAGATATTTATGTAGCTAGCTAGGGGCAAAAGACGGTTTTAACTATTTCTTGATATCCACATTTCACTACCGTAACCCGTGTCGATTGCAGTAATGTGACCCGGATTGATTGATTAACTGATCGATGATTCATAGTCGCATTGAGCCACGCAGCTGCTATGACTGAGCATGAGCTGCACAGTGGCTAACTCGTAATCAACATGACAACATGACAGCAATGGAATTACAAAACAAAAGTGGCTTGTGCTCCACTGTAGGCCTAGTTACAGGTTCATCGACCCTGACTGTGTAAGTTGTAAGTTGTAACTCGGTTGGGGGGTGGTTGTTGTTGGGGCATGGTCATGCGCGCGAGTTTTGTGATGTGGGTGTATGTCTACCTGTAGGCTGTAATCGTACGTGCTCTGAAACACAGGGACACCCCAGCCTGTCACTGTATGCAGGGTCTGACAGCTATTCACACGCTGCCACGACAGACGTGAACGTCACAGGCTCGCACTCGCGTCACCAACACCAGCCAGGCCATCGAAGTCGACCCACCGGAACCTCCTGGCACGCACACCCCGAAAACACGCAACCGTGAATGTCCCAGCCCGGAGTAAGGGTCGCCAAACCCCGACGCGGCGTGTGTGGTCCGCGAACCCTGCCCCTCCTGGGCCCTAGCTGTTGAACCACAATCAACACCAACCACCCCTCCAGCGCGTACTGGGTCACAGTGCACACTTACGGTCCTGGGCTGGTAATATTGAGGTGCAACAGGTCAGGAATATGGGCACTCGCCGCTCGGCCCAGCTCCAGCCAGACGGTAGACCCGCATTACCTAGCGTCCTTCAAGCTTCCATCCTCGTTCACCCACCCAGCCACCGTAGCACATGCTGGAGCGGGAAGTATTTGAGGTCTCTAGAGATCAGATCTATGAACGGTCGGTAGAGTCTGTTGAACAGGTGAGGAAAAGCAGAAAAACATGCACGTCATATATGACGTACACCCTAAAGGATCACCGGCGGGCGCAGAGTTGTTTGCGGTATATCTTGCACCGCCAGAATCGATGACATGATGTGAGGAGCGTTAATTTGTTGGAGACACAAGTACGACCGTGTTCGACTGTTAGGTTATGTGTAGTGGAAGAAGATAAGAGCAAAATAAGGGAAATCAGACACCAGAGCCTACATGAAGAACCCGAATGATCGGCGATGCAGACTTCAACACAATCGTTGTGCCGTTCGAACAATCACTCGATTGTATGAACAAATTCAACGCTTCTCCCCAACACGATATCACTCGCAATCAATAATATTCATCTGTATCTTTATTTCTCGCTCCCTAAGCTACGTCCCCCTTCGACTTTCATTTGTAACTCGTGACCATATTAACCCGCCTCCCCTCCCCTATCAGAAACAAAGTAACCCTCAAAGCATGGAAACTGACGACACCGGCTCGCGACGAAAAAAAACACAATATAAACCACAAAAAGCGCACATGTAAAACAATGGAAACCCGTAACCAAAATGCCAGAGAGACGTGGACACCGATTTCTTTAGTTGAGACTGATTTCGACCAACGCAGCCGCAGGAACCACATCCGTCAGCTCCACGACAATCTCCTTGCTAGACTCTGACGGCCCAACCAGATCACTCAGCTTCACGCCGTGCAGTCCTGCCGCTCTCTAAGCGGCTTCGACTGGGTTTGCTGCTCCAACACCGCCACCTGCGTCGTCGCGCAGCTGTGGATCTACTAGCCCCGGATCAACCACAACGTCGTTGCCGCCGCCGCCCATCATCGGTGCCTGTGGCGCGACCTGGCCGGCCTGTGTCTGGTCGACGGAACGGTGCGCGTTCCCCAGCGCCGTGACGGCCGCAACGTGAGCGGCGTCTTCCTCGGCTGATGCCTCGACGGCCTTTTTCGCAGCGTTCTTAGCGGCTTGCCCTGGAGCGCGGGTCTTCAGCTCTCCAGTGACGAACTGCAGGTAGTAGGGCACCTCGATGCCGGATTTGAGGAAGAATAGTTTCAGGTTGCGAGCCTTGTCTTTGAGTTGCACTTGATTGCGGTCTTTGAGAGCCTCCGAGACGGTGCCACCGGGCCCGAACATGGCAAGGATCTGGGACCAGTGTGGTCCTTTGACGCGGTCCAGACCCGCCATGAGCGCGTTTTCTTCTTCGGTTGACCAGGGGCGACGTTGGGAGGGGAGACCGGCTCGGCGTGCGTTGGGAGAGGCCTTGGAGGTTGCTGCGAGGCGCGCACGTTCGTAGAGCACTTGAGTGGGTTGAGATTGCTGTGGTACTGGGGGCTGGGCGATGGGGGGTGCGCCCATGTAGGATGTGTTGGGTCCAAATAATTCCGTATCGATTGGGATTTCAGCGTCACCAGATTGACCAGTGTGGGAGTTGTGGTTTTCGTGAGACTGGATGCCGTCGCCATTGTGTTGGGGAGCAGGGGCATGGTGGTTTGGCATTGGAACTCCATGGCTGCCCAACATCTCAGGATGATGTTCGAGACCCGTTGCTCGTAACTTCCGAACTTTTGCTCCTCCTCGCGGCTGTGGGGATTTAGCGATACGGTCAATAAAAATATGGATAGGACTCTTTGTGCATACCGGCTGTGCAACGATGATCTCATGATTTTTGCTCACATACCAATTGACTTCTTTCAAGAAGTCTTGCCACACGTATTTTTCCGCTAGAGACTGGTCTTCGGTTGTTTGCATCAAATGATTCCTGCGGTGCTGTAGCCTCGCGACAAAGTCTTGTTCGCTAGGCGTCAGCTGTTTTGCACCGGGCCGGCGAGCTAGCAGAATCTCGGTCATATTAGGAGGGAATAAATCTTCTAGTATCTCAATCTTAGTGCGCTCATTGGTTGCCATAGCAGAAATAAATGCTTGGGTCTTGAGATCAAGATAAAGTGAGCCCTGCGACTTGAGTAATCTGCCGCCATCCGGAACAAAGGTGTCAAGGAAATTTTCGTTGAGATGAAAGAACCCAACTTCTTGCGAACCAAACACGGAAGAAACGAACGTTGCAAGATTAACCTTGCGAATAGTAGCCCGCTGGTCAGCATCCTCCAGCTTCAGATCATCCGCAGACAGAAACGCCTCCTGTGTGTAGAGCTTCTTGGTCTGATCAAACAGCGACTTCATGGTACTATACGCCTGTCCCTGGCCCGACTCCGGCTGGGTGACAATGTTGATAGTATCCTGGTATGGCCCCTTTCCTAGCGTCTGGAGAATCTGTCCAGACTAACAGACAGCTCAGTCAGCTTCAAATCGGCCCACATTGCATCGTCAAACTTACCAAGTTGTCCAAGATCGGCAGACTCTGGATCCTCATACTTTGATTCGCGTCCCACAGTCCAAATGTATCCATTCCCATTCCCATCCCACCATTATCCAGTGCAACGCCCCATGGATTCTGACCATGCGCGGCCGCAAATGCTGCTGTAACATGTCCACCCTCCCCATCGTCGTCCTCTTCATAATCGAGGTCGTCGTCATCGTCTTCATCTTCTCCATTCTGGCCGTCCAACACTTGCACCGTCGAAGTCTGATGCGGGGGAGGCGGTGGCTGTGCCGACAGTGCAGCGATGTGTGCTGTAAGATGAGCCTGCGCAATACGATCCGTGTCTTCGGGAGTCAGCGCATGCCGGTCGCCGAGATTGGGTCTTTTGGCGGCTTCAGCGCCTGCGATAGAATCGTCGGAAGGTCGCTTGCCCCATTCATTTGTCGTGGGAGCCGCAGTGGCAGTGAGGCCAGCGGAAGCGACAGACGTTGAGAAAGACTGATTGAAGGCAACTATTGAGGAAAGATTCGGGTCGACTGAGGTGTGTGAGTCTTGTTCATGGTGGAGTTCTACGAGTCACGTCAGCACCGAAACGACAAAACACGACACGAATAATCAGACAGGACCCGACACAACACGAATAGGACGCGATTGGGAGCGAGAGAAGAGAGAGAAAATCTTACGAGAGTTCGAATCGACTGCCACAGCGGGCGCACCAGAAGTAGTGGTGGTTGGCGGTGACGCTCGAGGGTCCATGTTGTAGACTAGGTAGATGTGAGGGGGGGATGGCGGATGAGCGTTGCCCTCCCAGAAAGCCCTGCGCCCTCGGAACTGTGATTATGTAAGCTTAGGGTGAAGGGTGAGGGTAAACTCGCCAAGCCTTTAAGCATTCAAGCCTCGAGTGTGGACATACTAGCTTGAGTGGTGAAGATGTAATCAATCGCTATATTTCAGAATGAATTGACCGGTTGAATTGAGGGTGAATTTAGTTCTTAGATTTCGTTACTCTCTCTGTTCATTAATTCGCCAAAATGGTATCTCAAGTCCAGTCAAAATTTTCGAGTGATACCAAGCCACGATTGCAACTTGGGTTGAATTTATATCTTGATCACATTAGTTCACATCAGTACGCACGCGTGTGTACTCTTACACGATGTACACAAGTAATACTTAGAAAGAATTTATGAAGCAATAAAATGGGCAAGTGTTTTTATTTAGAGTGAAAACTACTGAAGACTCCTTGTATGCAGTCTCGTGCCCAGTCGGTGTGTCGATGCTTGTTCCTCGCTTGGTGTAAGCGAGTTTACGAGCAACCTCTGGGACCAAGATTAACTGAAGACCACATTTCATCAAGTAACTATCAAACGAGAAATCCGCGCGTCAAAATAAAACCCCAATTTAACCACAAGAATTTTCTGTGCACATCGAGCTGGCACCAAAGAGATCTTTCGTCTTTTAACTGTCGTATCTTCAGTCTGCATATCTGTATTCCTAGCTGTATTATTAAGTTAGACCGGAGTTTCCTGTGCTGTCATCCCTATTTGCAGTTTGTTAGTGCTTATACTAATAGCATAGCTGTATCTAGCTAGGTTGATGCTCACGTTCAGACGAAATATCTTTCAAGGTGTAGATTTCATTGTAAACCTCGGTGAGAAAATAGTAGAATCTCAAAGCTTCAACATCGGTGCTCTTTGCCTTTCCAGTCAACTGCTCCAACGCGTCCAACGCAACTTGGCAGCATTTCTTCTCATACTTAAGAATATTAGAAATCTGATCTTTAGCATCAAGATTTGCTGCCTGCGAGAACTCGGGAAAGTCAAGGGAGTTGAGGTTCCTTTCGTTCCGATCGCGCTGCAGAGAGGCACGGTCGTTCTCCATTCGTGCTTTATTGCTGAGATGCATCCAGATGTCTTGAAATAAGTATTGCTCTTCAGCACTCCGCTTCCGGTGTTTGTCATTCTGAAGGAGGCAGCGCAGGAAGGCAAGGGAAAGAGGTGCACAGCTGTGGCTGGAGGCAGTGGAATGTGCCCAAGCGTGATAAGAGCCTCGGGGTATCTTCCATTTTCCTGCAGAGTCTTTTTGATTGTAATAATGTTGGCTATCTTCGAGTTGGATAACGTGTGATAATAGGCAATTGTGGAGTTCATGTTTTAGCAAATTCTGATCATATGTGTTGGACGACGCAATCGATTGATGGTTTAATATTGATGAGATGAAAGATTTTAGCTTGCTCTTCACATCCGAAAAATCATCATTTGTTATTCGTTGCTTGTGGTCATCATTTGTATCCGAATCTATTGTCCTGCTAACCGAAAGACCGTTCGCAACGATTTCACCTTGGAACAAGTTTGTGATAATTCGTTTAATGTGCTCTGTAGCATGTGAAAATCTCTTTCCGATTATGTGCTCCATGTATTCATCGATCTGGTAAATTCGAAGAACCATGAACATCATGTCAAACAAAACATTTGTTCTCAGAAACGACGATTTAAGGTTGTTGCCGCATGCAAATGTCATAGCAATAAAGTCAAAGTACTCATCCCTTTTCACGTTCTCTCTTCCAAACATGTCCAGCCGGATTAGTTTCAACCGCTGCAAAAGAAGATACCCTTCAAAAACACATCCTTGAACTCTCCACGGCGGACAGCCCTTCAACAATGGTAGATTGGAATACATTTGAGTGTATTTGTGGACCCCCTTTTGAGGAATTTCAAGCAGATCTTTTAGCTTTGGGCTTAGTGAATACTTCGGATAATTCATGTTGAGTCCTGCCAATATGTATGCTTTTGAAATGTTGATTGGCGAATAAGTAACCTTTGATATCCACACATATTCAATCTCGGGAATTTTGTTGTTTGGGTCGCTTATAAAAGATCGTCCTTTGCTGATGGCTGTACTGATCTGGAAGGAAAGTTCTTGTGAGAGAAAGGGAAGCGATGATAGATGGCACAGTGCTATTATTGCATATGAAGTTATCTCTCGCGATGGCTTAGGACCCCACGAGCCGTTGGAATTTTGTTTCTGAAGCGTCTGCATTAAGGCTTGAAAGAGAACAAGAGGAATCTGGTGCCGAATAAGATCATCAGACAATGATTTTATAGTTGCTTGATCCCATGATTTCACAAGACGAATTAAGGCTTCTGACATCAACATAAGAGGATAGAATTCGGAGATGTTCTGGCCATTCGAAGTGTGATTAGTTTAATATTCAATATTCGTTCTGAAAGGCACAACCTACCCACTTATCCATGAAGGAAACATCGGCTCTCAACCATGAGAAACATAGAAACTTAGCCGCCTTTTCAATTTGTAAAATATAATTTATCGGGTTAGGTGATTCTAGAATAGCGCTTAAAACATTGCAGTTTGTAGTCAAACTAGGGTGTCTCTCCATCATGTATGTTAAGAAATGGTCCGATCCTTCAAAAATTTTGATAAGTTTATCTGGTGCCGTTGGCTTTCCCAAAAGATTTCTGGTTATGATACTTTTGGCAGTATCATCTGCATCCGGAACGCTATATCTAGCTATCGATTTATTAAAATGTGGGTAAGTCGTACGAGAAGTTTATACGCATACAAAATCCACTTGCCAGTTCATCCAGCGTTTCGTAGAATTCTTCAGTGATATCAAGAACTGATTTAATTCCGCTTAGTTTAGCAACATCGAAGCCGCCTTCCAAGAGAGTGGATGCAATCTAAGCTGTCAATACAACTCCCAAATCAATTTAGAGATCGCTCACCCATAAAACTTCGAACCCAGTAGTGGGGTACATTCCAGGAACACCTCCATATCCAGGACCCGGCTTCCTGGACGAAATCACCATTCGCAGGTAATTTTCGGCTTGTTCATCCCAAGTTGCGGAATACATCAAATAGGCTGCCGTTGATGATGGTGAGCTACCCATTCCGCCAAAAATTCTTTGATTCTGTAGCCCGGAAAAATCTTGCTTTCCGGCAAATGCTTCGAGAGAATGTGTGATTGTAGTCTGTAATTTTCCGGACCAAATTGATGACGGTATCTTTGACAACTTCTTCTGATTGAGCTCCATCAAGAGTGCTTTGCTAGGGAAGTCAAAAGAAATACCCTCTTGTTCCAAAAGCTCTAGCATTGAGGGAATAATGATCTCAAATCCAACATGATCAGTGGAGGCAATATCCAATACTTCTAATTTTTCTTCAAGAAACTTTATCGCGCCTTCTATTCTAACTTTCATGTCTTTTGGTGGAATACCAGAATGTGGCGGATATGAGTTCTTCTTCAAGGCAAGAAGGCCTGCCAGCGTGTTTACAACTCCGTCCATGTCGGAATCGTAGCTCTCCCAGCCACCGCAAGGTAATTGTTGATCAAGAACGTATTGTAAACATTCTGGGAATAGAGGACCTGGTGAAAGTATTCCAGGTGCATAATTATTTGGTTTTCGAACCATAGATACCCAAGCAGTATCATACACCTGACTTGTCAAGTTTCCAAAGGCATGGGTCCTGCCAACGGCTTGAGAGACATAATCAACGAGAGGAACAGTTTGATCGTCAAGACTATCCATATTTATTGCGACCCTCAAAGCTGAGTAGTTCAATTAACGATATGTTACTGAAAGACAATAAACGGATGAGGTATTCCGCGAAATATCCGAAATGTGAGAGTTAATAGCAGAATGATTCTGAATAGAAGCGTTTATATGCTTGTGTGTGTTGTAGGTAGTACACCATGCAAAGATTCCTGGTTAATGATTCAAACCTCTTTAAAAACTAAGCCAAAACTTTCATTGCGGTTTGCTGAATTCAACCATATCTCTGATCTATACGGTTTGTATTTTCATGTGCCAATCTATCGTACGACTGATGAGATACCTTGCTACCGTTTGAAGGCTTGGGTGCACAAGCTTAGAGGAGAAACTAGCCCATCTCCAACAAATTCCATAAGCTCGTGTTTCTTACCGAGTTCTAGTATAATATCGTATTATTAAATTCATGCTAGAATACAACCAAAGAAACTGTATCCTATGGTCCTATATTGGAATAGCTGAGTTTAAGAAGTTCTAGAACACGGTCCATGAGCTTTCCTTGCTCTGTCGGACCCTTTTCGTGTTGAATATATGTTATCAAAATCAAAACCTGCAATCATTCCCCGTTTCAATTCCGTCATCTTTTCCTGTCAATTGGCCCGAGTCCGGGAGTCCCTAATTTAGAAGTAATCGGGTCTTTTAAAATATATTTTAGGTCAGCTACGGGACTCTCTAGTCCCCGCTTATCTAGACCTAGGCTGTGGACCTCGAGGTCATTCCTCGGGACATACTCAGGGCTGCAGCTGGCCCAAGCTATGGGTATGTTGGGACGGAAGGCCATTTAAAAAAGGGAGAGACCGATGGTTTGACCCATGGAACTATGCAATGTGACACTATCTTGATAGATAGAAGAGTATTGGCGACAATTCTTCGAGCCTGGCTGGTGCAAAAATTTGACCCAGGCATTCATTTGTATTACAGTCTGAAATAACTCCCCGATTTTGCCAAGTTTCTTCAACAGATGTGGAATTTAGTTAAGCTAACTAGATTGACAAATTTGGGGTTGCCAACGTCAACGCTAGTGAATACCGGGTTAGTACGAGCACTCGTACTTATGCCCGTCAAACACTACATCACATGCATACTTTTCAGATTCCTACTTATGAGTTACTAATCGCGATACTTTATGATTACGATGTCTCGGATTTTTAAGCTAACACATACTGGATAACTTCCCGTAACATCTGGAGAGTCTCAAGTTTCAACCACAACAGCTGTACGAGACGAATACCGCAACAAAACATCGGAAATTTAGATTCCAAAACTGGCGAGGGTGTCACTAACCATCGCCAGAAGTAATATCAGATTCCAGATCAAAATCAATGATTTTCGCTGTGCATGTCCAGACTCCCACAGGTGTGACCTACAACACAGCAGCATTTATAGAAACAACCCTCTACTTTACTATTAGTTGTTCGTACGATATCGGTGTTACAGTATGTTGTAACAAGGGCTCGAGACAAGTTCAAGCCATAAATTTGTGTACTTGAACGGGGTTAAAACCCCGATTATAATCCAATTACAAAATCCTCCACCTTTCGTACTAAGTACGTACAATTCCACAAAGTTTCAGCATGGACAACTTACGCCTTAAGAATATTATAGAGCAATCGAAATTCCAAACTTTGGATCTCAAAAATCTGAACATCAAAGGGTTGGAACAAAATACTTGGCCAGTCTTGCTGGCCACTTCTTTTTTTGTATGGGTCTTTTCCACTGCAATATATCGTCTCTATATCCATCCCCTTTCAAAGTTTCCTGGACCAAAAATTGCTGCTTTGACCCTATGGTATGAAACATACTATGATGTTTGGCAAAAAGGAAAATTCGTGTATGAAATTGAGCGTATGCACCAGAAATATGGTATATCATGATTCTATCCAAGCACCAATAGATTTTTCAACTAAATCATCTAGGCCCTATTGTTCGGATAAACCCATATGAAGTCCATATCGATGACCCAGACTTCTATCATGAATTTTACGCCTCTTCCCGAAAGCTGAAGAAGTATCCTTGGTATTACAAAGTCTCTGGAGTTTCCGAAGTTTCTTTCGGCACCGAAGACCATGAAGTCCATCGTCAACGACAGGGAATGTACAAAAACCTCTTTGCACTTCGTTCTATCCATGCTTTCGAGCCTACAATCAAGGAGAACATCGCAAAGCTTGAAGAAAAATTTGTTGATCACAAGAAGTCAAAAGAGCCCATCAATTTATCTCATGAATATCGAGTACTCACCGCTGATACTATCACAACTTACATTGGTCTTGGGCCTAGCCCGTTACTCGACGACGGTAATCTAGGAAAAAGCTATCGCAAGTATGCTCGAATAGTTACGGAAACCTCGGTTCTTGTTCGCCATTTCCCTCTGATTGCACTGTTTCGGCTTCTGCCTCCATGGATGGTGACGACAATCAGCTCAGAGTTTAGCATCTTGAAAAACCATCTTGACACTTTGAGAATTCAAGTAGAGCTGGCGTACAACGGTAAAGTCAAGCGGCAAAACAACCCTGCCTCCACGATGATTGATGGGATTGTTGGAAACGAGCGCCATAGTGGCATATCTTTGAATGAGATCACTGAGGAGGCGCTCATTTTGGAAGGGGCTGGAACAGATTCAACTGGACAAGCTTTGGAGTGTGCAACATTTTATATCTTGAATAACCCTGATGTAACCCGGCGATTGAAAACGGAACTCGCAGAGGCCATTCCAAACCCAGAAGAAATCCCCCCGCTCCCAAAACTAAAGGAATTGAAATTTTTTGTAAGTAATTACACTTTGAGTGCTTGGGCAACGTGGTCTAATTTTTACAGACAGCAGTAATCAACGAATCCCTAAGGCGAGTAGAATCAATGAATCAACCAACCCTGCCATGTAATGCATAGCTAACTTCCTACATAAAGGGTATGCTCGCCAGCAAGTAGCAGATTCCCCAGAGTCAATGAGAATTATCCCACAGAGTATAAGGGCTGGGTGATTCCAGCATCCGTGAGTAAACCGAGAGCTTGTGTGGACTGAATCAGAAATTGACAGTTGCCACTACGCGGGAAATAGACACCTATGAGCATGAACATTTGGAACAATCACTACAACAAAAAAATATTCCCTAACCCCGCTGAGTTCAATCCTGACCGCTGGCTTCAGCCAAGCTCCTACGAACTAGAAAAATATTTTGTACCTTTTGGTAGTGGTTCTAGAATGTGCATCGGAATGAAGTATGCAAACCTCCCATTTAATGTTTTTTTCGCTGATTCGCGGTGATACAGCTTGTCGATGGCTGAACAATACCTTGTACTAGCTACTGTATTCCGCCGATATGATCTCAGTCTACACGATACCACCGTGGACGATGTGAAAATGGTAGCATCTTGCATGATTACACTCTCAAAAGCGGATTCTACAGGTGTATCGGTGGTAGTGGAATAGAACTCCCAAATTCATGTTGTATCAATGGTTGCAAGATGGTGGCAATGCAGTGCTAAGCTAAGGAATAATTCTACTTTTTTGGATATCGAATATTACAGACACGTTGAAAAATGTTTTTGAATTAGTTCTTTTAGTAATATACATGTAGTTTGAAACCATAAGGCGCGTGCTGTTCTCTGTCCGAAATAATCACTTTCGAGTGTGCACAATTTGTTGCTGTGCTACACCTTCGGTAGAACATCATGATGTTAATTAATCAGCTATAATGTTAAGGCTACTTGATATTATAAAGTGCGGGAGACCTTATGCAATGTCCTTGGCGGCCCATTGTATGCTAAACATATGACGGGAGCATCATATGTTTCTGTTTCATCCGACGGGGTGGAGTCGCCTTCGCCTAGACCCACTTTAACCAATAATTTGATCCTCTTCGCTTGTATTCGTGTGACTTTCTTATGCTGGCTTCTGGTCCTCAGAACAAGGTTTATTCAGACGTCAAAGACGGTTAGTAGATGCCTGGTTGCCAGAACTAGTCGCCTCTTAGGGGAACTATTTTGAGTACTTCGTATTTATCAAAGACTTCACTAAAATATAGGCAAGAGATTGCGGTAGAAATTGTATAGGATAGTAAATACAAGTATTCGTACTTCCCAACGCAGCTCACGGCTGGCATATCCACATGGTAGGAATGGCGGAGGCCATGGATGCGTGGCTAGCCGCAAATGCGATGAACCATGCAGGCACTGCACTGCTTTGTCTGGACATTCGTCCTACACCCAACCCCAAACAGCCTAACAGCCCATAGACTCCAGAGACGTACACTACACATTTTAACTCTGCCGAAAAGGCGTGCATATTCGACTTTCGCGGACAGATCGCCTTGCACATATCTGCATAGGCCAATGGTAAGGTTGCGTTTACAGGACTAGTTTGTAATCCAGAAAACTGATTGTAACTCTGGAGACACGAATTCTGGGCAGCGTTATCCTGATGACACAAGCACACAACAGCATAGAAATACGATCGATGTAACCAAGCAATCAGTTGAGGAATTTTTGTAGGGGTAGGAAAAGGGGGGACAATGACAATAAAGCACACGTACAATCTTCTGAAGTTAATGGATAGCGATACAAGATTTTCCCGGGGCCCAGATTATGCGGAACTTTTTCACCAAGGGGAAGATTAACCGCAGTTCTTCAACTGTTTCCTAGGATCAACTTTTTTTCCGTGTTCTATCTATTTGCTAGCCATTACACGGCATTAGAGGTTTCTAGAATGTGTTCAAAACGTAACCCGAGTACACATAATATACTAGCTTTCATCTGACCTTTGGCAATTGCAGATTTTCACTGTCAACCAAAAATCGATAGTTCTCCAAGCAGTTGCTTGATATTTCTCTTGAAACTATAAAGGGTAAACAAAATATGATTCCAATTGAAGCTCGATCGAATTTTCACCTGCTGTGGAACTATGCAATGTGATACGAGTACGTAAGGACTAGTATTGTCACAAGGAGGATACGCATGATGAAGCAAAAGACTCCCTGTATTCCGAGTAAAGTTTAAAATGACTTTAATTTCTGACAGGCATTAAAGTTCCATCGCTTACGTACAGAAAATCGCACATTTTCTAAACGACAAATAGACAGAAACCAAACATTGAAGATTCCAGTGACCCTACGCATGAAATTTCCTTTTCTAAGATGCATAACCGCAAATCTAGGGCAAACAACGGTATTGTGAGCCACTTTGTGTCTCGAAAACCGCTGTGGTATGGAATGCACAATGATTACCAGGAGTCTATTCGATTAAAGGCGAGACCGGGCTATCGGATCATAAACTGCCTTGGATCTTGCATTGTGTAAACATAATGATAAATTCCTTATTATTGATAGGTGGACGGTCCAAAAGACAGAACCTTGGTGGCCGGAAGGAACAAGGAAGAGTCAAGTCAGAGTTTAACGTGTTCATACATGCAGCACAGAGCACAGCATATTTCACTTCTATCCGCCGGTGGTACCAGAAAAGCTTAGTACTCAGACGTGGGCAACTACGGAATACTTTGAATATAGGCGAGACGATACCCCTGCTATTGCACATGCACGCATACGAGAAACCGTTAAAATATTTTAATCTTGTTATATCTGTCTAACTAACTAGACAATACACGTCATTAACCCGAGTGTAGTACACACATCATATCAGCTAGCTTTCGTCTGACCATTGGCAATTGCAGACCTTCTGTAGCACGTAGATGCTGTGTGATAAACATTGAGCTGAACGATTCGACAAAGCTTTTTGTTTGAAGGGGTTCCAACAAGCACAGATATGCAGTTGACTTGATAAGATATTGGAGTACTTCCCTTACCCCTGGAGACTCTCCAAATCCTAGAACTTTGAAGCCTTGCCAAACCTTCCGCCACAACCACAAAGAAAGTTTTTAAGTAACATACATAGAGTGAAACTCGATGCCCGGATCTACTAAGCTGCTGACCTCAATTGTTAAAAAAATGATTTTTATGATTTTGATGCTCCAGATTCTGGGATCTGGAGGGGCTCCAGGCGTAAGGGAAGTACTCCATTCTGCCTGGATTTCATACTAGTATTTTGACACCTAGTTTTCAGGATATTTTGAGTTACAGTAGCACAGCATCAGCTTCGATGACAGTGCGGACCGATAAGCTAATGAGGTCACCAAAATACAGTTTCCAAGTAACCTGAGATGATTAGCTGTACAACCCCTGGATAAGGTACGACGTTTCTAAGGCAGTACGAGTAGTACATGTGTGGGAGTACTCGTACAATACGTTGTTGCCCTGAGACATAGATAGCATGTGGGAGATCTATCCATCCACAAAACCTGTCAAACAAGTGAACACAAATCAACCGGGTAAAGGAGAAACAAAAAAAAAGCAAAACAAAACGGTTCCTATCAAGCTTCGGCTAATCACACCAAATACATAGGTCTATAGGGTCTCCGGAGCGGCGCGGAAATAGTTCCTGTGCACAATCCGTTGTTGACTTCGAATTTGAATCAATAAAACGTAATATCTCGCTTGTCCTGACGGATATAGTAGCAGGGGGTCCCTTTCATATCTCATATTGAGTATATGTTAGTTTGGAAAGTCTAAATGATCATTGATTATTCTCGGGAGCCAATCATTGATGGTCACTCGATGTCAGCCAAGGGATACTGAAACACACATTATGGGGCTGGAGATCAGCTCCATGCAATTATGTTGGAATACGAACCTAATAATTAAGAACTAGAGTATTTGAGGCAGTAGTTAGCGAGTATATTGTAGAACGTGCACGTTCCGTATAATCTGCTTTGCTATTCCATGATTTAGTCATTAACAGCTGCATCGTTTCGCTCGATTCTGTGACCTATATGGGGTCGTTTATGCTGTCTTAGCCGCTACTATTTCTGAGCATGGGCCTTGAACTGGCCCGTGCGCTAAAATCCGAGTATGCGTTTTTGTGAATCGTCGTCCATGTGTAACATTGTAATAATTTGGTCCGTGGATTCAGCATTGCACTGCTCTTTTCATCCCATAGTTTCTATCGCCGGAGGGTCTTACTATTCTTCTCAGACTTTACCTACCTCTAGACTTTTTTTGACCTGCTATCGTACGATTTCCGGAGTGTAACCTTGAATTAAGTATGGGTAGTACCTATTATCCACGCGTTGATCACAAGTATGTACGAGTACTTGTGACTATGATTTGGCGTTATATGTGCATGCTAACGGTTTCATTTTGTGAAACATTTTACGACAGGGTTTTGAGGAAATATGTTTTGTTGTTACCGGTTTTGTTCAGTGGACCCGACCCAAGAGATACACAACCGAGTCAGGAGAATTTGGATTACGAGCACCAAGGAGAAGTACAGACGAAAGGAAGCAGCCAGCAGCCAAAATGACTAAACGGTTTACAACTTTGTTTATTCAACAATTTCTGAAGACTGGGGAAACATATATCTAATTCAGTCGGAAGAAGTTTCAGGTATTTCATATAACTCATTTGATAAATGTCACTGCAAGAGAAACTCTCCGCTACATGCAAAGCTACAACTTCTTGAGATTTTGTACCAACATCCTAAACCCAGGGTTTTCCTGACCAGTAACCCTCTCCAGTCTCCCAAGCTCCCCTTGCAGATCTCTATTCAATGTCTCCAATGCTAACTTTGTAAACTCTAAACTTCCCGTGCTCTCGAGAATCTCTAGCACATGCAACTTCATTTCTGGGGAGATTCCGTGCCCGGGCGAGCGGTTTCGTGCCATGAATATATTCTGAAGCTCGAGCTTGGGGGAGATATTAGAGCAGTTAGAAGGAACCAAAGAGGAACTAGTAGTGAGACAGTGGATAAGAGGGAAAGAGAATTTCCCTTCATCAAGATCCTCGCAGAAGCCCTTTTGGTCGGCGTACTGAGTGGAGACAAGGTTGATGTAGTCATCGCGGATTTGGAAGTAGCGGCCCAGGAGAATCATGAGGGGATCAACATCTGGTACTCTTTAGAAAGTTAGCCTTAGAAAACAATGGTTGGCTTTTTCTTACGATATAACTTGGGATTCGGCCTCCATTAGCTTGTGGGCTATGCGGAAAAGACCGCCAGTTTCTGTATTTTGTTAATTTGATATTTTAATGCTGTAAAAAAAATTAGGGAGCACACTTTTGTCAACCATGTTGAGATATTCGTCCTCTCTGGGACATTCTGCTAGATAAGTTGTGTGCAGATCAATACTTTGTCCAAGGAGCATATCGGACACTCCTTCTATACTTGCTGTTAGTTGAAGTATCATCATGGATAAAAAATGACCGATTACCTGTGACTATAGAAACGCAATCCTTGTTTGATAGCTTTTGTACCTCGGAAATCGATGATATTAGTATATAGGTGGAAGAGTTTATTGTTTGTCCGATACCAAAGACCATGTGTGCGGTTGGTCTACCCCTGCGAAGAGGCGATTCGTCTTCCATATCATCGAATCTTTATTCTTTCAGTTTATATGATGTATATTTGGATTATCAATACAAACAGAAGTGAAGAAGTGTGAAGCAAATCAACAACTTTCTTTATTATTTGGAGACTGTTTTCCGGCAACTGAAACCAGACATTGAGTGAATCAATTAGTATATCTCGAACCCCTTTGGATGGAAGTGATTTTATATAGTTAAATGGAGCCAGTACAATCTATTAGTTTATTAGTTAGTTGGCTCTAATTAGTGCGAAAAAAACCTACGTCTTCTCGTACTGGGGTCATCCATTCTGAAGACTGATAAATTGTGCTCTTGACGGATGTGGTTGATGAACAACTTAAACTATCTAGATCTGCTGTTTTTATTTGCATCTGGCTATCAGTGCCACTTTCATGGGAGGCTCTATGGTTCGAGTTTTGTAAAATCCGTTCTTTGGTTAAAGAAATGGCACTATAATTTCCATTGTTGAACTGGAAGTTATTTTCAATGATCGAAGACGACTTTGTAGTCGTGGTAGAATGCATAACGCAACTAGTGATGCGATAAGGATCAATGAAGTTGGGGCAGTAAGAGGTATTTCTTAAAGAACTTTAGATGATGTATTGAAAAGATCTGCATGTAAACTGGCGTAATGTGGAAAAGCACTCTTATTTGGAACCTTTGATATTAGAATTAGCCTCAAAGACTTGGGCCATTTCCGCGCTTCATATTATCCGTACGACATGGTTAACACGGTCAGATGCCCCAAACTCATAGATGTGTTCTGTCAGACTCAACTTTGTGACCATCACTATTGCTCTACTCGATTACGCATGACCAACAGAACAGAACAGAATTTTTGTCTAATTCTGTAGAGTTCGCCTCAAGACTTCTAATTCGAGAGAGATCTTTTATACTTTCGTTATTGCTATCTTCTCTGAAATCTGTGACGCGTAAATAGAGAATCTAGCTTTGACTGTCGTGGTGATATTTTATTTCTTATATCTATCCTCTTTGATTTGACTCAAATTGAGTCAAGCCAGTACTGAAATAGTAAGAAAGAATTGGACACCGGAAGCCAAAAAACGCGGAAACGGATATGGAGAAACCGAATAAATACCGAAAGACGGCCTTTCACAGACTGAACATTAGGCGGAACTGATAAATTTTGTGTTCCAAATATATACACAAATAGATGTATATTTTTGGCTAGGTCTCGTCGACATGCAATGAAAGTGCCACGAAACCGTTGGCGAGTACGTACAAGTAGCCATCAGACAATTCATATCAGAATATGCGTTCCTGTATTTAGGTCTAGAACCGGAGTACGTATTGTACTAAAGAATACCAGTAGCATTCCACTGCAGATATGCACGAGCACACATGGCCAGCTTCTGTACCACTCCACATTATCGTAAGATCATGATAGCCCAAAGACGAATGAGACCCTTTCCTCGTGAATCCCTTTTGCACAACACCTTTTAAGAAATGGATACGTGTAAGTAATCTCTCGTTTTACCACTGAACAAACAAATACTTACTTAACCGAGAACTCCGTTCCACCACACGTATCCTCATTTATTTGCAGTTCTTGAGAATTCATCGACAAAAAACTCCCTCTCTCAGTCCCTTGGCCCTATATTTTTCTTCCACCAAGACACTTTGGCCATAAATATGTTGCTACCTTTGCGCGAAATTTTACTTTTTGGCTTTCTCGGTGTCAGTGCTGTATGTATTTGTTGAACATATGCTTTGTCAATATTACTGACCTTTCTAAGAGCTTTTTGTACACAACCGCGTTAGCTATCTACAATTTAGTATTCCACCCCTTTAGAAAAATCCCTGGACCACGGCTGTACGCCGTTTCTCGTCTTCCATGGATTCGCGACTGGCTTTCTGGAAAGCTCCACCATACAGTTCAAGGAATGCATGAGAAATATGGCGATGTAGTCCGTGTTGCCCCTGATGAACTTTCATTCATCGCGCCCGATGCTTGGAATGACATATATGGAATTAAGAGCGGAAAGTCGTTCATCCGCGACCCCAAATGGTACGCCAACCTTACCGAAGGCCAGGATGATATCATTGTTGGAAACGAAGTGGACCACTCTCGGTTCAGAAAGGCCTTTAGTCCACCGTTCTCTGACAAGTCATTGAGAGAAAATGAACCTGTGATCAACAAAACTATCGACCTTCTCATCACTCGACTCAAAGGTCAGATCAAGACCAAGAATGGCATAGCAGACATGGTGAAGTGGTATAACTGGACTACATTTGATGTGATCGGGGAGCTGGTGTATGGTGATTCCTTTGGATGCTTGGAAAACTCGGAATTTCATCCATGGCTATCAATCGTGCTACAAAACATCAAGCTCAGCTCATATGTTGCGCTGATGGAAAGGTATCCTATGATTAAGAAGTTAGTCATGAGTTCTCTGCCGCGAAGCTTAATGGAGAAAAGGAACATGCACGTCGAAATTATCCGTGAAAAGATCGCTCGACGGTCCGAATCGAAATCCATGATGAAAGACGTGATTTCCCATATCAGCAACAACGAAGACTCTTTGACCCAAGGAGAAATCGAGGCTAATCTAGCCCTTATTACTATGGCTGGTAGTGAAACATCAGCCACTTCTCTTTCCGCCGCAAGCTACTATTTGACAAAGAACAAAGGTGCCTTCGAAAAATTAAAGGCAGAAGTTCGATCTACTTTCACGAAAGAGAAAGAAATCACACACAATTCTATCAAAAACTTTCCATACCTGAATGCTGTCATTAAAGAAGCTTTGAGATTATATCCCCCTACGCCAGTTGGACTTCCTCGAAGGGTTGTCAGCAATAGCGAAGTCGTGTGTGGCCACTACATACCTAAAGATGTACGTCATTCAGAAGATTCCGGTTTTGCTAATCCATATGATAAACGGACAGATTATCATAGTAGATGTGTTTGCTGATAGAAAACAGACCGTTGTCTATATGACTCAATACTCCGCATATCGCTCGCCCAACAATTTTCACTTGCCTGATGAATTCCGCCCAGAACGCTGGTTAGACGATCCAGAATTTGCATCTGACAAGAAGGAAGTTTTGCAACCATTCATCACGGGCCCATACAGCTGTATCGGAAAAAGCTTGGCTTATATGGAGATCTCCCTTGTACTAGCCAGGATGGTGTGGAACTTTGACTGGGAGCTTGAGATTCCTGGCTCAACCACCTTTGAAGAGGAGAAGGTTTATGCACTGTGGCAAAAGAGTTCCTTGAATCTAAGATTCACGCAAATATCACTAGACAAACAAATGTAGTAAGTGTTTTCCGTACCTAAATTGATCCCTTACGATCATGGCGCGCGAGTTTTGTTTGTTTGACAGGTTGAACTGTCTGGCTAACGGATGGCCTGGGTAAAGGCTGTGGCATTCGTGTCCAGTGTGCAGAAGGAACTTTGAAGCAAGCTCTCTGAAGTACATTCACCTAGAGAAACGTCGATGCCGAGTACCACCAAAAAGTCGCTTCTGCAAAATTATATGACTGTGTTATTCCGGAATGAGAAATGATATGTATCTATTTAAAAATGTATATATTTGCAGTTATAAAAAAGTAAGACCAAAAATGTTTTTAGACTACGTCACCACTGCCTTTGATTCAATTCTATGTAATTACCTAAGCGGCTTAGCGAGACATGTAAGCCGCGCGTGACCGTGCACCCTTAGTCATCCAGTCTGAGTTCAAACAGTTTGCATCCGAGTACGTCCGAGCTTGCTCCCTCTCTGTACACTATGGTATATCGGAATTGTGTCTCAGAAGCATATTAAAATTGTGTCTTGCGGCCATAGATTACCACAAAATTTTGTGTTTCAAGCCACATATCAATGTGTTTCAACACACGGACAATAATGGTTCAACACACATTTATATTACTAAAATCACCTATCTAAATATGTGCTTGTAACACAATTTATTTGTGTAAATTACACAAATTATTTGTGCCTAAGCCACAATTTATTTGTGTCTGAAACCGAACAATAATGTGTAAATTGGTACTGCAAAAATGTGTCTTTGACACAATGAACCAACGGCTTTTTGAGAAAAAATCTCTGACCGCTGAGATTTGAACCCTTGACACAATTACAGGATCTGTTCTGCTGTTGCGCTCAGCCCACTGTTGTACCACTACACCATGTTGCAGTTGTTGAAAATTTTGCTGTAATATGCAATTTGAACCATTAACGTAAGTTTTCTCACATACAAATTCTGACTTAGTGAAAATTTCATTACGTCTAATTCAAACTCTTCGACTATCGATGGGGGTCTTTGAAGCATTTAGCTTGAATTGTGTCTTTGACGCATTTGGCTTGAATTGTGTCTTTGACGCAGTTAGCTTGAATTGTGTCTTGGACACATTTCACACTATGCGCTTGTAAGACACAATTTCTGGCTGTGCTCGAGACACATTTTTTGAAATGTCCGGGGTAAAGCACATTCTCAAGTCGTCTTGGGAGTGGCTTTAGGCTATTAATGTGTCTGAAACACAATTAAAGACACAATTCCTACCAAACGGAAGTACCATAGTGTGTAACTCACACATCACACGAGTACATGAATCCGTGCTTTACTAGGCGCCGTCGTCTAACAGGACATATATATGCCAACCACCACTTGTGATTTTGCGTGATATTTGAGCCGCAGGAGTCTGAGAATATAATAAATTGGTCAAATTTTGAACATGATATGAAGTAATTAAAGAGCTAAAAGAAGCTGTTTCAATCGCGCATGTTACTAAATTTGAACAGACAGAGAGAAACTTATCTAGATAAAAGCTAGACACCATGCATCTAAGTAGAAGGCAAAGTCTAGACGATACATGCACCAGTTCAGTACTTGTAAACGCATAGCCAATATTAGGCCTTTGTGAATAAGGATATGCAATATCCTCACTACTATACTATATATAGTGAATGAAAGGTAAGCTCTGCATCGTGAACAACTATACTTGTAAGTTGTATCATGGAATCAATTCCGAGTGAGAAGCCGTGCTCAGATTGCCAAATGCAGCGCGCTGTTATTTATCTCAAAGAATGTTAAATTAACCTGCATATATATTGATTTTTAAACAACTTGATTAAGCTTAAATTCCTCTCAACGCTGAAATATTTGTTACCAAGGACTCCCGCCAAGAAACCCTCCGTCATGACCCCGACTAATGATTATTGATCCACTATTAGTTCGTGGAACTATTGGCCATTTCAACGGGATGGAAACCAGAACACCGCGGCACCGCGGATCATCGCTATGTCCGGGCTGGGTGCCGTTTTCATGGGCGGATAGATCCGAAAATCTTTGGGAATGCCAAGGACCGGTCCGCGATTTGATCGTTCGTACATTTATCCGTTCTCCACAGCGGACCCAGAAACTATTTAAGAAGGACGTCCTTCGGTCGGATTCTCTCCCCACGGTTCGAATAAAGACAGGTGGGACGCATTTTACCAATTTTGTGTGCCGAGGAAGTCGCTAATATTCGTCACAGTATTGCAAATATGGTTTCATTTAACTCTCCAATGCGCAAGTTCGCCTGCTTCGCCTTGACGGCGCTCGCCATCCTTCCCCCAGCCCTCGGCCTGGACGCCTCTGCCGATATCCCCTTTAGCCTGCTGCCAAAAACCTCAATGGCCGCCAAAGCGCCAGGAAAATGCTGTGGAACCGGCACGCTCCACACCGGCACCCCTCGCGGCCGCATGCAAACATTCGGCGGCGGTAACTTCATCCCACTCCTCTCCCGCCGTCTTACCTAATCAAATGTCTTAGTTGAAACTTACATCACCGGCCACTCCTCCACCAAGGTCCTACTATACCTGACCGACATTCTTGGCCATGTACTCCCAAACAACCAGCTTCTCGCCGACGATTTTGCCGCCGCCGGCTATAAAGTCATAATGCCCGACCTCTTCTCTGGCGACGCCTGGCCGCTCAACCCGCCAGAAGGCGCCGACCTTAACGCATGGCTCGCCGGCCACGGCCTCGAACAGACAGAGCCCATCATCACCGCCGTCATGGCCGATATCGAGAGCAAACTGAAGCCCAAGAGCCTGGCGGCTGCTGGGTACTGCTTCGGCGGGAAGTACGTCACACGTCTGCTGGCAGCTGGCGGCGCTGTGCAGTCAGGGTTTATGGCGCACCCGAGCTTTGTTACTATGGAGGAGGTGTCGGCAGTGTCGAAACCATTGGCAATTGCTGCAGCGGGTAAGTTTAGGCAGCAGACGAGCTATGACAAGATATGAACTAACTTGCGGGTGCAGAGACGGACACGATTTTCCCTCCAGAGCTGAGACACCAAACCGAGGCCAAGCTGACGGAGATCAAGGCGCAATATCAGATCAACCTGTTCAGCGGCGTCGCGCATGGATTTGCAGTCAGAGGAAACATGAGTGTGCCCGTTGAAAAGTATGCGAAGGACCAGGCTTTCAAGCAAGCCGTGGATTGGTATGCATTCACGTTGTCGAAGTAGATCGATGAGTGGGGCTTCCACGTGACAGATGGCTGTGAGGAGTCAGCAAAGCTCTTGAACCAACTTGTTGTCTTGGCGCTCAAGCTCACTGGGATTCGCCTGGCTCTAACTGCATCACATCCTTTCCCTTGCCTGTTTACGTATAATATCTATCTTTGCAAGGTGTGATTTGTTGTTTTTTATTTTATTTTTTTGTTGGCAATGAATATATGCTAGAGATCGAAACCACCGATTGCCAAATCACCAACGTTGATCTGTCACTTGTCCGCTGTGCTTACCATTAGTACTAGTGCTGGCCAACTGCTCAAGGCCCACCGTGCCACCATTAGTATGAATCTCAGTGCTGATAGCGGTCCGGCTTAATAAAATATATGGAAATACCTAAAGTTCCGTTGCGCTTGCTGCCGGGGGCATGTAACCTCAGAGATCAGGCAACTAATGCATGACGTTTTCTGACCGAGTTGTCTAGTAACCTGCGCCATAAAGTAACCAGCTTGCTTGACGCTTTCTCCCTCAGCCGACTGGCTGAAGGAACCGAACCAGCTACGCTATAAGTTTAGGGATTTAATTTGTACCGCCAGCCAGCACTATTTTATATATAGAGCAGTCCTGCTCCACGCCACCCCTGCGCCAGCCCCAAACAGCCCAATAGGGGTTCTCAGACCACAGCGATTCAGCGACGGTTCCGCGAGTCAAATCCACGAATGTTGAACCGAATGAACCGAGCTGTGAACCATCTCAAGAGCCGGTACAACGGTTCGCTGAACCGTTTCAACAACAACAAAAAACTAATTTTTAGATGCCGAACCGACTGTGAACCGGTTGCGTGAACCGTCGGTCTGAGAACCCCTAGTGCCGTACTCCTGATCCATCTACCCTATTTATATTAGCTTCTCGAGTAATACCGATTTGTGTACGGGTACGAATATTAGACGTTGCATTCAATAAACCAAATCGTCCGGATGATATTGGACTGGGCTTCTCTTACTGAAGCCTAAATTCTTAGTGTAAAATGTTTCCAACAGCATGTGTGGGCTTGACAGGTAGATAAAAGCTTGGGCGCGAGAAAAAGAGTCATACCTCGTAGATATTGCAAAGACTAAGTATTATGCATGAAGATCTAAACTTATGTACATTTCAAGTATGTTGATTCTAATCTTCAAACTACAATAATCCAGGGGCTTAGCGCCCTAACTTAGTTCAGGCCGCACGCAGACGCCGCCTTGACTCTCCAAACACGCTCCCAGGGGTATAACTGGTATAACTGTGCTCAATATCCTTCATTATTCATTGTATTTTGCCGACAGCCAGAAATGAATATCACAGATATCCCGAACGAGATCATCATCGATATAAGCCGCTATTTAGATGTCGCAACTCTTTTTACGCTTCAACAAACATCGCATCATTTTTACGCCCTATTTTCACCAATCATATGGCATGATATAGCATTGATTGGTACACCGCCACGGTTGATTGAAATTGGTACTACAGGAACCAGAGATTATCTGGTCAAACATCTAGAGTTAGAAGCAAGAGCTGTGGGTGAGAATGTGTTTCCCGAACACCGCATCGAGGCAGTACGCCAATACAGACTGCCGGACTATGAAAGTGAATACATACCTTCTTCAGATGAATCAGAGTGGGACGGGACCGTGTCGGTTGCAACTGATGAAGATGAAGAATACTGGTCAGACTCGCAGGATTCGTATGATACAGATGAGGACTCATACCTGAATGACTGGGAAAATCGCTCCTTCAACTCCCAATACACCGGGAACTCGAACGACGAACAGGATTATTACAAAAACCGAAACGACCATAAAGATAAAGATGACGATAGAGAACTCGACCCTAACTGGCGGCCTCGAAAGTCTGAATACGACCCTGACCAACCAGTCATATCAACGAATCTAGATCTACCCATACCCCGAAGCTATTTTCTTGATTTTGTGGAGACGGGACATTTAAACTCACAACTAGAAAATGTTACACGCATTGTTTTCGACAGCAGCTTTTTTGAAAACTGCTGGGAAATGAAGGACAGTCACCAAAAAGCAATGGCACGCGCCGCACAGGTCGAACAGCTACTGCGCGCCATGAAAAATCTCCGGAACATAGTGTTGCTTTTCGGCAAAAATATTAGTCATATATCTGGGACCAAGGCTGAAAAACTTGACCCTCGGGTGCACTCCCAGAAGGGCTTTGATATTTGGCTAAAACCATTTCTTGACGTCTATGGCAATATGCCATCCTCGCCCGTAACCTTCGAGATACACACCGAAAACTTCAAGGTTGCCCGCAAACTCGCTAGCAATGTGAACGTCACTTCTTTGACAAATTTCTTGTTACATAACGAGATCCTAGTACCGTTCGCCGGCAAATCTGGACGTATGCAAGAAACATCTCTGCAGCAGATTCTCCCAGCTCTTTTCACTACAAAAAACACGCTACGCACTCTCCACTTTTACGCCCACGGCGTCTTGAACCTCGTCCCTATCCTTAATCTCGGCATCCAAAATCTCGAACTAAGAACCGACCCTCAAACTGACGAAGAGATATGTTCCATAGAGTGCCCCGCCACCGCCTCCTTCGAGCACCTCCAACGCCTAAGTATTTGTGGCTCCGCTTTCCCCGACATCTTTGCCTTCTTGACAGCCCTCCACAAAACAGGTACAGACCTACGCGATTTCAGGTTTTTCAATCCAGATGTCTCTGTAGACCACACTCTCTCCTCACCTCACGATTTCAATACCCTACCGAAGCTTGAATCCTTAGGTTATAATGTCAATGGCGGCTCCCCGAACATTTTCGCCTTCCCCCACACCATCCGCAAGCTGGAGTTATGGGACGTCGACTTCGAAGCCCTTACACTGCTAGCCTCTCTCACAGCATTGGAAGCACTGGAAATCAACTTACCCATCTTGCGCAGCACAGACCATGCCCTACTTGCACTATTCCGCACCGGCTTCCCTGCGCTGCGCGAGTTGGACATCTGCTTAGGCTCTAGAGGCTTCCGTCTCAGCCGAGTATTCCTGCAAGCGTTTTTTGCGCACCCCCAAGCCGAGCAGCGCTTGCTACGTGTCCATATTCTTATCTGTGATTTTTCAGAATGGTGGGAGCCTGCCGAAGAGCTGGCAACACACGCGGTGCTGGTAGCGTGGCGAAATGAATATTACGAAAATTACCACAGAACGTGGTTCAAACGAGATGCAGACCAGATGGACAAGGAGTGGGATTGTCTCGTTGAGCGGGCGATCGTTAATTTAGATGCGGACTATGGTTGGTGATAGGCTATCGATGTTCGATGCTGGAGGGGGGTTCGTTTTAGTTAGTAGGTACGCATAATAACATCATTTATGAAATTCTAGTTCTACCATACGTCCAAGTTTATCTAATGACTACTACACGGACGCTGAGTTTCAATTCCCGGCGCCCAAGATCGAAGTGTGACTTTGTGATTCTTGCATATTTCTGCGCGTCCAGCAGCTCGCACCCAGCACGTGTTTAGGTAGAAGCACAGGACATGTACTCATTCATAGGGCAGGTTAATATTGAAAACACACTCAGCCTTAGGCCCCTAGCTGGTACTCGCTTACAACCATGACTGGCTTACTACACGCCGCCGTGCCATGCACGATATTGGGCCGTGGTCAAAATCGTTAATCCTGTGCGCACTTCATTGGAGACGTTGATTTAAGGCTCTGTGGCACGAGGAATGAATGCATCAGGAGCCATTATAGCTGTGGAATGGTCGTTAGATCGTTATTTCGAATTATAGGATGGTGGACAGACGTCGGGCTGGTTGGGATGTTGCATCACTCGGCACTGGACAGGGTTTACTTGCCCAGGTTTTTGTTCATGTCGTTACCTGACTGATGCTATCGGGATTTGAGATGGAATGATAAGAGAGTATTTGCTTTAGTTATGTGGACACAATATTTAGATCCTAATTCAAGAAATCATCTCTTTGTTTCACTCTTTAGACGTGATCACTCGATCGCACTCATCAATATCCATACAGAAAAAAAAACTGTTTCATTTCATTTCGTTGCTCCTTTTCATAAGATAAGATATTTCAAACATAAACCCCTGCCCCAGCCTGTAAAATAAGAAAACCCTCAAACACCGCTAGCATACATTAACTAATAATCATTACCGCCCCGTCTGTTGCTGGAACCATAGCTGTTGTCCTCATCGTTGTTGTTGCCGCTGCGGCCAGATGAGCCATAGCTGTCGTTGTTGCTGCTGCCGTATGAATCTGAGCCAGTGTTGCGACTGCTGTGGGAGTCCTGGTTGGATCCGTAGGTTGAGGACTTGTTGGTAGAACCGTAGCTGTCTTCGTTGCTGTCGCGGGTGTTTGAGCCGTAGCTATCGGTGTTACGGGTAGTGGATCCGTAAGTGGACGAGGAGTTGTTGTTATCGTCGTCGTTGTTGTTACCATAAGAGGACTTCTTGTTTGAGGAGCCGTAGCTGGAGGTCTCATTGTCGTTGTCGTTGGAACCGTAGCTTGACTTCTTAGCTCCGTAGCTCGAGGAGTTGTTGTCCTCGTCGTCGTTGTTTGATCCGTAGCTGGATTTCTTGGTGGAGCTACCATACGAGTCGTTGTTGTCGTTGTCGTTTGAGCCGTAGGAAGACTTCTTGTTTCCACTTCCATAGCTGGATGTCTCGTTGTCATTGTCATTTGAACCGTACGAGGACTTCTTGGTGGAGCTACCGTAGCTGGAGGTGTTGTTATCATCGTCGTTGTTACCGTATGATGATTTCTTGTTTGATGAGCCGTAGCTGGAGGTCTCATTGTCGTTGTCGTTGGAACCATAGCTTGACTTCTTAGCTCCGTAGCTCGAGGAGTTGTTGTCCTCGTCGTCATTGTTTGATCCATAGCTAGACTTCTTGGTGGAAGATCCGTAGCTGGAAGTGTTGTTATCGTCATCATTGTTTCCATACGATGATTTCTTGGTTGAGCTGCCGTAGCTGGAGGTGTTGTTGTCATCGTCATTGTTTGAGCCATAGCTGGACTTGTTGTGTGAGCTTCCATGGCTTGAAGTGTTGTGGTCATCGTTGCGGTTGCTGGAGCCATAGCCAGAGCTGGAGTTGTCACGGTCATTGTTGCTACCGTGGTCACCGCCGAGGACGCGCTCAGCGACGTGCTCCTTAACCTTGTTGAGAATGTTGTCCATTTTTGGTTTGTTTGTTTAAACTTTTGAGGAAGTGGTAGTAGTGTGGTAGAGTAGTAGAGAGTAGTAGTGGTAGTAGAGGCTTGTTTGGTAGTTGATATGGGGCAATTGATGGGCGGATAGGCCTTGGTTTTTATACAGAATCCGCATCACCGCAGCTCCGACGACTTCACCGAAAAGAATCCAACGTACGTCACCGACACGAACGTATCGCTTGGGCGCTATTGAGATGCCACCATTAGTGATTTTTGGGCGCCCCCGCTAAGTTCCATGAAGATCCAACAGCAGTGACAATTGTCTTGGTGGGAAGGTCTCAATCGCCACACCTGGGGGGCGCAGTTGTCGCTAATCTAGAGTAGTTAAGTTTAAAGCCGGATCGTGGCGCTAGCTGGTCCGGCCGGGGTTTCGCGAAGATCTGGACCCGTTGACGTGCAGTAGCGCCGTGATGGCGAGCGAGCGAGTGCGGTTGCGACTGGCCGTCGACGTGATGAAGGGTGTTTTCTAGGCCGTGGCTTAACCCGAAATAGCACTAAATTATCGTGAATCTGCACGGTAAATAAGATCTGTCCTGTGGCATTTGTAACTCTGTGATCTAAACACCACTAAAGAAAGGGGGAAACCGGCGACCTTGACATCTCATGTTTGCACACTGCAGTAGACTGGGCAGATCGTTGGAAAGAAAGCTCTGGAATCGCGGTGAGGGATTAAAATCATTGCATGCATCACACACTGAGACCATGGTGTTCTAGCCGCGCGTTGTCTTCCAACGTTCTAACTTCCAACGCGCAGCTTAGCTCTCATCTGAGCTCTTCCGCGGGCCTCACTCGATGCCAATGAACCCAAGCACGGAACGGAATCTTGGTAATTCCATTGCGGGGTACATTCAAAATTATCTTGTTGGAACGACGCTACGCCTGATCAGAACGATCGCACTCCGGCATTCAACGATTCAGGTTAGCGAGAATACCCAGGGAGTGTCACTTCAGAACATGTGGGTGATTTTGTGCTTCAAACTGGACGTGTCTCTTCCTGCGGCAGGTTTGCAAAATCATGCAGCATGCAAAAACGGTTAGGAATTTCGGCATTCATCGGATGGCGTGCCAGGTCGGAAGTCCGACATTCCATCATAACCAGGAAAACCATAACAAACATGTATCCGCACGGAGGAATGCCGCAGAAGTGTTTTTCAAGAAACTGAAGTTGCATTCACGCCACGCAATATCACTCGATAGTCCTTCATCACTGCTGTTTTAAGATTGCATTGCCCCCACCGATGAATACCATATTTTGGACCACGAAACTGCAAATATGGCCGAAAACTAAATCATTCTAGCAGTGGGAACCTAGAGTGAAAGCTTGTTTGATTCTGCGAAGCCAGTGGTGATCGTGCACCTGTTTGATCAGATCTCCCCGATATTTATTACGATGAGCTAGTTATTCCCAGAAATTAGTTTTAAAAGTTCAACTACAAAGTAGAGAAGGAGGGGAACTCTTGTATTCTGTGGTCAAACACCTGTGGTTTAAGCTTTGATTATTAATAATCCTTAAATTATGCTTAATCCACGTGGCAAAACCTTTTATACCACAAGTAAACTTATTGAACGATCTTAATGTAGAGTCGGCAGATATTCAACAAGTTCGAATTTGTTTCTTCCTGTGATTGATACTGTAATAGTGGTGTACTTTATACCTTGGTAGCTACGATTTTGAATAGTTCATATAACTGAAGTGCCCAACGTCTTGCACGATCCTAGTGATATCTAGGCATCCAGTTAGAAGCTTACAGCCAAGGTGTAGATCCACCTCCCGCATAGATCTCGGTCGAACCACTCGCTTGGTAGCCTATAAACTCTGTGGATGTAGCCACAAGGCCTGGGTTGGCAAGGACCTCATAGGGCGGGAAAATGGCAAGGCCACAGTAGATCAATTAACCAATTCATATATAGGGTGGAACAGAAGCTAGCCAATCTGCATGCGATCTTTTTGCTGTGGCTTTGCCAATGGGTACTAGAGTACGTCGTCCATAGCTTGGTGACGTGGATGCTGTTTGACTGGATATCACTCGCTCGGATGTAGGACCCGAGGCTAACATGTAATATATATAAAGATTCTAAAATGCCACCGAAGCTGCTACCAGCACAGAGAATGTTCTTGTGCTAAAGAAAGACCCTATTTATCAGATTATTCGCACATTTGAACAAAGCTAGAAAGTTCTTGAACGTACCGTAACGTTAGTCGTACTGTCAAAATCGACCCATACTCGGATAAGGCGCATTATTTTATCAGACCTTGTATAGTAGTATGATAGTTTGTCTTTTGTAGCGGTAATAGTGGTAATAGTCGTTGGAGAGGTTTAGACTGAAAGTTTGTGCGTGAGTGTTTGCTTGCTCCGGCTTAAAGCATTGGAATCATCCATTTCGGGCGTTCTGGGGTAGATTTAATTGTGAAGAGTGCTCCAAAGAATGAAACTAAAGAAATTTTCTGAAAACTACCTGAGAAGGTTGGCGATCTGAAGTATGCCCAAGCAAGCCGTTATCTCATCTTATTTTGACCTCATCTAGGGCAAGGGTTATTTCCCATCTGCTTCACATCACGTGAATTTGAATTTGCGGCTCAATCAGCACCCCTGCAACCCCCACCAAAAAACTTCTCTATTCCGTCCCCCACCACAGGAGCTACTCTAAAGTCTCCAAACATCTCCTCCCGGTAAATAACACCAAAACCACCTCACAACGCGCCCAGCATGCCGAAACGAAGCGCCGGTGAAGACGACGATGTGACGATGGCGTCTGCCTCGGAAGCCGAAGCACAGCAGCCCAAAACTACAAAAAACGCCGACGCAGACTCCGATTCGGACTCGGAAGATGTGGATATGGTCAACGTGGAGTTCGAGCTCTTTGATCCGCAGCCGGCGCACGACTTTCACGGGCTGCGCACGCTGCTGCGCCAACTCTTCGACGTCGACGCGCCGCTGTTCGACCTCAGCGCGCTGACCGACCTGATCCTGTCGCAGCCGCTGCTGGGGAGCACGGTCAAGACGGACGGCAACCAGGGCGACCCGTACGCCTTCCTGACGGTGCTCAACCTCACGACACACGCCGAAACGCCGTGTGTCAAGACGCTGCGCGAGTACCTCGTCGCCAAAGCAAAAGGAAACGCCGCGGTGCAATCCGTGCTAAAGGATGCGAACGCGCAGGTCGGGCTGATCCTGACTGAGCGCGTGGTGAACATGCCGGTCGAGGTGGTGCCGCCCATGTACAAGATGCTGCTGGAGGAGGTGCAGTGGGCCGTCGACGACGGCGAGGAGTACAAGTTTACGCACTGGCTGGTGCTGACCAAGACGTATGCGGAAGTGGTGAGCAAGCTCGATGAGATGGAGAGCCGCCCAAAGAAGCGCGGGAAGCCTGCGAAGAGGTCGAAGAGTGAGGTGTTTTACTACCATGCTGAGGATGAAGCCGTGCGGCAGGTGCTGGAGGCGACGAACTGTGTGGATTTCAAGTTCTCGAAGGAGGGCGATTCGGCGGATAGCAAGCGAGCGTTCTCGGATATGGGCATCAAGCCACAGGGCCTGATGATGCTGCTGGATAAGCCGAAGTTGGAAGAGATTGTGGGTGTGTTGGAGGGACTTTTCAAACCATAGTGAACGATGTTTCTGTATAGTATAATATCCAAAAAACATTTTATAGTCCAAAAGTCCGCATACGATAAGTCTTCTGGTTTCATAATGAAACTTTCTAATGGCAGTTCGCTTTGTAAGTTTGAGAGTCTTCAGGAACAGTAATATACATGCGGATATAAGTAAAGTCCTTCGAGCGCAATAGACAATCCCTTCAAGAAGCTAAATATCTGCTCTCGAACATCACTAAAGTTCATGAGCATATTCCAGTAACTTTCATATCGAAATGTCAATCTAGAGTACTAGTAGTTATAGCTTTAGATTATAATTTGAAATTGTAAAGTCGGAGTCGTTCATATCAGTGCATCAACAAATTACATCCAACTACAAGCATGTATTCAGAAATAGAACCTGCTTATGGGTTAGGGCTAGCTAGATTAGAGTCACTTATTTGAACTGTTTTCTCCCTCTGGCTGCCGACGAGTCACCGAGTCAGATATTCTATATCGGCGACGAAAATGCATATAAATACAATACAGCTAGTTTCCATCTCGCTGTAACGCGCCTCGATACACTCTCACACTCTGTACACACTCAGACTCTCCTGTCAAACCGAGTCCTTATCCATGCACCATGCATGCACTGGTAATCATTCGGTGTGGCCACCTATGCGCCTTATTTCACGTGGAAATAGCACTCTATTGCATCAACTCACTGTCATCATCCCCACCTCTTGCTCATCACGCCTTACAACAAATCTATCGTTCCTCTCCAACATTGCGTTGAGGTCGCAGTGGATTTAGCGCTGTTGGCGGCGCAAGTTGGCGGCAGCCTGCCGTAAGAAGTAAGCGTGGGCTGCAATCAGTGGGGTGAATACAAAGGGACTTTCTAATTTCACTTGGATTTTGTCTAGAAGTTGCATGCTACCAGAATTTATTTTGCTCTTTTGGGCTGAAAGTTGAACTTGGCTGCTTGAAATTAATTTTCCAGCCCTCGGTCGCTGTTCATAAATTGTCGTACATACTACCCTCTCCCCATCTTTCACACAACGATTCACACCACAACCACCCACGAGCAAGTAAGTACTATTCACACGAATAACACTCACAGAACACTAGGCAAACACCATAATGAATCCGCCCACCAAGCGCCTCGCCACTGAGCAGCCTGCCGCACCACCCCGCACCCCGGGCGTCACCACGATCCCTCCCCTTCCCTCCTTCCCCCCAAACAGCCCGCTCTCGCTGCACATCAAGCGTCTTCAAGAAACCTACAGCTCGCTGCTGGCCGATCAAACCGAGTTAGTCCAAGCACTGCAAGCGCTTGGTCTCGGCGTGCTGTCGATCGAAGAGTTTAAACGGATCATCGTGATCAACACCCAGCGCCGGCCAGAGCGTATGGCAGCGATGCAGGAATTTAAAGACCTTGTGTTGCATCAGATGGGGCGGGAGTGGCATGAGTGTCAGTTTGGGTTGAAGAAGGAGCGGGTGTGGGATGATGCCGAGGAGGTAAAGGGAGGTGTGGAAGGAGGAGGGCCGCCCTCAAAGAGGGTGAAGCCGGCATTGTTGTTTGGTGAGTAGGACTGTGGCGGAGACTGTGGTTTTGCGATTTGCGAGCAATATCACAGCGACACCGACAACGAATCCGATACTGAAATACACACATGGACATGAATTGACACACAAAGCTCAAGACAGCACTAAGCTTGATAGAAAGTCTACTGATAATGAAATACTTTCTACCATTTTCACAATATATCATTCGACAGTTACGGACCAAGACGCTGCATATTATAGTATTTGGCGCAGCTGGCTATCGGGTGTGCACATGAGTTCATGTAAGAACTAGATCGTTATGGAAACTGTTCCAATATCAACGCCCTAATTTCCAACACGTGTACGCCCTCTTTGGGACTGCAGCCGCCCATCAATTCTCATGAGTTGAACAACATCCTGATATTTTCTAGAATAAACTAAGCAGCAAGATGGGGCTTTCCGCTATATAT
Organism: Geopyxis carbonaria; assembly: GCA_024516215.1. Classification (NCBI taxonomy): domain Eukaryota; kingdom Fungi; phylum Ascomycota; class Pezizomycetes; order Pezizales; family Tarzettaceae; genus Geopyxis; species Geopyxis carbonaria. The sequence continues at coordinate 751,551 of JAJJXG010000013.1, read as the reverse complement.
ATATCCGACCGATAGACCGAATTTCCCGTTAGCCAGTTAATGGACCGATACCAATCTTACCAAAGTGACGGATATACTAAGTGCACATCTTATCTAGTGACTTTAAGGCAGGAAAAAGGATCGATTAATTGTAGCTACTACATAGCTGAGCTTTTAAGGCTCTGGATTCTTTGTTTATATGTGTTTCTATCGAAGCAGTATTGTAACTTGCAGTTGATGTTGTAACTGATAATGGAAAGCTAATTATAGCTCCCGCCTGCGGCTGTCTCAAATAAGACACACAACGCACAACCCAACCACGCACCACGCATCGCGGGACACACGGTTCTTTCAGATCAGGAGTACCTTAAGTACACAGTACGCACCTCTACTATGAAACTCCAACAATTATCGTATCGGCCGAATCCATTATCGCAACGCATATCTCACGTGAGACCTCGGCAAGCGCTCACCGTCACCTAGCAGCAGCAGCTAAGCTCACCCTTCACCTCTCCGCCCTCGCCCTTCTCCTCCATACCTGTCGCAAACACCATCATGGCCTCCCTCCAATCCCTCGAAGCCGGCTGCAGCATAACCGAGTCGCGTCTCACGCTCCCGGACGGCCTCAGCGCCTACACAAAGACCTACACGGTACCCCCCCCCGCCCTGCCCGCGCCCCCTGCAGCGCCACTGACCCCCGCAGCCGTTCACCCCCCCCATCGCGCACACGGTCTTCATCCACGGCTTCTCCGACCACCTCGGGACCTACACCTACCTCCCGCTCCTCCTCGCGCGCGCCGGCATCCTACAGCACTCCATCGACCTCCGCGGCTTCGGGCACACCTCCCCGGCACCATCAGAGTGGGGCAATACCGGCCCCACCGCCACCCTTCTCTCCGACCTCGACACCCACATCGCCTCGCGCCTCGCGCTCCACCCCGACCTCCCCCTCTTCCTGGTCGGCCACAGCATGGGCGGCGCGCTCGCACTCACCTACGCCGCCTCCGGCACACACCGCGCCAAACTCGCCGGCGTCGCTGTGTGGAGCCCTTTGCTCGCACTCGCCCCCGCCACGCGACCCTGGGCGCTGACCGAAGCCGCCGGGCGCGCGGCGGCGCGCCTGTTCCCGCGGCGCCAAATGGTGTCCAAGCTCGACCCGGCGCTGCTGTGTCGCGACCCCGAGGTCGGCGCCGAGTTCGTGGCCGACAAGATGTGTCACGACACGGGAACGCTGGAGGGGCTGGCGTCGATGCTGGAGCGCGGGCGGGCGCTGCGCAGCAGCGGCGGCGGGCGGGGTGTGCCGGCGGGGTGTGCGGTGTATGTTGCGCACGGCACCGGCGATGGGGTGACGGACTGGAGGGTTAGTAAGGCGTTTGTGGAGGGGCTGGGGCAGGTCACGGATAGGGAGTTTAGGGCGTATGACGGGTGGTTTCATAAGCTCCATGCTGAGCCTGGGGAGGATAAGGTTAGGTTTGGGGATGAACTGGCGGAGTGGATTACGAGTCGCGCGAAACGGGCGGGGTCGGCGGGGTCGGCGGGGTCGAAGTTGTAGTGGGTGGTGGGGGGATGGATATGTGTAGTGGGGGTAATTTTGGGGGTAGATAGGGATAATGATGTGAAATACCACATGGCAGCCGTGATTGATATCTACACCTCATCTATCGAACATCCCCAAACCCAAAACGCCATCACGCAAGATATATCTTACACCCCCGTTCCCCTGTCCCCTCCACACCACCGTGACCCATCTATACAATCTCCCCGCCCACACTCCCATCCTCCTCCTCACCCCTCCCAAACTCCGCCCTCACCTCGCCCCCCACTTTCCGAAACCTTCTATTCGCATACATCAACCCGTAAACCCCCTCTTGCACCTCCCCCCCCGCCCCAACCCCCTCAACCCTCACAACCCTCCCAACCCAAATCTCATGATCCGCCACCGTCACGACCGTCTCAGTCTCACACACCAAGCGCGTCAACACCCCCTCCTGCACTCCCAACACCGGCACGCCCCTCTCATCGCGTACACGACCGCCGCCGTCGATTTCAGCCCACACATCGCGTTTCCCTGCGGCGCCCGCACCGAGCTGGGCGAACGCGTTGGCGAGGTGCGCGGAGTGGGGGGAGGGGGAGAGGATGTGGGCGGTGAAGGTGTGGGTGCTGTGCATGGCGGCGGAGGTGCGCGAGGGGGTTTTGATGTTGAAGGTGATGAGGGGATGGGGTGAGAGGGAGAGGCAGGTGAGGGTTGAGAGGGTTATGCCGACGCCGGGCGGGGGCGTGCTGTTGGCGGAGGCAGAGGTGCTGCTGGTAGAGGTGGGGGCGTTGGAGGAGGTGGAGGTGGTGCTGGTGGAGGTTGATGTGGGTGAGCTGGAGGTGGGAGGTGCAGGCGCGGTCAGGATGATAACCGGATGCGGCAGCAACCGCATCGTCTGGCGCAGCGCGGCGGACACCGGCGACAGCGGCGGGGGTGCTGTAGACTTTGGCGGTGCCGTAGAGTTCGCGCGCCGGGTGAGCGCGAGGTTTGAGATGCATGGTGAGAGCCGCGGCGGAGGCGGGATGCGTAGGCGCCGCAGCAGGAGCAGCAGGAGCGGCTGGAGACGCATTGTGTCAAGACCGGCTGGGGACGTGATGGGCGGGGCGGTGGTGGGCGCGGAGGTGGTGGGTGCCGGGGGATTATGACATCAATTCGCCAATTCGTGCAGGGAGCTGAGCGGAGCCGCGGTGGCAGGGGTGCTGCAGGGGTTACCCGGACACCCAAATTGGAGGACAGATGGGAGTGGGGAGGGGATGAAGATGGAGGGGGAAGCATGGGATGGGATGGAGTACATGGATGGGGTATTCCGGGGGTGGTATTGAGTTTGGTTGGGGTGTGTTGGATGCGAAGGCTGTTGCCGATGGTGGAGGCACGGACGGTCACTCGGGGTTCCGTCTACAACGGGTGCGTCCTGGCGTCTCATCACGCTTTTCTGCTCTTCTCTTCAGCTCTTGTAGTTCACTTGGCATAATCTAACTATACGAATACGTTTGACAAAGTAGTAAATGATCACGGAAAGACTGTTGAAGTGCGGAAAACAAATTAAATTCATTGACGCAAAAACTATCTACATTTGATATTGCCAGGGCCGTTCAACTTATACACCAGTCTTTTGCCACTTGTATCGCAACAGCAAAGTTCTGACCCGGTGGTATCATGGACTGTAGACCGCGGCTCTGACCCGGTGGTATCATGGACTGTAAACCGCGGCTCTGACGGTCCTCGTCTCCGTCGTCGGAGGATAACTGTTCACGCTTGCGGCCCGGGAACAGGTAGAGAGCGTGAATCCTTCCGTTGCCTCGAAACCGGCGGTGACGGCGAATCTTTCCACATCGGTGGAGACGGCGCCGAATTTTTCTGCAACGTTGACGGGACCCAAGACTGCTTGGGTGGCAGAAACTGCATCGGTGTCGACGCTGATCTCGAGTTCTCCGGTTTCTTGGTTGACGACGCTAGTGATTTTCGCTGCGTCGAAACGGACAGAGGAGACGGGGAAGCCATCTATATACACCGGCGGAGATGGTGACCGTTGTGTCGAAGCCGGTGGAGACGGTGACTGTTGCCGAAACCCCGGTGGGTCGGTGGGGTGGTTCTCAAATTGAGAAAATACTCAGTAGTATGTTGTGCGAGTGTGTGCGCATGTTGGGAAGAAGCGGAGGGAGGATGGGAAAAGGGTTGCTTTTAAGCAAAGCGCGCCAAGCGTGCGCTGAGGGCTGTGGGCTGAGTAACCAAGCGCACAATATGGGCTGGATAGCCAAGCGTGCAATATGGGCTGGATAAAATTCCTGTGGGCTGAGGAGACAAGCGTGGGCTGAGGCATGCGCATGTCCCGCTTTGTTTGTCGGCCCGTTACACGACGCCAAAAACTTTTGTTGTCCACTAAACACTCTTATCTAATACAGTTAAGTTATGACATCAATTCGCCCAATTGGTGTAGGGGCTATGGAATGGCATGGGATAGGATGCGATCATGGATGCGGTATTCTGGGGGGTGGAATTAAGTTTGGTTGGGGTGGGTTGGATGCGAAGGCTGTCTTAGTGTGAGGCACAGTGAATCACTCGTCTTTCCATCTCGCACACCCTTTCGAGAGTTCCCACCAAACTGAGACATCCATGACGAATGCACAGACGACGCACATCCTACACCACCGTGTTGTAGTTTCGTCCCAGTCACAGCGATTTGTATAATAATAATATAGCCTTTGGTTTACGTACTCCACACCAGCGGCGCCACCGCCTGCTGGTGGCACACGAAGGACGTCCTCGTTACGTGTTCTGAAGTGCGAGTTTTAAGTGATCACGTCCGGCTAACGTTGCAACGTGTTTATAACAACGTAAAAAGCATCCGTTGAATTCGCTTTTGTGATGCACAGAGTATTTGCGGCGTGTTACCACTGCACTCCGAGCTCCGTGTCCGCTCCATACCTCGCATGAGTCGCTACGACTATCAACAATACTTGTAAGTTGCGAGCTAAGTCACCATAGCCCGGGTTATCACCTGCTCCTCTCCAGTCCTCACCCGCTCATGCGCCAGCGGTATTGATTTCATCGTAGGTCTGGCCGCATCTTGTTCAACATCACCCGTTTGGATCCAGGAACCGCTGGCTTCCCCGTGACTCCGACACACATTTTGGTTGGATCGGGGACGGGGTTCAGCCTTAGGGTTGATCCAGCTCACCATCGCTATCGTCCCCTTTTCGCCAGGCTACGCTTGCACCGGCCGCAGTCCGCCGCACACCCGCCATCTTGCGGTTCTGGAACCCTTCAGAGACTCAGTCATGGTTGTTGGAAACCGCTATATGCCCTGGCTGGTTGTGCCCGGGCTTCGTTCTTCTACAGTGTGAAGGCTCACTCTACTTCTCCGTTCATGACACGAATCACGCACTCGCTGGATTCATAGCCATAATCCCGGCTGGATGTGGAAGCTTGGTAAAGGGTTTGGTCGGCCAAAGTCAGTTCAATCAATGCTGGAAAACGACAAACAGTTAGCCCTCATCGGACTGTTGAAGATAACACATCTGCGCTGGTGATCACTTAACCCAACCTAACCATTCTGTCGAGAAAGTAGTAAATAATCATGAAAAGACTGTTAAAGTGCGAACAAAATAATTCAATTCCTTGACGCAAAAACTATTTACATTCGATCTAGCTAGTGGAGCCGGCGCCGAATTTTTCTGCAACGTTGACGGAAACCAGTGGCAGAAACCGCATCGGTGTCGACGCCGATCTCGAGTTCTCCGGTTTCTTGGTTGACGACGCTAGTGATTTTCGCTGCCTCGAAACGGACAGAGAGCGTGAATTCTTCCGTTGTCTTACAACCGGCGGAGGAGACGGCGAGGCCACCTGTTGCTTTAAAATCGGTGGAGACGGTGAATCTATCTGCATCAAAACCGGCGAAGAGATCTGCCTGCTATCGACTAGCAGGGACGGCGACCGTTGTATCGAAGCAGGCGGAGACGGTGGACAACAGTCCGTTGACATTCCTTTCTCCCGATAAATCGCCTTGATTATGTCCCATGTATCCAGCGGGGGCAAATGCGGGCCTGCCTCGGTGTTGGCATGGTGTGTTTCCATTGGTGCTATCGGCATTGAACCCATCGGACCCCCATTCAGCAGCGGGGTGGTTCTCGTGTTGAGAAGATACTTAGTAGTATGTTGTTGCGAGTGTGTGCGCATGTTAGGAAGAAGTGGAGGGAGGATGGGAAAAGGGTTTCTTTTATGCAAAGCGCGCCAAGCATGCGCTGAGGGCTGTGGGCTGAGTAGCCAAGCGCACAATATGGGCCGAATATAACTACCCGAGGGCTGAGGAGACAAGCATGGGCTGAGGAGACAAGCATGGGCTGAGGTATGACGCCGTTTGTTTATTGGCCCAGGGATAGACACCGCCAAAAACTTTTGGTATGCACTCATACACCTTCTCTCACTCGCATTCTCTATCCATGTTTCTTCAAGTTGTCGATGTAACAACAGTTTCGCACACATCTAGCACAACGTACTCGGTCTTGAACTCTCAGTTTATCCTTTCAGTACACGAATCAATGATCGTGACAGACACGGGCGGCGGGGATGCCGTGGAGTGAGCGCGCCGGTGGAGCGCGACAGGATGGCTGCTGATGTTCGAGAGCCGCAGAGGAGGCGGCGGGTGGGCGGAAAACGCATTGCGGCGTGTAAAAAGGTGGCGGAAGGGATGTAAGGGACGGCCATGGGGGAATCAGTGCCGGATGGCCGAGAGCTATGACATCAATTCGCAGGAGCGCTGAGCAGAAGAACAGATCACAAAGCAAGTGACAGACTCGAAAAGACCATGCAAGGTAACAAAAAACACGCAATTTTATTTCCACCCCCGAAAACTCTGTACAATTTCGGTATCCGTCTCCCAGCCGAGTGAGAAAAACCTCTGTAGTAGCTATTTTATCAGGCATACCAACGTGCCAATGAATACAATCATGATCTGACCACCAACCATTATGCAGTTGATTCCCATGAAGAAGTAGGCGGACCAGAATCCCCCAACGAACCGCACAAAGCCATGTCATGCCATGAAACCCCCACCAGCAGGCACCAGGCAACACAGCACGCTGTAGCCCAGATGAGAGCGGAGCGCCGTAAACTTCTTCGTGCCAATCTGACACCCACGTGACGTCCGAGCAGCCGAGCAGCAGCAGGATCAAACATGAAGGGCATGTGGGGTCCACGTGCCAGCAGCACGAGGACGGGGCTTCACCCTGATTGGATATCAAGTGGTGTGAGCTTACTACGCCCACCACGGACAGAGGCGCAAATCTAGAGCGCTTAGAGGTCGTGGTCGAAGGTGTGTTTCCGGCGTGATTCTGCCCAGTGGCATTTTAATTTTGTTTGCATGTTGTAGAGAAGAGGAAGGGGGAGAAAGGTTTATACAGTCCAGATGGCATGTGCGCATGTGCGTGTTGAGGGAGCGACGATGTCGTCGCGTAAAAGCACGTCGCGGCGAGCCCTGGACGAGGGTTTAGGGCGGGGCATACGGCGGGAGTCTCGGCGTTGGAGTGAGGCGTTGTAGAAGTGGGCGGGGTGCTGCAGAGGATTCATTCATTGAAGATAGCACATCTGCACCGACAATCATTCGGTTTTGGATATGTCGGCTCAGGCCTCTTGGCTTCTCGTCGTCCTTTTCTGCTTTTGTCTTTCTCTTCCTGTACAATTAACCTTACCACGAACACGATCATACGTTCATCACCAACAATTCATGGTTATTGGATGCCAGATGCCATCGAGACGGTCGACTACACGCTTTGCCGGACACACAATATGCACTGAGTTTTGTCTGACCAGTACGCTTTAGTCATTCCAGTCTGACCCCTTCTCCTACACACACCACACACACCACACACTCTCTGTATCCATAGCCCGTCACGGAGCCTGGTAAAAGATTGGTATAGAGTTTGATCGGATGTTGGTTCGTCCATGCTGGAAAAAGACGAACATACTAACAGCCCCCCATAGTGACGCATGGACACGACAGTCTTTGCATGAAATGAATACGTCCGGGATTGTTTCGAAACTCTATCAATACGGAAAGCTACACCTCGTTGCGATTGTTGGCGAATTCTCTTCTGCATTATAATGTCTACTGCTGCTGCGGGGGTTGTTTGGATAAGAGTCTGCTCGGATATGTTGGAATTATCAATTCTGCACCCTATCATTCGGTTTTGGTCATGTGGACCTCATGTGGACTCTGGTCTCCTACGGTCTTATAGCCCTTATTCTACTTTTCTCTTTCCCTTCCTTTACAACTAACTCACGATGAACATGATCATATGGTCATCCCAAACACACAGAGCTTCATGTCGATGAACCCTCCCAGATCACACTTTTCAAAAATCGGTTGGATTTGTTGCGCTCTAGCTCCTTGAGCATTGAAGTTGGATATTCGGCCATGCAACTCCGAGGGTTGGTTGCAAGACCCACGGCTCTGAACATGCCGGTTTCCCGACCCCCCAAAGCTTAATCTGTTCGCTAAAATGGCCCAAGCACGACCCCTCAATTTCTCCAAGACTACATCGCCTTCCCCACGCTGTCATTAGCCGACCGGCCGCCCGCCCCCATGCATGAACGACGCCCAAAGAGCATAAGCCCTTGCCGATATCCGGGGCTTATCCGCCCATCTATGCATGTTTATGCATAGGCAACGACACCTTGCGGACATCGCCGGCCGGCCGCATAATACCGGCCCCACCTCATCGCTATGGCTTATATATCACCTCAGCAGCCCCCAGCTTGAGCACCGCAACATTGCCAATGGGTGCACTGTCGACCCTGCTGGAGACGGCGCTCGCCCACCCCCTCGCCTCGCTGCTGCTCACACTCTTGCTGTATGCGCTTTACACACGTTACGGCCGCGCCGACCTGCGCACCCTCCCGGGCCCGTTTCTAGCATCCATCACCGACCTGCACCGCGTATACACCGTCTCACGGCATGACGTGCACACGAGGCACATCGCGATGCACAAACGGCACGGGCCCCTGCTCCGTCTCGGCCCCAACCTCGTCTCCGTCGCCGACCCCGCCGCAATCGGAACAATCTTTGGCATCTCGCGGCCCTTCCTCAAGTCCGAGTTCTACCCCGTGCAGCAGCTGATCGGCCCCGACGGCCGCGCGATCGAGAGCATGTTCAACACGACCTCGCCGGCCGTGCACGCCTCGCTGCGCCGCCCGGTGGCGCACATGTACAGCGCCAGCGCGCTGCTGGACTATGAGCCATTGGTAGACCGCACGCTGCGCACGTTCCGGGCGTGCGTTGAGGCGCGCGGGCTGGTGGGCACCGGCGTGGCGTGGGACCTCGGCGAGTGGCTGCAGTGGTTCGCGTTCGACGTGGTCGGCGAGATGACGTTTGGCCGCCGCCTGGGCTTTCTGGAGGGCGCGCAGGATATCGAGGGCGTGTGTGCCAGCATCGAGTCGTTCCTGCACTACTCCGTCGTCGTCGGCAAGTCCCCCCGCCCCCACATCCGCACCGTACTGACGCCCGCCCGCCAGGCCAGATGCCGTTCCTCGACCGCATCCTGCGCAAAAACCCGCTCGCACGGCGGTGGTGGAACAGCCGCCAGAGCAGCACCTACATCTCGCGGTTCGCACTGAAACGCCTCTCCGAACTCGAATCAGCGAAACCCGTTGCCGCCGCCGACGCCAGCGCCGAACCCGACACGTTCATCTCCAAGTTCCTGTCCGCCCACCGCGCAAACCCCGCCGCCGTGCCGCGCTCGCACGTCGTCGCGTGGACCGTGTCCAACGTGTTCGCGGGCTCCGACACAACAGCAATCACGCTGCGCGCGGTGTTCTACTTCCTGCTGCGCCACCCCGCCGCGCTCGCCACGCTGTGCGCCGAGCTCGACACGCGCCTGCCCCGCCCTGCCGACGACGACGAGGTCGTGAGCTGGACGCAGAGCCAGCGCCTGCCGTATCTCGACGCGGTCATCCGCGAATCCATGCGGCTGCATCCAGTGACCGGCACGCTGCTCGAGCGCGTCGTGCCGCACGGCGGATGCACCGTCGCCGGGCACCACCTCGCCGCGGGGACAATCGTGGGCATGACCCCGTGGGTTCTCCACCGCGACCGGGAAATCTACGGCGCAGACGTGGACGCGTTCCGCCCGGAGCGCTGGCTGGACTGCACCCCCGACCAGCGGCGCGCGATGGAACGCAGCTTCCTCGGCTTCGGCGCGGGCAGCCGCACGTGCGTGGGGAAGAATATCAGCCGCCTGGAGATGTACAAGGCCGTGCCGGAGCTGTTGAGGCGGTATGAGATTGAGCTGGAGCGGCCGGAGAGGGAGTGGCGGCTGCTGAATGTGTGGTTTGTTAAACAGACGGGCGTGGTGGTGAGGATGAGGAGGCGGGGGAGGGTGTTGGGGTTTGAACCCGCGGCGGTGGGGGCGGGGGCTTGAAGGGCGGTGGGCGGTGGGCGGTGGGCGGGCGGGGCATGGTAGGTTGGTGATGGGAGGGAGGTGAGCGGGAGGTGAGGGATGGAAGTGGGCACACGGTGGTAACGGAGCGGGACACAGCATCGCCGCCCAACTGGCGCAATGGTAGCGCATCAGACTTCTAATCTGGGGGTTGCAGGTTCGAGCCCTGCGTTGGGTGCTTGTTTTTGATGAATTTTTGCTGGGCTGCCATACTATATGTGCCGCTTGTTGTTTTTGTTGGTGTTGGTGTTGCTGGGTTGGGTAACGTGGGTTAGGGAGAGTGTAGTGAGAGGAGAGTTGGTGAAGTGTAAGGCGCGGGCCATGTACGAGTAATTCAGAACATCCCGTGTAGAAACCGTATGCTCCGCATCAAACGTGGTCCGTCTTGCTGGACCGGACCCACCGTCTACATCCTACACCGCACTACTGCTGCACGAGATACTGCAAGCTCACTCCCACGCGTGACGATCCTACGCAGTATGTGCCCACGCAACGCACCAAAACCACCGTATCCATCGATCTCACGGTTCACCACCTCCAACGGTCTTAACCCAGTGCCTGCGGCCTGATTCCAACTCTACGTAAACCCATGACCACAGTCCAAAACAGGTTTAAGCATGTGTTCTAAACCAAGCATACACGATTCCCGCAGGCATTCATTCCGTCACGCACGCCCGCTCCGATCTAAAACAGTCCAAAATCGACTTTCACCATGCACTCAACAATATTGGAAAACATCCATCATGAAAACGCGAGATCTTGTTTGCGCAACACAACCAACCATTGGTCTTAGTTACCATTCCTGATGTCCCCGCATCCGGACGCGCCAACAACGATGGCCTGTATATCCCATGCACCATGCACCATGATCGCGATTTCTGCATGATTCGCAACCCAGCAATGTAGTTTCCGCGAGCGTTGTAACCGGATGCCAGCCTGTAAATCGACAGAATATAGCTGAGACCTGCCGTGCGCCGTTGATTGATACACCATGTGGAGTAGTTGGTGAGCTGGTCAACACAGAGCGATGCCGCCCCTCCGCCACATGTTCCAACGCCGCAATAAGTCTTTAGCGCGCGCCCGTCGCGTCCTCCGCGGACCGCGGCTCTCAAACACCCGCTTCCATCCGGTCGCGCTCCACCGGCGCGCCCCCGCCGGATCATTGATTCATTGATCCTTGTACCGAAAGAAAAACCCAAGTATCTATCTTGCAAATTTGAGAACCACCCCGTCGGGGTTGAGACTACGGTCGCCCTCTCCGGAGGTTGGGGGCAGGCTGATTGCGTCACCGTCGCCGCCGGCTTCGAGACAACGGACGAATCCACGCTCTCTGCCAGTTTCCAAGCCGCAAGCGTGAACAAATATCCTCTGACGAAGAAAACGAACACCGCCCGAGCCACGGCCGGTCTACAGTGCATGATACCACCGGGTCAGAAGTTTGCTGTTGCGATACAAGTGGCAAAATTATGGTGGATAAGTTGGACGTCCCTGGCTATATCGAATGTAGATAGTTTTTGCGAGAATGAATTTTTGTTTTTCGCACTTCAACAGGCTTTTCATAATTATATTATTTACTGCTTTGTCAACGGAATGTTTAGGCTAGGCTGAGTGTACTAAGGGCCAAAAAGAAGAGCAGAAAAGGGCGATGAGACGCCAGGAAGCCTGGGAGGTCTGTGGCATTGTGGAGGATGGAGGGTGGAGTGTTGGAGGCGACTGATCAGCGTTGGAGAGGCCAGGACGAACGCTATTGCGGCGGAGAGGAGGGGGCGAGAGCGCGATGTTGTTGATAAAGGCCTGCGGAAATCCTTTCTGTATGGGTCGGAACACATGCACAACTAAAATAACCGGCCGTGGCCTAGGAACTGACTGGTTTCTGGGTTGAAAAACAGTAGGCACTACTCGGGCATCTCGGTGGTCTGCACCTACACCGGCCATCATTCGGCCGGCTTTTATCATGATCCTTGTGCATTTCCATACCCCCGTCGTATCAGGACTTTATATTGTTGCCCCGCTTGCTCTTCCTCTCAGACTTAACAACCGCTTCGCATTCCTTTCCCACTCGCCGCCATCGACACCAATGCTCTGCCATAATACCATCTCCACTCTCTCTACTACTTGTTACATCAGCTTGACAAAACTCCAGTCAAGCATTGCACTCTGGCACACGTTACGAGCGATAAGTACATGAGCCTTGTCCTGCCCAGTTGGAACTGCCTGTCTCTGTGACCAGGCTTGCACCGACTGGAATTCTGGCAGGAGATTGCTTCTGCAGTCACCAGTGCTCTCCATTATGGAGGCTCTCGGCACCTTGTGTGGGCGTGTACAGTATGCCTCTCATCTTGTGCAGTCCTCATCATCTCGTAAACAGACACTAACTATTAATTGCACTCCTCAGGTGCACGTCTTGACTACGTACCCCACGCTCGACAGGGTCGGTAGGAACTCAGCGGCCACACAGTCTTTCCTCATCGATAAATTTCTACACATATTCCCTGAACCGCCAGTCACCCATCACCTGCACTTAGGGTTAGACCGCCCTTCTGGTGATGATATCAGCTGTACGGACCCCGGTGTTCCAGCATACGCACGGCGCAGTGGCACAAATGAGCGCGCACGTGCGCAAAGACTTGATCCATCTACACCGCCTCCGCCTGTTCCTTCTCCAACCCCGCCTCCCGCGGCCCCCTCTGGAACCGATGCATACCCACTCCGGTAACCGTAAACACCGCCACCACGCCCAGCTCCATGACGGACCCCATAAACAGCGCCCACCCCAGCTCTCCGTGCGTATCATTTCCCCCAGCGAGTCTAGCCCGGGCTGCCGCCAGCAAGCTGCAGACCACCCGCACCAAGAGAAACGGCAGCGCGAGCGCCACCGCCCTGACGAGTGCGTTTGCGGGCTGCGTGTAGAGAATGACGACGGTGCCCGCTGCCAGGACAGTCCAGGCGAGCATCAAGAGGGCGGCGGAGGCAAGGAGGAGAGAACCGGCGGCTGTGGTGGTGCCGGCCACGACGCCGAGGATCAGCGCGGCGAGGAGGGGGAGCTGGAGAAGACGGCGTAGGTACTGGAGAAGTGGATGAGGATTGGGGAGGTCTGTGGCACTGTGGAGGGGGTGTTGTTAGGGGCGGACGAGCATGGAGAGGCCATCACGAACACTGTAGTTGCGAACGCCGATGCGGCGGCGAGGAGCGGGGAGAGCGCGATGTTGTTGACAATCCTGGAGGCGCTGCGGAGGCTGCTGGAGGCGTCGTGTGCGTGCTGGATATGGAGGGTGAGGACGCTGCCGACGATCTTGACTGCGCTTTCTTACTTAGCCTGGTGTCGGCCGCGGACGTCCGCGGAATTCTTGCACAACAGAATAGCATCTGCGACTCCTAGCAAGGGGAAGGAAGACATACACGCACAAAACACGGCGATACGAACCCATCCATTATCGCGGCGGCAGCCGCGCGGCACGAACGCCATGTTGCAGACACCCAGCGCCAGAAACACCGCGGAACACGCAATTTCGGCGGCGTCGAGTGCGCCGCCGGCTGCAAACATTGCTGGTGTTTTGGGGGTAGTTTGGTAACTTGTTGCCGGTTGCATGGAGCTAGGTGTCTGAAGGAAACGGGTTTTGTGGTATGCCCAGCGCCCCTGGGGGGCAGTGGGCTGGTTTTGAGTGTGCCGCTGGAATGGGCTGGAGTTGCAGACGCCTAGTTGACCTGCGGGAGGGACAAGAATCAATCCTTAACAAACCGGTTGGGCCGTGTCATTTATTGCTCCACATATCCAGCTCTGTGGCCATGCCAATTGCACACCCGCAACCAACGCTGTTTATTACAAGTTAAATCCAGTGTATGTAAAGAAAACTCTGATCGTGTTGAATACTCACTGCAACCGCAAACAAGTTTGGCTGAGTGACATCTTGTGTCCTGTCCAGATTGTTTGCGTTGTGTCGGCAGAAAGGCGGAAAACCTTCCAACAGCATGGAACCCGCCGTCTTTTTTCATCGTGGTGTTTCTGCATGGCGGTAGGGCAGCTATCCATCCCCACTTCTCATGCGCTGTGCAAAGCCAGACAGCCGATCCACCGCGAATCCACGCTGTTATGTAACCACCGACTTCTACAGTCCAGCAAGACCCATGAGTACGCGCCCACAACGTTGCGCCGATGCTCTCTCCAACACCGTCACTGGAACCGACACACGACACGCGACACGCGCGAAATGAACCCGGCAGGTATAGTAGAGGCCTCCTGCGTTAGGCGTTGCATAATGACGCTGGCAGAACTGGTAGACGGCGTGTGGTGGGTTGTAGATCGAGTGGTAGTGATGATGAGTGATAAGAGAAGAAGCAGGAGGTTGGCGGGGTTGTGATATGGGACGAGGTGCGAGTGATGGCTGACACCGATATCGGTGGAGGTAACGTCGTGGTGTTTCTATCACTTGCGGGCGGTATGGACAGTTCTCAAATCCGAAGAGAATAGATATACATATATGTTCCGACCGATACACCAAGGATTTCCGTAGGCCTACAGGTCGACCGGTTGGCCAACCGGTCGACCCGTTAGCCAAATATCTCGCTTGGTGAACCGGTCAACCGATTGGCCAATTGACCGGTTGGCCAAGGACCATACGATAGTCAATGCAGATTGTAGGTGAAGAGAAAGTCTGCGAACGAAAAGAAGCTGTTATAGAAGAAGCAGCTTTTCTAGAAAAACTGCAAAAATACTCTGTATATGTGTCGGCCTTAAATTAATAGTAGTTGTACTCAGACGGTGAAATAGTTTCATACTTCAGATGGTCCCAATAAACCACTAGCACCCTGCTTTCTACTTCGAGATATCATGTCAATGAGTGTGATAATATATTGCCACGACTAGAGTTCCTTGGGCGGCAGCATAGTAATAGATATAGTAGTGGAACACACCGGGCCCAACAATACTATAGTAGTACTGCGCAGCCATTCATGATTTGGAAACCCTGGGATTAGAAGAAAGCGAATCAACACAGTGATAGGTGAAGAAATAGAGATAGAGACGGATGGCAGTGGCAAAAATCTGCGCAGTACAAGATCATGGTTATTCTCTGTTGCGAAGAGCAGTTGGCCTACGGGTCGACCCATAGGCCAACAGGTCGACCGATACGGCAAATCGAACTGTAGGCCAACGGGTCGACCTGAAGGCCTACGGAAATCCTTGGTGTATCGGTCAGAACATATACTCTATTTTCTAAAAACAAAACAAAAACAAAAAGACGCCTCCCGGATCAATCCCACCCGCTATGCTACACTTCTATAAAGACAACCCGGACATGTGCGGTACCAGAAGTACTTACAAGACGCGCCTCAATCTATCCACGCAGCTCTACCGCCTGGCCTGGCATTCCCTTCTCCAGTTCCCCCTCACGCCTCTTCTCGAACCGATGCAAGCTCACGCCCGCAGTCGTCAATATTGCCACCACGCCCAGCTCCATCAAGAACCCCATAACCAGCGTCCACCCCAGCTCCCCACCCGCCGCCGAGAACCTGTTATATGTTCCGCTGGGGTTGGCGCGGCTCGTGTGCGTGGCCACCAGCAAGCTGTAGATCACGCGCACCAGGAGGAACGGCAGCGCGAGTGCTACCGCCTTGATGAGCGTACGGGCGTTACCCGCTGCGTGCAGCGAGTGCAGCAGAAAGACGGTGGCAAGCGTGAGGAAGCTCCAAGCTACCATGAAGAGCGCACAGGAGGCGAGGAGGAGCGTGACGGCGTTGTTGGCATCGCTGCTGTCGGGGGCCGCGCTGGCAATGTCGGTGCCGGCCACAACGCCGAGGATCAGCGCGACGAGAAGCAAGATTTGGAGCAGGCGCATGAAGCGCTGGAACAGCGGGTAGGGTGTGGGGAGGGCGTTGGTACTGTTGATAGTGTGGGTTAGCAGGTGCAGATGAGACATTGGGGGGATGCGGAGACGAACGCATTATTTGCAAACGCGATTGCGGCGGAGAGGAGCGGGGACAGCGCGATGTTTGTGAAAATTCCAGCGACGCTGAGGAGGCTGGTGGAGGTGCTATTTGTGAGCTGAATGTGGATTGTGAGGGCATTGCCGGTGATCTTGACTGAGCTTTGTTAGTATGGCGTTGGTTGAAGTTTGCATCATATTTTCTGCGGCTACGCCTGGTGGTAGGGGGAGGACATACTCAGACAGAAGGCGGCGATACAGATCCAGCCAGTGTATTCCCTGTGGTAACCTCGCGGCACGAAGACCAAATTGCAGATGGCTAGCACCAGAAATATTGCGAAGAAGGCGATTGCAGCAGCGTCGAGTGCACCATGGTCATTGAGCATTGGAGGGTTGGTCGCTATTTTAGACTATTGTAGAATCTGGATATCCATCGGAAAAAGTTCTATGCGCTGAAAGCAATGTCTTATATCCTGTCGAGATTGTTGCACGGCCGACCACGAATTGCGAATATCTTCCGCTGCGCCATGTTCGAATCGTCGTCGTGTGGCGGCTATACGGCAACATCGCTGTCGTTGGAGCGAACAAGCATTGGTTCCAAACCGCATCTGGTAATTATTGCGAACAATGGCATAACGTCTTCCCGTCTCGTCTAATAGTATGGGAGGCTGAGAGGCTCTTGCTGCACGCAGTCAATCACAGTTCAAGCTTTTGGATCCGTGTAGTACAAACGGTCTGCAGTGCCCCGATTTGAGTAGTAATCAAGCGAGAGAGAGAGAGAGCCGCTTTATCCAGAACTCGTCAGAGTACTCGCGGCTAGTAGAAACACGCATGTGGTCTGGGCGGTGCAGAAAGTAAGCCTACATGCTGTGATTAGTTATAATCACCGTAATCAACTATTTAGTTCTTGTATATTGAGTACAAAATGATAGACAAAGGTTGCGGTAGCCTTATTGGATGCCAATGCCGAACAAGTTGGAAGGATACTGATGCTGATTATGATGCGAGATAATCAGAAAAAGAAGTTTTTTTTTTGATGCTCTGGCCGGAGAGATGGGGTGGGGTTGAGTGAAATCTACAGGAACACGAAAATAAAATCTCATTCTAGCAGTCATTTGAATTCTAAAGTCGGAATCCGCATTCGGTCAAACTTGAAAATTAGCCTTTGAAACGCCACTGCTCCTCCATCTGCCTCAAATCAACTACACTAAGACCCTCTGATGTTCTGCTGCCCGACCTTCACAATTTCCTTCACTTCCACAAGCGCGAGGATAATCTTGTGCACTCTAAGCTGTCTGCTATTGTGGAAGATATTACGACCACGGGTAGAAGTAGAAATATATTCTCAATATTCTCACATAAGATTTCCTTCTCTCGCTATTATTTTCTAGTTCTCTTTCTAAATCGCAACATGTACGCTACTCCTCAGCCTCAAATTTTCTCTTTTTCAAATTGCTCTTTTCAAAAATTCTAGGGGTCTTTATTGAATGAAGACCGCTATTATAACGTATCTTCTTTCCTTGTCTTTTTGCTTCTTCTAAATAGACTACACGCCATGAGTCGATAAGACCTTGATGTGTGAATAAGTCCAAACAGTCGCGATGAGCACCATCGGGTATAGTTTTTTGAATGCTGTACGCCACTGTCTGGCCGCAAAAGAAAACTATATCTCCCCGAGAGAGCTGGATGATTTCCTTCAAGTCCCACAAAACCAGATCACAGGCCTGCAACTTTTCACCAAAAGGAATCGCCAAACTCATCCAGTCTATGGCACCATTATCGTCGTAATGGATCTCTCTGCCCTCCCTCTTGTCTTCGTTGATTGCGATGCCAGAAAATATCTGGCCTATCCATTTCAGGCACGCATCTTTTTCTACGTCTCCATCGGAATCGACCAGTTCCGCGATAGTGCAAGGGGTTCTGTAGAGGCCTTTGATCAACTTTTGGGTGGATATCCATTGTTGTGGATATAAAACCTGCAGCAGATCTGAGATGTAGACAATAACTGGCTCAATAGCCTTCAACCACTGGGTCGCTTCCGGTTGATCCTGAAGCCAATCAGAAGTCATGAATGGAAGGTTCCGTGGAGGTTCCTCGGCCTCCTTGGCGGATGATTGCTCGACCCCCTTAGATAATTCCTCGGTCTCTTTGGCCGATGATTCATCGGTCTCCTTGGATGATTCTTCAGTCTCCTTGGCCAATGATTCCTCGGTCTCCTTGGCGGATGATTGCTCGGTCTTGATGGCCGATAGAGCGTATTCCCGAGTAAAATGCCTTCCTTGCTCGCCACCATCCAGTTTCACTTTGGTCAGAATAGCAGTTGCAGTTTCCAGAATCTCAATCAAATGAAGCGGGATTGTAATTCGAATTGCAATGTCTTCATTCCGTGGGCCCTTTAGCCTAAGGGCATGTCCCGGTTCCGAGGACTCGTGTCTTGCAAAACTCGTGGTTGGGGCCTGTTCTAGTTGAAACTCGGCTTTTCGCTCCATTTTTTGCTCATCCGTGAACACGTGCGACTTCTCGTAATACATCCTTTCTCGGACTTGAACAGTCTCCCAGGATTTAATAGGCTCTGATAGCCTTTGGATCTGTTCGTCGTACCAAACCTGCTGATCTATTTTTTTTGTACGAGTGCAAACCCCGATTGATCTTAACTGCTTTTGCGAGGCCCAGAATGGGCGACTTTTTTTAGCAGTGGCTGGAATAGTAGCGCCTGGCACATCAGTTGACTTTGCTGTTTTTCTTTGAGACATTGGATAACGGTGTGTTTGTTGAGAATTGACTGGTGGTTGAGGTCAGGTCGTACGATAGGGGTTGAGAAAGCTGTTTACTACTAACAGGGCTGCTTTTGTAGTGTCCAACTCGCGAATCCCGTGACTCGTAACTTTTAGGTCTGCCTAGCGAAATCCGCCGGAGTATCGAATTGCGTGGTTTAATCGCACTGTATTTATGTAGCCGGAGAAAACTCCGGGCACATATGGCATTTCAAGCCAAAAACTTATCTATTTAGATTCAGCATTAATGTATACTAGTAGGACTCGGCCGCCTGAGTTCTCCAGTTTAATAACACTCCCACTGCGGTAGAGCTTTCTGTAGCTGCTGATGCAGTGGATCGTGAAGCCATCGTACGTAAAAGCAACCTGCAGATGTTCCCACATGAAGACAACCACTTTGAGTCTTTGATCGTAACTAGTGATGCGTCGGCCCATTTTTCTGCAGCATATTTGGATGGCCGAGTAGAGCCCAACGGGGTAAGAATTGGGATATGGAGCCAACCTCTATGATAGAGTGCACAGACGGAGACGTAACAATTTCTGCAGGAGTGGGCGAGCAATCGCGGAAATTAATCATTTTAATACATACTACAAAAAATACGAGTGAGGGGTTGCACTCCAGAAATACCCATTTCGTTCAATAATGCTTGGTATTTTGGCTATCTTGTTTTTTAGGTGTAGAGTAAACAAAACTGTGGTAGCGGTTGTAGATGGCTAGGGCGTAGGGCACGGGGCAAGGGCGTTCTCGAATGTAATTCATTAACCCCATCAGAGCTTCCACTCTCAATATCCGGCTTATCGCCAGGAACTTACATATCCCATGCCACAACTATTCAAAGCCCCTTCGATCAGTTCTCTTTGCTCTCTAGTGACCAAATTACGCTATTCTATATCCCGTGACTTCTAGTAGGGTGCTACAGGCGTAATAATAGAAGCACATCTTCAAGGGGCTTTGTCGCTCGATGAAATACTGCTCCTGGCAGACGTCGTGCAGCCCACCTGAGAGGTACGGTACTTGGCCCACGATGACAGCGTGAATAAATATAGGCGCTGGTGAGATTATCAACGGTGTTGGGCTCAACGATTTGCACCGAGTTCCACCAGCCCTCAAGGGGAAACAAACTCAGAGATAGCCTACAGAGGCAGCCAAATTCCATAATCCGATCCCTCTGATCCCATAAAATGCTCAGTTATAACCCGAATAAAATCCTCACTAGCATCCATTCAACCTACTCTCTCAATTTACGAGCACCAACCACCGAGATGCGCCCCCCAACCCGAGACGAGCTATTCGCAATGGAGATGCGCTTCCGTGCCGCACCTCTAAGGACCACGACGACCACACGCTCCCTACTGAAGGCTTTCAGAGACGTCGCCGCCGCCAACACCGTTGCCAGGACTACCAAGACCGCCGCCATCACCGACAACGCCTGGCACAAAGCCCGCAAGACCAACGCCGAGACCAAGAACAGCTCTCGTCTCCTTTCCCTCGCCCCCAAGCTGCCGGCTCTGACCTTTGAGCAGCAGCTTTGCCATAACAACATCTTGAAGGAAGCCAGAAGGAGGGCGGAGAGGCTCCTGCGCAAGGAAAAGGAACGGGAGCTACAAGGAAGCAACCTGGGTGGTATGGCCAGCTAAGGAGGTAGAAAACTCACCACAAATAGAGATTTTTTACTGTGTTGAATTGATAGTCTTTGGGTGAAATACATGATTAGTGAGGATATGATGTACTATGCCTTGACGTGACTTTGCGGAAACCTCTCCATCAACCCTTGATGCCCTGAAAAACCTGAGCTCCATTACATATGTTCCGACCGATACACCTACAATTTCCGTAGGCCTTCAGATCGACCGGTTGGCGATGGGTCGACCCGTATGCCTACAGAAATCCTAGGCATATCGGTCGGAACACATACATTGTGCTCTTCAGAAAGCAGCATAGAATCTGTCATTCTATGTGGCATCACTTGTATCAAGGCAATTGGTTTTAAAATCCCGGTTCCAGCATTAAGTTCTGGTCGCAAACTGAACCACTGCTCCTCGCAGAACGTGCACCATCGAGTGCTCGTCGCCGCAAAGGGCCAAAAACACACAATGTGTCAACCAGAGAACATATCCACAGAGACAGCCGGCCCCAGCTCAATGCGCCGCTCTCTCTGGTTCCAGAGATGCGTCCCCCTACCCCGCGCGAACAGTTCGCAAAAGAGCTCTTTTCCGGCACCGCCGACCTCTGGCCCTCCTCGAGCTCCCGTTCCCTCCTCGACGCGTTCCACAAATTGGCCAGGACCACTGCCAAACCCGAGGCCCAGGTCGAGACCACCCCCAGGCTGCCGCCTCTGACGCCTGCGCAGATGAGCGACCATGTGTTCATCTTGCACCGGGCGAGGATGATCGCGGCGAAGAAGCTGCGTCAGGAGAGAGAGAGGGAGCTGCAGGGACAGAAGAGGGTTGGTTGAAGATTCGTAGAATAAATAAGGGGGTTTTTGATCATTGATTTGGTAACTAGGGGGTGTGCAGAAATGCGGGAGTAATGCATGGTGATAAAACGGCATAAATGATATGGAACTGTGGTTGTATCCCGGCTAATGATATGCAGAAGTTTTACAGTCCCTTGTCTCTCTATTTTGTCGTAGTGCTTTCCTGAGTAGTTTTTTCCTATAACCGTCCTGGAAGTCTCAAATCCCACTAAAGACGTTCTACACTGAACCGTGCGTCCAGTGTATGGATACGAGCTTAATTGTGTCCTCAATGTTGAAATTGATCACTATCTCTAGTGGAATTGTGTGCACCATATCCAAGGCAAACTTCCCTTATCGTGCCTTATGTAATTATAGGAGCAGTTCGGAGGTCTTCCACCAAAATAACCAAGTTTCTTGAGCATCGATTTCGAAGCCAACTTTTATGCTATATCTCGTGTATCCTTTAGAGGTAGTTACCTTTCCACTCTTGCTCTTCTCGTGCCGAATTCCCATCAACAATGTCACTTTCACCGTATGAGACTAGTTTCAGTGGTAAAATTTTTTATAGCTGTATCATGCAAATAAAATAGCTGTAAGAGATTATTCGTAGTCGCGTGCGAAGCAATAGAAGTTCAATAATACAGGAAAGCAAACTCCAAGACTTAGTTGTCACAGATGGCCCATGAGAGTCGAAATACGATATAAATTCATCAGCCCATCCTATGGAGATATCCGAGACTTACAAGCATCGACACTTGTACTGAACCTGGCTATAAAAAAAAGTAAGCAGAAACTATGGTGGTCAACAGCTAACACGCACGAGCATGGGCAGAAAACGAGACACACAGCCATCCAACAAGAAAAACAAAACAGAAAATGCTAAGCGGGAGATTCGAACTCCCTATATCTTTACTCATACAAGTTATTTAACCGGCATGTGAGAAGATAAATGTTAAAACACTACACCACACCCGGCGAAATACAAAGGCTACGTGGACGTATATAACGCTGACGCGCAAAGTTTATTCTGAAAAGTTTGATTTTTGCAGGGGTTTGGTGCTTACTAATCAAGGCAGCGGTCTGTGATAGAGCTGAACACAGGCCGCAGGGACCTGAATCGTGGTGCTGGTGGTGGTGGTGATAGTTAGCCACGGCGGTGCATGGTGGTGGTGATGGTGGAGAGAGTCTGTAGGTCCAGCAACTGCGAGTTGAAGGGCACCGAAAGATCAGCGAGGTTCAACAGCAAGATCCCTGCTCTGAACTCCAAATGTCAAGCAAATCAGAACATGTAACAAGAATCCAAAGAAACGTAACCCTACCAGGAGAATCGACCGTTAGCTGCACACGGCTGGATCCATATTGCTATTGCACAAACAGATAGCACTTCTGCACCAGTGGTCACTCGGTTCTAAATTGTGCTCCTTAATACGTCAGGCGTGTATCCAGCACTCGTATTTTCCTTTTGACTCTCATCATCTCACTGCCATCCATCATTCTTCAAAAGACACATCTCGAACAGTTCCGACCGACACCCCAGTTTCTACAGGCACCGTCGGCCGGACGTAGGTTGGAACTTGGCATTCACCAGTTCGAATTCCCAGAACGGTACGAACGACAACGAGCAAGCTTCAAGAAAAAGACAAGACCCGTTTTACTAATAGTATGAAATCATTGTCTTCTAACACACTCCGTAGATTGTGCACCTATCAAAGTGTGTCGACCATCGGCGACCTTTCTACCAGCAGCCTTACCATCACGAACGGGTTCTTAGTCTCCGCCATCCATGCTTTCTCCCGGATCCGTGGAAAGCCTAACCACGATATCCATCAGAGACACTGAATTAAGAAGTACTGAACCTGATTTTTTCTGCATCGACATGTCGCAAAAGACAGCCATGCTGCATGCGTCCAGTGAGGGACTCTTGATGAGCCGTCCGGCATTTGACTATATTAGTTGAGTGGTTTACTAAGTCGGTGATATAATAGCCATACAACCTGTCGATCGGGAGACCTAAATACTGAAGCCGTAGTCTATCAGTCGGGAAATACATTAATTGGTTCAAGCGGGTGTTTGGAGCGACGTCTTGTGTTCCAACTCAACCCATCCAGGCTGACGCGTGCCTGTATTTGAACGGTACTTAAGCACGACATGGCATCTGTATAATACTTGCACAGTATTGAAAGTAACACATAACCTCTTCTAAAGAAGTAAGTACGCACACCACTCCCATTGATATTCCCTCTATTCCTATATAAAAAAGTTTTTTCTCATCCCTCTAGGCCACCCCAGATATACCCATCCAGTCGGTTACAAGTTTTTTTTCTACAACGCCATTGCCAACCCAAAAATTCCAGTCCAAAAATTCCAAACCCAACACCCACCAAATCTACAACTTCCCCTCTCTCTCCAACTCCTCCTCGACCACAGCACGCACCAGCTCCACATCGGCCTTCTCGACAACCCTAACCCTCTTCTCCCTCTGCTCCAGGCCAATAAACTCGCTCGGCCTCACCGTGGTCTCGAAATCGTACCCCGCCTCCTGCTGCAGCGCCATATCGACAGCGTGGTTGAATTTCGCCGGGTGCGCCGTCGACAGCGAGATGGTGTGCACGCCGTCACTGGCAGGCGGGTTTGCAGCGATGATGCGCTGCGCCGCACAGATCCCGACCGCCGTGTGCGGGTCGAGCACGTACGGCGCGGACGGCGGTGTGCGGTAGATGTGCTTGATGGTCTCAACGGTCTGCTCGTCCGACACACGCTCGGACGCGAAGTCGCGGCGCGCGGCGGCGAGCACGGCGTCGGGGACGACGGTGGTGCCCGTGGTCTTGAGGTCCGACATCCACTGCCGCACTGTCTCGCCGGCGGCTTTCTTGGCCTCGGCGGAGGGCTCGGAGTTGGACGGGGCGGTCCCGGCGACGGCCTCGAGCGCGAGGTACCACAGCAGGCGCTCGAAGTTCGACGACGCCAGGATGTCCATGGCGGGAGACAGCGTTTCCTTGACGCCCTCTTCGTGCGCCTTTGCGCCGTCCGCCGCGATGCCGCCCTCGGCCTCGGCCGGCGAGACGGGGTGCTTCTCGTAGCGCGCAGTCTTCATGAAGCGGTCGAGGATGTCGTTCGCGTTCGTCGCGATCGTCAGGCTCTCGATCGGCAGGCCCATGCGCTTGGCAAAGTAGCCGGCGAGGATGTCGCCAAAGTTGCCGGTGGGCACGACGTAGCGGATCTTAGGGTTGGGGTGTTTCCGGGCCAGCGCAAAGTAGGACGAGAAGTAGTAGACGATCTGCGCGAGGATGCGCGCCCAGTTGATGCTGTTGACGGCGCCGAGGTTGTGCGTCTTGCTGAGCACCGGGTGCGAGAACAGCGCCTTGACGATGTCCTGGCAGTCGTCGAATGTGCCCTCGACCGCCAGGTTGTGCACGTTCGCGTCCAGCACCGTTGTCATCTGCGCCTCCTGGATGGGCGACACGCGGCCGCGTGGGTGCAGGATGAACACACTCACATCCTTCTTTCCGCGCAGGCCATAGATCGCCGCCGAGCCGGTGTCGCCGCTCGTCGCGCCAATCACGGTCAGCGCGTGCCGCTTGCCGCCCTCCGCCGCGTCCGCCGCCGCGTTCTTGCGCACCAGGAAGTACTCAAACAAGTTCCCGACGAACTGCAGCGCCACGTCCTTGAACGCGAACGTCGGGCCGTGGAACAGCTCCAGCACATGCAGGTTGTCCTCAGGGATCAGCGGGTGCAGCGGCGCAATCTCGGGGTGGCGAAACGTCGAGTACGACTTTTCGATCAGCGTGCGCAGGTCGGCGGCGGGGATCTCGGACGGCGCGATAAACAGCGACAGCACCTCGAACGCCAGGTCCTGGAAGGACAGCTCGGCCCAGGCCGACGCCCAGTCAGCCGGCAGCGCGGGGATCGCTTCGGGGATAAACAGCCCGTCGTCCGCGGCGAGCCCTTTCAGCACCGCGGCCTCGAACGAGAACTGGCGCGCGTGTCAGTACAGCCCGCTGTGGAATGTGCAGCAGGACAGGATGGGAGGGGAGGGGTGTGCGTACGCCGTACGAGCCCCCGCGGGAGCTGAGATATCTTTGCGATGCGGATGGAGCTGTCATGGTGGTGTGCCTGTGGTGCCTGTGGTGCCCGGTGGTGCGAGAGAAAGCTTTGGCCGTGCGATGGGAGCGGGAATTGGGTATTGCGGAGGAGATGTGTGGGGGAGGGGGAAATTTTTGACGGTTCGGAGGGGTGGGGTGCGTTGCCCCATGCGAGCCGATGATTGGTTGTGGGGTGTCTCGGCGTTGCCACTGTGAAATAAAGTATCTGCAGGTGTTGCGATGTGCAGTGTGGGTATGCTGACACGTCGATTCTTCAACTGGACAGAAATCTAGAATTGATGGCGATAAAATACAGCGACCCATTTCGTGAGACTTTTGTACACAACATCACAGCCCACATCCCCTCCCCTCCCAGTGCCAGAATATCTGCCAATATTGATGAATATAGTAGTACAGTTGCACACCGCAATAGCAAACACTTCCCAGCTCTATCTATTCCCCTCTCCCTGTATTTTTTGCCTACCGTTCCGCCAACATATGCCTAACCTTATTGAAATACCTCTTCCCGGCAACGCCCTCAATCTCATCCTTCGTAAGCCACTGGAACCCCGTGTACCCCAACGTGCCCGCGCCCAGGTCCGCCTGGCCCGCCATGATGCGCGCCTTCATGAAGAACACCTTCTCGCCGACCATGCCCTCCGCGTCCGCGCCGCCGTCGTACGCGCGCACGTAGTGCCCGATCGGCACGTTGCCGACGAACCACGTGTTCATATTGACACCTGCGGCCTCGGCCAGCGTCCGCTCCGCGCTCTGTGACCCGTCAGCCTGCCACTTCACACCGGCGGCATTTCGGCACTCACCTCTCGTAGATTCTCCCGCCCCTGCAGCAGCGCCGTGGGGAACGTCCACCCCGCCTCTTTGCCCTGGACCAGCAAATACAGCGTCCGCTGCAACTTCCGATCCAGCCTCGCCGTATCGCCCGTCTTATCCGCCTCCGTCTCCCTCGGGAACGGCCGGTCCAGCACCCGCTTCTCGTCCTCCACATCCTCGCCGCTCACCGTCGTCTCAACCAAACGCTGGTACCCGAAATCCTTCTCTTTATGCGTCTCGTCGCCCACGACCAGCTCGTCCGCCCACCCCCTGGCTCCGAAACCCGTGTACACGTCGCCGCCGCGCTTCTTCTGTTTTGCTTTCCATTCGAGATCGCCGGGCGAGTCTTTTTTGAAGTAGAAGTACCGCGTGAAGGGGAGGGCCAGGCGTTGGTTGAGCCGCCGCTGGTAGAAGTAGTAGGATTCTTCGAAGGCGTCGAGGTCGCGGGTGAGGAGGGGCGCGCGCGAGAGGACTACGCTGGAGGCGATGCGGTAGGGCGAGGTCGCGACGGCGGCTGCGGCGTCTGAGGCGGCGTGGGCGGCGTCGATGTTGGCCAGGGGCGAGAGGGCGGCTTCGGTGCTGCTGCTGCCGGTGGGCGTGGTGCTGAGCGAGTACCCCCGCCGTGGGGCAGCGCCGCTGGGGCGCGTGAATGTTCCTGCTGGGCGTCAGTCGAGCTGCACGGAGCAGCGAGGAGGGGGAGAGAGGGAGGAGGTACGGAGGAGCAGGCCGAGCGGCCGCATTGACTGGGTGCCGACGTTCATGGTTGCGGGGTGCGGTGTTGCGTGCGTCTGGTCGACCAGCTTGACGAGAGGATAGAAAAATTGTCGTGGTGGAGTTGAGCCGCATGTGCCAAGATGGGTTCGGTTACCATCGTACCTAATCTTCATGACGGCTCACTCGGTCGCCACAAAATATAGCACCGAGTTGGGTAAATGCTGCTGCTGCGGCTTCGCATCGCAAGCTCGTATTCATTTTTTATTTTTCTTGAAGGGACACAATTGCTCCCACCGACGTCGTGGAACTCTGGCGTTCCTCATGTTTGTTTGGTTTGGGAAGTTCAGACGGAAGCATGGATCTTCCTCCTGTCCCTCCTGTCTGTTTCCTCCCGTCGCCCTCCTGTCTTCCTCCGTCCTCCGTTTGTGTAACGCAGCCTCTCACAACACTCAGGCCTCCTGCTCCTCCTGCTCCTCCTGCTCCTCCTGTCTCCTCCTGCTCCTCCGACACGGCCACATCTCCATCCTCAGCCCATCATTCCCGCCCTCCGCCCCTCGCCCCTCGTCTGTAGCAGCCCCTTAAGTTATCACGGCCCGGCGTTCACAGTTATATTGTACGCTCTACATATGCTGAGTGTGGGGTGCGAAGCGAACACACCGGAGTGCTCAGCGACGCTTGGCGCTAGGAATGTCAGCGTAATTTCGTGACGCGGGAGAGAGCGGTTTTGGATAGGGCCGGAGACGGGAAGAGCGTGGAGAGGGAGATGGTGCATGGGTTTGTATAAGGTAGGTTGGGACGGGCGGGAGGAGGAGGATGGGGCAATAATTGTGGTGCAATTACACCGTATTATAACGGCATGGGCAAGGAATTGGGTGTGGAATATCGATGCTGTTTTTTGGTGAGGGCTGGCTGGCAGATTTAAGCCGAGGAGCTGTAAGCACCACGGCTTTTGATACACGACACGGTGGTGGTGGTGGTGGTGGTGGTGGTGGTGAATTGGCAGAGGTGTTGGTTGATGGAAGCTATGCTGCAGAGCGGGAGCTGCAGAGTAATCAATCGCGCTTCAACATCACGAGACGGGCTCTCGCAATGCATTGACAGACATGCTGTCGTACTGGAGCCTCACCCCGGTGAAGATTATATACTCGCACAGATTCTCCACCACATTCTTATCCTCAGCACATATTACACGGCATAGCTCTCGCCGTCCACCATCCCCATCCACCCATCCACCGCGACGCTCAATTCCCACCGATGCCTCGATCCGTGATCCGGCCCCCAACCCTCAGTGTCCACGTCGGCCTTTACAGCAGCTGAGGAGCGAGAGGGGGAGGAGAGGGGGTTTTACATCGCCAACTCGAGTCATGGCCGCACGCGAGCACGCGAGCTGCGAGCTGCGAGCTACCCCGCGCGCAGGATTGTTTCAACGCACGTATCAGTGCTCTATGTTTGTGTGCATGTCCGATGCCGATATGCGTGTGTTTGGCGTCGTGTCGTGGTGAGGCGAAGAGGGGGAGGCGAGGAGGAGGGGCAGGACGACGAGGGGGAGGTGAGGGAAGGTGAGGAGGAAGAGGGGGAGAGAGGGGAGGAAGGGTTGGTGGTTGGTTGGGAGGGAGGGAGGGAGGCTCGCTGGCGGGTCGTTTCGATCGCGACCAGGCACAGGTCGGGTACAGCAGATTGAGTGCGTGCGTGCGTGAGTGCGTGAGAGCTCCATAGATTGAACATGTCAAGCCGCATGCCGTACATACGTCTGCGTGCAGCACCGTGCTGGCCGCACTCTATCTCCACTGCTGCCTACCATATCGCCACTCTTCCTACATTTAGAGTACTCTACTCTGCCTACAGTTTTTTTTTCGCGAAGTGCCAGGTGCCAACTTTCTTCGTTTATTGGGGGCCGTCGCGGCAGCTCGGTGCGCGTGTTGTGTCGTCGAGAGTAATCAATCAAAGTGGCCCCTCGACCCCAACCCAGCCCGGCGTGCCGGGAGCACGCGAGGCGAGCCGATGATCGTTGCCTAGCACAGTAGGGCTGGCTCCGGGGGGCTCGAGCGCTGGGACGCGCTGGGTGGTGATGTGGCCGGGCGTCGAGTGGTGCGCCGAAATGAATGTTGGTTTTTGCGGAGCTGGTAGTGGTTGTGGCTTGCTGGATGCAGTGTGGGTGGATGTGTGTGGGTGCGGGTAGCTGTGGGGAGAGGGGGGTTTAAAGAGCTGTGCTCCCCCCGAGCCGTCCTCGTTGTTGTTGTTGTTGGAATTGGATTTGGATTTGTGAGAGAAGCTGAAGCTGAAAGAAATAATTGTTTGGTTTGTTGTTTGGTTTGCTCCATGAAGGTAACTCACCTCCCCCCCCCCCCCCCCCCCCCACCCCCCACGTTGCGTGCGGCCACTGACCGCGCAGATGCCCACCGCCCTCGCCCCCCCATCACCACTCGAGCTCCTCCCCCCGGAGCTCCTGCTCGAGATCCTCGACCACCTCCCCCGCCCAAGCACCCTCAGCCTCCGCGCGACAAGCCGGCATTTCAGCACCCTCTTCGCGCACCACCTCGACAGCAAGCTCTTCAGCACCCTCCACCTCCGGCACACCTCAACCTCCTACGCCGCCCTCGCCGCCCTCGCCGCCCACCCCGTCCTCTCCCGCCACGTCACCACCCTCGTCCACGCCACCACCCGCCTCCGCCCCCTCCCCGACGCCCCCACCTTCGCCGCCGCCCTCCGCGACCGCGCCCGCGCCCTGCCACAGCCCTCCCGCTTCCCCACCGACGACGCCGACGTGCTCGCGGAGCTGCACGCCGAATACCAGAAAATCGTCGCCGAGCAGCACCGCATCCTCGCGCGCGCCCCAGCCGCGCTCACCGCCGCGTTCACCACGCTCCCCGCGCTGCGCAGCATCGTCCTGGCCAATGAGTCCACGGCGCCCGTGCGCGGCCGCCACTTCGACGCCGGCGCGCTGCCGCAGCTGCGCGACGAGCCGCTGGACGCGTTCGCCGACGCGCAGCCGTGCGTGATCCCCGCGGCGCTGCGGACCGCGCGGAGCGTGCGGACGCCGCTGAGCACGCACACGTTCTGCACGCTCCTCGCGGCGGCGGCACGCTCGGGGCGGGTGATCACGCGCGTCGAGGTGCGCAGCAGCGCGGGGATCTTGGGGAAGGTGGTCGGCGCGCAGTGGGACCTGGAGGAGCTGGCGACGGGGCTGGCGGGGGTGCAGGAGCTGCTGCTGGCGGTTGATGCGAGAGGTGGCGGCGGGAACACGCAGCTGTACCCCGCGCCGGAGTTCCACGTCGGTGACGTGACCGCCGAGCTCCTGGCCAAAGCCACACAGGTGCGCAAGCTGCGGCTGTTTTTCCACGGCCCCGGGCTCGGGCTCGTACGCTGTATGAACCTGCGCGAGCTCGTCCCGGCCAACGTGATGAGCGGGTTGGAAGAGGTGGCGCTGCACTACTTAGAGGTGAAGGCGACGGACTTGGTAAGGTTCTTGAGGGCGCATGCGAAGACGCTGCAAAGGTTGACGATCGGGAATGTGCTGCTGATTGCCGGCGGCGGGGGGTGGTCGTTTGTTATGGGCGAGCTGAAAGGCATGGTTGGGAAGGGCTTTGAGTTGAGGATTACGAGTAGTCTGGCGGAGGAACGGGAGGAGCGGAGTGTTTTTGTTAGTCCGAGTAAGGCGAGCAAGATGATGGGCGGGGAGGAGGATGCGTATGTAGAGTCGTATTAGGGGGGGCGAAGGGGGGCGGGTGGGGAGGGTGAGTGATGTCTGGTTTTAATGGGGATTTTGAGGGCTTGTTTGGTTATTTGGATGCGATGGACGGATGGCGGAATGGCGTTTTGCTTAGAACTTGTGGATACTACAGACCTTATAATAAATTCTGAAAACCCCTTCTACTGTTATCCCCATACTTCCCAAAAACTCAGTTCATCACTCGACCCATGTTGTCTTATCTAATCAACCTCCCCAGTCTGGGTGGACTGCACCACCCCTGTCGCAAGAAATATAAATTTCTCCAGAGCCGCACGGTACAAACTCTGCGACTCCACGACGACGCTACCCTCCACCACACACCTCTATACCTCCACCGACACGACACCGCAATGCCGTCGGTCCACCCCAAGCGCCAGCGCACCGACGCCGCCGCGCCGTCCAAGGCGCTTACGAAACCCAATGCGACTCCTGCCGCCGCGGCGCGCCCGAGCCATTCGAGGCTGTTGGCGCCGTTTCGCGTATGCCCTCCCGCCTTTCTCCCCCCTCCTCCTCCTCCCACCTTCCTCCTGCCCGCACCCCACCGCGAACATGTAACTAACCAGAGTTCTGTATAGTCCATCGGCCACACGACCTCCGCCACCCCCTTCACACTGCTCCCGCAAGGCAAAACCTTCCAGCTCACAACCGCGCTCACACACACCCTGCAGTCCTACGACACGCGCAAGCTGCACCTGCAGTTCGTCTCCTCCCCTCCAACACCAGGGGTCATCACGCGCGTCGTCGCGCACCGCGACGTCGTG
The DNA here is from genome assembly GCA_024516215.1 of Geopyxis carbonaria. NCBI lineage: Eukaryota > Fungi > Ascomycota > Pezizomycetes > Pezizales > Tarzettaceae > Geopyxis > Geopyxis carbonaria. Next base: position 720,334 of record JAJJXG010000013.1, on the reverse strand, counting down.
TACGCCGCGTTCTCTTACGCGGACGGGAGCCCGGGGGTGTGGGTGTTCCGGCGCGGGAAGAAGGTGGGTGAGCTTGAAGGGCTGGGCGAGGGGGAGGGGGGGAGGTATGGGGCGTGGGTGGAGCTGATCGTGTTTGGCGAGTGGGTTGTGGGTGCGCTGGATAGGGGGTTGGTGGTGTGGAGGCGCGATGGAGGGGAGTGTTATACCGTGATTGAGGTGGAGGGGACGGTGGCGCTGGTGCATCCGAGTGCGTTTTTGAATAAGGTTGTGGTGGGGCGCAGGAATGGGGATGTGGAGGTTTGGAATGTCAAGACTGGGTAGGTAATGCTCGTTCTACGGCGGGGTTGAGGCAGGGGCGATTGCGGGGAACAGCAGGCTGACACGGCGCAGAAAGAACATATACACGATCCTCGCGCCCATCCCAGACGGCGCGATCACAACAATCGTGCAGACCCCCGTCATCGCGCTCCTCGCAATCGGCTACGCCACGGGCGAAATCCACCTGCACAACATCCACACCGACACGCCACTGTTCACCCTCAACCGCGCCGTCCTCGCCGCGTCCGGCCACACCAAGCGCGTCACCAGCCTCTCCTTCAGCACCGACCCCTTCGTCGGCTCCGGCGTCGCCAGGAACCCGGCCGACAGCGGCCGCATCCTCGCCGTCGGCCACGACGACGGCTTCGTCAGCCTGTGGAACCTCGAGAAACGCAAGCTCTTCGGCGAGCTGCGACATGCGCACGAGGCCGCGCCGACGGGCGTGCACGCGCAGTGGCTGCCGGGGCAGAATATACTCGTCACGTCGGCCGCGGATAACAGTGTCAAGCAGTGGATCTTCGACACGCCGCACACGGCGCGCCCGCGCCTGCTGCTGGCGCGCGCGGGACACGCGGCCGCGATCAGCGCGCTGTCCTTCGCGGCGGCGGGGACGTCGCAGTTCCTGCTCTCAGCTTCACGGGACCGATCCCTGCGGGGTGCATCACTGCGCAACGACGCGGCGTCGTTCGAGTTCTCGCAGGGCGCGGCGGTCAAAAAAGCCAAGGCCGCCGCAAAGACGAGCAGCACGGCCAAAGACATCGGAGACGCGCCCGGGGAGGCCGCGAAGGGCGGCGCGATCACGTGTCTGGCGACGTGTGCGGGCGACGACGGCGCGGGCTCGACCGGGCGCGAGTGGGAGGGCATCATCACCGGGCACCAGGGCGAGCGCGCGGCGCGGACCTGGAGCTTCCAGAACTCCAGTGTCGGGCGGTGGACGCTCCCCACCACCGACGGCGGCGAGGTCAAGGCGGTTGCGATCAGCGCGTGCGGGACCTTCGGCATCGTCGGCTCCGCCAGCGGCGGGATCGACCTGTTCAACCTGCAGTCGGGCCTGCACCGGCGGCGCTTCCCCGACCCGCTCACCCCCGCGCAGGCCAAGCTCGTCAAGAACGGCGAGGCGACGGGAAAGCTCGCCATGATCGGGCGCGGGAAGCACACCGGCGCCGTCACCGGCGTGGCCGCAGACGCGCTGAACCGCGTCGTCATCTCGTGCGGCCTCGACGGGCGCGTCAAGTTCTGGGAGTTCCTGACCGGGATCCTGGTGTTCGAGTTCAACTGGTCGGGCACGGCCAAGACACCCAACAAGCTCCGCCTCCATCGCCCGTCGGAGCTGCTCGCGGTGTCGTGCGACGACGGCGCGATCCGCGTCATCGACATCGGCACGCGCAAGCTCGTGCGTGAACTCTGGGGCGCAGAGGGACATATTAGTGATTTCGCGTTCAGCCACGACGCGCGCTGGATCGTCGCCGCGAGCATGGACGCGTGCGTGCGCATCTGGGACGTGCCGACCGGCCACCTCGTCGACGCGCTGCGCACGCCGCGCATCGTCAGCGCTTTGGCGTGGACCGGCCCGGGAGACGAGTTTTTGGCGACGGCGCATGTCGGCAGCGTCGGCATCAGCCTGTGGACGAACCGCACGCTGTTCCGGCATGTCGTGGCGCGGAATATGGATGCCGGCGCGGTGGTGGACCTGGCGCTGCCGACGGTGTCGGGCGAGGGCGGGACGGCGCTGATCGACGCTGCGATGGCGGCGGAGGACGACGCGGAGGAGGACGCGACGGGCGTGTATCACACCGCCGCGCAGCTGTCCGACAGCCTGCAGACGCTGTCGCTGCTCCCCATGACGCGCTGGCAGACGCTGCTGAACCTCGACCTGATCCGCGCGCGCAACAAGCCCGTCGAGGCCCCGAAGGCGCCCGAAAAGGCGCCGTTCTTCCTGCCGACGCTGACGAACCCCGCGGACCCCACCGCCTTCTCGATCGTCGCGCCCGCGGCCGACGCCACAGCCGCTGATGCCACCGCCGTGGCCGTGCGCCCCCGCTTCTCGCGCGGCACGGCCGACATCGGCGCCGAGTCCGCGTTCTCGCGCGAGCTCCACGCCGGGCCGCAGAATCGGCTGGTCGACACGCTGAAGACGCTGTCGCCCAGCGCCGCGGACCGCGAGATCCGTGCGCTCGCCGATGAGGACGAGATGGTGGCGCTTGTGGCCGCGCTGACGCAGCGCCTGCGGGAAAGGAAGGACTTTGAGGTTGTGCAGACGTGGATGGCGGTGTTCCTGCGCGTGCACGGGAGCGCGGTTATTGACGGCCCCGAGGACCTGGGCGGCGCGAGCAGCGGGGGCGCGTGGGAGGGGATTGATGAGAGTGGTGATGGTGATGAGGAGATGGATGGGCAGGGGAAGAAGCAGCAGCCGGGTGAGAGGCTGAGGGAGGCGCTAAGGCAGTGGCGGGAGGTGCAGAGCGGGGAGATGGAGCGGCTCGGGGCGAGGGTCGGGTTTTGTCTCGGTGTTGCGGAGTTCCTGAGGAGCGGGCGGTAGAAAAGTTTGTGCTTTGTGTATAGTTTTGTTTACGTTGGTGATGGGGATGGGGGGGGTGTATATATAATGTGATCTGATGTCTTTGCTGTTGCACGGTTTTCCAAGGCGTGTGGTTAGAGAAGAGCATTGGGACCGGGTGCAGTGTAGTGTTCATGAGACGTCTAGAAAGCCATAACAAACCTCGAGAGATCAAGAAAGTTTGCGCAACAGCGGATGGAGCGATCCACGATACCATCCCATCAACGTCTGTTTCTATCAACAATGCTGCCGGCTGGACAAGGTGCAAAGCAGCGAGCATAGGCCGCATGCTTTCCCTCCCCGTGTGGGTAATCAATCACCATCTACTTAGCCAAGACTAGATACAACATTAGTCATTCAGAGCGAAATCGACTGGTCGGTAAACACAGGAGGAGGGCTTGTTCGCAGAAACAGGATAGTATGAGATCAAGGCGTGCTCTCGTCATACCATATTGGGTCGGCAGTATTTTCGACAGAAACAGCTGTTGATATGTGGGATAGATCTTGCACAAAAGAATGGCGGAAGGGAGTCAGATCTGCTGTCGTCGCACTCTGGGATGGAGACGCAGTCCACACAGGTCTGGCATGTGGAGCAGTTAGATGGTCGAACAAGGATAGAGAGACGTATGGTCCGGAGGTGCGCCTGTCTGGTTGTTGAACGTGAAAATATTGTTGAACGTGTAAATTTGTTCATTGTATTATGTGTTTGAAGTGTACAGGAGAAGAGAAGAGCAGCAGGACAGAGCAGAAATAACGGCGATGAGATCGAGCCTTACAAGACCAACCCCGAACCATCGGTGATGCAGGATTACACACTTCAACAAGGATCATGGTGTTGTTGAGTGTGCGGGAAGAGAAAGAGAAGAGCGGCAAGAAGATGCGAGGAGACTGGAGCCTACATGAACAAACCCGAATGATATAACTACGATGCAGAATTGACATTCTAGCAATGGGGAGGCATGTACGGCCAACCACTCGGCCTGCGAGAGCGAGATACGACGGACGGGTGGAGGATAGTGCAGCTATACTCTTGATACTTGGACTATTGAATGCTGGCGGGGAACGGTAGAAGCAGCGGCGACGGGGATGGCGGCGATATGCGGCGGATCGGGATGTATCTATCGACCCGCACATACAACACCGGCGGCTGGCCCTCTACTTGTCCATCTACCGACGCATCCACCTCCCTCCCGCTCTCTTCACAATCCTAGCACCACCGCCAACTTTCATACCCACCTATGCGGTCTGTGTCCATCCCGTCTTTTCCACAGCCAACTCACCCTCCATCAATTTTCCACACCCGTTGACGGGGATCTGGGGACGCTGGCTATCGGAATCAGATAGTGCTGACACTTGCCCACCCACCCACCTACTACCCACCCACCTACCCGGGACATGGTAAGTGTATGAGTACGTGAGATCCACTCAGCCTGGGTATGGACAGGTCGGTACCGGGAGACGAGTGATTACTGGACAGGCACGGGCCGGGCGTGGGGTGCGCCGGTTTCAGATTGAGGCTGTTGGCACGGATTTGAAGAGCCGCTGGCTACGTGTGGGTGAGGAAAGACGGGTGGGAAAAGTATTGTGAAGGGGATGGATAGAATGAACTTGGCAATAGGGCTGTATGAATGAGCTGTGAATTGAGAATTGGTTGGGGTGTGACAGGTTGAGCTGATGCCGTTTTCCAACCTCAGAAAAAGCTGTCTAAAAACTACACAGGCCCTGCACCTTCCATCAAAACAGTACTGGCTGGTATACATACAAACTTGCCACCGGATTGGTGTTGTTTTGTGCAAGACAAAGCGGACCGCCGTTTGACGCACGTGTCTACATCTTCATCCACATGTGCTCCCTCGCAAGTCCGTCGTGGCACAAACGTGGCTTGCATGGTGCGACCGCGCCATGTCGACTTCCGGCGGCGTTAGTCAGCAGACCACGAATTGTGGACCGGCCACTAGCAGGTCTATTTTGCAGCACTTTCCAAATGGTACAAGTCTGGGAACACAGGGTGCAGATGGAGCACCTTTACAGACGAGGCTGCCTGGGGATGGAGAATTCGGCAGGCTCGTAGGTGCCAGGGTGGTCTCTTCGACGTGAGGGATTATACGATGGCTGTTAGGAGACATCCGGAGGTTAATATATTTTAGGTCGCCAGCTCGACGGCATCCCCTGGCCAGCTCGAATCGCTGTACCGTACCGAGGCGGCTGGGCCTGGCCGCTACTATCCCAGATCCAGCGTTGTGATTGCGTGCTGCCACACGCGCACCGGACTGTGCAACTCGAGGGAAAGAAAGAAGGAAAGAAGCACGATGGTATAGTTGCGGTTGGCTATGGCTGTGGCTGCGGCGCTGCTGTGGTGGTGCGGTGTGTAAGCGCTGGCGGATATCCTCGCCGTTTCGTGCCTGTCAACGAGTGGCTAGCTGCAGCGGTTGACTAACGACTTCCAGAGCTGAGGACGTGCCCAGGCCGAGTTGGGCGGATGCATCCTGGCTGCGGCGAGCGAGCGCGGTTGCAAATGCGGTTGCTGCAGGCCTGGATGGGGATTGGCCCGCTGAGTGCTCCCCCCGTTGCAGCAGCAGCACGCAGGTCGCTCTCCTTTTCCATACAGAATCGAAGGAATCGGTGGACGAAAGAGACCGGGCTGGTGCAACAGACAGAACAGCACTGGACAGACAAGCAATCAGGGCCTGCTGCTGCTCCTTCCTCCTTCTTCTCCTCCTCCTGCTGCTTCGATACTTCCTTCTGCTTCTGCTTGTTCTTCTTCTCTTCTTCTTCGTCTCCCCACCACCATCCCGGCTCGCCCCCCTCCGCCTCCTCCTCGTCTGTTCGCATCGGTGTTGCTGCTCCGGCTTTTTGTGTTCATTGTCTTGCTTTCGTTTCTGTCGTTCTTCCAACAGTCCGCCCTTTTCCCCGCAAAGAAAACTCGAACCAGGCTCGAAATCCGCCCACCCAACCAAACCAACCCCCCCGCCCCCCCCGGCTCTGCCCCGTTCGTCCCGAGGCCACATCCCATTTCACCATCGTTAACCGGTCCCCCGGCTTTTTTTCCAGGCCCTCGACTCCTTCCCCCAAACTCCCCTCCCTCGTCGTCGCCCGCCCGCCGCCGCTCGTCGCTACCCCTGCGACTCGTCTTTTCTGTCGGATACACAGTGCGCTTTTGACCGAGTGAGTGTTGCGTGCGTTCCGCTGGTTTGGCTGGCTCTCGGATCCTGCTTCTCGCATCCCTTTCCACATCGCTGTCGTACGCGATTGCCGCAACTTTTTTGACCCTCGCCTCGCCGTCATCGCCCCCTTGACAACTCCCTCCGTCTCCCATCACCACCCCTTCCGCAGGCCCACGATTCGACTCGAAACGCCGGCCTTTGCAAAATTGCTTGCTCCCGCATACTACAGAAGCAGCAAAGCTCCTTTGAGGTCAGCAGGCACTGCAGGAGAAGCTCGCACCGTCGCCATCGACAGTACCGTCCTCCTTGATAGCTTTTGTTCCAGTATCGGTTGATCCTGTGCCTCGATACACGCTACACCTCGATCGCTCCCTCGCCACTGACGGAGAATAACGAATAGTAATTCATAGTACTTTAGCTTGTCTTCACGACTACTTTTACTCTACTTTGATAGACCCCCTCTTTCTGTCAAGCTTGAAACAATAGCGCCGTCAGCCATTTGTTGAACCAGTTTCCCGGGTCACTTCAATAATATTCCAAGAATAGCATTACTCAACAAGATAGCGATACAGCCTTCATCACCCTCTGTAATCCTTCTCTTCATTGTCTTTTACACACGACTCTGAGAACATGTCTGCTCGAAACAATTCGTCTGATCAGACAAACACCAACGGCGGTTCATCGCTGAGGCCTCCGACTTCCCGTCCAGGGCACCATCTGCGTGCATCAGCCGACATGTCAGGTGTCTTCCAGTCTCCTTTGTCCGGCAGGATTCGACCATCGTCCGAGATCTTCCTCAACCCACCCCAGGTTACCCAGCAGAACGCTGAGACAGAAGCCCTCGATAAGGCTGCTAGAGAATGGATCAACGATTTGGAGACCTATGAGAATACACTCGAGGAAATGGCGTCTGCTGCCTTGGATCAGGAGTTCAAAGATGAACTGAGTGCCATCGAACAATGGTTCCGTGTTCTCAGTGAGGCTGAGCGTACTGCCGCCTTGTATGCTCTGCTACAGCAGACTACTCAGGTTCAGATTAGATTCTTCATTCAGGTGCTACAGCAGATGGCTAAATCCCATCCAATGTCGAATCTCCTTTCCCCAAACACATTCGAGAAAGGTTAGTAATCATCAATGTGTTACGTTTATCGATGGATATCGCTGACTTTGTGATAGATGCGATGGCCAGTCGTATGAATGACGCTATGAGCAAGCTGAATATGGGAAGCTCTGCTAGAGAGTCCTTCAACCGTAACCCACCGCCCCCTTCTCCCGGTGGCCCCAACAGCAGGCAGCAGGGAGTGGACCCTGCGTCCATGTTCCCTGAAGCAGCTGCTGCTATTGCGGCCCAGCGGGCAAAAATATCTGGGCAGGGTGGAGCTGCAAGTGGTGTTAAATCCAATAGGAACAGTGCTTTGTTTGAGACCAGAAGCTCGTCATCAAACCTCGCTCCTACACCGTCGATTACTACATCCAACACCAAGGAAAACAACCCTCCTTCCTCGCCGTGGAACCGTCCCAACGACCATGAGCAAAATCGCCCCAAGTCAGCTTCTGGTCATCAGCCAGCAATGGGAAACTTCCAGCTTCCTCAACCTCCTAGTGGTGGATTGCGTTCACCTCGCAACCCTCCTCCTCAGATCACCGGCAACACCAACATTCAGACTACAACATTGGCCGCCCCCACCGATAACATTGAGATGCCTCAGCTGTCTCCTTATGCCGGTGCCTCAAGCGGAAACTGGGCTTCAATGGTCAACACTCCAGTCAATGCCATGTTCCCAGGAGGCAATGTCGACATGGTTGCCAACGCCACTGCGATGAAGCTTGCGGCATTGTCTACAGTCAATAACCGTATCATTCTTGACAATGATCCTAAAGGTTGGGGCAAACGGCGCTCCAAAGATGGGGGTTTAAGCCACCCTAATGGGAGCAATGGTAATGGTGTATCAGGTCTTGCGTCTCCCCGTGGGATGAACCCGCACGGTTCAGCAAACATCACCATGTACAACGAACATGGTCAGATTGTACAAATTCCTGCAGCTGCAGCCGCCGCGGCTCTCCAACAGCAGCAGCAGCAACAAAATATGCAGAACCTGGCTTCGCCTGGTATGCTGGGTGGCCGTTCTCGTCCTAGTTCGCCAGGTGTATTCCCATCTCCTGGTGGTCAATGGAGTGGAATGAGCTTCACTTCCCCCCAGGCCGGTGGGTTCCTTGCTGCCCAGTCTCCGTTGTTGAACAACGGGCTTCTGGGTCAATTTGGGGCACTTGGTTCTACTGACGGTGGGTACAATTCTGATGATCCTACCGGTCGTGGAAGAAGCCCTCGTGGTCGTAGAGGAAGCTCCAAGCCCCCGGAGGATCCTACCAACCCTGAGTTGCTTGGTGACATTCCACTCTGGTTGAGAAGCTTGAGGCTGCACAAGTACACCGATAACTTGAAGGATCTCAAATGGCAGGAGCTGGTTGCTCTTAATGACGAGGCCCTCGAGAAGCGTGGTGTCAACGCACTGGGTGCTAGAAGAAAGATGTTGAAGGTGAGCTACTCTTATACTCGACCATGGTTGATGAGATGCTAATATACGTGCTCAGGTGTTCGAACAAGTCAAGGCTGCGCAAACTGAGGGCAAGCTTTGAGCCATTCCCTCTAACCGTCCCTCATATCTAACTGTGGGACCGAGCAGGTGCTTAAAAAAGGGGATGATAATTCTTTTGTCTATCATTTATCTTGCGCTAGATTTGTGATGGAACAACACAGGATGCTGTGCTCTTACGTCTGGCCCATCTTTTATCCATACCTTGCAACAACTCTTACAACACTTTACCAAAACAAAAAAGAAATAATACCTCACAGACCGACTGTTAATGCGAATGAAGACATTTATTTATTTTACAGATCTGTGGATGATTGGCTTCTTTTTTTTATATACATCCTTTTTTTGTGTGCTCTTTTGTGCCGTGTCTTTTTTGTTACTATTTGTTCTTTCTTCTTCTTCACTATACGAAGCTTACGTTTGTTGTGTTTCATCTTATTACTCAAGATATCTACGATACGATTGATTAGCTGTTTTTTGTCTCTTCTGGGTGGGAACCGGTGGGTCTGGGGCGGGGGGTTATTGTGGGTGGCTGTTGAATGATGGAATGGATGAAATGCATAAAGAGTTGATATCGGATCGGTTGTTTTGTGTTGGTGGCAGGGCTGTGTCTAATACGTAGCTTACTCACGTGCTCTGTCATCCCCCTCTCTCTCTCTACTATCTCTCTCACTTGCGCGCGCGGGATAAAAAAAAAACTGGTGTTTTGTGTTTTTTTGTTGGATGATAACTTTCAACTACAACTTCTTGCTGCAATATTTACACTTACTCATATGTGTCAAAACCTGCGATGGTCCACGCAAACAAACAAACCAACAAGCAAACCAAACCCTGCTCCTCCTGTTAACTAGGACTTACCTTCTCCAACGTGCTCATCCGGTCGGTCGGTCGGGACATCCCCATCCTCCTCCGCCAGCTTCGCCAAGATCCTTGCGGTCCATTCCGGCTCCGGCTCGAGCTGTTCGCAGAACCCCGTGATCGCGTCGAGCACGGCGCGGTGGTAGTACGGGCCCACGACGCCGTGCAGCGACGCGAGGAAGTTGTGCAGCCGCGCCTCGGACAGCCGGATGTGGCGCAGGGTCTGGCCGCGCGACGGCAGGGGCTTGGGAATGCTGGCAGTAGCACTGTCAGTTGTTGGAGGAACTTGCTTTGATGAGGAGGAGGAGGAGGATGATGATGATGACGGTGAGGATGAGGAGGAGGATGAGGACGATGAGGGTGACGGTGGTGAAGGCATGGGTTTCCTGGGAAGGGGGATATGCAAACGCGGTATGGACTTATAGAAGAGGCGGTGGGGGGAGCTGTTGAAAGACAATGGCTTTGTATAGATTCATCAATTATTTATTATGTGTAATCCTATGTACATGCACAGGATATCACGCGAGGCGTGGGTGATACTGTGTGCACCACACTAACAAAGTCAAGAAACAAAAGAGCCATTTCTGCTTTAACATCGCCGTCTTGGTCCAAAAAAACCGCCAAAGTCCATATCCAATCCCTTCATAAACCCATAAAACCATCCTTTCCATCCGTTCCCATTATAAAGCCTGTGATAAAGCCCATCCCTTCGTCCCTTTATCCAATACCGTGCGGTGTTATCTAGCGCCACGAATCCCGCACAACACTCTCGTCATATCCGGCGGCACGAATGCGTGCCTGAAAGTCGGCGCAGTTCAGCAGCTCCAGCGCGTCGAGCAGGACTTTCTCGTGTATCTCGCCAGGGAGGCGGTTGTGGCAGCCGCGCATGAACGCCACCATGCGGTTTTCGAGCACCATTATGCGCTCCGAAACCGGAGCGTCGGGCAGTGGGTACAGCGTGGAGGTCGTATATGGGTGCGGGTAGAGGCCGCTTGGCAGCGCCGGGACGACGGTCGTGAGTGGCGCGGGCTCGGGAATAGGCGCAGACATAGGCGTGGGGGACCTGTGGTTTGCGTAGGCGTATTGCGCGACAGGCTGGACGTAGCGTTGGTGCGGGAGGGGCGTGCGGGGAGGCGAAATGTGGCGGACGGGAGGGCCTTGGGGTGGGAGCCAGGAGTAGGCCGAGCGCTGCTGGGGGGAAAGATGGGGCCGGTTGGCATTGGTGGGGTTGGTGGAGCTGCTGGAGCTGTTGGGGTTGTAGTGCGGTGCTATTCCGTTGGCGTAGCCGTAGGGCAGTGGAACCGGGGAGGCCGATTGGAGTTGAGGAGACCGTACTGGGAACGCTGTGGCTGGCTGGACTTGAGGAGTGCGGGCCGGAGAGGGTTGCTGGGTGCGGATCGCTGGCTGGGACTGCTGTGGGGGTCGCATCGGACCAGGAGGATTTGTTCGAGCACGACTCTGTGCTTGAAAAGACTGCTGTTGCAGACGACTCGCAGCTTGGACAGGCTGTTGTTGCGGACGACTCGCAGCTTGGACAGGCTGTTGTTGCGGACGACTCGCAGCTTGGACAGGCTGTTGTTGCGGACGGCCCGTATTCTGCAAAGACTGGTGCTGTGGGCGGCTTTGGCTTTGTCCTTGGAAAGACTGATTTTGCAGACGACCAATAGTCTGCAAAGGTTGCTGTTGCGGACGACTTGTAGTCTGCAAAGTCTGGTTCTGCAAACGGCTCGCAGATTGGACGGCCTGGTTTTGCAGGTGACCCGTGGCCTGCAAAGGCTGCTGTTGCGGACGACCAGACGATTGATACCGCTGGTGGATGAGTGCTGGAGAACTCTGGAGGTTGCCTTTGGTGATAGTCTTATTTAAATCATACAATTGAGCCGCTGTGACGGGTCGAGCGCCATTGTTCATTCTCGCGGTGGTTGGCATCATCCCTGTTTGAATTGTTGGTATGATGTTGGTGAGAATGAAGAGGTGGTGGGCAGTTTGTGGTCGGTGGACCGTGTAAATACTAATGTTTACATGCTAGGGAACTGCCATTCAATTGACAAATGGGATGCGATCGTTGTGGCAAGCCACGCCTTGGGAAATCCGGGCTTCGGTTTATTTGATGTATGCATAATACGGCTTAGTTCAACCATAAAAGTGATGACTCTAGAACTCAAGCCGTAGTCATGGGAGATCAATATCTTGTTCCACTAATAAGTGTATATTGAGGCATAAATGTCCTTGAGCCAGGGAAATAGTTACATCCACAGGCTACATAACTTTGAATGTTGAAGTACCGATTGAAACTACTTGAGAGTAAATTCAAAGTTAGACAAGTAGATAAAACGTCATGGTGTCGATATATAAGTCTGATCTTCTGTCATCAGTAGGGTTAAGAGCAGCCGCATTTCAAAGCAGAGTAAAAATTGGATTGTCGGGTTCCAGAAAATGCATCGAATAATAAGTATCCGGAGAAGAATACAAAAGCAGCGTATCCTGACGAAGGCATAATCAAGTGTAGAAAGGGTTATATCTGTGAAGATATCAGCGATCGGTCATATAGGACGAGTGTTCTCTAGCCAGTTGACTGTTTGCTCGGAGTAGAGTTCCAGAATAGTTCTTTGTTCAGTTGAACTTATCGGGAACGTAAAGTCCCGAGATAGATCGAACTTAATAGCATATAACCAGTCAATGTTTTATAACATAGAATGACGCAAAAACTTACTAGTGTAATGTATTCAATGTGAATAGGGTCTAAAATCGAATGGGGAAGGGGTGCTTTGTTTTTTCTTTACTTATTTGTGAGAGGGGAAGCAGCTGTTAGACTTGAGTTCGGAATCCGGATCAATAGCGCCAGTGAACACAGTCTACCCGGCAGCTGTTTTCTAAATCAAAAGCTCATTGGTCCATTTCTACAATGAGAAATGTGTAAATAGTATTTAAGTCGGTTTGCACAGACAGTAACAGTTATTCCAGAGCCTCACGGATACAAATGTCAAACTTGCAGAAAGGCACAATGATAGACATTCCTGCTTAAATATTGTATACTAGGATACGGAAAACCGAGCAGCACTCGGGTTGTGGTACATTTGCTTATCGCCATAGGGTCCATGGGTAAGTGGAAATATGTTCGACAGCTGGGACGCAAATTTCACTGAGATGAATTCTGGGGTGTTTCTCCTAGCTCGATCAAAACCATCACTCCAGACAAACCATCCAGAAGGTACTGATTCTTGCCTACTTTTGTATAATTCCTAATAATTTTCTTTTCCAGAACGACGCACTTACTATCAATTTCGTCATGACCATGCGAACCCGAGCAATGTCGAAGAAACGGTCCCAATCAAAACGCACCATTCTTTCAACTCCGGCATACTCTCCTTTGAATACTGCATCTCCAATCGGCCGAAAACTTCCGCCTCTTACTCCTGAACAGCTAAGGTTCCACCACCACATCCTTGAAAGAGCCGAAGCAATCAAGCTCCGGGATCTTCAACGCAAACTCAAGCTGAAGCTACAAGCCACCCACGATGCTCTGAGAGATCAACAGAAACCAGTCGAGAAAGACAAGCAAGGAACGAAGGGAGGCGAAGGTGGAATGAATCTGGTGAATGCTGGGAATCAGGGTTTAGTTAGGGAGGATAAGCTGGGAGGGATGCAGGTCAACAGGACGCTGGCTGAAGGAAGGATGTGTTGAAACGTCCGTTTACATGATTGCGATGACAGCAGCGCCAGATTTCGATTATGGACTTGGGTGCGGTAGGTGACGGGCTTTTGTAAAGTGACAATGTCTCTAACTATAAAACATAAGTTTGTTTACTTCAAGGCATGGACATACATCTGTGGAAGAGCTCGTGGATCATGCATAGAAAATCCGAAATCATTGTTTGTAACCATGTCTGCTATATCAAAAGCTCTTCTTTCTTTAATCAGATCCCATTGACTATCCGTTTTTGCTGCCTCTTATTCCGTGTGGGTTTGGTAGGCGGTGGGAGGATGGCCGGAGTTTTAGGGGTATCCTACATAGTTGTAAAAAACATTGTCGAACCTTATTATACAACCAATTATTGCAACTCTCTCACAAAGTTTATGAGAGAACACCAGTCACAATAGTGACCATCCTCCAAGCTTTCTAAAAAATAAATACCATAGTAACGCATCTGAATAATCCCCCTCCCTCCTGGCATTCCTTTTCTCAGCACTCCACACAGCTCATGCCACTAGTCAATTCAGCTTTACCTAGCTCAACTCTGCTTCCAAAACAACATCTTCACACCATCCATCTTCCATAATAAAAAAGTATCAGCACAATGCCCATCTACACCCCCTCCGACCCCCGCCGCTACATTACACCCCCGCCCTCACCCCGCAGCGCGCCCCCTCCGCTCCCGTCCCGCGCCGAACGAATAGCAGCCTACAATGCGAGAATGGCACTCACCGAGAAACGGGACCCGCAGGAAGAGCTGGAGCGGCAGCACCGAATGGCTTGGGTCGCGAGGGAGAAGCGGAGAAGAAAATACGAGAAGACGATTTATCAGGGTTGCTGGGTCAGAAAATAGTGGGAACGTTGATGGATCAGGAGATTTTAATGGACGGGATTGGCAAGTTTGGATGTGTATCAGTATTTTGTTTTTGATTTACATTACATCGGGGCGTCCTAGCATCATTGATGGATGGAAATAATAATGTACATTTAACGTTGCAACATATCACTGTTTTTCGTAGAGTTGAGGCGAGTGATACTGTGTGTAGACCCATAACCCTCACAGCCTGTAGAAAGAGACTTTGGCACCATACATGAACTAAACTTAAGGCAAATTTTTCTCAGCGAGGAGCGCTGTCAAATCCGCCAACATGTTCAACCAGTAACAATTTTATATTCACCCCAGCTCCGAGAGGCGAGTTGAGACTTTACCACACTTTTCTTCTACATATAATTGACGCATGGATTCTTTAGATAACCACATATAAATAATGTGTACAGTATAGCTTTTTGATCCTGTAAAGCCATATCAACTTCACGATGTCTTCATGCCCTCTGTAAAGGATGTCTATTCCAACACCATCTCAGAAACTACAATGCTTCATCACACCCCCAATTCGAGACGCCATGAGCTATAAGAGAACGGAACCAGTTATTCATAACTCTGTTGTGTAAATACTTTCCAAGGTGAATTTTTGATGGCCGAGACACGCTAATGCTGAAATATGATATGTATTTGCGTACGCCACTTTTCTACAATAACATCCCATCACCAAGGCCGAGTGATATTTTGTGTGTACTACATCCCGCCAACTTACTCCGAGATGTAATATCCACCGTTTCCCTGCCACTATGGATGTCTGCTCACCACAGACACTTCTCGTGCTCCTTCGTATCTGCACACCGTCGTACGACCTCACAGCTCCCAGTCTGATCTGATCGACCGGGCCATTATCGATTGCCCATCATCTGTAGGTATGAAGATCATCTCATCACTGGATTATTCGGACTGAAGGCCATTTCATTTATTGTACCAATTGCCAATATATTACTCAACCCTATCTGTTCATCCACATGCATGCGCCCACCCACAAACCGCAACAACTCCTGCCGCCGCCCATGAATTCCCCCCGCTCCCCCTAGCCAATTGACATTTGCAAAGCCCCCCAAAGAATCTCTTTATTCACAAGAATGGAAGACAGAAAGAAACAATGAGCACAGAAAATTCCACGGGAAAAAAATATAAGAATAACACTATGCATGGCCTAGACCCTCAAATCCCCATAGGAAAATACAAAAAAAAATGGACGATGAAGAATGGAATGAAAGGGGCGTTTATGATACCAACCAACCTTAGCCCCCACTTAATTGGCCCGTTATTTTTTGCTCCTGTGATCTCCCAATGTAACAACTAACACCCCGACTCATTTGTAGACAATGACAAAAAAAATAGGGAATTCTGTTGAAGAAATCAGATGCTTATGACACAAGTTGTTAGAGAACCTCCGCTGGACTTTCAGCATGTACAATTGAAAAATGAAAATTCATGCAAGCCGAAAGGGAACAGTACATTGGAGCGGAACGGGGGATAACAGATGACACTGAAGGGAAAAGGAATCCACAAAGATGTACACCGGTGATCGCCTTCGCCGAAAGGGCCAAAAAAAGCCAACAACGCCGAACCAGAATAATAACACAAACCCACGATGCCTAAGAATCCAGGAAAACCCCAACTGGAAAAGAAAGATAAAACAGAAAACACCTTGTTGAACCCTGTCTAAAAACAATGAAAACTTTTCTTCCGTCTCACGCGGCCAAATAGCGAAAAACCATGAGAACCCTGCCCAGGTACTCCCCCATCTTGTAGACCATCGACCATAGTAATGTTGTCACGCACCACCTTTTCTCCCATCGTGGTTGAATCTTTTGTGACAGTTGATGTTGAGGTTTTACCGACCATTCTTGAATCAACGCTCCGACCATATAGTCATCCATCATGCGAATCCTTCCTCCATGGCTTCCAAACCATGACTCTCTTAAAAAACCGTGATGATCTCCTTTCAACAGTACGCGTCGGTACAGCTACTGAAGAAGTGGTCGTTTCACAACAACCCTTATCGCATGAACCCTCACTATGATCACCCAAATCGGGGGGCGAGGACTTGGGCCGATTCTGAGTGGACGACTCACTGGGCGTCGTTTCTCGAAGATGCTCGGTCGAGTGTTGGTACTTCGGCGTTTTGTCCGTTAACGACGCCTCGAAGCCGTTAGTGTGAGCTGGGGAGGGCTTTGGGCGGGTGACAACCACCGTTACGGCAGTCGTGTTACCGTTACTGTGCACGGCCACAGAAGACCGAGAATCTCCTAGCTGGGGAGATGCAACCCCCGATGTTTGCATTCCACTAAAGGAACCAGACGCCAGCGTTGGGGTTTGTGGGGTTACATCATCAGAGCGGGGCATATCGGATTCCATCATGACAGTTCCCAATACTGCAGGAAGATGACGTCCAGAGGAATTCGTATTAATAGACTGGGGCGAACCTCGTCTATTTGGTGGCGCCAGACCAGTATCCATCTTCAACGACGGAACCGGGGAATTCTTCTCTTCAATCGTCTTTTTCTCCTCAGCATTCTTCAATTCAGCCAAGCATTCCTCAATTCTTAGATTCCATGAGTCCCGGTTAGCTTCCAACTCTCGAACACTGAAACCCATTTCTGGCAGAACCTTGCTGAGGTTTTCAAATAGGGGTATGGCGAAAAGACCCATGAATCCGACCTGTGACTTTGCCAGAGCAATCAGAGAACCGGTTACTGGTGGCGCCACTAGTGAAGACGGGATGTGTAAGTCGATTTCAATGTTGGCTTGCCGGGAGAATTCTTCCATCAAAATACTAGCCCATTGTGCAGAGCATTCGTGGTTACGGGCCTATGATATTGTTAAACACTGTCCATTAAAGTTCGTGGGATGAGGTTCACGTACCACGTTACTAATATCAGCACACTTGATCAACAATGCACAAATCAAGCTTCTATGCTCAGCGGCCGTCTTGTCGTCCGACGCATGAAAGCCGTCTTTATCAATCTTCTTTTTTAATTTGTCTAGCTTGCTCATGTAATCAAAGTGAAGCCCCATATCTGTAGCCAAAATCATGTCGATCATAGGTTTGCGGAGTGTTAGCGTCTTAGGCCAGTACTTTCGCAATACTTGAGAGAATGCTGCGCAATGAAACGACTCCAGGACCGATCGATCATTATAGACCTGAGCCAGAGGTGCCTTTAAGGTGACGAGGAATTGATTGTTGACACCTGGATGACCGACGTCATGACCTATGGCAACAACCAACAAAGTGAGGGCATCCAATGGCCTGAGCAACGCCGATAGAGTACCGGGGTACTCTGGTGGATCCTCAACACGGCCTGTGGTATATGCCGGCAAGGCGCCGATTTGAAGCAGGAAGAAGAATACGGCCTGAAGAACATCGACAACGTGTCGGAAGTTGTGATATGGGATGGCAGGATTATACGATTCACGGCACGCAATGAGGAATTGCGTAAGTTGTTCTAGATCTATGAGAAAAGGCTCGTCCATGAGGAAAGGGCTGGAATACCTGATGTGATGGCGTATTCTTGAACATCCGGCATTTGAAGAGCATGCTCGAACATCAGTTGTGCGCAGTAAACCAGTTCTTCGTCAGAAAAGTCGTGCGCAGAAAATTTCCAATGACCGATTGCGTTTTTGACTTCAGAGACCCTGACACCCGAAAGTTGCATTCGGCTGAAGGCAGTTAGATACGAAGGATTCAAGAATTAGACTTGGTTACATACCCATCAATAGAGCAATATCTTGAATGTTTTGGTTTGCAGATTTCTGTCATGAGTTCCGAAACCCTGGATTGTAATGTTAGAGAATTCACACTTCATTTGGCAGGGAAAGCATACATCTTCTCTCGCAGGTATGAATATGGACTAACTTCAGTCGGATAAGACTCGACTTCAGCTGTCTGTTTTTGCCCAAATCCAACCCAAGATTGTTTCCGTCCTTTGATAACCTTCTTCCGGGCACGATAGCAGGTAAGATAAAGTGCCTTAGCTCTGTCTGCTGAAAATGGACTCTTGAGAACGTCCTGGGCGCCATTGTCGATGCATTGGAGCTCTCTAAGCTCACTGCCACCTATTACATGGGACCTCGGGATACTCGATGTGACTGAGCCTTCTGCTATCGAGTCGTCGTCGTCCTCGCTACTCAACATGGCCACAGGGATAATTGCACTCGACATCCGGTTATTTTCCATCTCTATGCAGACGTACTTCAGCAATGGCAGTCCATATAATATGTCGGCAGGTCCAGTTGCTATTCCAGAATCATGACGGCCATCATGACTCACGTTTTCTTCTTCCGGTTGAGGATGCGTTGGAACATCAAATAAAACGAGTGTAGGATTCGAGTCTATATCAGATAGTGTAGACAAACAGGTCGGACCGGATGTGCAAACATGTACTGAAACATACTAACGTCAGCATACTTTTTGACACAAATTTTGCTACACCCGGTGAGCCTGGTAAATAGAACTTACCGGCTGTGAAAGTAGAAAGTAATGTCCGGATGTTCTCATCCACTTCATGGTGCTCAACACCATTCGTACCATTCTGCAATGGTGAACTTCCCATGGACGCCTCACTTATCCCAGGCTCATTGCGACGCTCAACTCTATCCCGGTGCGCCCGACGGTCCACATACACCACATTGAATGACACCAAATCCATGACTCTAGCCGATAGGATCAACCCAAAACACTCGGGATATGTAGCAGGTGTGGTCCTGTATCTGGCCGCCTCCGTCCGTCCTTCCGTCCGAAAGCCCCCTGTACGATGATGTAAATTTCTTGGATGCTGCGATCAAGTGCGAGTCGCTTTGAAATGGCGCGAAAGAGCGTGAACGTGACTTCGGTGTGCAGTGCTGTGCTGACTGGGATGAAGTCGTCAATTCGTACTCATAGGCGCTAGAAACTCGACTTCAGGTGGATACAGGTGGCCCAATTCGCAATTAACTAAATTAATACGATTCGGCGTAGGATAGAAGTGCCAGTCAAGCTTATTCAAGACTTAATTTGACTGATGGGCGGGTATGATTAGAAAACAATAATCGGAGGATGTGACACTGGTCGAAACGGTGCACCACTGAAAATAGAACGATGCAGGTGCGTTGTTGGAAGTGTGGTGGTGCGGTAGTGGTGAGAGTTTAATAGTAGGAAATCGTCGGCTGTTGGGCGGGACTCAGAAGGTGTAAGTAGTAGTTGGACGGGACCGTGAGCGAGCGAGCGAGGGGGACAGATGCAGGCGGCGGCGACGAGAGCGGCGGAGTGTGGAGGGTGGTGGATGGTGGTGTTGAGTGGAAGGGCAGACGGGAAGGAGCCGCGGTGTCGTAGTCAAGACTCTGAACAGGCAGATCGGCTGTGCGATTGCGGTCGGACGCTGGCTTGGGTTTGGGGTTTGAGGTGGGTGGAGGGGAAGGGAGGGTGTGGGTGGTGACTGCAGATATGGTGGAGGCGGAGGGAGTGCAGTGCAGCGCAGGGAGCGAGCGAGCGAGCAGCAGCAGGAGGTGAGGAGGGAGGCGAGGGAACGAGAGCAGCAGCAACGAGCAGCAGCACAGCAACAGTGGGCACCCGAACCGGAATCGGGAATTCAGCGCACAGCAGCAGTAGTAGCAGCAGCACAGCAGCAAGTACGGATATGCAGCAAGAGGAAGATATTGGGCTCTCTCTCTCTCTGCAGTTGGAACTGTTCTAATTCTTCTTCTGCATTCTCTTGTTTCGAATTGTTTACTACCAGTGATCTTTCTTCCAGCTAGCAGCAATGAAGCATGTACTAGAGAAAGTATCAGCACGCAGGAAGACGTGTAAATCAATCGAAAATATGTACTGAGGTGTGCGCTGTGTGGAGAACAGGCAAACGAATTACCACGCTCCAAAGCAGAGCAGCAAAATAGTAGTAAGAGAAAGAGAGACTTGCTTAGCAGACAGGAGCGACGGTGGATCAGTTGTCTCAGAGAAATGCATCACTGTTATTGGCCCCAGCACCACCTGCGTTAGCTGGTACACTACGGCATGCTTAGCGCTAGACATGGCCCGTATTGCACTAGCCTCTGGGCCTCTCTGCATTTGCGGTGGAGGGGTTCCGCAAGATCGATGGAAGCCACAGAGAAGGATTGGCATGGGCTGGTTTAGACTTTGCCTGCCTCCGATTCGCTGCGGTAGACTTGGGTGTTTCCCAAAGTTGCACTGTGCTTGCACAACCTCCCTACACGCACGGGAAGCCCATCATCCCTCCACCGGTAGGCGGTTTCTACCCCCTCCCCCCCAGAGAAATTCTCCGCTGCCGTAAGATTTGCTATTGCGGTGCAACTTGCGGCCTTCCTGGGCTCACGCAGCACACTGAGGCTCGTTTACCTGACGCCCGCTTGACGCTGTGCGGACACACGGCTCATTATCCTGCCCGAAGCGCCCGTGAACTCAGCCATCCCTTGTATTTCACGTTTCCAGGGACTTGGGTACATGTACGTTCATGTACATAGTCACTCAGGATCGCAGGCGCGACGCTCGGAGATGTTGACCAACTCGTCTCACCCTCCGTTGCAAGAGAGACGAGGGGTGAGCAACTTCAGGAGAAAAGAGCACCAGAGTGACGTTCTATGCACCCCATAGTACCTAGTACCCACATCTAGACGATCGTACGCGCGCTAGTGAGAGACGATATCAAAAAAAGACAGAAATACATGTAATTAAGGGCTTCCGCGTCATCATATCGCCCAACACCTACGGAGTATTTACCTCCATATCAATACCCAAGCGCGCTCGGTAGGTACCTAGTTTTGAAGCAAGGACGCCAAAGATCGCTGAGGTTCCATTCCCAAGAAGCAGGACGACCGTTTTTGTCCAAATGTTTTTTTGTTTCCTACTGACCCGATTCCCATTTACCCCATTCTAGAACTTCCCTGTCCGGTTGTTGTTCCAGATGTCTCAGCCAATCACAGCTCGTGTTCCTGCGTCCTTCCTTTTTGTTCTTTCTACTCCTTCGAATTTTCCCTGATCCCTGTCTTGCGACTTGGGATTGGCCGACTCGCGCCCAACCAACAGTCGATGGCGGTTCATCCCTTCACAGCCAAGACGCTGACTTGCACGCCATGGTCCAATCCAGCAATCATCCAGAATCCTCGAAGCGAGCTCGCAAGCTATTGCTTCTTTCTCACGCAATTGTCCGATCGCTGCTGGTTACCATGAGGAATCTCAGGAGCCATGCGCTTGTAATGATTATGAACAAAATCCTCAAGAGATGGCGTAGCTATGTGCAGTACTCAATATAGCGGTATTTAGGTACGAGTGGAGAACATTAATTTAGAGTGGCATCGCGTGCAAACTTCTCCCGATGCGAAGGCGAAACAAGGCGTCGCACCGTTTGATTCCTTCCCAATACGGAAATTGCATGGAAGACTTCTAGAACCGTTACGCAAGATTTTGGAACCCAGCATTCAATTTTTTTGTCTTTGCTGAGCCGTCTGGGCGTAATCACGAGACGTTTCTCCTGTCGCATACTCCTTTGTCATCATTAGCAGCCTCCTCGTCATCAGCTTCGCCGCCTCGGACCAGACTGCCAATAGCGTCGTTCACTTATGATGGACTCTAAAAGTTCTCTGGGACGTTCCCGTCTGACTGCACCGATCACCAATGCGTCGTCATGCTGATTTTCTGGTAAGAATGTCATCTGCACAGTTCAAACCTGGAATCATTGGACGAGCAGCATGATGAGGAAAAATAGCAGCTTCTGAGTATCTATATATGCAAGGGAGCTGCAAGATTATTACACCCGATGTCTTAAAATTTTCAGCCCCGAGCCTCACCCTCCGGTACATTCTTCAAGGAAAAGTCTTTATTCGTTGCTGGTAATCCGCGGAGAGTCCGAAAACATCCGCAAATGGACTCTAACCCAGGACCTACCCAAAGTCAGGAGGATCAAACAAATGAGTGACGGTTTTGCTTGTCTCTTTGATCTTCTCGGCAATCTGTATTATTACAGGATCTTAATTGAAGAAACAGCGCGTCGGCAGATATAAATGTGTACGGTAAAGAAAGACAGTCCGAGACTATTTTAAACGGCCTGGGCACTTTATGCAGTTGCTATTATCAAATTCCTAAATCTCTTAGGGCTACATCATTTAAGTAAGCGGCCGGCTTTGGTCGCGCAAACCTAGTAGCCTAAGTCCACCAAACCTCCACAACATATTTGACAATGTTCAGTCGGATACGGTAACAACATGTGTGAGAGGAGGGCTTCTACCTGTTTACAATAATTATCGCGAGGTTGTGGATTATTCAATGCAAAAAGCTCTCCTATACAATCCTAGAGGCTTACTTTGCTGTTATGAGTTCGTGCATAACCACCAGCTGCTACTCGTCAACATTTCTGGTAGCACCTAGCCAATTGAGACATTCTCCAATGGTTATAGAACAATCCTTGCCTGGCATACTCTATTCGTAGGGATCCTGGACACCTCGGTAAAGTTGGAATAAAGAGATCTCATTGGCTATAAGTGGTCATGAGGTTCTTTATTCGAACTGTGCGTGGTGAGTCCCTTGGCTTACATAGTAGGTATTAGATCGCTCTTGAGATTTACCAAATTGAACTTGAGTCTTGATCATGACAATTTAATTACTCATGCGGGGTTTCATTGGTGCCTTCTTATTGGTCTATATTATATCTGCAGTATGGTCAAGCTATCTTGCATGCCGCGACGATAAACAATCCTCATCAGATTCCAACCTATCGGGACAGCTAGGCCTGCAGTTGTTTCAGGGTGACATGTAAGTATTGACGCGACGCCTTGAGAGCAGACACGTCTGATTGAACGCTAGATCCTTGCATGTGCAAGCTAGATGTGACATGAGTTCTTTATGTAGCTACTGACTACCATCGAAATCCTCTACGTGTGATGCATTACACCTGTCATGGATCATACGTAAGTATAGGCCAAAACGTGAGCGTCGTGCATTGGAAGCTTCCATGAAGCTTCTGCACACTACTATCACAATGCACGACATATTACAACTTCCCTGCTACACTCCAAGAAGCTGGACAAACATGACGAAATTTGCTTGTTTCCGGTCTCGGTGTCGCTCTGGACACATCGACAACTCAACACCTGGTTATTTCCATATCCGGTCGCTCGCGAAAACTCAACATTCTGCCAACAAACACCATCTCCTGACATGATCAAAGGGTGGAACCAGCGAATTTCCCTTGGAGAGACCACAAAAGAAATTGCAGTAGGCAGTGCATGCAGTGCTACCAAAACTTCGCTGGCTTCTAGCACAAAGGGCCCTTTTTTAGTGGACTACAAAGCTCTAGTGCAGCAGATCACAGCGTGCTAGAAACGAGCACACATGGAAAACGCCGTGGAAGAGACAAAAACACTTCTGCCATAATGAATAAGAAGAATAAGAAGTGATATCCACGTTTACATTGGCCCTTTCCGATGTGGATGCAATGAATTACGTGTATGGATGATTTGTACAAACGAGAATAGCTTTCAAGTTGTCTAGGTATCCGTACCATGGCAACCTCCAAAACTTTTCTACTGGTTATATGGTAATCGGAATGATCTTCCAACCACATATCACATCATCCCATAGTCTGAATGCCTAAAGACCGGAATGAGCGCCAACTTATCGGTATTCTTTCGTGATATCAGTGGCCTTAAGCTTATTTTCCTTAGAATTCTGAGTTGTAAGCTTATCGGTGTGTCAGATGAATTTAGAGAGAAATATTTTGAACTAATTCGATGGATGAGCTGGCTGGAAAAAGACATAGGCATTTCCTTCGATTCTTCAAATGAAAATTCACAAACATGCACTCGGCTGGAGGGCTAGGGTTTTCTGAGTAATAATTCAGCTTTATGCAAAATCTTTCAAGACAGCAAGGCTTTCACAGGGATTTGTCCGAAAATCATTCCTGATTCAGCTCGTTATCTATAACACACCATTCTAAATACTTAGAGCAACCAATGGTACGACAATAAGCACTCAATGCTAGATGATGGAATGGCCATAGTTCCGCGCATAACTTCTGCCTATGGGGCATATTCAAATAGTAGTCGGTATATCAGGCGCCGAAATTCCTGGGATGGTCCTGGAGAAGCCTCGATACTTTGAAAGAGGTCCACAGCTCAAAGTGGGGGCCCTGAGGCTGCCGTGCCCTATCTCCCTGTCTTGTATTCTAGGATAGCACCCAAAAGCCACCCCCGCCACCAGTCTCTCAGGCCACACCACACTGCAACAACCGGATAGATCAACGATTCGGTCTTGCGTCTTTAAGCCACCTGCAGCGAATATTCCATGCAGGTGTCGCAGCAGTAAGAACTAGGAGCTGATTATGTTTCCTGGTGCGGGGGTTCGGTAATAATTGCCATTGTGGGATGGCATAGCTTAAATGCCCTCTCTTCTCACTCAGTGACGAAAGGCAGATAATGTTTCGCGAGACATGGCCATCAGCTCCCTAGACAAGCCTTTTTCATCCTCGTGTCAGACTTACCGCTCCCCTGCCAATTAGACCCCGGTCACCTTCTAGAATGACTGGAATTCCTTCCGTAGTACAAAGTTCACGAACAATTCATGCACTCCTTCGATCACTCGGTTTCCTCATTCAGCCTTCCAGGCGCTTGTTTGTTCGGCTACCTAGCTATTTTGGGAATGACAAGCCTAGATCTTAACTTCCCGCGCGCCCACAGAGCCCCAATGGCACATGCATATCTGCGGAATATGCAAATATGCAGAAAGTTCTCATTCTCAGCAGCAACGCTTGAGAATTAGCGTCAATGGATATAACGGTGACTGGGATGGATCGGATCGGAGCGACTCATGAGGCACGGATTGCGGGTAGCCGACAAGTGTTTCTCCAGAACGTGATCCAGGTATTGGCTGAACCTTTAAAGCTATAAGGAGTAGAATCACAAACATGGATGCGCATTAGTCTCGTTGGCTGTTATTTTACAGGACCGAAGATCGTATGGTTGTCCGGAATTTGCGGACAGTGTTACCAAGAGCCTTTAAACACATTCGGATGGTAAAACTGTTCTCGCAGCACCCCAACGACAAGAAGAAGAATTTTCTAGTATAGTTTCTCAGCAATACCTGATATCCAATGGACAATGTTATTATAAGTAAGTACAACCGATGTATTACACGTCCTTCAACAGCCTAGACCAAGGTTCAAAAGTGTGGTATATACATGGGCCCATATAACGATGCAATGATTAAACCTCTAGATGGGGAATCGAGAACCGTTGAGGTTTTTCTCTTTAAGATGTTGGTTCCGGTATGGTCCTGTCAGCAACTAGGCATCTAGCAGTGACGGATGATCAATCATTAGGTACCATAATTAGAGCTACGGTTTCATCTGCAGTGAAGGGGCGGGCACACAAGTGCATTTACAGTAGTGGTACCCTACAGCTAAGTCCGTGCATTACTGTGGGCCATCCAATTCGTCCTACCCTCTCGACTCACCGGGAATCCACACCACTGTATGCTCCGGTCACCGACGACAACTCAGCGTATTTTTTTTTTCCTCGTCCAACACATGATTAAAAATTTCTTCCGGCCTCTTCTCGGCTCTGGGCGCCTGCAGAGATGTAACTACTCTATATGACGGAGCTACTCTAGCCAGCTCATTAGGCCCGGGTCACAAGCACTCCCGTGACAACGAAACGCCGGATCCTTCAAACATACATACGTCGTCCAAGCCCGCGGCGGCATGAATGTAAGCTTATCAGCCCACCGACCGGGCCGCCCGCACATGTCGATCACACACAGCAGTCACATTCAAGCACGAGTTGTGTCTTCGTCTCCAGACAATCGCGGGCGGCTACAGTCCGTGTCTTGTTCGGGATGGTGGTTTGCCTGGGCGCTTAGCAGGGATGCATACGATACGGTAGTTAGTAACCACCGTCTTTTGTGCGGACGTGCAGGAGATGCTGTGCAGGAGGCCGACGGCAGCTGTGGCGGCTAGGATGTGGCTAACTGACTTGTGATGCGTTCATGGAATTGCACTCTATTGAGTTGACTCTATATAGAACAAGCATGGCAGGTTGATATCATGTGTGAATGATCACTAGTAGAAGGGGCCATAGAAATTACCGAAAGATTATTCCCATACATAGATGACTTTTGCTACAAGGTTTACAAATTTACTTGGTGCACTCAATTGAATGAAAGCTACATGAACCATCACTCAGCTAGCATAGTTTAGTGTCCGTGATTTTGCCGAAAATAGTCTATACGAGTATGATACGATAACATCCGACGGGAGTTCCTTTGCCGGGTTTCTCTATTTTGAAAGATGGACTGCATACACCGTTAGTGATAGTTGGCCTGATCATATGATCACGAGTGATGTGTTTGTCGTGCTTGCAGGAAGTACGAGTGCGGAATATATGTAACCTTTTAAGCACCAGGATAGTGGTTTCCGAAGTGAAGTGGTATCATTGAATCTCAAATGAGTGCATGTACAACAATCCGCTTCAACAGCTTTACTGGATTTTGCAAAGAAGGCTAACTTCTAAGCATGCTCATAGACGCAAATGTCTCTCTGTTCCATTCGACTGAGGTAATGTAATGAACTTGAGATAGCTACGTAGAAGTTGAAGCCGGTATGCACTTCGTTCTTTTCTACAGGGCGACAGAACACGGAAGCCTTTGGATATCAAGTTGTAATTTGTCCTTTGCGAGCTAGAAGCATGTTAGCGAATATTGAATTATGCTCAAGATGTAGGTGGAGTTGTTAAGAAAGCTGCTTGGTTCTATCCAAAGAATGCGTACCAAATTATAGAAGAGAGGAGGGACGAAATAGCCAGACCAGTAAAAAGACCTCTGATTAGTTCATACAAAGTTTATAAGACGTGTGCACTAAATGAAACTAAGGAACTAACTAATATATGGGTAAATTCACGATCCCATATTGTAGGTACTATTGGTAGTTTCTTCGAGTGAATGGATGCCTTCCCGTAAGCGTTTAGAAGGTTGATTCGAAGTCTGGAATCTAGCTTTCCAGATTGGCTTCCCATAAGAAATCTAGAACTATCAACAGCGCTTGGCCACCCACCTCGTCGCTTTGTAGAATAAGGTGGTCCGCAGTCAACCCAAACATCTTGATTTAGCAAAACCCCAACATTACTACTGTCTTCACACGCTGCATAACCTATACCACGTAAGAGATCCACCAAGCGGAAGGTAAGTGAATTAAACAAAATGCTAATAGAGAGAAATTCTCCTAACCTTGAACTATTATTAGGCTCCCTTCAACTTGTGATGACAAACTTGAGAGGAAGTTGCATTAGCTAACTTGAAGCTTTGCACTTAGCGATGGGGTCGTGGACGGACGGACGACAAGTGAACTTGGAGGAGCGACAATTTGTATTTTCAGGCTGGTCTTGCACCTAGTAGCGATGGGGTTGTGTAGGGGAACGACAAATTTCATTTTCCGGCTGGGCAGGATAGAGCTTTATCGGCCAATAGGAAGCAACAAAACAATTGTTCTAAACTTTTTGGTTGTTCTAAATCTGAACGGGGGGGGGGCCTTGTTCAGATTTAGAACAGCGGAGGTTGATTTGGAATCTGGAAGCTTGGATTTAGAATCTGGAAGCTCAGTGTCATGATCCAGACTTCGAATCAACCTTCTAAACGCTTACGGGAAGGCATCCAATGTTTGAGCTAGATGCCAAACCACAAACAAAAACTGTACCAATCACTCTCTCTATGATAGCACGCTGAGGATGATGTACTTTTTGGAACCTTTGAAATCGAGCCTGCAGTTTATAAGCGACCAGACGTCTAAGTTAAAAGTAATATTGTAGTCGTTCGGTAACATTATATCATCAAGGTGATAAAAATCATATAAGTGCAGGTTTGCTCTAATATGGAAACAATATTCGGTAGCTGCCCATAGACTCCAGATACAGTCCGAATCGGAAGTACCTTCAATCCATTCTAGTGAGAATCGAATCCTAACACGTTTTAGCGCTAAATTTGCTCTACATGTCAATCGTACCTAGAGTAGTTCGCGCCCCGATCTTTGATCTGAATTTACTGATATTGGGGTAACAAACATCATACAACAAACTTCGAAAAACATTTGTCAACCATCTAAGAAAGATTCAAGTTTAGTATTTATACCGGTACCTACGGTTCTGTTCGGATCGTGCTAAATACGGATGAACTTGATGGTACATCCTTGCGGTACTTGTCGAAACATACCATTCGAAAACTTGATAGAATTTGTAGTTTTCTATGACAACGGTATAGATAAGGCGATCGCCTAAGCAATGGCAAGATCGTGCAAAACCCAACGGGTATCAAAACTGGCTGTTCATCAATTCTGTGTTAGAAGAAAGACTAGAATGCATTCACTGACTGCAAAGAAAGTTATTGTGGATATACACATATGCCATAGAAATCTGGTAATGTGTGAGTGTAGTAAATGTTTGGAAAAGCCGAATTCCCAAGAAAGCTGTTGGTAAGTGATAAATCAAATCAGCTATGCATAAGTTATTTACTAAAACTGGCCTAGTGACAAGGTTTGGTGTCTCGATTACGATGATATCATGGATTCAACATTGGATATTTACCGTAGGATACATCATTTACTCGAGAATAGTAATTCCAGACATACTTATGTCAAAAGAAAATCATTCATCCGTTGATGTTGAATACAGCAAAATCCGAAGCCCCTGCGATTTCCCAACACTTGCGTTGTCCATAACGCGCCTGAAAGAGCTCGTCTTCTCAACACAGTATTTGAACGTGTCGAAAGATTTGAGTCCGTTATATAGTCAGCGGGTACAGACGTCAAACCATTGAGACGACTATGAAGCAGCTTGATGGCAACACGTTGCACGATCACAATGACTATATGTCTAGGCAAAGTTTTTTGGATGAAATACGGTCAGTGTTGGGACGTATCTTACTTTTTGATTCCAGGTTTGTTTTCAGACTGTCTGAGATACTTTACACAGTGGAGCAATTTGTTATTTGATTCCTGTAACTGGGCTTAGAAAACTGTTGATTTCAAGTCTTCATTTTCCAAGTTTATCGAGAAATGAATCATACCTAGTCGCAAAGCAGCTCAATAAATATTTATGAGGTAGTAACCTATTATCGTATATCATGATCCCCTGTCAAGGGTAGTATCCTACTTAAATTTTAGCTTTCGCTAGCTCCGTAGATACACATTTGGATCCATTAGCATACTGGCGTACTGTTCTAATTTATAAATATATACTTAAAGTTTCTTGTTGATCTCCTGAGAACTTTAGAGAGCGACTTTATCATGGTTTCATACTCGTTCACGCAGACAGGATCAAGGCGGGGAGGATGCCAAGCCTAGCACTTCATCGGCGGAGGCACCACCGATAGCTGTGCAGCTTCCAACCACCCCCCCTCCGCCCAATTTCCATCCAACCAATAGATTGTTTCAGCTTGTTGTATTCAACAAGTAACAATGAGCTCTCCTCCACTCGGATCATTAGACCACCTGGAAGGCGACCACGGAGCTTCAGCATGGGGTGATGAACGCTCAACAAGCACACCACCGATCAGCCTCCCTCAGGATAATGACGCTTTTAAAGACTCAACACCAGGTTCGCACGAAACAAAGCCAACACATATCATGAGATCACACCAAGACTGACGCGGGATTGATAGCATCAACGCAGCCTGACTCGTCTCCGAATGTTGCCAGCAAACCGAAACCAAGCGGTGCCGCAGCACGCCGAACACCACGCCGCCCTGGCCGACAGGTAGTTCGCGCAGAGGTTATGGATGATACAATGGGACCTCTCGGCCCTCTAGGTGGTGATTCGGAACCTTCTACCCCTGGAATAACTTCACCATTGGCGCAGTCGCACCATGAGACCCCGCCTCAACCACCTGTCAAGGAACTGTCGCTCGGAGGGAGCTCTACGATCACGGCTGCAGCCTCACGATTGTCACTACGAGGAGATGATATGGACGATGATGGGCATAATGGCCCACGATTACACCAGATCGGCTCTCCCTTAGCGAGCCCTACTGCTGGGGGACAGTCCGGCGGGGAGCAGCAGATGCAGCCCGTTCCAACAAAGCCAATGTTTGATGTCAGTGTTGGAGATCCACATAAAGTTGGCGATCTCACCAGTGCACATACTGTTTATCAAGTTCGGACGAGGGTAGGGGACTCCAAAATGAGCTCCAATACGATAGCTGATGTGTGAAAGACTACCTCGAAGGCGTTTAGAGTACCCGAATTTTCAGTCACGCGCCGATACCGAGATTTTCTGTGGCTATACGATGTGCTGAATAGCAACAACCCCGGGGTTGTTGTTCCTCCTCCTCCAGAGAAACAGGCTGTCGGACGATTTGACGAGAATTTCGTCGAGACGCGCAGGGCAGCGCTAGAGAGAATGGTCAATAGGATCTGTCAACATCCTATTCTTCTACAGGACAATGATCTAAAACTATTTTTGGAATCCGAGTCTCTAAGTGTGGATATCAAGCACCGGATACACAACCCACCCCTACCTACAGAGAGCAAGGGAATGTTTGGATTTGGGGGATTCTCAAACACTACCAAATTCATCGAATCAGATGACGTGTGTCAAACTCTACCTCGCACTTTCCAGTGTACTAATCCTTAGCAACAGTGGTTCAACGACCGCCGGCAGTACCTTGATGCCCTCGAAACTCAGCTTAAATCCCTACTAAAAGCCGTTGATGGTGTCGTCAAGCAACGCAAAGACCTTGCCGAAGCTGCCAATGATTTTAGCAGCTCACTTCACGCGCTCTCTACCGTTGAGCTCTCCAAATCCCTTTCTCAGCCGCTCGACGATCTCTCCAACCTTCAGATCCGTATTAAGGAGCTCCATGAGCGCCAAGCGGCGCAGGACATCCTCACATTAGGCATCACAGTTGACGAATACATTCGCATCATTGGTAGTATCAAGTTGGCGTTTACGCAGCGACAGAAGGCATACCATAGTTGCCACATAGCCGAAAACGAGCTTGTCAAGCGCCGCAGCACTTTCGAAAAGCTGCAGCGCCAGGGCAAGACACAGCAGGACCGCCTTACACAGCTTTCTGCGGAAGTTGCCGACTCAGAACGGAAGGTACACCAGGCCCGCCTGCTATTCGAGGACATGGGTCGCCTACTGCGCGCCGAGCTCGACCGATTCGAGCGTGAGAAAGTCGAAGATTTTAAATCAGGCGTAGAGACATTCTTGGAGAGTGCCGTTGAGGCACAGAAAGAATTGATTGAGTTATGGGAAAGTTATCTGCTGCAGCTGGACCGAGAGGAGGAGGATGAGCCACGTATCAGCATGCCACAACCTCCCCAGCCTGCGCCTGAGACCACAGCTGCGCCACTGCCAGCACCGGAGGAAGAGGAGGATTCGTCATAGTAGACATTTTTCTCACTGTCGGATGTCGGAGGCCGGTGATTCCTGGTAGAGAGATGCAGGACGATGCGGGAAGGTGTAATTGTAGTTGCTTGCGAGCGCTCGTACAAAAAAGGGTATATTTAGTGGAAGCAGTTGTGGTGTTAGTGTAGTTGAGTTCTTATATATCAAATGTTTTTGATAGTGTGCGCCTAGACCTATTATGCATCAACACCCAAAGCAGTCATGAGTGAGCAAAAACATTGATTCAGCTGACCGTGGCAGGACTCAAACCTGCAATCTCTTAGCCTTGCCAATTGGGCCACGTGGCCAATTATTCCTTATTCTAACGTTAAAATCACGAGTAATATTCGTCAAAGCCGCGAACATAGTTTAGTCAAGGAATTGCCATGAGTACGAGTACAGATATTATTTTGAGAACTAGAGTACATAACACATGTATACGGTGAGTTCAAAAGTAAGTGTGATCACAATTGAAGACTTGCATAATATGCGGTTCAGAGTGTTACGGTAACTTCCATAATCCACAACGGTGTGCAACTTCGTAGCACGTTTTACATAAAGTAAACGCCTAGAACCCTCCAGATATGCGTGCCCGTGCAGCTGGCGTTACAATAGCTTAGATAGATGTAGTACTTACGGATAGTAGGTTCACACGGTCCCTTACATTGAAGGGTTTCCATCTCTTTCCATCACTACCACTACTAGTTAGTAGTCGCCCAACCAGCGATTCAGTACCGCAATCTGTCTAAATCGGGTGCTGCTCGCCTTCACTCACGGGGAGGTTTGACAACCGCGAAACTGATATCCAGAGAAATCCATCGGAATGAACTTAGTGGAATCGAACTCTAGCTAAAAGATGGAATTGACGAATAAAATCGCCTGTGTTAAGAGCGGTTGGTTGTCTAGCTTAGAGCGGCAAAGCGGGCATCGTTACACCTACGGTTATTAAGCAAGGTCCAGAAGCCGTTCTCCCCGCGGAGCAGAAGTTCATGCGCTATGCTTCGTCTCGGCCGGAGCGGATGAGATCCGATGGTCTGCGGGGTACTCTACATCATGCCACCATTTCCACCATCCGCCAAACACCGCGAGCTCTAGGGAAAAGAAAAAAATTTGCCGTAGAAGTAGACACGGTGGATTATGGAGTTTCCCGGTTGCCATGCAGAATGTGGTGGGGATCAACAAAACTTTCCTATCCGGGAGGGAGCGCAAAGGTGAACCGGAATGGATCCAGAACGGTGCTTGCTGAGTAATGCCGGCCAGTCCGGAGAAACCGAGGTGGAAAGTCGATGAAGCTTACCTTAATTACGTACACATGGAGCATGATCGGGCTATGATATCAGTAGAGCGGCCCACAAATTGCTCCAACTTTACTTATTTCATTAGAGTGAATCGTGAAAAGCACTACCAATTGAGAACTGCGACAAAGAAGAGCGAAACTTCCATGTTCATGCTGTTGTGATTCCAGTGCAGCTGCAGAGCTAGAGATATCAAATTTGGATGATTGATTGCTCATTCCATACAACTTCCCAAGATCTATCAATACCACCTTGAAATATAAGCTTGAGTACATATCTCAGTTTGGCACAAGGTTTCGATGGAACAGTAAACAATTTACTGATATCTGGGACCAATTATTAGTACTCTCGAGAAGTTAAAAGTCAGTAAACTTTATGTGAGGTGCTACTACAATTTTCCGAAGAGATGTCTACGGAGTAAGGTCACGCAGTTGCTGAGTAAGTACTCGTACGAATACCTCCAGCCATCTGTCGATAGTCTTTCCAGCTTCCTTCCGAACAGGCAGCCGACAGAAGCAGGAAAAATGCGAACAATGATGGGAAACAATATCGGCTACTTCTTATTTGTATATCTGGCAGTGCAAATAATTGAGCGAAGTAATTAGTAAGCAATAAAGTATGCATAATCGTTGATGCGTTCGCTCCACTCTCTCGATCGGAATCTGGAGAAGTTCGCCCTTTTCGCAGAGCAAGGATAGGCGGATGTAACACAGCCGACCAATAGGAGGACAAGCATTTCGATACCCTTCGGAAGTTGTTGCTCTGGCCCCGCATCCAGGGAACCAGTACTGCAGCCAACAGACTGACGCTGTGCTTTGCTCAATCTTTTTCAATCGGTCCCTAAGAAGTAGCTCCTTAACCTTTTAACTTCGCCTCATCCACTTCGACAGGATAAATCCTCGTCGTCCCGTCAACCTCCTTCTCTCACCTCCACCTGAATCTCAGGATTTTACACCTCCGCCATCCGTTTATTGACAAATCTCAGTTCAATCGCCACTGGCCCCGTCCCTGCAAATCTTTAGCTCCCGTCAATAAAACCCCAGGATCTAGCACCCGCACAAACGATTCTGTCCACCATGGAGCCATTGCTCAATCGTTCCCGCTCGCTTTGTCCTTTCCTTAAGAAAACTTCACCAAGCACCTTGAGGGCTCTTTCGACCTCGACCTCTCCTTCAGTTGGCGGTGGTACCATGTCCAACCTCCAGGTTGTCGCTCGTCGCTGCCCGGTCATGTCCAAGGCGCTGGCCGTGCAATCCGTTCGCTCTTCGGCTTTCCCTACGGCCTATCGTCGTGCCGCAGCCCCCTCGTTCTCTGCCCAGCAGACTCGTAACTATGTCGCTCCCAGCAAGCCGGTCAATTTTATCGCTACTGGCAAGAGGGGCGCCCAGGCCGCAGATGTAGAGAGCGTGCATCTGAAAGCGGGCATATTTGATACTTCTAAAGGTGCGTTTTAAAGTGGGGGAGAGAGGCTTCATGAATGATTGAGGCTCATAATTTTACAGGCATCTGTCCGCACGGCACCGCAGCACTCAATGCTTCCGATAAGCCTACCCGCGTTACACGCCCCACAAAGGTTCTTGAGAAGTGCACCAACCCCAATGCGTTCAACTATGAGGCCTTCTACACAAACGAGCTTGATAAAAAGCACAAGGATAAGAGCTACCGTTATTTCAATAACATCAATCGCCTTGCGGAAAAATTCCCCCAGGCGCATTTGGAGGACCCGACTAAGCTTGTAACTGCGTGGTGCAGCAATGATTATGTGAGTGTTATTATCTGCACTGTTTCTATTTCCTATATATCTAACAAATTATAGTTGGGTATGGGCAGTAATCCTAAAGTTCTCAAGGCTATGCACGAGACTCTCGACATGTATGGGGCTGGAGCTGGTGGCACACGGAATATTTCTGGTCACAATCAGCATGCGATCAAACTGGAGGCATCTCTAGCGAAACTGCATTCCAAAGATGCTGCATTGGTCTTTACATCATGTTTTGTGGCAAATGATGCTACGCTGGCTACACTCGGATCAAAACTTCCTGACTGTGTCATACTGTCTGACTCTTTGAACCACGCATCTATGATTCAGGGTATCCGCCATTCCGGAGCCAAGAAGATGGTGTTTAAGCACAATGACTTGGAGGATTTGGAGAAGAAGCTGGCTTCATTGCCAGCTCATGTTCCTAAAATCATTGCTTTTGAATCAGTATATTCCATGTGCGGTTCAATTGCGCCGATAGAGGAAATCTGCGACTTGGCTGAGAAGTACGGTGCAATTACCTTTTTGGATGAGGTTCATGCCGTCGGCATGTACGGACCACATGGAGCTGGTGTAGCCGAGCATCTTGACTGGGAAGCACATGCCGCTGGCCGGCCGGAGGGTACCATTATGGATCGTGTTGACATCATCACTGGGACCCTTGGAAAGGCTTACGGCTGTGTGGGAGGATACATTGCTGGCTCTGCCAAATTTGTTGATGCCATTCGTTCACTCGCCCCTGGTTTCATCTTCACAACCTCTCTCCCTCCCTCCGTCATGGCCGGTGCCGAGGCGGCCATCGAGCACCAGTACGCCTACGACGGCGACCGCAAGCTGCAGCAACACCACACGCGCCAGGTCAAGGCCACACTAACTGCCCGCGACATCCCCGTCATCCCCAACCCATCTCACATCGTCCCTATCCTCGTCGGCGACGCAGAGCTGGCCAAGAAGGCCAGCGACATGCTTCTGAAGGACCACAACATCTACGTCCAGGCCATCAACTACCCCACAGTCCCCGTGGGCCAAGAGCGTCTGCGCGTCACCCCCACCCCTGGCCACCACGAGGAGTTCCAGAAGCACCTCTACGAAGCCATCGAGACTGTCTGGAACACTCTCAACATCAAAAGAACGAGCGACTGGGTTGCGCAGGGCAGCCTGTGCGGCGTTGGCGAACCCAACGCCGAGGTCGAGCCCATCTGGACCAACGAGCAGCTCGGCCTCGAGCCGCGGGCTCCGGCGTTGCAGATGAAGGCTGGTCGCGAGGCCAACGACGGCCTCGCTGTCGATGATATCCTTGAACGGGAGATGGGCCGGGCTAGCATTGTTGCATAAAGCAGTGATTATATCCTCTTTATTGTATATTGTGTGATGTTTCAAGATCGTTTGTTACTATATATCATCGCATCTGTCGGTCATTTTTGCTGGGTCTTCAGGACCAATATTTTTGGAATGATGATTTTTTTCGAGGGGGGTTTATCTAGAAGTGGTATCAACAATACTTTATAGTTCAATGATAAATCTCTATTCCTCCGATACGGGTTCAATTCTTGATTTCGTGCCGTAATTGTAAAGCCAGCGCAAACATAATTCCATCTGAACCGATTGTAAGATAGTTGAGTTTTGTGGTCCAGGCCATCGCATTTCATAAGCGTCATCGGTCTCGGCCGCGGGGGTGGCGGGGTTGGTCGTTCAGCCCACTACAACAGGTCGTACCTGAAAGCTCACCTCCAAGTCCACAGCACACACACCTACAACTCATGCACCTCGTCGACCTCCCCCTCCTCCCCCCACCACCACGACCACCAATACCACCACCCACCATGTCCCCCCCCGACCGCCGCGCCCTAATCCTCTACGCAACCCAAACCTCCACCGCCTCCGACCTCGCCTCCCACCTCTCCGACCTCCTAACGCGGCAACACCTCCAGCCCACGGTTCACTCCTTCGCCACCCTCCCCACCCCCTCCCTCCTCCAATCCTACCCCCTAATCCTCCTCCTCGTCTCCACAACCGGGCAGGGCGTCCTCCCCACCTCCGCAACACCGCTCTGGCGCCAGCTGTGTCGCAAAAAACTTCCGCCTACATGGCTAGCGGGAGTACGCTTTGGGGTATTTGCGCTGGGGGACAGCACGTACCCCAAGTTTTGTTGGGCGGGACGCATGGTGGGGCGGAGACTACTGCAGTTGGGAGCGGAGGAGGTGCTGGGGAGGGTGGAGGCGGATGCGGGGAGTGAGGAGGGGACGGAGGGCGCGTTTGGGAGGTGGGCGGATGCGGTGAGGAGCTGGGTGAGGGCGGAGATGCCGTTGCCTGAGGGGGTGGAGGAGGTGCCCGAGGATGTGATGTTGCCTGCGAAGTGGGGGGTTGAGGTTGGGGAGGCGGCGGAGGAGGAGGAGGGGCAGACAGAGGGAAGGGCAGAGGGGGAGGGCGAGGTGATGGCGACGTTGACGGAGAACAAAAGAGTCACGCCGGAGGACCATTGGCAGGACACACGGCTGCTGACCTTCGCCCTCCCGTCCCCGCGCCACTGGGATCCGGGCGACACGGTCTCCCTCCAGCCGCAAAACCACCCCTCCGACGTCGCGCTGCTCCTCTCCCTCCAGGGTTGGGACCCCATCGCCGACCGCCCTCTCACCTTCACCCCCCACCCGCCCTCCCTCCCAGCCCGTCCAACACTACGCACACTCCTAACCCACCACCTCGCCCTCACCGCCATCCCTACGAGGCGCTTCTTTGCCCTCGCCGCGCATCTCACAGCGGACGAGAACCATGCAGAGCGCCTGGCAGAGTTCGCAGACCCGCAGTACATCGAGGAGCTGTACGACTACACCTCCCGCCCCCGCCGGACGACGGTCGAGGTGCTGCAGGAGTTCCATACCATCCGCATTCCGCTGCCGTACCTGTTCGAGCTTATTCCGCCGCTGCGGGCGAGGCAGTTCTCGATCGCGAGTGCGCCGGCGGGGG
This sequence comes from Geopyxis carbonaria, assembly GCA_024516215.1. Lineage (NCBI taxonomy): Eukaryota > Fungi > Ascomycota > Pezizomycetes > Pezizales > Tarzettaceae > Geopyxis > Geopyxis carbonaria. Next base: position 682,884 of record JAJJXG010000013.1, on the reverse strand, counting down.
ACGGGACGGGGGACGGTACGAGGTTGCAACTGCTGGTCGCGATTGTAAAGTACAAAACCGTCATCAAGACCCCGCGCCACGGCGTGCTCTCGCGGCACCTCTCCACCCTCCCACCCGGCGCGCGCGTAGGGCTGACGTTCGCGCGCGGCGGGCTTGCCGCAGACGTCCCTGCCACGACGCCGGTGCTGATGATCGCGCCGGGGACGGGCGTGGCGCCGATGCGAGCACTTATCCAGGCGCGCACCTCTGCAGCGGCGGGGACGGCGGCGGAGGAGGTGGGGTCGAACACGTTGATCTTTGGCTGCCGAAATGAGGGCGCGGATTACTATTTCAAGGATGAGTGGGCGCGGACGGAGGGGCTGCGGGTTTGGACTGCGTTTTCGAGGGACCGCGCGGAGGGGAAGGGGGGGAAGAGGTATGTGCAGAGTGTGGTCAGGGAGAGGGGGGGGGAGGTTTGGAGGATTGTTAACGGCGGCGGCGACGGGGAGGAGGGCAAGGAAGGGGAGAAGGGTATGATCTTTATTTGTGGGAGTAGTGGGAGGATGCCGCAGGCGGTGCGGGAGGCGTTGATTGAGGTGTTTGAAAAGTATGGCCGCATGGACCGGGCTGGCGCTGAGGGGTATTTGAAGGCGCTTGAGAAGGGGGGACGGTTGCGGCAGGAGACGTGGTAGATATATATGACTCGGGAGAAGAAGAGGATGGAGGGAGGGGGTAGGATAGCAAGATATAGATCATGCAATAGACAGCACAGGACAAAGGTGCTCTACCATCTACTAGCGCGCCAGTTTTTGGATACTGTTGATCTACGGGTATTCAGAGTAGAAATGGGATATGTACAGTAATTACTATGGATCCGATTGTAACCTAGCCTCTAAGCACGAGTGCGTACTCATAGACAACGTCTTGAGAAACGAAATTGTTCCTAGAAACCAAAGCTGCGCTGCCTCGAGTATGTACGCAAGGTTCCCCTTTCGATACTTACGTGAAGATCGGCAGCACTATAGAGCTGCTAGACAGACATCCAGAATAGTAGGTTGTCTGGTATGGCGGGGGAGACGGTGAGATGCGCGGTCAGTGATGTAACATGTTCTGGTGACTTTGGAAAGATAGATAGCTAGAAGAGGTCGCCGGGGCGTGTAATAGGCCGGTGGGGGGTGCCGGAAGGTCGGCGGCCAACTACGTGCTAGCTATGCATATAGCGAACGACCAGGCGGGGACTCGGCAGTGAGCATTCAGCAGCCCGGGCCGCCCGAGCCCTGGCCCGGCCGACATCTGGCGACCTCCAGGGCCGGCGCTGTTCCATTCTGCCAATTTCGACCCAAACTGTGCTGTTCACCCAAACACTCCGAAAATCCAACAAACCTGCGCAAGAATATTTGCCCTGGAGCTATGATGAGGCCTTATATTGCTCAACGGCCACGACACGCAAGAAATCGGGTATCCAAAGACTCATTTCATAGAGAATTAGAGTAACTGATGAAACGGCCTATCAAAGCCAAACGTTGACCCCGCAGTCGACGTCCTGCAATAATGAAGTGGATCACTTTATCTAGCTGGTGCATCCTGGCCATGCAGTCTGCGGAATACGTGTCGCGATATACTTACTACCTATCCTGCCATCCTGGGAGCAACAAATCCAGCATTGAAATTCGACAGAGTGGAAATACGGATCAAGCCTACATATACTATGGAACGTTTTAGCTACGTAGACATGAGTTACGCTCTGAAGAGCGATTGAGATGGAAGCCAAGCAAGTCACATTGTGATGCTGACGTTGACTTGGTGCTGATTAGTCACGATAGGGCTTCAGGCCGGAGGGGTTACTGATGACTTTATCTGAGATAGTCACATGATAGAGGTCCTATACTTTCGATATTGGACTTCAGAGATCTGAGCAGATTCGTGGACATGAAAGTTCAGTCAGTACTTAGCTGAAAACAGAGCCTTGGTATTTGAGCCCGGATACCTGTGCAGGCACAGCCCGGCCGAACTCGATAGCATCTAATCTGAATAACATTGACGTCAAAATCACCGCCCCATCCAGTCAAGACTCAGCCGTAAGCTCAGCTCCCACAAGTGATGCACACATTCTACATTCTCCATATTACTAAGACACAGGCAGCGCTCGGCTTATGTAAACCCCACTACGCTGGTGGTACGTAGGGCTGTGCTGCACATGCCAATACGATTCGATCCAAGATGTCCTGCATGATTGCGACACATCACACATGCGAACCACGTTGTGTGCGTGTTGCGTGTTGCGTGTTGCGCGTTGCGGGGTGTGAATCGTGATGTGTGATTGGTGGACTGGAGCTGAGGGAGGAGCAGCAACTGCGGATCATGGGCTCAGCCACTATCGCGATTGGCGGCATGCTGCGCCATGCAATGTGTGGCGCTGGGCCAAAGCTACGGATATGTAGGCGGATAGTAAATGACGTTGAGATTGAAACGCTATGCATGGCCTTATCGGCCCCGGCAGATTATGTATGGGGGTGGATGATTGAACCGAGGACGTTGGCCAAGTCGTCACAGATTCTGTTGACAGTTTCGAGCAACTTCAAGGGAAGTCTATGTTGAAAGACGATCCTTAATTCACTTATATTGTAATGGATAGGTATTCTTGATACGCGTCGTTGAGGTGGATCCACAATATTCTATGCACGCGACAACCGCTGTCTGATCTATAGTATGCACAGTCTATATACCATGCTCTGGCATTGTATTGCATTCATCATTGAATTCGCCGTATGAGATAGAGAGATCCCTATGACCCAGTTTATCGACACCATATCCTTACATGCCTGTCTCTGACCCTTCATTCATTACAATATGGTAGTTATTCCGCCCCGTCATGTCCTGTCATGTTCATGAACCAAACGCCCAGAAAAAAAATATACCTCGCTATGCAGCTTATGAGAAGCAAATTTCCCTTTAGTTTCGAAAAGAAAAACACAGTCACATGTTCATATCACAGTGAAACCTCCCAGACCGAGATTGAGAAAAAAAGATGAACCGGTAAAACTCCCTCCTGTACCTAAAAAAAAACTCCAAAGTGAAACAAAAAAATCCATAGAAATAGCAAGACGTCCTTAAAGGTTGTCTAGTATGATAAAACGGCGCGATATGATAAGTGCCAAGGTGTCGCTTGTCATGTCATGTTGTAGCCTAGGTGGTCCCTTTGACATCCGAGCCAGCTCGCTTAATTTGACTTCTCCTGAACATCTTCATTCAGCTTCAGAGGGCGAATCTTGTCTTCAGCAGACACGCGACGCCTCCAGAATGAAGGCCCACTGTCCTTTGATGTCGTGCTCAGAACCGGACTAGGCATTTCTGAGGACGCTGGCGAAGATGAGTTACTCATGATGGAGCTACGAGGAGTTGTGGCGGAAGTCGCAGTGGTCGTTGTGCTGAGCATTGAATTCGTGCTAAGAATTGAATTGCGGTTGCCAATTGAGACTGATCGAACCGACGCGGATGAAGGAGCAAGAATGGGCTGCTCATGGGCACGGGTCCATCTATGAATTATTAACAAATGAATTGGATTCAGCAGTATTGCAGACTTACTCCATGGGCATAACATTCTTCGCCGCGGTCTCAGCTTGCAGCCTGGTTCGCATCTCTTCCTCAGGCTCTTTGCCAGAAAACCATCCCTTTTGTTCTGCTTTGCGGATTTCCTTATGTTCCAGCAGCATGTTGCCCCAGCGGGCAGCGTCGCGCAGATCACCCCTCACATTCTCAACCTCTTCCAAAGCCTCAGCAACACGTTGCGCAGGACCTTCTAGCCATCCTTCTTGTTGAGATCGTATATCTCGCTGCGCCTTTCGGTCGCGAAAATAGCGACGGTCACGGTTTTCTGCCTGACGCACTGGGCTGTCCGGTACAAACTTTGTGCGGCCACCTCGAACACGGTTTGGCGGGCATTCGGCGACATTTTTGTTGTCCCAATGTCCTGCAGGGACCTGTGGAAGGGAAAGTTTCTCTAGTAGAAGTAAGGTTGAGTGGTGTGTAGTTTCAATTGGCTGTTCAGATTTTGGAGGCTCTGGAGGCTGTTGAGGTATGGGCGGAACAGGTATTGTCCTGGGACGCTGTCGGAACATGCTCATGCTGAAGTCCTTCCTAAACATAGATGATTTGTTGCTCGTACTGTCTGAAATCGAAGTAGTTTCGGAACTCATGGTGAGGGCTAGATAAAAGAAAAAGACACAGGTACAGTACAATTAAGTTACTGAGTGGGAGGGGTCAGGATGGATGCGACTGTAAGGTTTGATGAGGGGCTGAAGCTCCGTTCTCGCTCGCGACAACAAGCTGTGTTTTTATTGGTTGTATGCAGTCCCCTTAGACTTTGGCTTTGTTCAATGCACGTGTGGTGGTAGTTGAGCTGGAGTGGGGGATCGAGTTGTCAAGCCTAATCAGGTTGACTGGTCAAATAGCTGGATAATTTCTTGTTCTGGTTCGTTCTGTTGAATGTTTTTGCCAAAGTTCCATGCCGCGAATTCCGGATTCAAACAGGAAGAGTCGGTCCGTCCGTAGAACTACCTCTGAGTTTTATCAAGATGCAGTGGGAGTTATAATGGAGGGGCTTAGAAAGAGGGACCGGGTGCTGTGATATGCTGCTGGCTGGCTGCTGATAATGAAAAAGTGTGTGTCGGCCTTTAAACCCTGGTCAAACAACCGTCGACCGAACGTGTCACCTGTTCCCTGATACCCGGAAAGTCTCTGAAATTAGAAAAAATAAGATCGAAATTTCACGGAGCCAATTACCTTGTCAGCTTACAGTGAGGGGGGTGTGTTCGCCACAGGTTGACCGTTGACCAAACTAGAAACCCGCTGCCCGATGCGATCACCGAAGCACACACCAGAGGTACAGGTGGCCAATAGGGCCAAAACACAACCTCTTAGGTGGAAGGGTTTGCTGGAGGCAAGTGGCACAAGTTGAGCCTTGATGTGGCGAGTAGGAACGAGAAGCGAAGCGAAACAACTATTTTGGACATGCGAGCCCTAACCCAGTGTGCCAGTGCGACTGAAACGCTTTGCATTGCTCCCCGGCTGTTTCATACTGCGAGTCGCAACCACACTGTCGGATCTACTGCAAGTCGCATGTGTCTCCCTGACCAAGATCTCTGGCGCTATGCGAAACTCTGTCTGAATGTACCTCTGTCTTCATACACATCACAGAATTGCGTTCGTTATATAACACGCACTGCAACACTCTTTCACTCTCGATGGAGATGACTCCAAAAATAAAGACCTTAAATTGTTACATTTCCAACTCGTACCTTCTATTGAAACTTGAAGATTAAAAAGAATACTCGTCCGCAGTAAACGCCCGTTTGTTCACCATTCATAACCGCCTGCACCTACCTCCCCCTGCCCGATATCGAACTTAATTTGTGCTAAAATGGATAATTGCAGTAGCCGTTTTCAGATCTAAAAAGTGTACTCACTCTACAGTTCCATTCTAGTAAGATTTGAATAGTTGATATGATGATATGTCGAGACTAGTATGACGTTTTGACTACATTCCGTACGTAATTAATAAGTCCTACTAAGCTAGCAGATAACTTACCGTATAATCATCCGAAGTTGTTAAGTTCAGATTTTGTGTATTTTCAATCTAAGCGCTCCTCACCCCCTTTAATTGATCAGTACAATGTTTCGCAAGCCAAAAAACATAGAATTGCCGCCTATGAGTACTTCATCCATGAGATTCCTTCTTCCACTATCAATGATCAGTAATTATAGCTAATAGCTGTTAGCCAAGAGAAACATGTTAATCTCAGGCCTACAGCCGGCGAATATCTGGAGGTAATTTTAATTTCCGATGAGTGGTTGCCCCTGAGCGAGCGCATAAAATCGAACTTCCTTTTGAGTTTTGTAGAACATCCAGAAAGGTTGTAGCCGGGCCAGAGTACTCTACAAGCACACAAGTAACCCGAAGGTTGGCTCATGGCCGGAGATTCGGTAGATCTAGTTCAACTGATCTTCATCAAGCCCTAGTCGCATACCCACCCGGTACCGGCGGCTGGCGATTTAAAAGTCTACTGAATTTCATGTGGCATTGAATAGCACACTTTGAAAACTGGCGATAACGAGTACTTGGAGACTGTGTATGAATGTTCTTAATCCTTGAAGCGACGCTGCACGGCCTATAGTTTTGTGTAACTTATGGGAGCTTTTCCAGTATTTTGGGGATGGTAGTTGTTAGTACAGTATCTCTGGCCGTGGCGTGTTTGACATAGCCAATAGTAGCCAGGGAAATCAACCAATAATACATGTCTTGACTTGAAAGTACGAGTACGAGCAGCGGCGCATGCGCTTCTGCTCCAGCTCGGTTTCAAGCATTGTAGTTATTTTTGCCCGTCTGGCATTAAGCGCCACAATACCCTGATAGAAACGTGTGTTAATTAGCATACCGTATATACTTACCAACTGAGTATAATTGAAGCTTGGATTGCCGTAAATATATTTTGTTTTAGTTTGCATGTAGCGTTTTATATATTGTGTATGCCATGTTTCTTGTCAATCGCATGTTTGTCAGGCTACATATGGGCTCTATCAGTACTGTTTCACGTGCAGGTGTTGAACCCTGTCCGGTAAGCAAGGAGCTCGAAACGGTTGAGCCTCAAAGCTCTGAAATCTGCCAGCTCATCAACTTCAGCGTCAAAAAAAAGTTGGTCAAAATTTATCACCTCCCCTCATCACCATAGACTGTGAATATGGTGTCTCCGCTTGCAGCAGCGACCATTCAGTCTACGCTACTATCCATCATTTCCAACGTTTTAGCGCAAACAATCAAAGCCTACACAAAATCCGTAAGCCTTTTCGATCCCAGCCCCTCCGTGGCGCTCCTTCACTGACATCAGTCGACTCACCTAGGTACCTTTAGTTGTGGATTTCAATCCTATAATACAATTTGCGATTTTTTCGATCATTTCCACTCCTCTGAACTTCATATGGCAAAAGTCGCTTGAGTCTTGGTTTCCTAGCAAGGTCACCGTTCCAAAAGAAAAGGCGACTGCAAGTTCAGCACCAGTGAAATTCTCCAAGACCAATGCTCTCAAGAAATTTATGACGGACAATGCCATTGGTGGTCCTCTTAATACCCTGATGTTCCTAGCGACCATGGGTTACCTTAGAGGCCGTTACGGTGGAGCTTTAGTAGAGTATATTAAGAATGTGAGCATTCCGTAGGTTTGCCAAAGTTTTGGGAATTACTAATATATATTTGGGTAGGAATTTATGCCAATGCAAGTTGCAGGTATGAAGCTTTGGCCAGCGGTTTCAGTTTTGAGCTTCACCTTGGTACCCGCCGAGAGGCGAGTAGTTTTTGGAAGTCTGGTGGCTCTTGGGTGGAATGTATACCTAGGATTGGTAATGGGTGCATGATTGAAAGACAGAGGGTAGAAGATTCTGCAAATAGTGACCTGAAGTGTAATTCTGATACCTGAAATAGGGTTCATGTTTTTGGAGTTGATTTAATAGATTCCCATGATGATAGTTTTGCACGCCGAGTAAATAGTCTTAAGTATGTAGAACTTGGAAAGATTGAAAGACTGTAAGAGTCTCACTGTATTTTTCTAGTTTGAACAATTACAAAATACGGGTTTTTGCTAGAATGACCCCGTTTCCTGCGGATATTCCCAGGATGACCCCGATTAGATTTTTTTTCTCTGAATGACCCCGACTAGATTTTTTTCCCCAAATGACCCCGGTTAGATTTTTTTGTCAGAATGACCCCGACAGCGGGATTGCCAAAAAGCAAGCTTGGCTGTCATCCGCTTGGCTGTCATCCGCTTGGCTGCCATCAGCTTGGCTGGCCAGAGTTGCCCGGCTGCGGCTGTACTCTATATATATCAGAGGACGCCCCCCTGGTAAAAAATCTATCTTCTCAGACGTCTGGGGGTTCCAGTTGACCCAACTGTAAAAGGGTACCAACAGTGGACTGCGCTTGTATGCGGCATGAAACAGACTGTTCTGACTGCGCTTGTACGCTGCATGAAGACGACCATGTTGGGTTTGGGTGTAGAGGATGTTTTATACATTTTCTTGACCCGGTGGGCTTGGTTTCAGTTGACCCGTCTGTAAACGGGTGCCAACAGTGGACTGCGCTTGTATGCGGCATGAAACAGACTGTTCTGACTGCGCTTGTACGCTGCATGACGACGACCATGTTGGGTTTGGGTGTAGAGGATGTTTTATACATTTTCTTGACCCGGTGGGCTTGGCTTCAGTTGACCCGTCTGTAAAAGGGTGCCAACAGTGGACTGCGCTTGTATGCGGCATGAAACAGACTGTTCTGACTGCGCTTGTACGCTGCATGAAGACGACCATGTTGGGTTTGGGTGTAGAGGATGTTTTATACATTTTCTTGACCCGGTGGGCTTGGTTTCAGTTGACCCGTCTGTAAACGGGTGCCAACAGTGGACTGCGCTTGTATGCGGCATGAAACAGACTGTTCTGACTGCGCTTGTACGCTGCATGACGACGACTATGTTGGGTTTGGTAATCAAGGATTGTTTATAGATTCTTTTCAGCCAATGTGTCTACATTCTACCTCAACCGCCACAAAAGCTTACCAACAATGAGACTACGCTTTACGCTGCATTGGAAGAATTGAATTGTGTAGCACAGTAGTGGTGACCGTGAATGTTTTTGCATTCATGGTACACCCCGTTGAGGCCAAGTCTTTGAGTGTGCCGACAGCCGTAGGCCATGAAACCTGATATTGTTACACATAAATATCCCGTTATATTCTAAACGTACATTTGACCGATTCTAAGTACATCACAAGACCTAATACTCTATGAATTGCCAACTCCTTCTGACCAATCAGATATGTGCAGCTGTGCATGTTCGGGCGTTATGTCCCATGCCTTTACATGTTGTGCACTTGATTGGAGCACGCTTAAGAGTCTGCGCCTGTTGTTGTAATCTTGCCTTGTGAATTCGCTTTTTTGATGGACGCCCCCGTGGAACTTTGGTGGCAGGTGGTTCGCAAATCTCCAGATTCATTTCTGAAAGTACACTATCGGAATCACCTGACGAACTGCTGGAACACACTTCCAAAGCTAGGGTAGCTGTATCTAGAGAAGAAATATTGGCAGTAGTAGAAGTGCAGTACCGTAGGTTTTCAAGCTCCCGTTGCCATCGCCCCCTAGAATTTTGCCTGGCTGGTAATGCTGCAATAACTGAAGTTGTACTAGGCTCGGCGACATTGGCTGTTGGGTTTTGAGCCGTCTGGTTATGATTCAACCGTCGGTTAGCCTTGGATTTTAACTGATGTACAGCATTGATGTCAATTGGCGGCATTGCTTTCTGATATGTTAGTCGGAAGCTGATCATCCTCAAATAATGGGGCATATAATGCCTAGGTGCATCTCCTATGCGTAATATTGCAGCTACAGCGTGTCCACAAGGAACATCAGTGTCTTGAAACCTCCGGCAAGTACAAGTACGTGTGTATAGATCTGTGATAAAAATTGCACTGGTGTCGCTACTTTCTTTCACCCGAGATTGGCTGCGTGAGCTTACCAACACATGATTACGCCGTGACCAATCCAGAGCATCCTGAAGCAGAGCTTGCCCTTGAGGTGAGAATTCTTGATCATCCGGTAGTGCAAGAGCCTTCTGAAGCCTGTGAAACCGACGATCCATCTCTTTACACCATATACCATCTAACATACGGAGAATGGGCATGCTTCGTTCTGGCAGGTAAAGGGAGTTGACTGATTCTACTATGTTTGACGTAAGAAACCCATATCGACGCCCTGGGAAGAATGCTCTGCTGTAGATCTCTTTTGGAATATCCATTACATATGTCCATGCCGCTACATTGAGTTCCTTCAAATCTGCAAGATGTCTTTCAAAAGATCCGACCAATCGTGCTTTTGCAATTCTCCAAAAATAGTCCCGTGCTGTAATTCCGTATTTTTTGTGAATATTTTCAGCAAGATGAAAGCAGCAATAAGCACGAACGGCAGATTGCAATTCGTCGTCTGCAGAACGTAATCCTTTATCTCGATCTGTAATAAGTGTAACGTCCTCATTGTCTATTTCCGGAATACTCCTAGGAAGACCCAATGATTAGCACAAATGTCTATACATAGTAGTATCGATAAAGTCATACCTCTTCAAATTGCTCAAAAACCAACGCCAGGAGCTTTCATTTTCGGATTCTACTACCGCCCAAGCAAGAACAGCGATTTGATTGTTTCCATCTATTGTGACGGCAAATAATAAGATTTGTCGGAAACGGGATTTGGTAAATGTTCCGTCTGTTGCGATAATCCGGGCGCAGTATTGAAACATATGTCTGCTTGAACTAGGGCAGATGAAAATTCTCTGAAAACGGGCTGTCTCGTTATTTGTAGAAATAACAAACACACCGGAAGGATCAGTGGATTTCAAAGTCACTATATATGCAGACAAAAGTCTGAATTCTGTTCTTTCATACTCCACACCTTCCTTTCTGACTAGCTGCAAAGCTTTATGTGCCGCGCTATACGTGATTTGTTCCCCTGAGCGATGCTGTACCATGGCTTGAACATCACCAGGTAGTATACGATTGTTGGTTACAGGTAGTATACGAGGCAACAATTCAGTCAAAAATCGCGATTTACTCGATGGACGACGCTTCCCTATTAAACAACGTGATAAGTACAACTTTGTCTTGACATATAGTAACGGATTAAATATCATACCAGGTGTCTCCCCTATACATGTTGTGTGCTCAACTACAGCGGTGGTAATCATGACTTTCGCAAGCATAGGTTTCCAGTGCGCCCTAATATTGAAGGTGCAGGTCGTAGGTGAAATACCACATCGGACCACATTAAGATTCCGGTTTGATTTTTTCATTTTAGTGGAAATATTCTGCGATACAGCCCACATGTCTATTGCAATTTTAAACTCCTCGAATGAGTCAAATTTAATTCCAACACGGATGCTTGCCTGGCTGCCTGTTTGATTTGCCATGACGATGTTGGTAATAATTGAAAGTAACGTGGCTCAGATAGAAAACTTTGTAGAAGTTGAAACGACTGGCGGTTGCAAGGACAGATCAGGGAAACAACGTGTCATTAGTGGGCTACAAAGGACTTGTGACTGCTAAAAGCCCCACAACTACACCAAAGAATTAATCTGTTCAAACAACTAAGTGATTCAAGATCCGGTCATAATCTACTACTCAGGGTCATTGAAAGAAATAAATCTAACCGGGGTCATTTGGGGAAAAAAAATCTAGTCGGGGTCATTCAGAGAAAAAAAATCTAATCGGGGTCATCCTGGGAATATCCGCAGGAAACGGGGTCATTCTAGCAAAAACCCGTACAAAATATCTACAGGGTTCCACCAAACCCTAACCCAATGAATTCGAGTCTTGGGTGTCTTCAGATCCCTTGATCATTCCAGCAATCACTTTTTCTGAGCCATTCAATACTACTCTGGCTGGCCCAGGTATTAGGTTAATCCTATATTTTCCCGCCTCTTATCTCATTATTCTATTCTGAACTGTCCTCTGGAGTTTGATCACATGGCGTTTTTACCTGAGCACATGTGTATTCCATGCCCCACCTCTGGCCCACTGTGGGATATGGAAGAAGCGCGTCATCAAGAATACCTCCGAAGGGCTATACGGGCACAGGAGTTGTATAAACACAGGGATGATTCGCCCGAAGCAGGCAAACTGTACAAGATCTTTGTCAATGAACACAACAGCTGGATGGCTGCTCAACACCAATTACAACTGCAGGAATATTCTTATGCTAGACAGGTTTATGGGTTACGAGCAGAACGGTGGAAGCAGGACTGGGAGGACGTTGCACGAGGTTTGGCTTCACCTTCGGAGGTAAATACCACCTGTTATGCGGAAGTGATGCCGAATCTAATATCTGTGATAAGTTTACTTGGAATTCTTCCTCGCAGCCACACCATACATACGATGAATGGAAAGGGGTTAGTACCCCATCTCGTGCTAGTGTTCGTTCGATGGCCCGATGTGTTTCGCCACCATCTACGATTGGAACTATAACGAATGTATCTAGTATCGTTGAGCCAAACATAGATGCTTCCAAACCTAAGATACATAGACGTCTACCCCTGGATGGATTATTTGACAATACTCTCAACGAAATACAAAATAACAACGCAGAGGATGATAGAGAGTTTTCTGAGCCGGAATTTTACGATTCGCCGGTGAGGATCGATGGTGAAGTCGAAGAAGCACTAGACGAAAGTCTGACACCCCCGGTTGATCTCTTAACTTCAGGTTCCATGGATTTCGTTCCAGCTATAGCAAGTCAACGCAGCTTGTCGGGTGGAGATATTATTAAAGTCGTGGACCATAAGAATGTGGGGAAAAAATCCCAAGATAGCTTCATTTATTGCGTGCTGTGGAGGCCCCATGATCCTCAGTTGAAGCCGATGCGATGGTGGGCGAATCTTTCGGACATGATTGATACGCGACATTTCGTCGATGAATACCACATTAAGAAAGGCCTTGGGGATGTCCAATGGCCGTTTGTGGGCAAACGTTGGAAGAAGAGGTCCTCTGCGTGTCTCGGAGTCCGTGAGATTAAACGAGCACTCGAAGAACGCAAGAGGGAATTGCAGAAACTTGAATTTGGAGACTCTTATGAGGCATTCCTAACTCTGGCGGATGAAAGATGGCGAATGCGAGCCGAATGGCAACGGCTGGGGCGAGGGTGGGGGACAGCAAGAGAAGTGGTTCTAAGGCGGAGAAGAGCTTGGGATGAATATGACGGATTGCGCAAAGAATGGAATGAATTGAACCGAAAGAGCACGCACAGTGATCTAACAGAGGTATTCTCTCCACATTTCTCAGATACGCTACGAGTGGAAGAATACCGGGCTCTTCTCAAGCAGCGTTCGGAGCCGGTTCTCCGAAACAGAGCTCTCCAGACCAAACAAGACGCAAACTTAACCCACCCAACTTCTCCAACCTCTGGGAGTAAGGCAGAATCGGTTCATCATGACCAAGTTTGTGAGGGTCTCCAAATCGAGGAAGATGATCATAGTACAGAGTGTGTTAAAAATACAGATGTTACAGATGCTTGCTTGAGTGAGACAGAATCGATTGATATAATGACTTCCATGAAAAGGAAGCTGTCATTCGGAAAAAGAGCTACAGATGGAAAAGCTGCTCCTCTTGTGGCAAGAGCTAATTCCATAGTCAAAGATAACTCTGGTCAATTTAACTCACCTTTGAGAAGGGAGGCAATATTGGATGGGGCGAGGACCGTGGAACCTACCTCTAAGGTTGGTTCGCTAAGATCGGTTTCCCCGAAGCCAACAAGTATTGACATGCCGGCATTCCCAATACGCAGGCGGCACAGAATTATTTCAAATCTAGCTAGAAAACTCTCCAGAACATTTTCTCGTAAGACAGAAAAGAAAGTTGATGTGGATTCTTATAACGAAGGGACGGATCTTATCGCTGTACAAGACATGATTCCAGCCGATGCATTGTCTCGGGAACTTGAGAGTTTAAATGAACTTCGAGGGGAGGAAGTCGGTCAAAGTTCACAGGTAAGCGTTTCAGGACATGCTATGTTCTACCGGAAACATTTGAATGACACGCATATAGCTTTCAGACTCAGAATCTTCTGGAGTTCAAGACATTGTTATGAATGGAACGGAAGACGCACCAGAATCGCGGTCAAATGCATACATCTTCAGTGACGGTGTTTGGTCACCCGCATCATGCCAAAAAGAGGGAGAACTTTCAGTACATTCCTCGCCGGATGATACTAGCCGGTCACGCTCACCTTCCCAGAGGAATATGTGGCTGGATGGCGCTGCTTCGTCTAAAGCCCCCGAGCAGATCTACGATGAATGTATCAACAATCCAGAATTCATTGACTCGGCTAGCATGGTCTCAAATACTACAGCTACATCAATGCCCAGAAGTGAAATCTCAGTTCGTGAACCACGTGTAACTGGACCAGATGCTGAAGGATACTTCAAGATAGCCCACTACACAGGACCACAGCTGCCGTCTTTCCTGATACCAGAGTGCGGGTGCAAACCACCTCGAGTCTGTAGCGAACATATTCATGAATGGATTGACTTTTCTAGCCGGCCTTACACGCCAAGTGAAGCTGCGAGTTGGACAGAGGTTTACAAAAAAATCAGGGATATGCATAGGAGAGAGAGAAGGAAGACACTTCGACTCCTGAAGCTCCGAAACAAAGAGATAATCAAGCTACAGCAGACTATTAGTGATATACAATCCGGGTACCGTAGCCTGAAAGACTTGAGCCCGAATGAATATGAAGTTCTTATGACGAATGATGTTTCAGAAATAATGGCACGCGGTATTCTTGAACCAGAGCATCAGCGCTACGAGGAGCATATTCAGGAGAAACGCGATAGAGTGTACAAACAAACAGAACGATTGCAGGAACTCTCAATGAAGCCCGATTTTACATTATCCCAAGACGAAGTTGGAGAGCTCCGGTATCTGCAGAGGAGAGTAGCAAAGAGAAGGTTTCAAGGATTCTCTGACGGATATGAGCTCGCAAGAACGCACGCCCGGGAAGGAAAACTCGTTCTTGATGGCGGAAACTCGCCTTATACGCCGTATTCGCCCGAAGTGCGGTCTCCGCTTAGCCTGGGCTCTCCTCTGAGTTTCAGCCGGGGCAATCAACGTTTACAGATCACTATGGACGGCACAGGCTTTTCGAAATATGCCGACTCTGACTACGAGCCACCCATCACCCCAACCTCAGCAGCCTCCAGCATCACCCACAGCCCGATCTCCAGCGCACCCAGCCGAGACCCGCTCGAAAACCTCAGCCGCCTGCGCGACCAGCACCGGCGCGAACGCCGCGCCCGTCTCGCGCAGCTCAAGGCCGACTCGCAAAAGGAGCAGGCATTGACCCGCACCGCCAGCAAAGCTGCGCTGGACCGCTCCCTGCCCCCCGACGAGTTTGGCAGCGTGCTGGACGCGGTGCGCGGGGAGCGAGACGAGCTGGAGGAGATTCTGCGCAGGCGCGAGGCGAGTGAGAGGGAGAAGGCCGAGCGCTATGCGCGCGAGGAGGAACACTATTTGACGCTGGTGCTGAAGCCGCGGGATGAGCTGACGGGCGTGGAGGCGTCGTACTTGAAGTACTTGCGCAAGAGAGTGCACGAGCGCTGTACGTGGAAGCAGCGATAGCCGGTGTAATGGGCGTGTTGAGTGAGTGGATTGAGTGACTGGTGGTTGTTTAATGTGGAGACGTCGACTGCTTGTATTATAGTCTGGCAACCGCGCTATTTGCCCGGCATCCGTAGACTGGGTGTGTAATTACAGAGTGAGGTTTGCCTGTGGAGGTTTGTTGATTGACAGAATAGAATAGATTTGTGCATATGGACATCGTCACCAGTACCATCATCACCATCGATTGCTCTGCGTAACCCATCATTAAGCCGCCCCATAAGATATCTTACAAGAAACGCCACCCTCCCTCCCTCCCTCAAATTTTATACGTTACCCCCCTTCCCTTCACCCTATCCAGCCTACATCTACTGTTTCCGTTTCTTCCCCACCCCCCTCGCCTTCTCCCCGCCCTTCGGGCCAAGGAGAGCATGCTTCTCATTCTTCTTCTGCTGGCGCTCATTCACCTTCACCGCCTTCTTGCGCGCGTCGCGGCTCATCTTGCGCGGATCGACCTCCGCGTCCGCGTCCGTGCTCGCCTTCTTGTCGTCCACCTCCACCAGCCACTGGCTCTCTGTCGCCTTGTTGGCGCCCTTGTAGCCCCACTTCGGCACCCACTCGCCCGTCGCCTCGTCGTACACCAGCTTGCCGTCGCGCTCCTTTGGTGCGATGCCCTTCTTTTTGGCGAATGCCTCCCTGTTGCGTGCTGCGCGTCAGCGCTCTGCCGGTAAAAACTCACAAACACATGTATACACTCTCTTGCACACACGGGGGGGACGGGGGCAACGGGGACGCTTACCATTTCGTCATCTCCCTCTCCTTCGGCACCGGCTTCTCCCTCGGCAGCGCGCTCACCGGCTCAGGCAGCTCGACAAACACGCCGTCGGCCGTGGCCTTGATCGGCAGCACCGTCAGCACCTGGTTGACCAGCGCCTGCGCGCCGTCGCGCACGGTCGCGAGCAGCAGCGCGTCGCGCGTGGCCGCGTCGGCGTACAGCGATGGGTCGAGCGGGTTGGGGTCGAAGGCGGTTAGGTTGCCGAGGTCGAACTCGAGCGGGATGGGTTTGGTTACTTCGACGGGACTGTGGGGGGTGTTAGAAAGTGGGGGATATAGGGAGGGGGGGGGGAATTGGGGGAAGGGGGCAATGGGTACAGTTTTTCGCGCTTCTCGATGAGGGGCGTGGACGTCGTCATTGTGGTGTTTTTGGGGTGGTGGTGGTGAGGGCGGTGAGGTGAGATGAGAGGTGGTGGTGGAGTTCGGGAGGATTTGCGAAAATGAAGTGGGCGGAAGTCCACACAAGCTTTTTTTTTTTTCAGCCGCATCGAAGGTGCCGACCAACTCCACCCCACACGACGCCCACCACTGCACACCACCGCACCACCAATCGACGTCCCTCCACCACCACACGACCGGTGCCGTGCACGAGCAGCTACACCACCGCCACCGCCACCACCACCACCACCATCATCACATCACCCCATCTCCGCTCACCACACCATGCTCCTCACGCCCGCCTGGCGGCATAGCCTCCGCGCCCCCGCCTCTCTCCTCCGCCCTGCATTCCGCCCCCTGCGCCCGCTCTCCACCACCGCCCCCCTCGCCGCCGGCGTCAAAGCGCAAAAAGCCGCACCCGCCGGCGGCCGCCGCGCCCAGGTCCACGGCTTCGGCAAGAAGGGCGGGCCCGGCGACGCGCCCAAGAAGGCCGCGTTCGCGGAGGGCGAGCGGCGCGCGCTGCGCAACCGCATCGTGCTGTCGAACACCAACGCGCCGCCCGTCGATCTTGAGCCGCTGTCGCTGCGCAATGCCGCCGCGGGGGAGGTGTATACCCTCGCGGACGCGGATGTGGACCGATTGCGCGCGTTGCAGGGGTTTAGGAGAGGCCAGTTTTGGGGGCATTTTGCGGCGCCGAGTGTTGTGGTGCGCGAGGAGTGTGTGGTGCTCAGGGAGGAGATGGAGAGAGCCGTGGGCCAGGGGGAGGCGCAGGTGCAGGGGGAGGGGGCGGTTGAGGGGGCGCAGGTGGCGACGAAGACGGCGAGGGTTGTGCTCGATGGCGTCGGCGGCAGCGGGAAGAGCATTGTCATGCTGCAGGCGATGGTGTGGGCGCTGCAGATGGGCTGGGTGGTGCTCAACATTCCGAACGGTACGCCGCCCCCTCATAGCCCCCACCCATAACACCGCACTAACCCAACCCCACAGCCCAAGACCTCGTGCTGGGACATACCGACTACGACCACGACGCCGCCACCAACCTGTGGTCGCAGCGCGAATACACCTGCACGCTCCTCTCCAAGACGCTCGCAGGCAACAAGGCCCTCCTCGAAGCCCACGCACTCCCAGCACCGCTCAAGCTCGGCTCGCACCCGCCCCTCACCACCCTCGCCGCGCTCTGCAGCGCAGGCGCAAAGGACCCGCTGATCTCGCACGAAGCCTTCACGGCCCTGCTGCAAGAGCTGGAGACCTCGGCATCCGCGCCGCCCGTGCTGTTCGCGTGCGACGGCTTCAACCACCTCGCGCTGCCGTCGAAGTACCGCACGCCCGAGTTCACCCCGATCCACGCGCACGACCTCGCGCTCCCCGCCGCGTTCGTGGCGTTCCTGAACGGCGCGCGCAGCTTCGCGTCGGGCGGGCTCGTGCTCGCTGCGACCACGGCCGCGTGCGCGCGCACCGAGGCGCTGGAGTTTGCGCTGCGCAACGAGGCGCTGCCCGCATACTCGAAATTGGATTCGAGGATTGCGCCGAGCGTGGAGGGTGCGGCGGTGCTGCGGATGGACGCCATGGGCCGGAATGAGGCGGAGGCGCTGCTGGAGTATTGCAGAAGAAGTGGACTGGTGCCGCGGAGGGAGCGGTTGCCGGAGTCGGAGGTCACCGAGAGGATTGCGGTTGCTGGAGGGCTGCCGGCGGAGATTGTTAGGGGCGCTGTGAGGATTCGGGGGGCTGTGTAGAGAGTGGTGAGGGATGGGTGTAAATAAAAAGAAAGCGGGACTGATAGAGGAACTAGAGCGGGGCAGGATTTGTATAGTACTTCTTCTTTCTCTGTTCAACTAGGGCTGGCTGGTGACCATAAAACGGGGCTGCTGTGGGGGTGGTGTGTTGTGTATGATACGATATGATGCGGTTGATGCAAAATGTAAATGTACTTACTCTTGCTCAGTGAGAAAAGAACGCAAAAAGGATATCTGACCGCGGCAGGACTCGAACCTGCGATCTCTTGATTCGTAGTCAAGCGCCTTACCATTGGGCCACGCGGCCGGGGATATATAAGGTTCGCGTCACGAGCTGTCACTACACCCAGACAAACACAACGCTGGACTTGACCGGTTTCAGGGAGGTTCGTCGAACACGAGGGCTGTTTGCTTCTACTACTGCTACTACCACCGTCGGTGAAGTCGGACGGTCAATTAGCTAGGATTGCTGCCATGGTTTGATTTGGTTGTATGAACCTCACTCCACTTGAAGCTTCCGGGCTGTCAAGTTCAACGTAAGAACGATTTTCTGTGCTCTGAAGTTTCTTGGGTTGGCAGAGACTGTGGTAACAACTGGCCGCATCGGGGCGCCGGAGATGACGTATGGCCTAATTTGGCAACGTGTTCTGCCTTCTCTAAGTTCTAGCAGCGATAAAAAGCGGCGTATAGCGACGATTTCTTCGTCTCATCTTGAAATACGGTCTTGGTATCTTCCACGCGAGCAGGCTCGACTTTGGAGCCCACAGCTAGGTTGAGCTGTGCAAAAGTCGAATTATCTCGAGTGCTAGCTCCACCCGACTTTTTTGTCCATCCATGTCCACCACCACGTCCAGTACTATGCTCGTCTAAATCTGTCCTTCCCCGGGGTAACGTCCGACCAGTTTGAGCTCTTGCCATATTCGCATTTTAGAATTTGTGATTTAGAGCCAGTCGCGTCCGACGCTGCACTGTGTTCGCTGTTCAGGGTGAAATCGTCGGGGTTGGAAAGAAGGTCCAGCAGCGGCGTGGGGGGTGCTCTTCGGATATCCTGATCAACTATGCAGGTCCCGGGGGTGCAGTGGTTAACGCATGGAATATGATTATATGATGGTGTAGCGCTGTTGCTTAGTTGCGAGGGCCG
The DNA here is from genome assembly GCA_024516215.1 of Geopyxis carbonaria. Classification (NCBI taxonomy): domain Eukaryota; kingdom Fungi; phylum Ascomycota; class Pezizomycetes; order Pezizales; family Tarzettaceae; genus Geopyxis; species Geopyxis carbonaria. The sequence continues at coordinate 663,647 of JAJJXG010000013.1, read as the reverse complement.
TGTGTGGATTGATGGTCGTGGTGTGGTGACTTGGTGTGTAGAGTGTGCTAGGAGATGAAGTGATCTAATTCACTATTGCAGGACGTTGAATGTGGGGTTAGCTTTTGATAGGCAAGGACACTCCAGAGTTTCATCGTTTGTAAATCACTTGAGTTTTGGATCAACGGTTTCTTGTCCTGGTTTGTCAACATACCTCATCATGGGGCGAATATCCTTGAACAATTTTGTCGGAGTTTCAGGGTGTTGGATTGAATAGTGTTGTAGCCTAAACGTGTGATTGTGTTCGCTCAGAGTTAAGTGTGTACAGGTAGAGAAGAGAAATTAAGAGCAAGAGCAGAAACAAAGGCGATGCATATGGGATCGAGCCCCACATGACCAACCCCGAATCATTACCGGTGCAGATGTGCAGTCCACAACAGATAGCACAGTTCAGGTCGAAATTGCCAGAATGGCAAAGCGTTCCTAAAATTCACCCCGTTTTAATTCCAGGGCTTGGTCGGCCCGTGCTACTTATTGCCCACTCCTGAGTCCCCGCCTTGCCGTCCACCATAGTTGGCTCATAGCTGGCCGCCTACGATCTGGCACCCCCGCCATATATCCTTCCGACCTGGCCAGATTATCTCGGACCGCTCACCTACTCCCCCCCCCCCACATAGCCATACCAGACGGCCTACTGTTCGGACTATCTGGCAGCCCTATGGTGCCCAGCTTCAAACGAACGGCCTTCTAGGAGAGTCCATCATCAATTCCCTGTGCGCTTTCAATGTGCCGGAGGAAAGTCAATCTTTGAAGTACTCGAGGCAGCACAGCTTCGGTTTCTAGTAACTATTTAGTTTACTAACATGCTATCTATGAGTACGTACTTAGAGGTTGGGGTACAATCGGACTCATAATAAGTGACGTACATTGATCGTTTCTCAACTCTCAATGGCTGTGGATTAATATATCAAAAACTTGGCGCTATGGTAGATGCACGTGTGTCGATCCAACAATGCTTTTTTATATGTACGACCCGATATGTCCAACTCCCGTGGTTCCACAGTGTTACTACTTCTGTAATATAACCAATCAAAACCCCTTTTCTTTGTCTGAACACGTCACCATGTGTGTGCTTCTCAACATCACAGCTATTTGATTCCAAACCTGAGTTCGACACAACTCTTCGACTACACAGATTTCGAATGCTCATGGCCGCTGTCACCACAATATCAGTATATATAAACACATACTGAGTGCATATATATATACAGACGCTACAGCGTAAGCTTATATCACAATGCCGCCCCAGCCCCCACCCCTTCAAAGCTTCTTCTCCACATACCCCAGCTTCAAATACGACCCCCGCTTCACGCTCTCGGAAGAGTTCACGCGCCTCGCCTACGAGCAGGGCTGGGAGCCGTGCAAGAAAGCGTGGCGCCGCCACCACCGCCTCTTCCTCGCCGCGCTCGAAGCCGAGTCGCACTCGGCGGTGCACACCTTCTTCATCAAGCGCCACCCCAACTTCGTGACCTACAACATCACCGGCGAGGCCCCGAAGCTCGAGTTTCAGCGGCTCGCGACGCACAACCACTGGGCCGCGGACTCCAAGAAATTCCAGTCCGAGCATGCGTTGCTGATGGAGGCGTATTTTGACGATTTCAGCGGCGCCATGAACGATTACTTTATGGGCTTCGAGGATGAGGAGCAGGCGGGGGAGGGGGGGGAGAGGATTGGGTGGGTGCATAATCCGTGGAACTCGCCGCCGAAGGAGTGGGCACGGTTGGTGGATGCGAAGGGATGGGTGAAGAATAGTCAGATTTTTAGGAGTAATAAGCTCGCGTACCTGAGTGCCGTCGAAGAAGACTTTAATGATACGTTTGGATGGTCCGGGACGGATGTGGAGGGGTGGAAGTTTCTGTGCGAGACGTTGGGCATCGCGGTGCCGGCGGTCACGATGCGGAACCCGAATCTTCCGCCCGAGAAAAAGCGGGAGGCAATCTCCACCGCATGCAAGAAAGTGCGTATTCCTGGCGGGCCGTCCCTACATTCGCGGAACGGGGGCTAACAAGCAGTGTGGTGTCCAGGCAATGGCTCACGAATTTGTCAATCTCTTTGACGTGCTGGACTCCGTGCGCGCCTGCGGCTATATCCAGTTCTTTGCGACCGAGAAGGAGCTGAGCGACTATTCGTATGAATGGGGAAAGGTGTTTCCGTTGAATATCACCCAGCGCGGGTCGGCACAGTTCATCCTGAGGAATATTTCGAAGTATGTGGGCATGCAGGATGAGGAGCTGGAAAAAACGAGGGAGAAGAGGGCGAAGGTTGAGGCGGAACAGGAGAAGAGTACTGTAGCGGCTGAAGAAGCTGGGTTGATATAATGGGGGCGCGCTTCAGCGGCAGGTACGTACACACAGATTGTCTAGCACAAACCATACCAATGCTAGCAACTATAGCCTATAGGATGCTGTAGCGGCTTGGTGAATGCTCACGATCTCTTTGATTATATTGCCATTTTGTTTGAGTTGTCAAAAATTGTACCTTTTGGAAAGTACAGTATCCAGAATGGCCCGAGAAACATGTACTTTCTAAGGATTCAGATCATATATAGTTGTATCTGATCGAACTATCTAGTTGTTTGAAACCCAAATTAGCGTGCTTCTAAGTTTAACAATACTCATGTGTCTTACACGATCATGGCCGCCTTTAGAGTTGCTTCAGTCGGTGTGTTACTACTTGCTGAAAGTTGAAAAAAAAAGTAATCTCCAAACCGTCTAGTTCATTGGCGATCACTCGGCTGTATCCTCCCTTTTTGTGTTTTTGTAGTGCAGAAGACTTCCTTATTGAATGTTTCTCTCATGTGCAATCCCCTCGCCAACGAATCTGATCCTACCTCGTTCCTCGGTAGATTGCGCAATATCCCAAAGCACCGCAGGCACGAGGAAATGCCGGATCAGGAAAAACACACATTTGGCTGGGCACTTGCGCGAGACAAAGTGAGAATCTCACTATCTTGTAAGCCCTCTCGCTCACGCAAATACAAGTTGAAGAATGTGATAATCTCAAGTATATTTAAGTAAAAAATGAAGGCATTGAGAGAGTCTCATAGCTGATCCTGTAGGGTTGATCAGTATTCCGAGGGCAGCTGGTTCCCTAGACAATACCGATAACGTCAGTACGTTTGGAAAGAACCGTGCATGAGAGAGCAAGAAGTAAATCATGCCCAAGTAGGTGCGCTGGCTCAAAGAATGTTTTAATTGTTTCTACTCTTGTGTGATCGGCAGATATGGCAAATTCGAGTGACTTCATATGAACAACTCAGTCTAGTTGCTATTTCAAGTCTATGATCAATGTATACACCCTTTCTTTAAAGGTTCTACACAATAATGTTTTCCACTTTACTATCCACGAAGTCTATTGTATATATTATGAAACTCACGTTGCCGATTAATGCACCGAACAAATGCTTAACGGATGGCGCTGGCACGATCGTTGGGTATCATTCACTTATCACCTCGAGAAGCTAGTGGAAGAAGAAGCGAGGTCACTCTAGAAGAGGCGGCGGGAGTAGGAGGGGAGAAGCAACGGCAGAAAGTAACTGTACCCCTCGTGGAAGCTGATCATTACTCTGGGTGCTGACAGGAACTAGAGATTACATTCGCATCGGCATCCTTGACGGACCGTCCAAGTGCAGCTAAACGCCACATTGGCATTTGCACAAATATTTGACTAGTATCTGATTAAACTTACCAATATAAGTAATGTACGAGACCATCAAGTTCCCACAGCGTGGTACGGTTTGAGTTGACTATCTGCACGGCGTCTGCAAGTCTGCAAGTTACTTTGGAAGAGTGGAACTTTCTACGCATTCGGTAGGCCTATGAAAGTCTCATATATGTAAATACACACCAAACAGAACACGTAGCATGAAATTATGTGCTAATAAGTTGTGTGTGTAAGGAAGCACTCAGCACTATGAGTCGAACGGCGAAGTATCTGTGCCTTTCGTTTGGTTTTCTGGCCATCATCAATTCTGACTGTCGATAGAGGAAAAAGCAAAGTTGTATTATACATGTGCATTCAAGCCGAGTGATGTGAGATCGGAACTTTAGTCAACGCCACCGACCTGAATATGAGACAGCTGGATAATAGGGCATCGCGATAATGCTTTAGCACTAATAAATAATGATAACTCTAAATTTACATCTTTAGGTAATAAGTAGCCTCGTACCTAGTCAATGGTGGTTGCTCGTTACTCGCCTCGTTTGGTAGGCGGAATTCGACAACAAAACCGGCCATGAACGAGACTAGGCGGTAAACAAAACAGTAAACAATCTTCCCACTTTGAAAATTCTGATTAGACATGTATCTGGAATTCTCGACATGCAAAAATGTGGAGTTGAAAATTGAGCCTTCGCCAGGATTGTTTCAAGAAATGGAGTTCGCCCCTTCTTCTCCAAGGATTTACCTATCATAGGCGACCCGAGCCAAAAATACGAAACCGCAATCGTGCATCCGGGGGACCCACGTTTTTCTCTACGTAGAAACAGGAATGTCATAGAAGCCTGGGCTGACGATAGGCGCCCACTCAACCACTGGTTCCGCAAAAGAGGTTCCTGGATAACACAAACCCCGACAAGAAAAAGAATGAGCCTAGATGCGATGCGGCAGATATGCCCAACGAGGTATTGTGTGCGATGTGGCGGGTCTCGTGATCTACGAGAGGACGGCAGGCGTTTTTTTCCATGATTCAATGCTTGGTCCTGTACCATTTACTGTATGAAGTAGTCGTACTCACACATAGGGCTATGAGTAAATAATTCGCCTTGTAGCTGGCATAGGTGTTCAATTGCTTGGTGGCACTGTAGTCTACTTGATACTGTGTGCAGCGCCTGCAGCTCCGAGACCACAAGGCTACAGACAATAAATCAATGCAATTAATAGATAACTGAATTCATGATGTTAATAACTCTCGAGGGGCATGGAGCGGCACAATTGCGCAAGTGGGGTCAGATGCTGGTCTGCGTGCAGCTGCATCCTTGATGGCAATCGCGCGAAGATTTGCGAAATATCGAGCAGACAATCGATTCTAAATCAGCTGTGAGGGTTTCCAGCAAGCTGAGAAGTGACTAATCTCATCCCATAGGTGCTATCCGTAGCCATTCCGGATAAAAATTCCAAACCAAAAGCTCTCAGCTATGGGAATTTGAGGTATATCAGGCCATAGTATTATCGCCAACACCAATCAATATTGCCCTAGACCGGTTTCCTCATCTCGCCATCTTCTTGCTTTTGGAATAACGTTGTGAGAGTACAATATCCAGTGGCCAGTCTTGACGCCTGTGCTGCCCGCCTTCTGTCAGCGTGCCGCAGCGCAGTTCGAACAACCCGGGGTGCCAGGCATGTAGGGATCCAGGGGGCTCAATTTTAAACGCCCGTCTATCCCTCCCCCGCAATGCACTCGTTCATGTCAGAATGCTGCAAATGTGGCGCTGCACGTCTCGTCTCGGTGCAACTTGTAGGGAAGAGTCGCGAGTATGCCCTGCATTATGCATTCGTCAACTTCCCTGTTGCAAGGCTTCGGCAACTCTCTTACCTCACCTCACTCAGCCACAGAATTCCTCAGTGCGACTCGACTATTTAGAGATGCAATGGTCAAATACATATATGGGTTGCCCGACCACCTCTCTTCCAGGCTCGCATTCTCACCATCACTAAACATTTTTCGTACTTTCGAGCCTCGATTGCTAAAATGTTATCACCATTGCCGTCTCCGAAAATCTCTAGAAAGCGAAGCATCAAAGAAGGAATATTATCAGTCTCAGAAACAGTAACACGGAGCATTAGTCCACTGTGTGTAAGGACAGCATCAACAGTTGGCACGAAAATATTATTGGTGCCCCAAGCAGCACCGGAACTTCGGAAAGCAAAGTCGTCTTCGCATCTGAAAGATGCAAGAGATCAACTGAGCGGGGGAAAGGCCGAGACTCGGTTTAAGATTCACACGAAGTCGGGATGGGAGGCTTTCCAGTTTTCAGATATTCCGGATTCGCCGTTCCACCCACGAAAGGCACCAAAACCTGAAGAGCCCGCATTAAGGTCACGGGCAAAATCAATGGGCACCGGAGAAAGACCAGTAGTTACAGGCCAGATTAAACGACCCATGACGATGCCTGCAAACCTAAAGAAACCGTTACCACAGATTCCTGCAGATAACGCTATGCCGGCGTTGAGGATGTCTGGAGCTCTTGGACCAGCACATAAAGTCGCGCCATCTTCGCCTTTGACTGTAATACCCGAGTCACCAGCAGAGTATCCTGCACCGATACCCAAAATCTGGGAACTGGAGGGATGCTCACCCGTCAAATGTTCTTCACCAACACTTCCGGATTGGCCCCGGCCACAAACCCCCGAAAATATCAGTTCGAAGACCATCGATCAGGATAGGCCATCTTCACCTATAGATATTGAAAATAGGCCATGGTCCTTTATCACATTTTCCGAGCCTTTCTCAGAAGAGCTGCCCCCAACTCCACCAGAGACGCCAGATAACAACCATCAGAGTTGGCTTTGCCTCAATGGTAGCACGCCATTATTCAAATTCTCGCCTCCCCCAAGCTCCTGCGCCTCCAGCGTTCATAATGGCGTTGAGGATGCATTCTCCTTGGAATCATCGCTCTCAGCACTCTCGACCACTCGACCCACCCTACTATCACTCCCCACCCCAGTACTTCTCCAAATTTTCACGAAGCTTGGACCGTCACCCACCCCAATCATGGCTCTCGCCAGAACCTCCAAGGCTCTGCACACCGTCTACAACACACACTCCACCGAAATCCACATCGCCGCAACGCCGGCGCTGCACGAGCTTGCCTCCCTCAACCCTTTCTACCCGTACAACCAACTGGGCTCGCAAGTGTCTTCGCTCCATACTCTTCTCGCCGCCCAAGTTCCGGAATTCCTTCCCGAGTGTCCGCCGGCCGAGGCTGAAGAAGCCTTGCACAACCTCTCCGCATTCAACACGCTGTTCTCACCTGTACCCGGCAATGTTTCCGCACAGTCCTCGTGGCTGCGGATCCAAGGCCTGACTAGAAAAGAGCTGCTCGCAATGCGCGAGGTCTACGAAGCTGTTGGGGCACTGCTATGTGCGCTCAGCCATCCCTGGATCCCGATAGAGGACGAGGAGACTATGGAAGAGTGGAGGATGTGGGTGCAGACGCTCCCCGTGGGGCGCGTACTGCCTTTTGCATCAGGAAGGATGGAAATTGTCGAGGCGGGCTTGGAACGATGGGGACGGCGAGACCGCCGCCGGTTCCTGAAGGCGGCAATTGTGGAGGTGCTTAGCGATCTCTAGGATTTTCGCAACTCATGATGATTTATTACTTTCTGCTTTTAGCCTGGCGTTTATTTTCTGTAACTACTTTTTGGCGCGGAGTTTTTGGCTCTCATGTACTATACGATTCGTACGACCGGCTGGCTTGGGGAATTGGCGTTGAATAACTATTGATTTTAATCATAACCTTATTCATATCTTCGTACTTTTCTCGCGTGATGTTTTTCTTGATAGTAATCTCTTATACCCCGCTTCGCGCATTATCAATGTCGCGATACCGACGCTGCGCATACCATGCATGAATTCAATGCGCAATCCGTTTACTAACTCAGGATCTACACGGCGCAGCACTGCCTTATAGTCCGCCTGGGCCCCTCTCTGGCCCCGAGTCCCGCCTGGCTGGCCGATGTATCCGTTTCTCGGCACAGCCCGCCTTTGGTAAAACACAATGCTGTTCGTAAAACTCTATTTAACCTAACCCCAGCGAGAAAACTGGTCCTAGTAGGGTTAGGGGTGGGGTGTACCGTGTTACAGAGAGTACCATGGCTGTGCACTGTCGTTACTAGGAAAAAAATTCAGCGCGTACTAGAAGAGATTAGATTATCTTTCCAGGCTCTAAATATGGTGCACTGGGGATAGTTGCGATGGGGTAAGTCGATTAGAATCTGATGGTGAATTAGAGTGCGTATGTATGCATATACATACATATTCTTGCGCGCGTCCACCTGGATTTCGAAGAATTGTCAGCTCGATTACAAGCCACACCAATATTTGGGATCCATCATGAGTCGTTGCTACGTTGAAGAACCGGCGGCGATACCACGCGGCTATAATCGATAACTCCCGGTACATACTGACTTACTTGGATTGGGCTGACTGAGATGCAGATAAGTGAGTATCCGTGCTGATCATGATCAGTAACTCCCGAGATTTCGAAGATCTGAGCTCGGGGCTCGGGGCTGATGTGCGGGCTTGGTACAAGATCCATGGAGTCCAGGTTTCAGTTCCCGAGTGAGCGGAGAGGCTGCGAAGTACGGTGCACGGTACCACGAGCGCAACGGGGCTGACTGAGGATCTATTGCATGGGTTTTCGGCACGGGCCGATTTATTTTGGAAGTGGCGATACATCTCAGCTTAGGACTTATTTTCCGCCACAGCCACTTTATTATGCTCCAGTCCCTTTGTGGCCGATTTCGCTTTCTATTTCCTCATAGCCGCTTCACTCGCGATGGACGTTGACCGGTCTTGTTTCAATGCCGACGGCTACCCGGTGAGACAAAGTTTTCCGTTTGTGTTATGTTTGTCGCCACCGACCGGCCATGCAATGTGATCTCTCCGGGCCCGGTGTGTCGAGTGAGTAACTGAAGTGGCTAGCAGAATCAAAGCGCCAATTCTAACATCTGATATCTTTGCAGGAGGCGCCGCCGCCGGTCCGGTAGTTCAAGGGCTTCATGTTTGGCGCCGGTCCCGTGGACAGAAATCGCCGCGGCAAATTGAAACTGCACTTTCTCAATAACCCACTGTCTATAAGGCAGACACATTTAAAAGTGCCCTTCGCTTGTAGCTAGCCGAATTTACTGGTAGCCAGTCATGCATGCGTTATTGAAACGTGAGGCAGCGTGGAGACCACGCGTGAACCACATCGCCTGGAAACCCGTCAGGTGATTTCATGACTATAAACGTCGACCAGTCTTTGAAATCGTATTCCAGGTAAGTTTAAGCATATTCCTGAATCCAGGTTGCCGAAATTGGGCACCTTATGGCGTAACGTAAGCCCTGAGTCAACGGGTGGCCTGCTCGCACTTGATCCTGCTTACTTCAGGCGTGTGTGTATTGAATCATCGCCACAAGTTCTCGTGATCGATCTAGTCAGTGTTAGATCTGTATGAGGGGAATGATAATAGAGTGACGGCCAGGAGACTTTGATCAAAGGAAGCCGATGATATTTTTTTGTCATAGCATCAAGGACTGAAGCGATGAAACGGGGTTTAAGTGTCACGGCTTACACAGAATGACCTCCCCGAACAAAGTTGTTGGGGATGAGAGAATAATCGGGTTCAATTGTACAGCTAAGTGTACGCGGAGAGAAATGTGAGAGCAGAATGAGGGCCATGAGACTCCGCTAGGAGACCTGAGCCCACATGACTAAACCGAGTGACCATCAGTGCAGATGTTCTATCTTCAACAAAAGTCACTACAGCGGATCTACACATTAGTCTTATCCTTAATTAATAAAATACAGGTTCTTTAATACATGCTAGTTTACTAACTCAAGAGTTTCCGCATGGTTTCTTGCCACTTAGTGTGCGATTTGCAATATTTCTACTTGTACTGCACCACTGGTTAGCTTTTTCTTTTGTAAACAACGGGCTCATTTTGCAATTAAACCGCAAAAAATACTACATCAAGAGGACTTAACTTATACACATCAGAATATGTCCAAACCTTCGACTTCCGCGCCAAACTCCCCATCAGATATCTCAATATACGCCGACCACCCGTCATCAAGCCGGCTTCTCCCCCACTTCCGCCCTCGCATTACTCCAACTCAAAAAACACTCATCGCACACCCCCAGTTCCTTCGCAGAGCTGCCATTCCATTCATGCAGCAGAAAATAGCACGGCTCGTGTCCAAGCTGATAGTAAGCAACCTGCTCTACCACCATCTTGCGCACTCTTCGTCTCGGCCGCTCCTCGACGACGCGCTGTGGCGGCGGCGGCGGCGGAAGCTTCGTGTGTCGGGCACGGAGGCAGGCGGCACATGCGGGATGACGTCGTAGAAGCCCGGTGGCAGCGTCCGGGGGGAACTCGAGCAGTGCAAAGTAGCAGAACTCGTGTCCTAGCGGCGCGATGCTCGGGTCCGGAACGGGAGCGGGAACGGAGGCCGCGGCGGGCGGGGCAAGACCGAGTTTGGACTGGATGCTGCCCATCGTATCGAGTGCGCTGTGGATCACGTTAATAATCACAGAGTAGAGGTAGTTGATTAAAGACGTCATGAGGAAGATTTTGTGTGCGGAGTGAAGTTTGAGCTTATTGGGTATATCTAAAAGTTAGGCAAGCGAGTGATAACGAATGTATTGTAGCGCATGGAGACCTTGGACGAAATCACCGTTCAAAAGAAAACATGTCTACATTTATTATAGGGTAGAAGATTACGCGCATTTAACAAGCGGGGACATGCAAAGAGATGATGATTCCCACTTGCCGCCATAGTAACACGACAAACCGGGTCGAGTGACCACTGACGGCCGATTGTTTGGACAAAGATCTCCGCCCGCATAACCGCCCCCATCACAATCTCTCGCGTGTTTATCCTGCCCGCCACGCCCTATACCGTTTCTAGATCGAGCTGCCCCACCAATCTACGGCCCGTTCAGCGCTTTCGTCGGCTGCACTACCGTTATAAACTACGCCTTGGTGCGCGTCTCTAAGCGTTTCCAATCACCTTTGTCACGCTGCCGCCGCCTAGGATGAGGACGACAGCTACTGGCAGGATAGTAAGGGTTACGGTCGTGTATTGCGGTATGGACCGGAGGTGCGGCGCGGCGAGAGGAGTTGGGCATTGAGTAAGTGGCTTCTTTTATTTAGTGAACTAGCTTACGAGGTGTGTGTGGCGGAGATATATTACTCACCATATGTCACCGTTTGGCAATCGGCCTGTGGTGGGGCGCCGTCGGCAGCATCCATGGTAAGCGCCGAGACGTGGCCCGAGAGTTTGAAAGTCTCCGAATTGATGCCGAGTGGATCGGAGACATTTTTGGTGTATGATGATGATGCGGAGACTTTTGTGGGCAATGGCATATATAAACCAGTGCAACTGACTGTGCAAAAACCAACACAACTCACTACTCACTATCCATTGCATTCACATCTTCAGCATCTCATCACTCACCAATGTCGACTTCCCAGCACGAACCCCTTCATCACCACCACCACCACCACCATGACGGCTCCGACAGCACGTCTCTAGCCGAGAAGAACGAGAAATACTGGAGGCAAGCGGTCCCCCTCCCATCTATCTACTCCCTCCCTCCTAACTCCCACGCAGCTCCGTCTCCAAAACCGCCTTCACCGAGCCCTGGGTCAAAGCACTACAACTACAAATTGCCACCACCCTCACCGCAAACCTACGCTGGCTCGGTATCTCCACAGCGCCCTACGCCGCCGATTCTGCCACGCCCCGCCGCTTGCTCGACTATGCCTGCGGCTCCGGCCTGCCCTCACGCACGCTCGCACCGTACTTCAATCAGCTTGTGGGGATGGACCTCTCCGCAGCCATGCTGACAGAGTATACCGCCGCCGCCGAGTCCGCCGACATCCCCAACGCCGCTGCGCGCTTCACAACCGTGCACGGCGACCTTATGGCCGCCCCGGCCGCCGATGCCATCCCCAGTCTCACGGGGTTGTTTGACATGGCCGTGATCTGCATGGCCCTGCACCACATTTCTGATGCGCCACGGAGCCTGGCGCGGCTGGCGGCGCAGCTGCGGCCCGGCGGTGTGCTGCTGGTGATTGATTGGGTGACCGAGGAGGAAGACCGGCTGGATCAAATGGATGGTCCCGCGGCGCATACAATTGCGCATCATAGCTTTAGTAAGAAGCAGATGGCGGAGGCATTCGAGACCGCGGGGTGTGCGGAGGGATTTGCGTTTATGGAGCTACCCGAGAAGAGTGAGGTGCCGAGAGCAAAAGGTGGGGTGATGCAGATGTTTTTTGCGAGGGGGACGAAGACGGTGTGATGACTGTGTATCGGGTTGGCTGTATGAGTGCTGCGTCTTTGTTTACTCAATAATAAACCCAGTTATGTCCAGAATAGCCTCGTATAGCTATATAGAGAATACTCCGCACACGGTACCGCGTGTACCACCACTCCACTGAATTCACCCAGGCTCTTCTCACAGTGTCACCGCCCGAATGATATTGAAACAACCGTAAATTTCTATTAGTAAAGGCATCAAGCCTCTGAAAATACTCTGAGTGCTCTTGCTTTGTGATTTGCTTAAAATTGAGATATCTCGGCGTTCTGGAACAAGAAGGTTATGAGTTTAGTGGTGAGTTTAGTGGATGGAAATTGTCCCCAAGTCCAACGGTCGAGCAAACTTGAGTGTTTCTAGCCGTTGAAGTCAATTATCTTGAACGAGTGATATCGACCGGGGTGGCCAATTATTCCCGTATTGGGAAGATGCTTTTTTGGATTCAAGTGGTTGATGGACTAGCACGATGTCTAACATAGAAATTTTTCAAGCTCAGGTTGACGGTTATAACTCTCTAGCATCCAAAACAAGAGTCAAATTCTTGCGATGTAAGTACTCAAGTCACACCAGATATCGTATGACGTGATACAGCATACTTGACCATTCGGATGCAGCATCCGTCTGAATAAACTCTTCCATCATCTGATAACTTGCACTTCCTGAGTCCTCTTTGTGCTCTGAACTTGTTAAGGTACCCATGCATTGTATACTGTGGCATGGTTGTGAAACATGGAGAACATTAGGTTAAACGTTGCATCAAAGCTAGTAATCCATGCGCCAAACCTACTCCGTATGCCATCGCTTCTAAATTCGCGTAGATAATCTCGTTCTTGATTATTTGATAGAGATAACTAAAGCCATCTGAAACTCGCGATCTTACAGTTTACTTCTCAACAACTCTGATAACTCAACACGCTTGAAGCAAAGAAACTATTAGCTTACTCAGTTGATACCTGATTAGTCCTGTCATTTGGCCTACAAGTCATGTCATCTTACACGTTACAGTTACACAACATTTGAACTGAGCAGGGCAAGTTTCTACGTAGTAGCATGCACGAGTACGCGCACTTTGGCTAAGTAATCATCACAATATTACTCATCAAACAAGGTTTCCACTGGGCATGTTTTGCAATCCTCGAAATTAATTACCGGTGACCATGCTCCTTTAATTCTATCTAAAATTGTAGTACAGTAACGAAAGAGACCCATGAAACAAAGGAAAAGTATTATCACTCCAAGTACATGCAGCCCTAGCTAATAGTTTCATCAGCTCTAGGTCCCGCCCAAGTGTGCTTGGAGCTCGGTGAGCTAGACTTACAGTTTACTTTTCTGCAGAAGTAGAGCCGTGGCCCTGAGCTGTGCAAGGATCTTGGAAGTAGTCGATGTTGCAAGCTTCAACGAAACTGAAGCCGTCATCGCAGGTGGTCTTGCACTGGGGCTCGTCCTCAGGAACGGCAGCCACGAGAGTGGTGGTGCCATGTTTCTTGGCCACACACGGGTCTTGAATGTAGCGGATTCCACAGCTCTCGGTGAACTGGTAGCCGTCGGAGCAGGTGGTTATGCACATGTTCTTGACGGGCACGCCGGCGGAGACGAGGCCAGCGGCCAGAGCGAAGGTAGAGACGATGGTGAATAACTGCATATTTGTGTTTGGGGTTGATCTGGGTTGTTAAGGGATTGAATTGGATTGGAACTTGTAGATGTGTTGGTTTGATGAGGGAGGGGCAGAGTAGGGGCAGCAGGATGGGAGCTTTTATAGGCACTGCTGTAATTTAGTCACGGATTCAAACCAAGCACTCGACCGCATCAGGATCTAGGCGACGCATCCCTTGTCTTCAAAATCCGCCTTGCCTTGGGCCCCACCATTGCTCGCGGCTCTTTGCGGGCTGTCATCAGTGTATATTGTCAGGGTCTGTTTCCAGTATGACATAGTACCTACATCTCACTCCTACGGAGTCGACGGGAGCCGATCCATTACCAGGCTTTTCATGACATGTTACATCCACTCCGTCCCGATACGGTAGTGGGATGTATAGTACATGTAAAGTACAGATCTAGTCAAAATAGGCTCTAGAATGTTCCCTATTGGCACCGAACCGCAAAGCTGAACTGACACCTGCATAGCCGCACCGCTACCCAAAGTTACATACTTCCCAGTACGTGGCAACCCACGGATTCCTATTAATCCGCAGCCGTAGTACAGCGCATCGGTGTGGCCGTCAATTTCTCGTAATGCACAGCCGGTCATGAAACTGGTGGTTACACCGGGTACGGCCCGGCGCCTCCAGTGTACGGTAGGCAGGGGTTCCTTCTTAAGCTTATTGTTGGGATATAATTGAAGATTTTTAATCTGTCGGCGCTGATAATTACTAGCAAATTGCATACAATAGATTACGGCGGATGACGTTAGAATAAGTACCTGGTTGTTACTATTATTTGGCATAGCATGAGCTTAAGCTTATTCGTCACGTGTGCTTAGCATGTGCACGCCTGTCCGCATCATGATTCAGCTAAGGTGCTGTAGAGAAATTGGAGGCGTAGGGCTAAGTAGTCGCTACTGTTTTATTCGCCAAGTATCAATCAAATGAATCGAACCTCCAATGGCATAAATGGCACACCTTGCATCGTTCCTAGCTGCCATCATGCTTAGGATATCGCTTACAGATATTAGTGGTCCTCCGTAGGCACTATTAGACACAGGCGGTTTGGTAAGACACAAATAGATGCAATTGTGCGATGTGAAGTTACAGAGAGTAAACTCGGAAGCAAACAGTGTTTTTGAGCTCAGGCTGGTGACTAAGGGTGCACGGCCACGTGATGCCAATTGGCACCAGGACTTTGGAACCATTACTAAGCATAACAGTCGGATGCCCACGAGAAAACAGCATGCCTCCCTGCTTAATATTAAGTGCAATTGTAGGTACCGGAGCTTGTTGTCGCGGTTTTGAATTGTCAATTTATCATTTCCAACGCTTTTGCCCAGCCCCATTTCGCATTGAATTTTCAGCCCCTAGGTGTTTTTTTAAACAAGATAAACACATAACAAAACCCAACACGGCTCATCTCATGATACATCCGTTCTAAATGACATCTTCAATTCCTCGGTATTCCATGATCCTCCGACTTCTCCGACCTTGGCACTGATGGGCTGGATACATGCTCCGACTGCCCAATGGCCGGTTTTGATGGACCACCCGCATTGCTACTAAATCCAATAGCAGTCAGTGCTTGGTCTAGTGGTTCTCTATGCCGGCCAAGTACCTGGGCTTTCCAACTGCATAAGCACTGTGGTTGGCGTAGTTGATCACGATGGAGCTTTCTGAGACGCCATGGGTGACTGAGAGCTGTAGCGAGATGTTCGTGGAAGGGGCAGAGACTCTGATGTGGTTCATGGCGGAGTATGTGCGAAGCTGTGTATGAACAAGACTGCAGGGCGCAGTGAGAGGGGTTTTATAAAGACCAAGTCACGGGATGGAGATCAATGAGGTGTCACGATGCCGGTGCCCAGGTATCAATACTGTGGGTAAAGAGCTGTTCGTATTGTACGGGTAGTTAAGCTAGACTTACGGCATTGTGCATTAGTGCTGTGGGGTTTTGTTTATTGAAAATATGTAGGTTACTGGACTGCCACTAGGTAAAGCTTAACAGGATATTTATGAAGCCTCTTTTTATGCTTTCTTCTTAGATCTGCGAAGCTTTCGCTAATCCTGTCATCAAATAGTGGGGGTTCGTGAAGAAGCACTGCTGAAGAAATTAGGGACGAAAAAACCCTGGTGATCACGAATGGCATTCTCGCAAACCATTCTCCTAGCTACAGTGTCAACACTCAGCACATAAATGTATATACATATATACATATAACTGTCCACGGTTTTACAAACGGCTCCCTTACTATATCTGGGAACTATCAGTTTTCCGATCACTCAAGAGGTTGGAGAGTAAGCAGTAGGCATACTCAGACGAATCGGGTTTCATCGCCGTCAACTTGAACGCATCAAGTTTTGACCATTGTTATCAAATGCCTAGTCTCATTCCGAACCCGTCTTATTAAAAATTTCGGCCTTCAATCCTTAATTCAATCCTAGTCGGACATTGTCCTCGTACTCACGTACAGCTAACCGCGCCGTCTCAGCTCGCATCAAGTCAATGTCTCTAGAGCTTACCAGTTCAACATTTATAGCATTCCCTTCTCCTTGCATTTCCCTCAATATTTGGACATATTTTCAATCTACATGGAAGTCTAGATACGTCGAATCGAACTATCCGTTTTTCAACTTTGATTTTCGGTCGCTTAGGGTCTGTTTGGTTGCGCTCCGTATGTGATCCGTATGTGGTCTGTATGTGGAAATCCTGAAGATTTGCCAAGAATAGAGAGTTTTCTACAGAGGTAGAAAAAACAGAGTACAGACCCCACATACGAGCGAAATTGCTACGGTCCTCAGGAGGTCATTACTTGCTCCATATGTCAGAGTTACACCACGATTATATGGCCGAGCTCACCATTACTAGCTTCCTCCACCTCGCTTGTTCAGAGCCTCAACGCCACTTCCCCCCACCATTGCTTGCTCGTCGCAACCTGCCGTTGTAGGTATGTCAATACAGCTGAAACTTCCCCAATAATACTCCAATTGTAACTATTTTTATATTTTATAATCCTGGGAGCCGGAGCAATCGCTTCATAACCCAATAAGTTCCCATACAAGCTGCTAGAACAATATCACTTATGAAGGAATCATCACTATTTACACTGTTTGAGGTTGATATGATTGCCTTGGCGATTTTTATTTCATCCGGTAAAAAAACACATCCAGATGGACAACCAAACACCACTCTGTATATTTATTTCTACAGACTGTACCAGTCTTGACCCACATACAGAGTTGGCATGCAGAACGCAACCAAACAAACCCTTACTCATCTCTGTCCGCCAACCGTCACAAGCCTTAGTTTCGTTTTCTAGCCATCCGTCCGGGTAATATTTACTGTGCTCACCACGTTTTCTGCGTGCATAGACTTAGATTTCGAAGCCCCAAACCCCACAATGTCAGCTGTAGTTCAATCTCTCATTAAACCACAGCGCCTCTCCTCATTGAGGTCCTCGATCTTCAACATTAGCGCACAGCCGACCGAGCTTGATTTGTTTCTGAAAGACCTAAAGCCCTCCAAGGCGGCGCACTTAGGACCCTGGCTCACGGCCTCCGTTCTGCCCCCACAACCAAGGCTCGAACCTAACATCACACATGCAGCTCTTAAACGGGCGCAGCTGGAGATTTCCAGGGGGGGTCGCATCGATCTGACTCCCATCATGAAGCAATTGGATCTCACCCAAGGGAAGTGGCTTTTTTTCCCCACGAAAGACAACGTCGACATGGTTTGGAAGAGGCTCGTGCTAAGTCTTGCGGCGGGGGCGCTGAGAAATACAGCTGCAACAACCTTAAAAGTGGCTACGGCTTCACAAACAGATGATGGGCTGGATGAATCAGGCAACCCAAGAAAGGACAAATACGTAATCGCATTGTACGTGCCGAACATATTCTGCGAGCAGAGTGTGGGTGAAGTGCTACGGGTCTGTGAGTATCAGCTTGGGTATAAGCCGGTAGGGGGTCTCGAGCCAGAGCTCTATGCAGCTTTAAATATAGGCCCGGTAGGGGGTCTCAAGCCAGAGCTATATACAACTTTAAATATAAGCCCCACCCCGTGGATTTGGACAAATGAGGACTTCCTCAGGATGAGGCTGGCGAGGAAACCAGATGATGGAAAGCCGAAGAACAGAAAGGAAGGGACCGAGGAAGAAAAGAAAGAAATAGAGGCATCTACGGAGAAGCAGGGGGGTGAGAAAGAGAAGAAGGAAGTGAAGGAGCTCGAGGTTGAGCAAAATTTGGCCAAGGAATCAAAGCCCGTGGTCCGCACCGGCCCGAAGGTTCGCCGTGTAATCAGTAATAAGTCTGAGGTTAGGGAAAAGTTGGTTCGCCGTGTAATCGATAAAAGGTCTAAGGGCCTTGTAATCGATAAAAAGTCTGAGGCTGGTGAAAAGTTGGTTCGCTGTGTAATCTCTGGAAAAGTAGGAGGTTGAGGAAAGTTGATCGAGGAATCAGACCCCAAGATTCAGACTGGCCCGAGGGTTCGCCGTGTAATCTCTGAAAAGTAGGAGATTGAGGAAAAGTTGACCGATCGAGGAATCAGACCCCAAGATTCATATCGGCCCGAGGATTCGCCGTTTACACTATGAACCTCCACTTGCTTCCGTGGAAAGACCTACTGAAAGTTAGTAGATATTCAAAAATGAGCGGCATTGATGAGCTTTGATTCTGCGATGCAATTATTTCATTCCGTTATTAGTTCGTACCTTGATAACCTTCCTCTGGTAGGGACCGTAGGTAAATTAATGGTTAGGTCTTGGAGTGTTTTATCTTCATCGTACAGATGTGTGCACAGAATATCACTCATGATTCATAATACGCCATCTTTCTAAATCACTTTTTTTTGTTAATAAAGAATCGTAGACTATAAGATAGCGTCTATAATCTAGCTAGCGCTATGTTGGAATGGTTCCCCAGCCTCGTAACAAAATTCATCTCATGCCCTTGCGCACCGTGAAACCCAGCCGGTGAGCTAATGAGATTCCGCTCTTCCTCGTCTTCAGTCCCTAGCCCCATACCCAAGCTAACAGTCCCCGTTGACTGTTGCCCCTCCTTCACTACGCCCATGCCCATACCTATGCCCTCTGTTTCAGGCCCCAAGTCCTCTGTTGGTCGGCTCTTGCAGTGACTATACACAGATGCCAAACCCGCTGCCAAAAGTGCAATAGAAAGCTCTAGAAATCCCAAAAGCTCGGCAATGGTGAGTATTGAAGGATTTATATTTGTGGGGTCTGTAAGTATTTGCTCGCCAAACCTCACAGAGAGGCAGGCGCGGGATATTGCGAAGCACAGGGTGCTGACAGCTAGGAATTGAAGGATCCAAAAGCCGGTTTTTTCATAATTCGTAAGGGAACTTTTGGGCAACAGCAAGAAGATAGGGAGGATCATAACTGCCGATTGGTGTTAATTTGCTGGAACACTTTTTGGATGGGAGGCGCTTACTGGAGATTGTGGAAGAGGTATTTAGGGCCGTCTCGATCGCTATGGCGGAAGGGTCTATGAATGGGCTGCAGATGGGGTCTCCCCTTAAAACTGAGTCTGTAACTTTCCTTTATTGGTGGAAGAAATCAGAGTAAGGATGTCAGAAAATTTGATTCTAGTAGCGGAATAACATTATACAAACCATAGTTGACTGAAAGGCTTGCACCAAAACCCGGCAATTAGAATACTGGCAAACCACGAAATAAACAAATATATACCGACTGCAAAAATCGCAACTTTTACCCTCGGTAACGGCTGTGGTTGGAGGTTCAGGCTCATGAAAAAGAACGAAGTCTTCACTGCCCATAGCCCTGTCACGCCAGAAAATCCAGCAACCACATTGGAAAGCTACAACTTGTTAGCCTTCGCACAGATTTGGAACTTTTAGATTTTACTATTAGTGACATCTCAACATCGGGAAAATCAACTCCCGCACTCGCCACATAAAACACTGGTACCTTGTGTCGGACCTCGATATCTAGTTTCCGATCTAATGTCCAGAAGTAGCATCCTGCAGTGACACATAACAGCATCCAGCCAAGAGTAAAGGTGAATATACTAGCAAGATTTGAACGGTAGCGGATATGGTTAAGAGAGCGATATATATCCAGGTAAAAACGAACGAAACATAACATTGAAGTAGCGGAAAAAAGTATAGAGATGGCGACAGCCATGCCGATGGGGGAGATAGTAGTCATAGTGAGCGTAATATTCGTGATATGTTTAATTATTTACTAAGAAAATCGGGTGGATTGGATCGAAGCCAGCCTTAGGTTCAGATATATGTGGAAGTATCTTATATAATGGTAAGGTTTATGTATCATCATCCTATATTCCAGCTCCCAGGGTTGCTATTTCATTCTAGCTTTCTATCATTCATGTAAGGAGCTGTATTATAGTTGTCCAGGCATCATAGACCTCGGTATCGATTTTCTGTTGAACTCTATTTGGCACATATACTTCGGACCGACCACGGGTATCTGCTTAAAGTTCAACAGTATCAATCCCAGCTCAGCCTTCCGCTACTCGATTCTGGAATTCAGGGGCCAAAGTCTAAATATCGCTAATCTAGGCGTGAGGCGAACCAGAAATCCAGATACTAACAAAGCCTATCTAGGTTGGTCATCTGGGGTTTCCTGTAGATACCCATGCGGCCTATTGCAGACTGTTTGACATGATGTTACTGTAGGATGACACAAACTGTAGAAAAGGTTTGGTAAGATCTTTTGGAATGATTGTAGTGCCCGATGTCGTTTCCTGTTTGTAAAAGCATACCTTTAGAGGGCGGCCAGATGGGGAGATGGGTTTAGATGCTGGAGAAATCTGCACAGGCAATCTACAACACAAGGTAACACAACTGAACCTCCGGGTCCCAACCTTATTCAATCACAATGACAAATTCCAAAACACATAGGTGGGATGGAGATGTTTGCAGTGTTAGTATCTAACTATTTATAACACAAGCATGACTTTACAAGTATGTAACCATGCATAAACAACATACAACTCCAAGAAGCTGTGGTCTTCTACATATGAAAATCGCGCTAGCTTCCCCCCCCCCCCCCCCCCATCTATAGTTTTAGGTGGCTTTAGGCATCAGAGTTCATTTTCCCACCAGGCCTAACTGACTGATCATTGATGCAACAATGATTTCCTTCACTTCAAACATCTCTGTTCTCTTCTTCTCTTATGTTACACCAGCAGCTCTATTACCGATCTGTATGTCTCTCAAAGATTCCACAGTATTATCGATGCATTGTCAGACTTTTGTGTCTTGTAGGCGAGCTCGACGTAAATTCACGAGTACATGATGGCACATCCAAATGCCACACCCGTGAGACACCATGGGGGTTTTGCAAAGCTGCATATAAATTCCATCAGCGAGTCGCAGTTGGAAGGGTGGAATAGGTGGCCGAGGGTTTTAATATTCATAAACGTAGAGCTGCCCTTAGGTATTGGAGAAGAAGCATATCACACTAATCCACACCCTGCCTACATGGAAGCTATATTCGTGGATAGGGCGTATTGGCCAATTCAGAACTAATAGACATATCCGTAACACTCTTCATACGTGGTATAACATGTACTCGTACATACATACTTAATAAGTCAAGTAAGTAGACTGTAGACTTCTGTGCAGCAGTAACAATTTTTTGTGTGTTCCACCCGTCGGTGTACAAAATACACCTACTGGGGAAACCACTGACAGACTACTTCAGAACAGAGACTCGGAAAACACATGAAACGATGAGGTGATTGGATCCAAAAGTTAATTGGTATAATTCTACGTTTAAGTATGTAGAGACAAAAATTATATTACAAATTACCCCAATTTATACACACCTCTCCAGCCTTTACAAGCAATCCCACCAATCCGCATGCGGATCCTTCTGAAAGATCCCCGTCTCCAGCAGCCTCGCGTACTCTACGGGGCTGGCGAGGAATTCTTCAAAGTCGATATTCATATCATTCTCACTCGCCGGGCTAATCATTGGGCCCGTCTGGGGATCCCACCCGCCGAGCCCGACCATCCCCATCATCCCTGCCGCCCCCGACGGCCCCGCTAGCCCGGCTATTCCCCTTACCCCGCTCGCCTCGTCTGCACCCGCTGCAGCCGCCACCAGCTGCTCCAAACTCCGCCTCTCCTCCGTCTCTTCCCTAATCTCTACCTCGCACGGAGCTGAGGCGACCACATGCTGTGCAACCTTATTCAGCGCCTTGGTGACGGCCTCAAATGGCTTAAGCTCCTCACGGTCCTTACGCCACGATGCCAGCATGTCGCCGAGCCACAGCGTCAACGCCAGATCTGCGTGCGCCTGTGCCGTCCCAGGCGCCGCCAGGATGCTGTAGAACAGCGTGAAGAATGATACAAAGGGGTAGTAGCTTACAAAGCCCATGTTCCAGTGGCTGTGATTTGGGTAGGCAAGGGACATCTCTTTGACGAGGTTTATGCTCGCGCGGGCAGCCTGGAGGGAGCGTTCGCGAGTGCTGGGCGCAACGGGGGAGACACGGTGGAGAAGTGTCAGAGTCGTAAAGGCGTTGAACAGCAGGTCTGCGAATATCCATTTATTCATCGGGCTCGTGGCAGCTCGGAAGCGGCGCTCGATGTCCCAGTTACTGAGAATGCCATCAATTTCAGCGCTCAAGGTGGTGACGAGCTCCTGCACGTGTGGAGACTTTGGCGCTTTCCCATAGGCGCACAGGAACTTGTCGACCACAAGCATGAGCCGTGAGTTGACGATGAAAATAATCTGAATGGGCTCGAGGGGTGCGGTGCTGTGGGTGCCCATTACCATGTCTGGGAAGTTGACAGTCCAAGTGTTGGGCTGGACAACGGCCGGACGGCAGTAGTGGTGGCGGAACATGCAGTCAGTATGTAGGATCTGCCAGAAAAGCGCACGTTTTCGGTCCTTTGTGAGTTCCTCGACCGGTGAAAGGGGCTCTGGTGGGGTGGAGTTTGGTGGGAGAGGCCGGTCAAGGTCGAAGAGGCCGATTTGCCGGCCGATGCTGCAGGCACGGCAGAAGAGCTTCCATGATAGGTTGTTATCAAGGAATTCGGACGTCATCCAGGTCTAATATCAAAATTTCAGTACATGTATATGATTCAGATGGATATCCAGTACCACCAAGTACGCTGCCGCAAAGTCCATTATGGTAACATTGGTATTATTAACTTTCTCTACCTGCCACTTCTCCACCAAACTCAATGTAGTGTGATACAAGAACTTCGAGTACTGAGCGCGTTCGGGGAACGGGTTAGTCTCATCCAGCATCATACCTTGATAGACCGCATTGTAGTAACATATTAAGCTAGCATTATCAATCTTTACATGTGGAATTTCTAATAGATCCGGAATCATCAACAAAAAGTTGATATCGATCAAGGTCGTCGGCGTTGGTATTGGGAACGGACTCTCGCAGAAATCTACCCATCATTAATCCAGCCCTCCCACTTCAGGGCAGAACAAACCTTTGATCCACAGCTTTACCCGCTCCTTAGGCAGCGCAACATTCTCCATCACTCGAGTGTGGTTCCCCTCCTTCATGCGGAAACCGCGCATGCCTTGCACCACAGTCTCCAGAGTCTCTAGAGCATTATCGTTCGCATTTTGCCCTGCCTCGCTGGGTTGATGCAGGATTGCCCGCGCCGCCGTCGTGGCCTCGCTAACCAGGTGTGAAAGAGACGCTGCAGATGGGCCCGCATCATCCTCGTCACAGGACGTGGTCGAACCTCCACAGCTATCGTTGTCTCCACCCAAGCAATACGAATCACCACCACCACCACCTTCCGGCGTGGCACTCGATGTACCGAACGACTGTTTGTTTTCTAGTCGCTCCAGACGTTCGAGGATATCACGTAGGGTGTCTTCGGTCACTGCAACTGTGACTGGCCTGGTCAAACATTACACGGAGTTAGCATTGTGTGAGTCGGTAGAGGTAGTGTGGGGCAAACTGTAACTTACCGTGCCCGCCTAGCTCTCGGTCTTCTCGAAGGATATAAACACTCCGAGCCACTAGTCTCGCACTTATTGCATCTTGGGACCACCTTGTTGCATCGGATCTACAGCACACCCACCCAAAGCTCAACACTCCAATCTACCCCAGAGGGTGTGGCAGCTATATGTACCTTCTTTTCTCGACAATTACGGCACTATGTGGTCTCAGCCCTCAATCTTGATATAGCCAAAATGCTAATACATACCGATAGTGCATTAACCTGGGCAGCCATTGAAATCTAAAACCGCATAGAGATATTGGAGCAAAAAAAAAGGTAGTTTGAGATCATACGTTTCGGACTTTTCCAGGAGTCCGAGAGGGAAGAAATGAATAGGTGTTTTTGCTGGTTTGACCGGACTGTTACGTATGTCCGGAAAGGTCCGGAAGTGTGCAAAAGGCCGAAAGTCCGGCAGTGGTGCTAGTGTACTACATTAGTAACAGGCATTAGTAAGTGGAGAACATAATGAATGGTATAAAACAAACCTAGATACATGCAGTCCCTGATTTTTTGCATTCTACCATTATGTTAGAACATCCACTCATGATGCTCAAACATATCATTCGAAAAAAAATTTAAGCAAAACAAATCACATTTCGTCACCCGTCAAGTTGGAAATTAATTGCAGAATACCTATCATCTTCGGACAATCAACAAGTCTAAATTCAAATTGCAGCAGTCGAATGGAAGTGTATTGTACATATTAGCCGCCTGATTATATGCTCTAATCCCCCAAAATGTCAAATAAATACCTAGTATACAAAGTACGTCAGCGTCATAATTTAGAAGGGTCGGTGGTCATAAGCTTTTGAGTAAATTCATAATCATATCGGTCGCAGTAAACCATTGGCGCCTCCGCCCCCAACGAAAGCACATGTACTTCTGGTGTTCCGCATTGCATAGGCGTCTTTAGCTCGATGAGGATCTCATCTCCAACTTTGACGCATGTCTCAGATCCTACGGGATATAACATCCCTTAAAAGGGGACCAGGCTAGCTAGCATCAGTAAATAGATGTCAACTTGCAACGGGACCAGTGATTATTTCATTATCGTTTCATCAATTGCAGTAATCATAATATCAACATACATAATAGTAATCTACTCCACGGCCCTTGAAAAACGAAAAGAAAAAAACAGAACACTCCCGTTCTAATAACAAAATGTAGAAGAGAGAACTTTTGTTTTCGTCAAAAACCAAAAGCAGACATTGAAACACCAAATGACACTCAAAGATCTTTCATAAATGACTCCCAAACATATACAATGATCGCCACTAGAAGAATTGATCAATATCTCCCGAAACCCCCAAAAAGAAAGAGGGTTAGAGTAATATATATACTGTTAACATATCGTCCAGAGACCCAGAGGTCCACAACCAACCCACCATTAAGACGTAACCCCTTATAAGAAAAGTAATTTATAGAATAAAATAAAATAGCAATCAGAAAAGAAAAAACGTTGAAGAGTCATTTCCAGCAATTTACAAGAAATATAATGATGATCAAGTCGTTAGTGTAGGTAGTAGACTCTTTTCCTGACAATAATAATGTAATAAGCCCAATATTGACCCTCATGCGCCTTGACTGCAGTTCGTTTCGCCATTCATATGTATACACACTGATAGAAGCCGTTGCATACATGTGTGTCGCACACACCTGTCCGTAATATGATCGTTATTTCCATACTTCTAGCATTCCCGCTCCCCACTGTTTGTAAACCCACACACCCACGACACCTACCAACCCACCGAGCCCGGCAACTTTGAACATTACCAATAGGTTATGACCGAAGGTTTCGTTGATCCGCAAGAACCCAAACGGATCTCGGGTATTGACCACCGTAGGTTGTGAAATTTCGTCCTTATTAAACTTGTGAAGATTTGTCATGGGTACCAATTGACCATCCAAAATACATTCATTAAGTCTCTCGGTCAACCAAATAGCCCTCTCTCCTCGTGCTAAACGGTCGTACCTGTCTCGTTCGGCCTGGACACTCTTCTGGAGATCATGTGACCACCTTACAAGGCGAACCTTTGCTAGACGGTCTTCACGTTGTCTATGGTCAGCGACTTTAGCAAGTGCAAAATTTTCAGCACCACCTCCAACAGTAGTTCCGATCTGTATTAGAGTTGAGTTTCCAAGCATTCCGGAAGCAGAGGGCGAGCCACGTGCAGGCGAACCCTGTTGTCGAGATGGCGAGTTTAATCCTCGAGTACTAATTAATGAGCTTGATGTAAAGTTGAGATTTTCCCTCCAGGTCATAAACTTCTTTGCTGTAGCATGTTTGAGCCAGGCAATATTATCCGGATCAAATACATTGTCAACCAATGATTTAAGTTCAGTATCAATCAAAGGAGGAATGTATTCAGGCGACATTAGTACGCTAGCGTCCATGTTCTCTTCATCGGAAGAAACGACAGATGATATCGCGAATGGGGCGGTAGGTGACAAGAATTCTTCCGAGGTGCCCTGACGCATTATATCTGCAGATGATTTTCCAAATAAAAATGGCCGAATTCCGGCTGATCGAAGCTCGTTCAATATGGATAGTTTGAGGTTTATTATTTGTTGTGGAGCTAAGGTGTCTGCTTTTGCTATCACGGGAAGCACATTTGTAAATGGGGATAGACGTCGGATAAATTCAACGTCAACTGGCTTGAGTCCTATAAAAGTCAGTTTAAATATATTCAAATATAAAATAGCTCTTACTATGAAGAACAACGTAAAACACAATATCAACTTGTGGTGTTCCCGATCCAGAGACTAAAGACATCAAATCGCCTTCGCCATTGTTGATAATCGAATTCGTCCTATCAAATTGCCCTTCAACGTACTGGACAACGGGCTCAATACACTCAAGGAACTGTGGGCAGTTAATATATATTCCTTATAATTAACAGTAATAGGCCACGGCTAAATATAAAAAGAAGAAACTCGGAAAGCTTACCGAAGTTCCAGATCCATAACCTGGCGTATCTACGAAGCAAAGATTTCTTTCGATAATCTGTGCCTCGACACCATGTGTTGATTTCCGTCGTCTCAAAACCTTACTATCGTCGATTTCACTCCACCAATGTGGGTAGGCTCTAGTCGAGGCATGGACCTCCGTAATTGAACCAGTGGTTTCAGAATCGCCCGGTCTTTTCCCTGTAAATGCAGCTATTCCGTGCCGAAATGAGGGTGCCGTGGTGGCGCTTGTGGACAAAGGATCGACATGGACAATATCCTCGCAAGTCTGTACAATACTCTTTATCAAGGAAGTTTTACCGATACCTTTATTTTAATCAAGTCAGCTGTGTTGATAATTGGAATGTATCAAGAACAGCTACCAGAATCGCCTGCTATCAACACCTTCAATCGTGGAATGCGCTTCCCCTTTTCTGTAAAGGGTCTCCGACTCGGCATCGAGAGCTCTGGCATAATCAACTGTGGCGCAAGACCCAACATTTGATCCCCTCCACTGTGCTGCATACTTTTTTGTGTTCCCAAGATACTCGGTGTCGGTTCTCTAATAGGTGTCATCGGTTCACTTAATACTGGCATGGGTGAATGGTTCGAGGTAGAAGATAGAAAATCGTGGTTGGCCATAGATGACTGTAGCGAAGTGACACTCTGGCGGTCTAAATCATCGAGCCCTTCGTCCCCTGAAGATGATTGAGATTCGTCTTCAACTTCCTCGTCGTCGTGATCTAACGGCGCCACTGTTGGGGCCTTGCCTTTCGCAGCAGCAGATGGGGCCCTTCGAAGTTCAGCATCTGATACCGACGCTTCTAAGCTTCTCACTCCAAAGTTTGAAGGTGAACTTGGGGTGGCGGTCGCAACTGAAGCTGTCGACGCTTGCATTTGAGCTTCCCCTGCAAGGAAGTACGTCATGGGGGGTGAGGGGTCGCGATCTCGCTCTTCGGTAGAGGTCGACATTCTCGGTTCTGATAGCTTTCGTGGTCGAGGCGAGGAGCCCTGGATAAGGGCATCTGTGGAGTTGGGCCTCATATTAGAGGCAGTGCGTGGACAACGAAGCTGCGCTGGCGTGCGAACGGCGTGTGAAGCGAGGTGCAAATATGCAGAAGCTCCAACTGACACCTGTCGCTGGTTTGAAGCACGAGTACAATATCTGTAGCTAACCACAGGCGAAAGAAGTTTGAAATATAGTCTGAAGTTGAGCGGGAGAGGGTGTCCAGTGTAGATAGATTCTGTGTTGGGAGCGGATGGCGGGGTGGTTGAGGTGCACGGGTGAATCCAAGCTGAAAAAGGTAATATTATATTAATAAGTTGCTCACGCGTCAAGCTTTGTCTTGCTCTACAACGAATGTAGAGTATCACAGATAAGTTGCGAATCGAGCGCAAGCGCTGAGGACTTTTAATATTTGCTGACTAGTTTCACTACTGGGTTTTATGTAGTATCTCCCAGCTCTAAAGCTGGGGCTGCTACAGAAAGAGGGGAAAGAGATATGTGTCGATAAGTTGATGCTTAGGGCAAAGTGGGCTAAAGCTGTGGGGGGGTGAAATACAGAGTATACCAACGTAAAATAACTCAACCACAATACATCAACCAAGTATTGTTTCTCTAAAGGGGTTTCTTGACCAAATCTAAAGAAAAGGATCTCTGCCTTGATTAACAACACAATCGTCTCCCATGAGCACAGTTCACTCAAACCACACTTCACCAAAACTTATTCCGTAGCTCTCCATTTTGGTGCCACTATGCAGGGACTCTCCTGTAATTTTGATGCACTCATGTCATTCGCCACATCGCCCGCCCGCCCCATGTACCCTCCCTGCAGAGGTACCGACGGTACAAGTACACATGCTCACATCAATGATTTATGGTCAGGTTTCATACGTTCATTTCCTCTACATAGAATACAGTACACATCCTATCGGCACGACTCGAATAGAAAAAGAAACATGCCAGAGCAACACCATGTCGCTCCGACGTATAACCTCTTCGAGACCAATCCACCCCAAGTTGCGCAGCAAAACCTATCTGCAATATAAACTTTTCGCCATCGTGAACCAGGCTCCCAGCCGTACCCACCAACCATTACAGAAGAAAATATGACCAGAACCTATCTCCACCCTACCATAGCAAACACCACATAGGAAAGCACACAGAAAATAACCATATAAACACCGTATGATGTAACCTATCCATGCATTCATCCCTAAGTGGCATGATAAAATGAAAAGAGAGGTCAACAACCATGGCACCCCAACCAGGGCCCCAGAAGAAATACACTCGACACGCAAAATCGATTGAGAACTTTTGCAAAAGCGTGACTGGGATGAAAATCTGGCTCGTTGCCCAACATGCTTCCCAAACGCCGAAAAGAAATACGACACTGCAAAATCTTCAGCTCGCAAAATGCTTATAAGCATGATGATAATTGAAAACTCCGCTTTTGATAATGAAAATCGTGTCAAAGTACAAGAAAAGTGGCCGCATCCAAAATGCAAAAGCTGGAATGGGACAGACACAAAAACATGGGAAAAAGAAAGAACACTAACAAAAGAAAGAAGGAAAAAAAAGACAAAAAAAAGGGAATATGATGACACAATTAGACGTTGGAAATTATCGATGAGTTTATTTTCGTGTTACTGAATGAAATCTGCTGCACTATACTCAACTTTTCCATCGTCTAGTGGTAAACCCCTCTATCGGTGTAAACACAAATAGGATGTTTAGTTGTTGGTAGGAGTTCCAGTGCGGAATCCGCCACGAGCATTGTAGTTGCCTCTAGGGTTGGAACCACCTCTTCCCCCACGCTGACCATCCCGATTCTGATAGTTGCCACGGCCACCCTGGTTAAGGTTACGTCCGTCACCACGACCACCAGGCATACCACCACGGTTGTTATAAGGACCGTTGGGCGCACGAGGATGGCGAGGCTCAACCATGACGTTCGAGCCACCAAGCATGTGAGGATTGGCAGCGTTGGCAGCCGAGAATCCAGCAGGAGTCTCAAATTCTACAAATGCGCAGTTCTATAAAATATTAGAAAAAATTGTAGAAGATGAGGTAGGATCAAATATTACCTTCTGCTTGTTGATCTCCACAGACTTAACTGGGCCATACTTGACGAGAGCGTTTTTCAAAGTAGCCTGATCGACCGACTCAGTGACATTCTTGACATAAGCCAAAACCTGACCAGCAGGGATGGCAGAGATGCGCGAGTGGCGCTTGTTATCCGCAGTCTGCCACTGAGAGCCGCCCCCTGGAGTAGTTGGGGTAGATGGAGTGGTCGGCTGCTTGGCGGTGGTCGGTGCCTGGGCAGGAGTCGGCTGAGCAGCTGCAGTTACAGGTGCTGCAGCGGCAGCGATCTGTGCAGCTGGAGGGGGTGCAGATTTAGCAACAAGTCTGGCCCAAGTAGTTGGAGCAGCCGGAACTGGGACAGCTGGAACAACAGGCTCCTTGGCCGCCGGTGGGGCAGGCTTTTTTTCCTCGACAGGGGCACGAGGTGCCTCTTCCTCGACAACCGGAGCCTCAACTTCAGCAGGCTCAGCCACGGCAGGCTCCTCGACGGTTTCCTCAGGCTCGGAGGGAGCTGCAGATGTACCGTTGATAGGCTCAGGGGTACCGTTAACGGCCGCCTCTTCAATAACCTCAGGGATCTCTGGTTCCAAGGTGTGTGTTTCTTCAACCTTGATAGTCTCTCCTTCACCAAGGTCAATCTCTACTGTACTAGTTTCCTTGATGGTCATTTCCTGTATCTCTTCGGCAAGTTCTTCTGCAACCTGCTCAACAGCCTCGGCTGCAACCTCAGCGAGCTCCTCTTCAGGGTACTCGTACTCATCGCCTTCTTCGATATCGTCATCATCCTTGAGATAACGGAAGATATCATTGAGAACGTAGTACCCATTGGGTTGCTCTGCAAGAAAGAAAGTCTGAGAGAATTTGCGGTTGGGAAGACCATTGTTGCTCATCTCACCGAGAACTTGGATGACAATACCGTTCATCGCTGATGCTTGAGAGTCAACATTTGAAACGCGGACTTTGCAGTCCTTGAACTCGTGTCCTGAAATTTTCTCTTGGATTTCCTATACAATGTATCAGTCATTAAACGAACATAGTAAGCCTAGTGCTGATCTTACACCACGACCATGGGCCAGCGGGAGGCTTTCGCCTTCGGTACCCCAGACAAAGGAAGATCTCTTGTTGTAGAACAACTGTGATGCGAAAGTATTAGTAATTGTTAATATTTCACACATTTCATCAATGGGAGACTTACATGAAGGCGGTCAGGTGTCTTGTTCAGAGTAGTGTAATACTGCTCGACAAAGTACCATCCAACCTCATCCTTTGGCACCTCTGTACCAGTGGTTGTCTGGGCGGAGGTGGGGTTCTGGTTCTGGTAATTTGGGGGAGGGGCACCAGTGGGGTTTGCTGGAAAGTTCTGCGGGTCGGCATGTTGCAGGTAGCTACTGCCATTTGTGGGTACTGAAGTTGCCATGTTTTGTAGGCAATGAGGTCAGATCAAGGGAAAGAGTTAATTAGGATGATCGGGTGTTGATGATGATAGAGGTCAATAATTGAGTGAACAAGTGATGGAAGTTGTTCGAGTTGACGCGATGAAAAACTGTACAATCGGGTAACCGCGTGCTGTGGGACGGCGTTGTGTTGATTGTGCGTGTGGGGAAGAAAGCGATTGGGGTGGCGGAAATTGGTGGCGATGGTAGGCTATTAAATTGGACCAAGGAAATTAATGGAGCCGTGAAGTAGGAATGAGGGCAAGAGTCGGGAGTTATTGAACAGAGTAAGATTCTATGAAAGGATTCAGGAAGGCTCCAGAGGTTTGTGAGGAGGAGATACCTGGAGGGGTTGTGGGCAAACGAAAGAAAGAAGCACGGATAGATCTGTGACGACGGTTGCGAGCGAAAATGCAGTCCAGTAGCGCTGGTGCACGGTGACAACCTTCAGCCGAGCAGATCGCTCGCAGTGGCGCACGTTTCCGCCACACTGCATCACGTTATGTGTGCATGTAAAATGCATGAAATGCTATTTTCGCTTTCAAATTACATAAGGTCTCAGAGCTCTTCAAGTTTAAGGAATATCTCAGTGAAGAACTCGTGCTAAAGATCATATTCTCTACCCCCTTTTTGAGGCTTCCCATGCCAAGTCATGAACACAAGGCAAGAAATGTGGTAACATGATAGTCCGAATTACAATGCATCTCATGTGTTGCCTACATCAATTTACTGCATGAAAAAAATCCACCTAACTAGTCTAGAGTACACTCATCTTATTACTAATCAGTAGAACCCAGCAGCATATTCTTTATTTTTCTACAAACACTGGAATCAGGTAACCCACTAAGTATGTAGCTCGGTAAATCTTAAGAAGGAACCAATTATATCTCCAGTTATAGGAACTCCACAATTTATATACGTACAAATGATGCATGAAACTCAGAAATACCACCGACCGGACCGGAGCACCGAACCCAAAAAAAGATACGCCATGTATAGCCCGCAGTAAATCAGAACTTTTCCTTCCGCCGTCGCCCAAAACAAACATGATGATGATAATGTGATGCTCAATAGTACACAAAGCATTTGTGTGTATAGAATCAGAACCAGGCATGACATGAAAAGGTGTCTCGTCACGTATATTTACAATAACTCTTTAACTAGTAAAAAAATCCCACTACCCCTAGGCTGTATTAGGTTTATCAGCACCCACATCAGAATTCTGCATAGCCATGGTTCCGATCTCGCAATCCTGCAGCTTCTCCTCTGCAGCTTCTAGCTTGGTCTTTGTTTCCTCCAATTCTGCCTTGAGCTGCTTGATGTAGTCAATAGCAGACTCGACAGTACTTGCTTTACTTGTTTGTTCCCTAGCTGCCGCACTACCCCCACCGTCAGATCCAGCGCTGCCAACGGATGGTGGTAATAGGGTAGCCATCTCTGCAAGTGCAGTATTGATGCGATTCCGTCTGCCTTGTTCTGCAATCTTGTGTGATGTTCTTTTAGAAGTAAGATTTGTAGACAAATGTTCCGGATATTGTAGCCCGAGATGTGAATGATTCCCTTCAACAATATTTTGGTAATTTGATTTAGAGGCAAGAAGCAGCGCCGAAGCGTCTGGAGACATGCCTATTTTATGTTAATGTAAAAAGCATGCTAGAAATGTCAATATGACTTACCCTGGGGAAGCAATGGTTTGATGCTCGGTGATATTTTGGGCTGAAGAGCCGGACTAGAGCTAACGCTACCCCGTTTTCTCGGTACAGGTTTTTTAGAATTAGGAGCAATCGGTCTTTGTTGTGGCGAGGTTTGTCCTGAAGTAGCCACACTGCCTGACGGTCTCAACGAGGGTGTCAATGAGGGTGTTCGACTTGGGTGCATTGTAGGTGTAGTCATATCATCGCCATTCATCCGGTGCTTGCTATCAATATCCCCTCTTTGGATATCGCGATTGAGAAATTCTGAGGTATCCATTGATATAGGCGGAATATCTTCGGTTGGTAGGTTTGTTTTTGCTAGCTTCATTAATGATGCAGGCGTTACTGGCTGATTATGGGGGTTGTTTCCATTTCTGGGGTCATCCTCTTGTGGTGAGCGAGAAGTAGATGATCGTGGAGGTGGAGGGGCCATTAAAACTTCTGGTAACGGTTCCGGGGACACTGATTCGTTCGAAGACACGTCTTGACTAGTGGGTAGCTGCATCGGCGTGCTTGCTTGTGACCCCGATGAGACCGACTGTCTATTTGAAGGCATAGGGCGAGCTTGCATCTGTTGCACCAATGCAACACCATTTTTAGGTGCAGCTAAGACCGGTAATGGTGCTCTTTTTTTCTGGGGTTTCATGCTAGGGGACTCTCGAACTACACGTGCTGGATTTCTTGTCGTAGACTTCCTACGACTGCTACCCTTCTTATTTATATTTGGAGATTGTGATGGATCAATATGATTTGGCATAGGAATCATGTGGGGATTTGGCATGTGTGATCGCTGTTGGTATGCTTCCAACATTGGAGAAGTCAACGGACTGAATGCTCCGGGCATGGCATACTCCGGTATATGCCTAAACTCAGTTTCAAGCGGCGTAACTGCTGGTGAGACTAATGGTGTAAAAATCATCTGATATCGTCAGACAGGAGTGCAAGAGTATGAGGTGAGACATGGCTTACCGGATCGTCTCTAAAAGTGTTAAACCGGTCCATCATCATATGTGAATGGATACCGTGCAGGGTCGACTGCGGGAGACCCCCATGAAGTTCCATGCTTGTTGGAGTCGGCGGAACCATACCACCATGATTCATACCGTGCTGTTGTTGATGTAAAAATTGCTGGTGCTGAACTTCATGCATCCTTTTCTCAATGTCATGAAATTGCATATTCATTAGTTCTTCCGCAGAACTAACATTCGTAACCCTGTGGCCTGTCCCTGCATCTGCTGTAGCGGAATGCTCATGACCGCCCAGATGAAAGTCAGTATCCATCGACGTGGGGTCGACTGAGGCTCCATCATGATTATTACTATCAAATGGCGACGATAGACCTAGAGGCATATCGTTAAAGTTCAGAAAACTCGAAAAGTCTTCATTCAAATCGGGTCCTCCGTTGACCCCAGATTCGTGGCTTTGAGGCCATAGGGGCGAGACATTGTCGTTCATGATAAGTCCCAGTGGATGAGCAAGGTTTGCTGATTGCGCCGCACAATCTTCAAGTAATTGATGGGTGGTAACTTTGAAGTTTGGGGATTATTAGTTGCTGGTCTTCGTCGCCTTGGAGTTGACGATAAGCCGCTGGGTTGCCGAAACCGGTCGTGCGGAGAGTTTCAAACAGAAGCCCGCGTGTGGGCCACAGGCGGGAGACTGTAGGAGGGCCCGTTGCCGCGATTTGGTGGCAGAAGGAGATCGCAGGCTGCTGCGGCACACGGCAAGTAGAAGTATAGTTTCCCGGATGTTTTCGAAAGGGCTGAACGACGAAAGAAGCCTATGGAGCCTCGACGCGGGTAGGACTAGATTATGAGGCGGAAAATTTGGAGGCGACCCCGCGGAAAAGAGGTGGTGATCCAGGGGATAGTGTATTCGACCGATTGGGAGGGGGGTCAACGAGTGTTCCTAGTTGACAGAAGACGAGAAGAGGTGCAGCGAAAGCCAGCTGATTGGTTGTATGATGTAAAATCCCTGTGCAACGGTTATTCTACTCCAGCCTGCTCAGTGCACAGCCGCAGGTCACCTACCAAAGTCCCAATCGAGAGTCCCGACGCCAGTGACTTCGTCTGAAGCGATTATTGTACTTACTCTAGAGTAATATCACGTAGTTAAGTTCGCTAGTGCGGGCTGTATGAGGAGATGTCTATGTATGTACGGGGTACGGAACTAGTAGAGGGACGAATAGCCAGCAGACAGTACTCGATCGGATAAGAAATTGTTCAAAAGGAAAAAAACGATCAAATGTTACGATAGATAGATGCACATGAAGTACTTATAAGTGCCCTTAGAAAACTCCCGACTGACAGATGGTCGAACTTCCGCTGGCAAATGTTTCTTGTTGCACAAACACAACAAAAAAAAGAGGTCTCAGATTAGGCCATCCAGGCATGATCAATGAACACTGCCATCCCACACTAACGGGGACGCTACTTGTGTACTTGCTCTACTTAACCCAGCAACGGAGTAAACAGAAGGCTCGTATGTTCATCACCTTTCGGGTGCATAAACAGTTTATTGCCCTAGCAACCCCTCTAATACAGTGCATATCCGAAGATTTCAAAATCAACTTGCAGGTTTTGATGCCACTGCCTTGCAGAAACAACATTGGAAGGAAACTATCGGGCGTTTCCGCTTAAACTTCTCACCTAATCTATCGCACAATCCCGGTTCTCTTTCGTCTGATGAGAGGCACCGCAAGCACTCGGAAACCTTTAAAGGCGTTTTATTTCACCATTATCAGTTAGCAAGAGCGGATAATTACTTGGCAGACCAAACCCGTTCCTGGATAAATTAGCTAACCAACTGCTGGCATAAACGACACTGAACCCCCCCACTCTTTCAATCCATGGCAGATTTGTGAGGATATATATGGAATATCTGGGTGGAGGGTTGAGGAGAAGCGTATGCCGGCTGGGACGGCAGTTGAGGACTGCGTGGTGTCGCAGTGACATACAAAAATTTCAGACGGTAAAATCGAGCGGGGACGAGTGAGTAGGGATGAATAGTTCTCAAAACAGATACGTGCATGTGCTCACTTGTGCACTGGCTGCTGCAGGGCTTCCCGCTCCGCTCCAATAATGATGGTACACCAGATTCCTCAAAGCCGATCGATCACGACTGCTGTAAAGCACTCTACAACTTTTTAACACATCCCAATCATCAACCTTTCGCCGCCGCTCGAAAGGGATCTTTTTAGATACGGTTTTTAATCTAAGCATTCAACCCTGGATTGGTATGAGAATTATTGAAAGCGAAAGGCTGTTTGGTACAAATAATAAACCAGGAAACAGTTTCACTTAACAGGGTGAACACTCGTCATCACTTATATTACATCGGACGAATGCCCGAAAACACCCGAAACAAAAAATTCAATTGATCAAAATAATTGGTTTACAGAACTTAAGCTTTCATAGTGCTTGATGATTTGAAGTACCCATCCAGTAAACAATGAAATATCTCGCTTCAAATTACATAAAATTCATCCGGTTCCTTGATTGAAGTGATCATGGGGGTAAATAACCTAGCTTTTGAATGAATATAGTCTATACTGTTATTTTCTCACTATTCACAAAACAATCTATCGAATTCGGGCATCAAAAGAGTTTGCAACGTCTTATTAATCGAAAACACAAGTTAACTCGGATACCGAGTGATTTCATGAGTAAACGGCGGTGATCATTGTCGACGAGACAAGACCAACTAAGTTACCATACACGTATACATATGTATGGTTTTATGGTGTTTTCTCTACTTTAGAAAGACCATTGGTTTCCGTCTAATGCATCTTCTCCAAGATCTTACCAATATCTCCTCAACAACTAGACCCGTCGTGACTGTACGTCCATTTTGAAGGAAATCTTATTCCCGGCCGCAGGAATCTCAAAAAGACCTTAGTCTGTAGTCGGTAATCAAAGAAAACCAATCTACCAATGACGGGAAATATTTTTATGGACGTTCCACAACGATTGCGGTCCGTTTTTTTTCTGCATAAGTGTCATCAATCAGCTGCAAATGCAAGGGCTTCTTTCTGGAAGATTTCTTTCTTGAGATAGGAAGAAGGTATTATACAGGGAACCGTTACTTTGTCGGATGTCCATGGCCATGGTTGACATTTTCACGTTGGGACACGTCCAATCACAACGATATCTTCAACCACGCAGTTGCAAGGATTGACCGTCATTTCCAGTTCCTTCAGTTTACCCCACACAACCAGAAAGGTCCCTTGAACTTACAGCAGATCTATAGGCCTGATTTTTTCATAAATTGAGCTAAGATTTTTCTCCAATAAAATTAAATAATGGTTGATAAAAAAAAAAGAGATTGTTTGATGTGTCAAATCCTTAAATGTACCCGAAGGTTTGTATTATCCAACAACACATCTAATTAACCAGATACTATTCTAGGATGGCTTACTGTTCGTACACATACATTTCCGAGTTGTTGCTAGAAAAAATGTGGCTGTAAAGATGAGCACTATTAAGTTACGATCTGTGTAAGATTCTCAGTTGGAATGAAAGAGCTCGGAATTTCTAATAACGGCCGTTTCAACAAATATATAGATTCTTTAATCTATGGGTCAATTCATATTAGGTTGTGCCCGTTTTCCTCATTCTTTTAATCCACCCTTCTCGATGGTCATGACAAAGGTTCGAAGAGGTGGAATACTCCACCGATTCCTTAAGACGACGTGTGAAATTTCTTCAAATGGCGCATGATCGAGGCCTACGGGGACTCCATAGAGAAATTGAGGCGGCCGGTAATTTCTCAGATGCCCCTGAATCGACGTTCTTAACCAGGGTTGATTATGCCACCGGAATGTCACCGAAGCATGTGGCCGTTGGAATACCCCCGACGCCCAGTTAGACAAAGCCTGATGAGGTCACGATCTCTTTTCAAACTTCTATCCGGACAAACTTCACAAACCTGTTGGATACGAATAATAAAATTAGGTAGAGCGGAACGAGCACAAGATGTATAAAAACCCAATACACCCAGGTCATGCATGCTTCTCTCACCTGAGCGGCCTCTGTGCAGTCAGATCAAAAAACAGCTATTCCCTACAAACGAAAAAGGGCAGTTCTAGCATGGTCGAAGAAAATTTGCATGACTCTTGCATGAATGGCTTTCTAGATAAGACGGAGACGGTTCAGTAAAAACTCGATTTAAGAAAATGAACGACCATTACAAGCGCCCAGCAAAAACGCCGTATGATACTTTTCTCACCCGAATGACTTTGGATGATGGCTTCTTGCAATTAATGCGTGGGGGCACTCTTTCTTTTCAGTCCTTTCGTATTCGATCTTATAATAATTATCCTCATCGCAGGGAGATTATAAACCGGAAGGACCTTGAATATGGATTTCTAGTTTCATAAAATTTCGGGTACTCACTATTCTTTACAAATTGTCTATGTTACGGGCATTTTCAGGGTCAAATTCTTAACATTTTAACCTGATATCTTATTCACTCAGCGGATTCACTTCTAAAGAAAAATTAGGGCTCTTTCAGAAAAGTTGCAAGGGATAGTCTTTCGGTGATGTTTTGCAAATAGTCAAATCATGTTCAGCGGCATGCCCTAGGCTAAGAAAATAAACAAGACGATTTAATAAGCACCCCTTATGTCATCGATACCAGCCTACTTGATATCGTTCGTCAGTATCCACTTTAGTTTTCAGAAATAGCGTCGTTTATTTAAACTGGCATGCAAACAGTGATCATATCCGAGGCAACCGCATCGAGTAACACTCAGGGGAAACCGAGAAAAATTAATCATCCGTCACTCAACAAAAACTTGCACAAATCCAGCATCTTCAGCCTGAGTGTCTAAACTCAGTGTCTCCGGATCTCACAGAGAAAAACAGGCTGATAATCTGAAAAGTTGGCACAAGTGCAGCTCAGAGCACGGACCAGATAGTGGTACCATAGTGGTGGCCACGATTGCTGGTAATAAAACACACTACATACTCTGAATGTCTGAGAATCAAGTCGTTTGGTTTGATTCCACTATTTTAGGCACAGCCCTCGGTATCTTAGTCCGTATATCGATGTGGTCAGATGGCAAGCAATTTGGAAAGGCGGAAACCGAAGACCGCCAAACTGTTATCAGAGAACTGTAAGCATCAGCCACAGATCGTTTATGGGTGTGGAGTATGTACAGCCCCACCATGGCTATCGCCGCGTGGCCGCTCATCAACGCAAGGGAAGAGGGTGCAGTAAACGTTAATTCCTCGTGTGATGCAGGTACAGTCACTAACACCTTCCTCATATGTTTCATATCCCCCAATATATGACAATTTGGATGAACGCTTTCAACGGAATGAGCCGTGCGTATCATGTGGATTACCTACGGCGTCGAGATCCACTCTTCTGTGACCACGCATGTAGCCGCAAGTGAGTAGAAACACATCAAAAGAATTTCAATCCGATATTTGAAGAAATGACCGTTATGCAACCCCGCTATGCACAGAGGGGAGATAAAAAAAATTAAAAGGCGGTCTAAGTGTCAGTTTAGCTAAATTCCAAAAACTAACTAAGAGGCCTAAAGTATGTCTCACATAAAGGGTGCGTCGTTGGTGCATTTTTCTAGCATTGCCGAAAAGTGAGGCCGAATATTCCAGTTGGGACGTGATGCAGCGGGTGGGGATGTCGACGGCTCCGAGAGAGCGGTTGCGAGGGTTCAAGGTGTTGGGGAGATGTTGGTGAGCACATGGAGTGGTATTGACCGGAGATAACAACAAAGAAGCAAAGAAATGGCTATTTTGAGTAACCTTCAGCGCTTCACTATGGAGATAGATGCTGTGCCTCCAGACTCTGTCAGAAACTACTGTGCAATGCAGCAGTTTAGGCCTCACTAGCAATACCGCCTTGGGGTTCAAGTGTGGAGAATGGCACCAGTTACCAAGTTCAGCGTTTCACATATCCCATCAACGCCACCCCTTTCTCCTGCGTTTGGGAAGCGAGTATTGCTATCTAGTGGGCCTGATGCCTTTGGTCTGGGTGCCTGAGGAGGACGTCTTGACGGTGTCTCTGCACGATTATAAAATGCATTTCGGACAAGAATGCAACAGCTGCAGAAGGCTCCGATGGTGATGGTGTTGTTGGCCATGCCTGTGTCGGTTGCGTTACATTGGCTGTTGCCACGTTTTTCGAGACACCAGGATCCAAAGAGGGTATCAACCCCTGTCTGCTGCGGATCCTCACCTCTGGCACAGTTGCGCGCAGCCCCATTGGTCTCCCCCCCATCCAGCCAGGATCACAGCCTGAAGTCCAGATACAAAACTTTGCTCCTTTCCTCTCCCCACAACGAAATAAGCTGCTAGCTATCAGGTTTCACCGTTGCGAATCTACAACTAATACCTGTCTTCCTGCCCGTCATACTTACCAAACTCTCCTCTTCTTCTTCCCAAGCTGTCTCGAAAATCTCCGTCTTTGTCTTTCGTCTCGCTGAACAGCACCCTGATCCGGCCGTAGAAGCTGTTCCTCTTGCTACCTGCTTCGTCCCCAGTCCAATCCCGCATCGCTTGCCGCAATAGTCATCGAACTGCCTAGGATTACCGATCTTACCCGTTCTAAGAACTACTCTCAGATCGCACTGTTCGACATTAATTGCAATCTCAGTTCTTCACCTTCCACTCCCTACCACCTGTCAAATTCACTACTCTTTCACCTGTCAAAAAACGTACCATACTCAACAACTATCTCCCCTTAAAGATGCCTCACTCCCTCGAATCTTCCCGGCCGATGATTGTAAGTTTCCAGCCAGCCTGTTGATACTCGCATTTGCATTCGTTTTTTTCTCCTATCCATCATAACAAAACCCATCACCACACTCGTTCTTGCGCGAATCAGACTGACAATATGCCTCCTACTATTCAGCCTAAGAGAGACACCCGTCGGTTCTCAAATTACACGGCTATATCTTCAACGCCATCAATCACCTCATCTACCGAGACTTCTACCTTCAACGACATCGATGATGGTTTACGGAGACTCGAAGACCGTCGTCTGATGAGCCAGCGCTTCGTGCCTAGCGAGAAGAAATCAGAGACACTATCCAAGCTGGCCTTGGGAGCGAAGCTTGAACGAGCCCTGAGGTGGCGGATGGATGGTCAGGATTACGTGCCCCGGCCGGTAAAGAGCGGTTAAAGCAGCCTCAAAATACACTACTGCACTGCAATGCACTCATAAATAAAGACTTGGGATGGGGATCGATATTCCCAGGTCCTTGGGGTGGCGTGCGGGGTGTTGGGCTGGTCGTCGGAAGGGATAATCCTTACTACACCAAATTTCCATGACCAATTGTTGCGAGAAGCGCGCTTTGTTGCTTAACCTTATTATGATGGAGTTCTTTTATTTTTTTGTCGGGTCGGTTGTGTGAACTTTTTTTTTTGGATTTGCAATGGGGTCTGGGACACATTTCTGTTGATATGAAAGGATTATTTTTTGGGACAGCAGCACAGTTTTACTATTTCCTTTGACATCTCTTACTGCCAACATGTATGACCTCTGAATTGGGCGCTCGTGTATTTCATCGCTATCTCTACCTGATCTAGTCTCTCTCATTAGACACCAACAGGTCCTTTTTTTTTCTTTCCCACCATGTCAACTCTTCATGCATATTTGCACTATTGGTGTTTTCCATTTTTCTCGTTGGGTCGTTTATACATCAAAAAAAAGACACGTTTTTAGCCCATGGCGTGCATCCCATTCTGTCGTGTGCCATGCATCCAACCGCCTAACTGCAAACAAACTACTCACGCGATATGTCGGCAAGT
The DNA here is from genome assembly GCA_024516215.1 of Geopyxis carbonaria. Lineage (NCBI taxonomy): Eukaryota > Fungi > Ascomycota > Pezizomycetes > Pezizales > Tarzettaceae > Geopyxis > Geopyxis carbonaria. Next base: position 622,036 of record JAJJXG010000013.1, on the reverse strand, counting down.
TATGTCATTGGTTGCAAATAACAAAAAAGCGATGTTGGTCGTTGTCCTGATGTGCTGAACCATATTACAGGCTCGCAGCCCGGGTCCAATGGTCGGAATTGTTGGGCCGAAATTCGGTGGTTGTAGCGCGGTCATATCAAACACTTGCGCGGCCTGGCTGTACTCATTTTTGACTGGATGTGCGTGTAGTGCAAAGTCAATGGCCTCAAAATGCTTGTTCTGAAAGCTTGTTGGTATTGGATGGGGTTCCTGGAGATCTTGTGATTCCGGTACACTGGACGGCGGATGTTGGATGCTATGTCCAGCTAGCGCTGTCATGTGCGAGCATTGATACTTGCGGGGTCTCACTTGGTTCGATGGTGAATGTCGTTACCTATATGCGCTAGGATTATAGACGCGCATACAGTTTTATGTAGGAGCCTACAACCAAACATAGCCGAATATGCAGTTTTCTACATGACCACTCATATGATGCTGCGGCAGCTGATGAGCTATCAGCCCGCCTCTCAGGGGCTTTCTAATCAGCTTCTTTCCCTCCTTCAGCCCAACAGTGGCAAATCCCTCCAAAGAATATTGTATCGACCGCAGTGAATGCATTGTGAAGGCATCTTTCAGTTCCACATACGCTATCCAAGCGGGGTCATCCTACCTTCCCCGCTCCTGGTTGGTGAACCATGTTAGGTTTGAATGCAAGTCGTACGAAAAAAATGCAACACGAAACCAACAGACTTTCAAATTTGCTTTTCTTTTTGTCAGGATGAATAGGGATGGGCTACCGGAGTTATCGTGAGTGTGGCCACTGTCAGGAAAAAGAAATAATAGGGCCGAGGAGGTGAAACCGCATGCCCTAAGATGACGGCAAAGGAGTGCACGGGCTGTGGAGACGGGAATGGCTTCTAATACGTCCTACAAGTTCTTGATACTAAGTAATTCAAGTGGGAATAGCATCCTACAACCCAAAAACTAGATCAACTAACGATATTCACCGCATGCCGTCAACTTTAAACTGACCTTACCACTAGCCACAAGCCCCATAAAATCACTTTGATATTATTTGGTATATTTTACAAAAGCCTACAAGGTCTAAAGTCTAGATACATATTTGGTGCCGTCATGGAGTTGGTAGTACACTTAAGTAGAATGTGCACTCGTAGTGTTGATGAATTGATATCGGGGTCTGTGTGAAGCGGGGTGTATCATTAAAAATGTTGCAGAGTAAATAGGTGAGCAGTATGCAAGAATAGACAAGACGAGTGATATCATATTACCGAGAGGGGGCTTTCCCAGCCTCATGTGCTATTTTTTGTAATTCGTCCCAGTCCCAAAACAATCCCGCATATTCCCATCTGTAGATTTATTCTTGAAAGGATTACTTCTTATCGCGGCCCATGAAGCTTCCAAGTCTCGACCTGAAGTTTGACAATCTCTTCGTCTTCCCAGCGTTATCTTCTTTGGGCTCCTCCTCCTCCTTCTTCTCCACATTACTACTGACATTTTCGTCCTCTCCCGGATTAGAATCAGAATCCCAGGTTATGTCCTCCTCTCGCCATCTACTGGCTCCATTCCCTTCCCCACCTTTCAACACCTCGCCTTCCTCCTCATTCGCATTCTCAGTCCCCCGAGCCCATTGCTCAATCTCTCCATCTCTCTCCCTCTTCTCTTCTCTCTCCCGATCCCTTTCGGACCGCCCCTCAGACCATTGCTTTGTCTGCCGTTCAATCCTCTTGCGGCACCTTACACAGCGGGAACCGCCATTGCGAGCAAGCTCGGCCGCGTCAGCCCGGAAGTGATGGCCGCAAATGACACAGTTCGTTTCCACGCCACCGAGACCGATGCGGACAAGAAGTGAGGTAAAACGAGGGTTGTTGGAGGGGGAAGGAGAAGGTGCGATGTCTGGGGGGGCGACCGAGCTCGGGGGAGAGGTGTAACTAGGCAAGCCGGAAGTGGTATTCGGTGCAAGTTCAGTGCTAATCGGGCGTGGCATGGTAGTGTATTAATGAATATCGATGATTTGTTATGAGTGAGTGATTCAGGCGTACTGGTCGTGCCGGTGGTTGTTCGTGACTATATAGTTTATTAAGAAGAATCTGGAGAGAGATATATTAGCCAGATAGTTGGGCTGAGGGCTGGATGGTGATATCAGGGCCATGTTTTTCCAGCCCAGTAACCAGCTAGGCTGCAGATATTGGACTTCAGCCAGTCCAACTCAACTTTCCATTGATATAGTGGTAAGCCCTTCCATCAGTGTAAACGCGAATAGGATGTTTAGTTGTTGGTAGGAGTTCCAGTGCGGAATCCGCCACGAGCATTGTAGTCGCCTCTATTGTTGGAACCACCTCTTCCTCCACACTGTCCGTCACGGTTCTGATAGTTGCCACGGCCACCCTGATTAAGGTTACGTCCGTCATCACGGCCACCAGGCATACCGCCACGGTTGTTGTAAGGACCGTTGGGCACACGACATGGTGAGGTTCAACCATACATAGCCTATTAGTCGCAAGTTTACCTAAACTATCAGTTGCTTCTATGCAGTACTTCACAAAGAGAATTCTGGTGAGAATTAACGTATGTTTGATTTACAAGTCACATTTAAATATACTGGCCACTTAAGGAACTACGTAAATAAGCCTTCGGCTATAGAATTTTGTTCAATCTCTAGCCGCGTACATTCAGCGTCAGGAAGTACCCCATTATAAATATAATTATCTTTCCAGTAGGCTGGTGTAAAGTACCTAATAGCTTTCTCTAACTATACAATCGATTGTCTTAAAATCTCTCTAGTTTCCTACTTCGTCTGCTCCACCCGTCTCCATTCCACCAGCTCAGTGAGTGATCAATTATGATCGCTTGCCCACTGAACATCAATTTTGTTTTCTGCCTGTACTTGATATTTCCCGCGATATATACCACAGAGACAGTTCATAAGCAGAGATATCTTGAACGGACCCCTCTAGATTTTATGCCCAATAAATACAAAAAGAAAATACTATCTTGCAATTGCAAACCTAAATCCGTGAAGACACCATGCACCCACGACTACACTTGTCTACATCTACATATGATCTCCAAGCTATTGTAGATAATCCTTCATGCAATTATTTCTATGCAATCGATAGGCGTTTTCCATATCCGTCTCCTCCTCCGTCACTTCCCTCCAGATATCTTTCCATGGCTCTTCTTCGTAATCGTAATCGTCGTCGTCTGAGTCCATAGACCTATGTGTACATCTGTTGTTAGAACCATCTAGAGTATATAATAACTGGGGATGGAGACACACCCGCTGCAGTTATGTATATCGGCGCCGGTATCTCCACAATCGCAGGCTGTATAGGAAAAAAGTGTTGCAAGCATGAAAGCTACACACAATACCAACACGAAGAAGGAGGGGTATCCATTTATTGGGGGCAAGAACATTGTGACTATTGCAAAGCCGTGTTCTACACACTGCGACGTCGGGATCAGCGGTTGTGCCATCATGCATGCAGTACTGTGGGATGTAGAGAACTGGGATGGTAGCCCGCGCGTACCTTGGTGGTGAGGGGATATTAAGGTTTACTTCGAAGGTTTAAGTTTAATTAATAGCAGATAGTTGGTGAAGAAACGTCTTGAAAGTGGTGGTGGTGATGGTCTGGAGAATACATGTTTGATTCGTAGGAAACATTTTATTTGAGGCGGAATAGTACAGCGCATAGGGCTAAAGATACTCGTGATACGTAGTTCTGGTAGTCAAGGATATCCTTGATATATTGTGTAGAAATATTGGCACTTGAGTGATACTGTGTGAGTAATAGATGTCACCTGAGCCTGGTTTGAGTGTAACACTTACCCTTTTACAAAAATATGAAAAGATAGGACATAATTTTGTGTAGAGGAAAATCGTAAAAAAGTAAGTTCCCGAGGTGGATCGAACACCTGACAATCCGATCTGCAATCGGATACTCTACCACTGAGTTACGGAAACCGTTGGGTGTCCAGATCAAACTGGAAGCTTTTATATTAGACATTTCTTCCAAGCTCTTTAGAGCCGCCTTAGTTTTTTGACATCATCCCAAATAGGAAAGATTATTATGAACACTTGCTTGAAATCCATTCCAAAAATTTGAGTTCATCCATGTTTGAGGGCATGGTAAATAATGGGTAATTCGTAGTATATTCGGTTGCCGTAGCTCAGTGGTAGAGCTTCCGATTGCAGATCGGATTGTCAGGTGTTCGATCCACCTCGGGAACTTACTTTTTTACGATTTTTCCTAATACCTTACATCATCTTGACGTTTTCCGGTGAATTCACTTTGAGAAGATTTTAATATAGATGCTTCTGTTATTAGATTAGTTTTCCGAATATAGATTTGTGTATGATTTATTTAACGCTACGATTAGGAGATGGTGGTCCTGTAACAGTTGCATTGTAGAACATCATCATTTACGCCGTAGTAACCGAATCGAAAGTTTCGGTCACGTGGATGGATTTTATGTTCAGGCCTCTGCTACTTTACAATTATCAACCATTTATCATGAAATGTCTCAGAAATGTCTAGCATACTATGGCCTAAAGCGTCGGTAAATGAAGGTGAGCTTCTGATACAAGGTCATTCATGTGCTCAAATATTAATAAAAAAGAGATCTCTTCTGGATTCAATATGCATCGCAGTTTTTTAATATAGGTGTAGCACGGGATGCAGATTCGACGGCTAGACGGGCGGGCGGATCGGTTCGGGACCCACCATAATCCGATATCCGACCTCAGGAATCACGATACTTCTGCAGCGAGCCGACGAGCCATTTAGAGGACTCTGGTTTTCATCTGACTTCGAAGGAATAAGAATTCCGCAATCATCGAACTGGTTTAGAGGTTCATGAAGTAGGGCACCAATATCCGCCAAGATGAGGTATTGAAGGTACGTATTTGAAGTTTCGAGTGCACAGCCAATGACTCGGGGATGTTCCATGGTCAGTGCGTTGGCAAAAATAAACGTGACGTATATAGCCGATCGAATTTCTCGCCTAGCCTGTGGGTGCCCTACATAGAAGCACAATTCAAACCTTCTTTGTTGTTTGTAGTACACTCACCATATGGCAGTTCAGAGCACAAATTAAATCGCGATGTGAAAAAGTCTTGTCCGAATGCAGCAGTCGTAAGCTGGGCGATACGTGGCGCCGGTGCTGGCCCTAGACTTCTTGAGATGCCCATCGCACAATACATAAACACCCTGGTGGGTGGGGGGCGGGGCCGCTCTGCTGTGGACTGTCCCCCGTACCTGGTTTCTTCTAATACTCAGGTACAGCAGTGTTTGTTACCGTAGGGATATTAAGCCACATCAGGATCATGGCCGTGGCTTGGTAGATGAGTGATTTTTTGTGTGTCTTCAGTGAAACACATTACGTCTTCAGGTGTTCTGGGCAGGCGGAATTCCAAGACTTCCACACTGTGTAGGGCTGACAAAGATCGTCGGTTGTGATGATCGATGTGTTGTTGTGGCGTTATCCTGGTGTCGAATTTGGTAGCGGAAATTGGCAGGGCGGCAGACAGCGATCTTGGGGGTCAGCCACAAGTAAAAGGTATCCGCAAGGAACACCCTGAAAAACTCGGAAGTAGTCCGTTGTCCCCGCACCAGACAATGGGTGAATATACATCGCAGCACTGTTTCAACATTTCGCTAGTGTTCTAGCTCCCGGTTTTGGGCTCTGGGATTCTGCAAAACGTCATGAGATGAAAGGGTGACACGGGGATAGATAGCTTCGACCTAGGACTGTTGTTGACCCTTGGTGATGAGGTGTCGGCTGCTAATATTCAGGGAAGAGAGGTATGTTCAGGAAACAACAAAAATTGCACGGATCTATTGGGGCTTGACTCTAGACTCGCAACACTCGTGCGCAGATCTGTAAGGTATGTTGAGTTAAAGTTCCATGATTCTTATCAGAGTCGAGAATGTCATGCGCTGTTTTTTGCGATAACAGGAAATATGAATTGTTGACTATGGTGTCTCATGAGCTCATGTCGACGAAGGACATCGTGAGCAGCTGGCCAGTCGTCAATCTGCAGAAGCGGATAAAGAAAAAGTGGATACCATACCCTCTTCAGGGGATGATCAGTGGGAGATGTGCAAACTTGACAGCGGTCGGAAATCTTTCGGACCCTTAAAAAAACAGGCCCCAAATCCGGATCCGATCATCGGCGAGAACCCAAAAATGGGCATGTATGTACCTATCGACCTCCGACACCTCTAGGACTGAGGTGGGTACATGTTGTGATGCGGTTCCAAATTATGAATCCAACATTTGGTGCGGCTGTGGCCGGTGGGCTTGAAAGCCACATCCCAAGCTCTGCTGCATGTGTATGCAGGGTGAGCTTTCCTTACAATGCGTGAATGCGCTCTGTTGATTTTGAAAAAAGACCGCGTGGTGCGATTCGCAAGTGCCAATCCAAAATGTTTCGATCCTGCATCTCTTGGAGAGAAATGTTTTGGGCCAGTTGAAGAGGACGAAGCAGCCAGGGCTGAGCACATCCGATCCCCCACTCTATATTTCTTGGGACTTCTTGGGAGCAGGCGCGCGATACCCCAGCTGGGGGTCATCCGCACTCCGCTTATCTGCAAAAATTCAGAGTTTACCAAATCCATGTGACGCCTAAAGACAAACCCCGCAGATCTGAATTTACTTCGAGAAGGATGACATTTTTTTAGCGACGATGCATAATTCTACACCATCTGAGAAGACCAAGCCCGCCAAAAGTCTGTCGCCTCGGTACTTGGGCATTCCAGATGACATTGGGATAGCAGTATAAGGCAAATCGATGCGGTTGAATGATGGAGTAAAGTGAGACCGCGGGAGAGAGGGCGCAAGATCAAAATTAAGGAGAGTAGTACACTGGGACACATCCAGATGTTGGTCATGTCATGTCAGACACGACAACTGTTTAGTACGTGCATTTACTGAGGCTGTGGCTCATCCATCCACTGTAATCGCCCCCAGTTGCGCTGCGTTTCTGCATGTCTCGAATATCTTCCCCTAGAGAGCGCCCACGATACTCCGTAGTCTGATTTGCTATCAGTTGGAACTTCGGCGTTGCTTAGCTTCTTTGGCTTTCTGACAATGTGCCGGAGCTTGGAGGAGGAGGAGGAGGAGGAGAAAGAGAATGCTGAAACATCAACAGGTGCCCTTCGAACTCTTACAGCAAATTTCCAAAGACGTTCGGAGGGCAGCCACGTCCAAAGCACACGGTAGCTGGCCGAGGCCTCATCGCCAGTGGGCTGGTACTATGTAAGGTAACAGACAGGTCCATGATTCGCATACTGGGATATTCCCTTTGTTTCTGGTTGCGCTAGCGGTGGTTGCCAACCTGCCAACCTAATTAGTGAATCTGCCCGTAGCGCTTGAGGCCTCTCATAGTTGAGGCGTGGGAGAAGCCGAGAGCGAAAAAGTAAATATCATGAGTCCAAAGTCCACTTCACACCCACACAACCTGAGACATTTTCGGCTTTGCTAGTAAATTTGCTATCCCGCTTCGTTTTATCAGACACCACATCAAATACATAAGGACAACCCTTCCGCCTGATTTCTTCGAAACCCAAGGTTTGTTTGATTGATCTGGATCCCGACACCTAACACTCGCTCGTTTAAACAACTTGGACTCAAGTCGGCCGACTGTTCTAGACCACGCACAACCTTTCAGTTACCGCCCTATCATAAGGATCAAGTGCAACGCATCTCAGTGTCAACAAAACAACAACTTGGATACCATCTCACACACGTAACAACACAAACTCACGTCAGTTTTTATCGGCAGCATAACCTACCTTCTCCTGCGGTAGGAAACTGTGGGAAAAATAATTGCAAGGGGTGCTGCTGTTCTTCCGTGCATACCTGATCCCAGCCATTTTCTGGACAGCCATCCCGGCTGAGTGGTTCTGGTGCCGTACGTACCTGAGCGAGGGCTTTGTGTGTGTTTTCGTGCTCAAGTGCATATTTCTGCCGGGCTCACTGCAGTTGTTTTTCCCCGGTCGTTTATATTTGAAGAGCTCTCCCACCTTCATTTCCGGTCCGTGTATTTTTGGTTGTGTGTGACGACATTTTTTTTCCTCGAAGCTTGCATCCGCGGTCAACCACGATTCTAGCTCCACCGAAGCACATCGATCTCCCATCGGGGTGTGGCGGCATTCCTAGGAACAAACCTTAATGTTAGGCAGCGGAGCGGGCAATCTTAATCATTCAAAGTTTTCACCAAATTTGAATTTAAATCTGGCCACAGTAAAGAAGATGCCGCAAGTCATAAAGCGCCCATCCACATCGGCAGACACCACGAACGATCTCAATCGCCTTCACAATTCGGGTTTCTTGAGTATACCAACACTTAGACGATCTGCTTCAAACTCCAATTTCAATACTGCCATGCCTGGCTACCACAACAAGTTTCCCAATGCCTCGACCTCCGCTCTACCATCACAACCTCCAGACTACGAACTTGAGATGGACGAGGAGCCAGAGCTTCCACCTTCACGGTTTAAGATAATACCTCGTGAAGAGGAAGGGAGAGAAGAGCTACCGCCATATTCCTGCACATTACACAAGGAAGCTATGTTTGAGAGAAAGATGGAACTCTCGAATCCCTTTGAGCGAGCTGATAAACGGAGGTGGAAAAAGGTTTATTTGGTACTACATGGAACCAAGCTCGATGTTCATAAGCCAAAGAGGGTTATGTTCTTTGGAAAAAAGTCAAAGACTTCTGGTGAGGCGGAATATACCGCCGGGGCTCTGCTAGAGAGCTACACTTTACAACTTGCGGAGGTTGGGACCGCTGCCGATTACACCAAGTAAGTCTCCACATCATCTACCCCACCACGAGGGAAGAGTTCCCAAGACTGACTTGACTTTTACAGGAAGAACTACGTCATTAGACTACGAGCCCAGGACCAGCAGTTTCTCCTTTCTTGCGTGACACTAGAACCGTTCCTTGAGTGGCTTGAAGCTCTTGCAGCTGCAATTGACTTATCTCCGTCGCTAGAGGAACGCTCTCTGCCCCGCAACCAAACTCTTCCACGACGGAGACGCAGACGCAACCAGGCTACAGGAGCGAACGCTACAACCCAGCAAGATGGTTCCCAAGAAAGTGGCACTAGACAGGAAGGAGAACGAGATGCTGGCGATGAGCCTTTCGACCCAGCGGAATCGCCTCATATGCATGAGATGATAGAGACTCGTAGGAGGCAAAACAATGCACCTGAAAATACTTTTGACGAAGAAGGAAAGTGGTGTCCACGACGCAGGATTACACCAGAAGCGAATTTGCGGTATGCCAAGCGCTGTATGGCTGTTTTGTGTGGAGATGCTCCTCGACAGAGCGACTTTGTTATTGTCCAAGGCAAGCGATATCGTCTTTCATGGACCAAGAGAAAGATGATTCCAGACGTTGGTGGAGCTAGCAAGGAGGAAGTTTCAGACAATAAGGGGAAAAGGCCTGCTACAGCCACAGGTGCAGGCGACGATGCCAAAGCTGCCCAGAAGCTGCCCAAGCTACCGGAGTATGACGAGATCATGGGGCTAAAGCATGAGGAAGTGGCACTGGCTGTTACCACCACTATTTGCTGAGGAGAGAAAATATGTGATTTATAAGGGGGATGAAACAGCACAGTACTACGATATCGACTACGCCTGGGGCGTTCGACTCTTGAATTTTATGGCGTTTTTATTGGACGGGCTGGGGAATAATAGGAAAGGTATTGGTGTTCATTCTGGCTTGATTGAAGGGGGAGGATACTTGAAACGTTACACACGATGGGAAAATATTACATTGGCGCTGGAGACCATTTTGAAAAGGGATTGTAATGTATTTTGGCATCGACTGGCAGCTGCGACTCACTCATTTTTTGGGACTTTCCTTACAATTGTTACAACTATAGATTACTTACGACTATCACGAACACAACATGCAACAACGGCGCTATACCTCTTCCTTTATTCCGAAATGTACTCATATTTCTATCTTTTTTCTTATTTATTTTTGCTTTCCTTGCTTCTGTTGCATATTGATACCATTACATCTGTTTCCTATCAGATTACATACTATAGCATTACTAGGTGGATCAGAGATTGATGATGGACGGGAACAGCTTGTAAATGGAAACAAAGACAGCATGTGCAGATGCATATCGTTGAAATCTATCTCTACCTCAGTGATCCTCGTACTCTAGTTTGCACATGTCGTGAACCAAAAAAACAGCCTACTGGATTCTGCGTTAAAAAAGCTGACTGAAATCGACTAGTGTAAAACAGTTCAGCCCTTCCGGCTAAACAAATGCATGCGGGCACAACTGATTTGTGGAACGACGCCGACGACGACGACAGCAATCTAAAGTCCCCGAGTCGCTAGCTTAGCAAACCTCCGCTCCTTCTGGTGGGGTAAAGTCCAAAGATTCTTGGCCATGGACGCGTCCCCACTCCGCTCCCCACTCCGCAACCCCACCTCGCATCCACTTCGATCTTCAGCAGCCAGGGCTGAAGAATTCCGGGCATCTTGCAAGCGAGAAGTCAAAACGCCACAATGCACGATACCCACACACATACCGCGCGCAGGATACCGAAGACGGGCGCGTGTGCAATGTATGTGTCATGCTATTGGATTTGTCGGCGCGAGTGCCCACAGACGTCTGTTGGCGTCAGTTGTATCAGGGCCGAAAAAATGGTGACTTTTCACGGATCCAACTCCACACAACCCGCGCGCGTGCTGACAAATCATGCTGAAAACTTCTCATCAGGGTAAATCGTGAAAACCTCGCAAAATGTTTTTTATATGGGCATGCATGTGTGCCACGCAATCGTGTTTTACTTTAGAGCTTATATCATGAAAAACATGAAAAACATGGGCCCATTTAAGGTCTGTTTTGCGTTGAAAAATGTCGCATTGCAAAGTTTTCATCTGAAAGTCAACTATATGGATTTAGACTATGAATACCCTGAGTTTAAGATTGATTATTTATAGATTAACTGTCATGACATAAGGCTGAGAAAAAGTGTAAATTTTGGTGAAAAAACATGGACATTCGTGTCTGCTCACCTAACACACGCAGGTTGCGTGAGGGACACACGATGTCACGTGCAGAGTGGGGATCCGAAAGGCTGACAAAGTGCTCAGCTTCGCGCTAAAATTTACCTCAAAAGGAAAGTACCGAATTCTGCATAGTACTTCTGCAATGGGCTGCAATGCATGCTTTTACCAAACTAATGTACGAGTACTCCTGGAACCAATGATTAGGCTGCATTACACCCAGGATCAGTTATTTGGACACTGATTTCGATCTTGTCGGGCAAGTTTGATAGTTTACGTTTGTTTATGATAGAGGGCCGGTATACCGTCGACCTGGATACGTGGAAATCTATGTCAGATGTGGCTATGCTGAGAAGAATTACTGCATTGTAGTCTAGCATAGATCACCACCGGTCTGGATTCTAAAAGCATCTTCCTAATACGGTATCATGCTTAATGTCACTACTTTTATCCTTCCTACCCACTCGCCCATAACCGCGCCCTATACATAATCTTCATCTACTGCTTCGTTCTAAAACGGCGAGACTGTACAACTACGCTGAGATATCGTGATCCCGAGCTACAGTATTCAAGAGCATAACATCTACTCGCCGGTTTTCCAATTACAATACCAAAGAATTACGATCTACAGAAAAGTACAAAGCATATCATGCATGTACAGAGCGTCGCTCCAAAATATCAATTCCGTAACCATTTACAAGCCTCTAAAAGTGCTACTAAGTGTGCATAATTATGGCCCACACTGCTTGGCAGCCACGGCTCACCGATAATTCTAAAGAAAATCAGACCCTGGAACAGCTATTTTTCAGTTTACAGACGCAATATGGCTATGAAATATAAGGAACTACTTAGCCTAGCCACCAGACTCCTGTCTCCCTGACTGATTCCTAGTCTTACATAATTCGATACATAATCTAGATTCCACAGCCTCAATTCCCCTTACCTCAAATCATCTTGAAATGCCAGGCCTCAGTGCATAAGCGGATTTAATATGGACCAGATTATATATTATATACATCAACCCCTTACTAACATGCAATGGTGCGACCAAACGTCGGTTAATTTTCTTTACATGTGCGTTTGCAGTGCCGCTCGTTGGAATTTACATGTTGGCGCCTGCAGTAAGTTTGGATTGAAAAGCCTTGCTTGTGTCTGAAGCATCATTGATCACTCACCTACACATCTCAACATTATATAAGCACTGTTCAACCGGGAACTACATGCGGCTGACATGATGTGCGAAGCTTTGATGGGTTGCGGCAAATGACCAAAAGCAAAAAGCAACGGCATGTCACCGGTTGTTTCTTCGACACACAGAGGCAGCGTTGCAACCGTCCAATATACTCGGGAGTACTCCACATACTCTGCCTCATGTACTCGCACCCATTGGGAAACCGCATGCAGGTGTTCTTTCAGCTGGGAATTACGCCACGGCCTTATGATAAGGCTGCAGAATATGATATACCATAGGCGTTTCTTGGGATAACCCGGCCAAACCTCGTTACACGTCGGACCAAGCCAATCAGAACAGGCCGTCGAAAAGCGGATTCGGTGATTTATGTCATGTGCCAGTGGCTCCGTGTTCAAGTTGTCCTAGAAATGCAGCCACGTCCTGTTTGGATTGAAAACAGCTGGAGAGGCGCAAAATCGTCTTTGGGTGCGGTGCAAAGCTGATTGAAGCAAGCGGATGCTGTAACCTTCGATCTTTGGGCATGTGGAGTATATTCAGAAGCTAGACTGGGCAACGTTACGGCGAAGAACTTGCGAAATAACAATCATAACTCTTCGAAGTAATCAGAAAGGAGCTCGCAATAAAGGTCTACCACTATTAAGGAGAGGAGCAGAGGAAATCAGGTCAGGAGGCTTAAAGGCCTCCGTATCAAGCCACCACTGATGCCTTCCCACGACGCTGGAAGTTGCATTTCCAAATTGCTTTTTTCAAATTCTTCCTGCCTGGAATATATAAGCCCGGTATTCTGTCCTGTTTCTCGGTCAGTCGTTACTTTGGATGATGATGTTTGCGCGCCATCCAATCGTGCTGCTTCTACTGCTGCTACTGGCCGTGGCCACCGCAAAACCCGTGCCTACACCGGGGTTATTCACTGACACCATCGAGAGTCTCTTCAACCGTGACACTTCATACACGCCTACGCGTGCCACCTGTCCGAGTGGTGGCGGCGTGCAGGTGCGGCGATCCGCGGCGATATCAGCGGGGGAGGCAGAATATGTAAGCAGCTCCAAGAGCCGGCGCACGCTGCCCGCACTGCAGAGGTTTCTAGTTGCCGCGGGCGTGCAGGGAGACGTCACAAAATACAAACCGACAATCGGAATTGCATTCTCCGGTGGGGGATACCGTGCCATGCTCAGCGGTGCCGGAGTGTTCGATGCGCTGGACTCGAGGACGGGCGCCGGGCCGTTGTCAGGGCTACTGCAGGCCGCCGATTATATCACAGGGCTCTCGGGCGGCGCGTGGCTGGTCGGCAATGCAGCGGTGAGCGGATTTGCAACCATCGACGACTTGCGGCGCGGCTGGAGGCTGGACGAGCATCTGGTGGCGCCCGGGAACCTGTGGAAAACTGGAACGTATCTTCGCACAGCGCGCGAAGAGATTCAAGGCAAGGAGGAGCGCGGCTTTGACATCACCGTCACCGACCTGTGGAGCGTGCTGCTGAAGTCTCACCTGGTGCCCGAAGGCGCATCGAAAACCTGGAGCGGCGTGACCAACACGCCGGCATGGCGAGACCGCCAGATGCCGTTCCCGATCATCGTGTCCGAGGGCCGCGCCACCGGCGCCCTCGACGTGCCCACCAACGCCACGGTGTACGAGACATCGCCGCTGGAGTTCGGCAGCTGGGACTCAGACGACACCACGCCAGCCTGGATCCCCACGCGCTGGCTCGGCAGCCGCGGCAGCGCGTGCTGGTCCGGCTTCGACAGCGCGGCCTTCGTCATGGGCACGTCCAGCAGCCTGTTCAACTCGGCCGTCCTGCGCCTCCGCGACGCCGCCCTACCCCCCGGCCTCTCCATCATAGAACGCGGTCTCTATGACCTCGCGCGCGCCATTCTCGTCAGCCTCCTCTCGGCGTTCGCGCGCGCCGGCGAAGACATCGCCGCCTACCCCAACCCGTTCACCGCCGTTCCACCCGCGCTCGACCTCGTCGACGGCGGCACCAGCGGCCAGAACATCCCGCTGCTCCCACTGCTCCACCCGGCCCGCCGCGTCGACTTCATCCTCGCCCACGACGCCGGTGCATTCCCGGACGGCTCGGCGCTGTGGAACACGTCCATCGCTGCCGCCGCCGCGGGGCTGCCGTTCCCGCCTGTGCCGCGCACGGTCGATATTCGCCGCCCGACGTTCTTTGGCTGCCCCCCCGCCCCCGCCGCTGGCCCGCTGCTAATGTACCTCCCCAACGCGCCATGGAGCTGGTGGACCAACACCAGCACCTTCCAGCTCCGCTACGCTGCCAGCGAGGTGGCCGGGTTTCTGCGCAACGGGCGCGCGCTGGTGTCGCAGGGTGGGCGCGACCCCGAGTGGCCCGCGTGTGTTGCCTGCGCGGTGCTGCTGCGCGAGAGGCAGCGGCGGGGGGAGGATGTGGGGGATCAGTGTCGGAGGTGCTTTAGAAGGTATTGTTGGGACGGCGTTACGGTGGGGGCGCGCGGTGATTGGCAGGGGGGCAGGCTGGATGGGGGGCTTGAGGGGTGGGTGGAGCAGGAGCGGAGGATGGATGCTGAGAGGGGCCCCGGGAACGCGGTTGTGCAGGTGCTGGATGGGATTTTGGAGAGTGAGGGGGTGAGGGGGTTGAATGCGAGGAGCTTGGGGATGGGGGCATGAGGTTGGGGGAATGGAGGTGAGTGGACGGGGGAGCATGGGATGGGGTGGGATGGGGTGGGGAGATTGGGGAGGTGACGGGAGAGGGGGCTATTGAACCTATGGGAAACTGTGGGACTGTGTTGTTTCTAGAAGGAGCAAATTTGATAGGTCTCCTGATTGCAAGCTTCGGAGCGTGTTGATATTGCTGTTCTGTGATATTATCCAACTACTTGCTTGAACGCGCATATGATACCGATATCCATATGTCCGGACCTTTATGAGGTGGACTTGATTCATGTCGAACTGAACTCTCACGTATCAGGGTATAGAACTGTGGGACCGAACTTGCGTATTGGAGTTAAACGTCGTGAACGAGACTGGGAAGGGAAATAGTACAAGTGTAGTCTAAGTTAAAAGGGTCTCTCTGAATCCTAAGAGTGGGTTTCAAATACTGCACTATGGCTTAGATCATTAATTCACGATGACAACTTAACAAGGGCCGACGCAACGTCTCTACTATCTATGCACCATCACCAACAGCAATAAAACTACTGGAATTGTTCGGTACCAACATCAGACATTGCGATCAAGTGCTATAGCATTCAAGACGACATGCGAAAAACCTGGACGGAAGCTCTTGAGATGGTGCCCTATCTCACAACCATCGATCCCTAGGCAAGTATTCTACGCAACGTTTGATGATTCACAACTGCTGTCAAAGCGCCTTGCCGGAGTGCTGCGGCGCCTGTGATCGAAGCCTATGTTGCGCTCGTAAAATACTGATATTATCGAGAGGCTCGTGAAGCGCGAATTCGATCTGTGCAGTCTGCCCTCCTCGTCAACGCCAACTCATAGCCTACATCCCAACTTCATACAATCACACATACACCACACTCTCTCTATATTGAACTCCAATAGGCCGCCACCGCCCTTCTTTCCGCAAAATGCTCCAATTTCTGCGCGTACGAGTACTCACTCGTACTTGCACAGTCCATCCAAGGCTTACGTAATCACACCCAGCCCGTGACCTCGCGAACAAGAACCGTGGTCCGTGCACGAACACCATCCACCACCACGCGTATTGTGCGTCCACCGAGCGCTCTCCGACACCGGGGTGCCAATTTGCGCCTGCGCCTTCAACGAATATAACGCCGCCGCCCTCACCCTCACACCTCACGCTTCAACACCTCACTACCTCTCCAGCCTCCATACCCAGACCGTCACCACCACCACCACCCTCACCACTACCACTACCACTACAACCAGCACAAAGCACGACTCGGCGACTCGACACCACCTCCCACCCACCACCACCACAGCAGCAGCACACAATGCTAGCAGCCCACACCCGCACCCTCTCAACCCTCCGATCCTCCCTCTCCACCTCCCAGTCCCACATCGCCACGCTGGAATCCCAAATCGCCACCCTCACCGCCGCGCTCGCGTCGGCGCAGCGCGACATCGACTTCTACCAAGCCCGCGTGACCACGCTCGACCGCGACCTGCGTGTCGCGGGGTTGCAGCTCAGTGCCGGCGCGCGCGCGAGGAGGGAGGTGGAGGGGGAGTGTGCGCGCTTGCGGGTTGAACTGGAGAGGGAGCGGCAGCGGGGAAGGGGCACAGGGGGCACAGGGGGGGGTATGGGGGGAGGAATGGGGGGAGGAATGGGGGCGAGGTGGGGGGTGAAGGAGGTGCAGACCGTGCCCGAGGGGGCAGAGCAGGCGGTGGTGAGGAGGGTGGCGGTGGAGGTGCTGCACATCGCCGCCGCCGCCGCTGCCGCCGCCGAGGCGACAAGCAGCACGACGGGCGGGGTCGGGGCGTGCGGATGCGCGGTCGAGACTGTGGTGCGGCGGATTGCGGCGGGCGTCAACCTCCGAGAGACAGAGCCGGAGGACGAGCCCGTTCCACATCCACATCCACATCCACACCCGCCGCCGCGGCCGCAGACATGGGGAGGAGGAGCAGTAGGAGGGGGACGGCGAGCGGTGGAAGGAGGGAGACAGGGGGATGGAGGAAGAGGGGAGGATGGAGGCTGGGAAGCAAGACGGCGCGAGATGCGGAGGAACCTGCGCGCCACGGCGGAGAAGTTTCGGGCGCGCACGGTGAGGCAGACGGTGGAGGATGTGATTACGGCCGGCGAGGAGGAGTGGGGGGGGTATTACGGGCATAGGAGGGATGCGGGGGGGGGACTGGTGATGTGAATCCGGACGTCTAGACTGGAATGATAGGTGTAAGTATTGATTGATTGGTTGATTGATTGTCAGCGGGCGAGAGTTATTGGTTATAGCAAGCGAGCGAGCGATATCAAGATGCTTTTGGGAGTAGAAGGAAGGCGATTCAGTTCATCTACACGCAGACATCGATCAACATGTGAAAACCCAAATAGTGCTTTTTGATAACCCAACAAAAGTAAAAACAGATACAGCTACAAATGAAAGAAACGGAACAGAAAAGCTATAACAAGACCAATGTATTAATATATACAGCCCACACAACCCTCCATAGCAGTAAATCTACTCCTCATCCTCCTCCTCCTCCTCACTGCCACTGGCCTCACTCGCCTCAAGGTCCAAGAACCCGCCAGTGCCCTCCTCCTCGTCTTCACTCTCCTCCTCCTCCTCCTCGTCATTCTCACTATCCAGAAACCCCTCCTCAGCACTACTGCCCCTCTCATCGCCACTCTCCTCCTCCTCCTCCTCACTCCCGCTCCCAGGGGCGCTGCGGATATAACTCGCATCCTCAATCTGCATCCCCTCCATGCCCACCTCCTCCGGCTCCATCTCGCTCTCCGCGTCCGAATCATACTCGCGCGTCTGGCCCTCGACATACACGACGCCGGCCTCCTCCTCGCCGCCCTCGACTCTCGCGCCGCGCAGCTCGTGCCGCAGCTCCACCTGCGCCTGCAGCATGTCCAGCCGTCCTTGCAGCGCGAGTAAGCGGGGGAGTGCGGCGGCGCGCGTGTTGAGCGTGCTGTGCAGCCCCGCGAGCGTGCGCATCAGATTTGGGAGCGTGACGAGGTAGCCGCCGTGCGCGACGAGCGTCCAGCGCACCCACGCGCCGAGGCCGCCGGCGCGCGCGGGCTTGCGCGCCAGGCGCTCGGCGAGGCGCTCGAGCAGCGTGACGGCGAGGGGCGAGGGGAGCTTGCGGACTGTGTTGCGGATTGTGGTGGGGGAGGTGGAGTTGAGGCAGGACTCGAGGAGCGCGGTGTCGTTGGTTTTGAGTGCCTGCGTGAGCACGGACGTGAGCGCGCCGGCGGAGGGCGTGTTGGGGATGCGTTTGGTTGGCTGCACGGCGAGGGAGGTGGCGGGCTTCGCGGAGACTTCGAGCGCGGAGAAGCGGTCGGCGAAGGTCGGCTCCTCTGGCTCGGCGTCGGAGGCGGCGTCGGATTCCGAGTCCGCTTCGTCGGCGGAGGAGTCCGCGGCGGCGGCGTCGGCGTCGTCCATGCCGACGTCTTGCATGTCGTCCCCGCCGACGACGACGGTCTGCGACTGGTCGACGGACATCTTGCTGACGTCCTTGACGCCGTTGGTGGTCGCGCCGTTGACGCCGCCGAGGCCGGCGGTCTTTGCGCGCGCGATCTCGACGAGGCCGTTCAGGATGAAGCTGCCGTCTTCCACGTTCGCCCACCGGATCTTTTCAAACTCGACGTTCACGGCGCCCTCGACCCAGGCGACGACTAGTTCTTCGTCGTGCACGGAGACGTTGGCAATCGATACGGTCTGCTTTCCGCCGGGGCGTACGATCTTGATCTTGGCGTCGCCCTTCCGGGTCAGCGCCTTCTTTTTGCGTGACGCAGCAGGCGACTCTGCGACTGAGGCCACCTGGAATGGCGTCTTGAACACTTCGACGACACCCTCGGCCGTCACGGCAGCCAGCACTTCGTCCTGCGCGCCTTTGAACACGGACAGGTTGTGCACGTCGGACTCTGCCACGAGAGCGCCCACCTGCTTGTTCTCGTTGAGAGAAAACACGTTGATGAATCTGTCGGACTCGGCGGCCGAGAGGAAGCGGTCTCCATCGGTCGACGAGACGAGCGAGTGGATCAGGGTGGTGTTTGCCGTAAACGTAGCGGGGCTGCTTGCGGCGGCCGCGTCCTTCGCGACCGCATAGATCGTGCTCGAAGCGCACAGCACACTGTCCTTCAAATCCGCAATGCGCTGTATCGACTTCTCCGGCAACGCCACAGTACTTCTGCACATCAGCACCCATCCCGCACCCGCAATTGAGCAGCTGCACATACCTGATCACCGTCTTCTTCGCCACATCCCAGCACACCAGCTTCCCATCCACCCCACAACTCCACGCCTTCCCGTCCGCATCAAACGCCACATCCTTCACATCACCCACATGCGCCCCCTCCAGCACGCCCGTGACCACCCCCTCGCTCGCACTCAGCACCAACACCGTCCCCCGGTTCGTCGCCGCCAGCACCACCACATCCTCCACAGCGTTCGTGTCGCCGTTCTCGACCCGCTTGCGCTTCTTCTTCGCGCTCTTCTTCTCGCGCTCCGCCCCGCCCGCCGCGCCCCACGCCAGCGCATTCACGCCCACGCCCTTGTCGAGCACCACCTCGCTGCGCAGCCGCCCGGTGTTGACATCGTGCAGCCGTATCCGGTACGCATCGAGCCCCAGCACGACGGACGCAAACAGCGCCTGGCGCAGCGCGGGCGGGCTGAACGCCGACACGCTCAGCACCGCGGCGCTCGGCGCCGTGGTGGTGGTGTTCGTCTTGGGCGCCGCTTTTTTGGCGACCATGACTGCGGGGTTGGGTATTATTAACGATTCGCACTGCGGAAATGCAACAGGTGTGATGAATGCGAATGCGTGCGTGTCGTGCGAAATGAGAGCTGCGGGTGGGATGGGGTCGTCGTGGTGGGGAGAGAGGAAGTTGGGTGGGCTCGCTGGCTGGGTTCGTCCAAAAAAATTCACCACGCACCCCGGCGAAACTTTTTTTGTCGCGGGTGGAAAAAAGTGCGGGCTTGGCGTGGCTGGCGGGACGAGCGCTGCGGACGCTGCGCGAACACACTGGAATGGCGCGTCCAACTGATGAATGAGCCGCTTGTGATTTTTTGCTGGATGATTGCAGGCAATGGAAGTACAAAGATTACAATGGTTTCAGTCCTTTATTAGCTGCTCTGTGCATAGAATAAGTAAATATATATTTTCTCTGTGTGCTTGATGTTGGCAATGTGCGGCCATCCGGTATCACTCGTGCCTTGCCTCTTTGCGCCCTCTTTGAAGTACAAACCAGTCGCAGTCTGGCCAGCCGTGCAACTGAAAGAATCGGTAAATTCTGCATACACGGTTGGTCGGTAGTACATACATACAAAGACCCTTTTACACAGAGACGTCCTTGATCAAGTCGTCCGGCAGCAGCCGTCGAGCTTGAATCTTGCGGCTCTTTCTAGAGTCTGTGACATGTAAACCCCAAACCTCGCAGAGCCCAGTGGGCCCACTGTCTTCAATCCCAAAATCATGATCGAACACTTCGACTCCACCCATTTCCAGCAACTGCTCTCTGGACAAACCGCCAAACACGAGGGTCTGACCAAGCATGTTGCATGCAAGAATTGCCACCGTGATCTGCTATGTATATTGATTTGGCTTGCACCGACGGTTTGGTGCCATGGTAGGTACTGGTCATGGATAATGTAGAAAGGGAAGAGATGTAATGAAGCATGAGGGAATTACAGCTGCTTTGTCAAAATCCCCACGGGTCCTTGGGCGAAAGAGTGGGATCACGTCTCTATATGTAGCAGAAAAACAATCCCTCGATTCACACTGTTTAAATCTTCCTTATTAGTCGGATATTAAAACAGTACTTGCCTTGCCATTGGACACTATCCAGACCAGTACTGGAGCTATTGTGCCGCTCTTCTGTTGTCAGAGTAGGTCAACAAGTCCTGGTCCATCTATCAAACGTACGTCTCTACCAAGCTCCAATGCAACCCCCCTATCAACATTAAATCGAGCTCCCGCAACACCCATCCTCCCCCACCTTATCCCGTCCCACCGTTCTAGATAACCCTCTGTTGATCGTTAGATCCTACTTATGCCATTGAGGATGTAAACACAGCTCCCTAGAGCTATCGGAACTGTACCCCGCCACCTTCCGGATATCTACACACACCCCTCCACTCTTCCCTCCCGCTCCCTGCAGTGCCGCTGGAGCCTACATATGACGTCGAAGTAAACATGCGCACCCCACCACCCCAGCCGCGCCCCGCTATCTGCCAGGCTCTATGTATATCACCCATGAGAGCGCACCGACTGTATGAGTGGAACGATATCAATCCCGTACATCCATGCCGAGCATCAACGCACGGTAAGCGCGAGCACAGACCCGCACCCGCAGCGGCGGGCCTGAACGCCGCACATGCACGCAGCCGTGGCCCGTCAGGCCCGCCGTGGCCGTGGGGGCGGTGCACCAGCCACGCTCTCACCCCACCAAGCTGCACACATATACACACATATAGTGTGTACATATATAATATGCACAAACATTCACGTCCTCAATATCTCCAACCCAGTCCAACCCAACCCAGTCCAGCCCAACCCAGTCAAACCCAATAAAATCCAATCAAATCCACTCCAAACATGATATCCGAGCCACCCACTTCGCCCGCCTCCCTTCTCACCGGCCACTTCACCCGCACCTGGCGCCGCTCCCGCATAGCGTCCACCACGCATCTCTCCTTCACCACGGCGGACTGCGCACTGCACCCGCACTTCACCGGCGCCGCCGCCGCCTTCGAGCAGCTCTCGCACCTCACCCTCGCCGCGTCGCCGCACAACACGCCGGCCGCGCTGCAGGCCTACCTGGGCCGCAATCTGCGCGCATGGCGCTTCCACGGCGGCGCGCTGTCCGACGACTTCCTGCGCACGCTGGCGCGCACGTGCCGCGGCCTGCGCGAAGTCGTGGTCGAGGACGCGTACGAGGCGCCCGCAGACGCGGACGGGTGGGTGGACGCGCTGACGGGCGCGGGGCTGCTGCGGATGCGGCGGCTGCGCGCGCTCGTGCTCGGCGCGGGGGTCGTGCGGGAGGATGTGCTGTATCGGATTGTGACGGGGCTGCCGGAGCTGGCGCGGCTGGAGGTCGCGACGGTGGTGACGCGGGCGCTGGTGAAGGGCGCGGCGGGCGCGGGGGCGCCGGTGCTGCCCAAGCTGCGCGACCTGACGTGTACGGCCGAGGCGGCGGGGCTGCTGGCGCTGCTGGAGCACCTGCCGAAGCTGCGGAAGCTGCGCGTAAGGCTGGTGGACCAGTATGAGGGCTACGGGTACTTCCTGGCGAAGGTGAGCGCGGCGTGTCCGCGGCTGCAGGCGCTGGAGGTGTACTACGACGGCGCCGGCGGGCCGGCGGCGATTTTCGGCGAGGAGTGGCGGCTGCTGGCGCGGAGCAGCGAGACGCTGCGCGAGCTGCGGCTGCACGGGAATGTCGTGGCGACTGAGATTACGGAT
This sequence comes from Geopyxis carbonaria, assembly GCA_024516215.1. Lineage (NCBI taxonomy): Eukaryota > Fungi > Ascomycota > Pezizomycetes > Pezizales > Tarzettaceae > Geopyxis > Geopyxis carbonaria. Next base: position 599,732 of record JAJJXG010000013.1, on the reverse strand, counting down.
GCGACGATGGGGGGGCCGATGTGCGCGTTGTGGGTCGATTTGAAAGTGCTGAGACTCTGCTTCGGCACCGTGAGCGACGGCTGGCTGAGGGTGTGGGGCGGCGAGTACTGCGGGAAGTCGCTGCGCAGGTGCGAGATCTGGGGCAGCGTTGATGTGGAGCAGCTGGAGAGCAGCGTGGGGAATGTGGCGGCCTATGCGGTCGAGTTGCGGGAGCTGACGGTGCAAGGCTTTGAGTGGCCGGAGATGCTGGACGGTGGAGAGGAGGCGCCGGGAATGAGGACCATGGTGAGGAGGATCGTGAATGCCCTAAGCCAGGTGGCGCCGAAGTTGGTCACGCTGAAGGTTAGAGAGAGAACACCATTGGATTGTTTTGTGGAGAAGACGTGGCGGGAGTTGTGGGAGGCGGAGGACAGGATCTTTGATGCGTTGCCGGAAGATGTGTGTTTTGATAACGTTGGAAATCCTGTGAATCTTAACATCATACCTCCGCCTGAGGAATAGGACTTAGAACTATACATAAACCAAAGTAGAAGTTGTGGCTTCCCCCCTTGTGATATGTTTATGCCGGATCAAGTCAGGGTTGGTGCACACGTCTTTTTTCGCATATCATGCCCGATAGAACTAAATCGCGATGATTAATATCCAGGATCACGCGGCTGTGGTGCTGCCGACGATGGTGGAGAGAGAGAGCAGAGACTATGCTGAGGAGGGATGAAAAGCTATTGCTATCGTGAATGATTGTCGAGTCGCTAAGTATGTTGAATACAGTCTCGCACTTTCTAATGGAATTTTCAATTTTACACACTGTATCACTCGGATTTTGGCCATGCCCCCGCACCTCATCACCCGTATCCTGCTGTTCTCTTTCTCTTCCAGTACACTCCATCTGACAATTTGAACGATCTTAATTTCATCTCCAACAATTTCTAGGATAAATTAACCTACACGCCAGAAGATCGTTGATTGTTATTTATCTGAAATAGACTTCGTGTGACCATCTTACAAAAGCCTTTGTAGTGGACTGTGGCGGAGAGATAGGTATGATGTTTTGTTACAACAGCCTCTCTAACTGTTACTGAAATATATAATCCGTTAGCAGTTATATCTGAGAAAACAGGTCTACGAGCTATTGATGGCGACAAGAGACACCACGGCCTTACGTCCATCTCCAACAGTTTCCGAGATAAATCAACCTACGCACCGCATAATCTTTGGTTGTTATTTATCTGAACTAGACTCCCTGTGATAATCTTACAAAAGTATTTGCAGTGGACTATGGCGAAGAGATGGGTATGCCTTTTTGTTTCAACGGTCTCTTTAATTCTTGCTGATATATGATCAGTTTTATAGTGATTTGTACAGTGTTCATGTACGGAATGCACAAGAGCGTTTATATCTGAGAATATAGTCCTGCAAGCCATCAATTTGGCGAGAACATATTGAGCTGGATATTAAATTTCGAAAACACCTGCTGCGGCTTTACAGCATATCGATACAGGTGGGTATGCACTCGAGCAATCCTGGAACTCGTTGAGAGGAAATAGGACCAAAGGTATGATAATGAGTCTACAACACGGGGTAATCCAAACGATTGGTATCTGTTCAACTGGGTGATATCTGATGCCGATAAGAATTATGCTTACTATCGGTTAAATAGGTGCATACACGGTTAATTCGGCCAGGTACCGCGAGCCTCCTCGGCGCAAACTCTCAAAGCCTTTGTACACTACAGTACCAACGAACTCTACAATGCCTCAAACCAAAGCCAGTTCGACTGCGACACCTACACTCCCCGTGGTCCTTCCTTCCACAGCATGTCCCTCCGGTCGGCAGTCCTCCGTCTGCACCACTCACTTCCTGTTACGTAGCACCAATATAAGCTTTGTGCTATTTACCCGGGCGAGTACCGACAGTCCGCGACCACCGGCTCACCGGGCCTGTCTGCCGAACGTGCGACCTGCAGTGTCCAACACAGCACAGCTCGGAAAAATGTAGAGTACATAAGCTGCGCCCCGCGCCGCAGAGAGTTCGCGACACAACTCAATTGCAACTACCATGGACGCAGAGCACTACGCCGGCGAAAAGCTTGTGCGACGCCCGGATGCGAAGACGAAGAAGCGGCGCGGCGGCGCGGGGAAGCTAGTGCTGGCCGCAGGCCTGTGTGCGGCCGCGGTGTACGCGCTCTCCGGCAGCGGCCTGCACCTGCGCCTGCGCATGCCGTGCCATAAAGGCCACCCGCCGCCAGCCACCGACGAGGCCGCAAAGTGGCAGACAGAGGGCTGGTATCCGAGCCGTACGTTTCCCCGCCATTGACCTGAGCCAAAGCTAACAGCGGACAGCACGCGGGGGCACGGTGCCGTCCTGGGCCGCGAGCTACGAAAAGGCCGCAGCGCTGGTCGAGAAGATGTCGCTGCTGGAGAAGGTCAACATCACGACGGGCACGGGCTGGCAGCAGGGGCTGTGCGTGGGCAACACCGGCCCCGCGCCGTCCGTCGGCTTCCCCAGCCTGTGTCTGCAGGACGGCCCGCTGGGGCTGCGGTTCGCAGACCACGCAACGGCGTGGCCGGCGGCGCTGACCGTCGGCGCCACGTGGAACCGCGAGCTGATGTACAAGCGCGGCCACGGCCACGGCACCGAGGCGCGGAATAAGGGCGTGCATGTGCTGCTGGGCCCGTCGATGGGCCCGCTGGGGCGCATGCCGGCCGGCGGGCGCAACTGGGAGGGCTTTGGCCCGGACCCGTATCTGCAGGGCGTGGCGGCGGCGCAGACGATCCGCGGGATCCAGGATGCGGGCGTGATTGCCACCGCGAAGCATTTTATTCTCAATGAGCAGGAGCATTTCAGGCAGCTTGAGGAGTGGGACGGGCTGGAGGGCGATGTGATATCTAGTAATGTGGACGACCGCACGATGCACGAGATGTATCTGTGGCCGTTTGCCGACTCTGTGCACGCCGGTGTGGGGTCTGTCATGTGTATGTCTATGTTCTGTACTCTTGGTGTGCGTGCATGCTGATAATGTGAACAGGCTCCTACAACCAGGTCAACAACACCTATGCCTGCGGCAACTCGCAGACGCTCAACCACCTGCTCAAAGACGAGCTCGGCTTCCAAGGCTTCGTGCAGTCGGACTGGTTCGCGCAGCGCCGCGGGCTCGACGACGTGCTCGCGGGGCTGGACATGAACATGCCAGGCAACATCTTCCAGCACGACGCGGGGACCGGGTACACGCTGTTCGGCGGCAACCTGACGGCGGCCGTCATGAACAGCAGCATCCCGCTCAGCCGGCTCGACGACATGGCGACGCGCGTCGTCGCCGCGTGGTATCAGATGGGGCAGGACGACCCCGAGAAGTTCCCTGCCGAGGGGCCGAACTTCTCAAGCTGGACCGACGACGAGACGGGCTATCTCCACTGGGCCGCGAACGAGGGCCCCCAGGGCACGGTGAACAAGTACGTCGACGTGCAAGCCGACCACTGGACGACCGCGCGGCAGATTGCGGTCGAGGGCACAGTGCTGGTCAAGAACACCGGCCTCCTTCCCCTGCGTCCAGACGCCTACGCCGAGCAGAACATCGGCCTCTACGGCGAGGACGCGGGCGCAGACGACCAGAAGGGCTTTCCGAACTTCTGCAAAGACCGCGGCTGCAACGTCGGCTCGCTCGGCAGCGGCTGGGGCAGCGGCGCGGTCGAGTATCCGCACTTCCACACCCCGCAGGCCGCGCTCCGCCGCGCCTTCAACGGGTCGGCCGTGACGGCGATCACCGACAACGCCGCGCTGCCCGCGATCGCCGAGTCTGCGCGGAACCAGAGCGTGTGTATCGCGTTCGTGAACTCCGATGCCGGCGAGGGGTACATCACCGACCCAACCACCGGCGTGGCCGGTGACCGCGCAGACCTGTACGCACAGAAGGGCGGCGACGCCCTAGTCCTTGCCGTCGCGGACCACTGCCGCGCCACCGTAGTGGTCGTGCACGCCGTCGGCCCTGTCGTGCTAGAACGCTGGATCTCGCACCCCTCCGTCGCCGCCGTCCTGCTCGCGCACCTCCCGGGCCAGGAGTCCGGCGAAGCCCTCGCCGCGCTCCTCACCGGCGCCGTCAACCCGAGCGGAAAGCTGCCGTACACCGTCGGCAAGTCCCTATCCTCCTACGGCCCCGGCGGACAGATCATGTACACGCCCAACGCACGCACGCCGCAACAAACGTTCGAAGAGGGCCGGGAGGTGGACTACCGCTACTTCGACGCTAACAACATCACGCCGCGGTTCGCGTTCGGGTTCGGGCTGAGCTATACTACGTTCGCTGTGAGTGACGCTGCCGTGGTGGCGCTGGCAGAGAAGTCGCCGTTCCCGCCGCCAAGGCCGGAGATGCTCGCGCCGCCGAGGGTGGAGAGTAAGCTGCCCGCGATGAAGGACGTGCTGTTCCCGCAGTTGTTGAAAAGGCTGAGGGGGTATATCTACCCCTACCTGTCCTCCGCCGCCGCCGCCGCGCCGGCCGTGCCGCTCCCGCCGCCGCGGGAGTACGACACTCCCCGCGAGCCGTCGCCAGCAGGGGGTGGCGAGGGCGGGCACCCCGCGCTGTGGGAGCCCATGGCCCGCGTGACGGCGACGGTGCGGAATACAGGGAAGATGGCGGGCGCGGAGGTGGTGCAGGTGTATGTCGACGTCGGTCCGGCGGGAGATAGTGTACGGACGTTGAGAGGGTTTGAGAAGGTGTTTTTGGAAGCTGGGGAGGAAAGGCAAGTGGTGGTGGTGTTGAAGAGGCGGGATGTGAGCTATTGGGATACGGAGGCGGGGAACTGGAGGGTTCCGGAGGGGGTGGTGGGGGTGTGGGTGGGCACATCTAGTAGTGCGGAGGGGTTGGTTAAGGTTGGATTCTAGGCGGTGGAGATGGAGATAAGGGATGTGGGAGAGTGGATTGGAGTTGGGCTGTGGGTTGGGTATAGCGTATCACTATAGCGTTGCAAAATTGATCTCTATATACGACCCCGTGAGCCAGGCATGAAGTTTTAGTGAGACCCGTCGTATTAGCATCGTACGTGCATGGTCTTGAACTCTTCGCGGCGTAGTATGAATATCAACCGAGAAATCAGGGTAGTATGTCTCTACGACTCATCTTGACCTTCTTCCTCCTTCTCCCCTCCTCCCCTCCGCCCTCTTTCTCCGCCCTCTCCCGCATGTCCGCCATCCCCAGCGGCAGCCCCAGCGGCAGTCCTCCACGGCCCAGTCCAGTTACACCACCAGTGGCGATTACACCCCCACCTGTTCCCGTTTCCGACAAAGATCCAGCGGCCACCCACCGTAGCCTTGATGGTCTCCTCAGCGGCGCTACAAGGGCTGTCTCACCAACCACCGAGCGCCTTTATGAGCGCCTGCTTGTCTCGGTGCTGCTGAGCCAGGCGTGAGAGGCAGCTTGCGCTGGCTGGCTGGCAGCGTTGTAGAGTTCCCGGGCGGGATGTGTATGGTGGCATGCGTACCAGCCTCCAGGCATGCTTGTGCGGCAAAGCAATGGCAAAGAGGAGACGGTCGAAGTTGTGAGTACTAGATATTGTTGATGCGATATTGAATTGCGGCACCATTCAAAGGTAGGAAATTGTAATTCAATTTGCTGCTATGCAACTTCCCGAGCTTGAGTTGCGACGGCATCGTCAAGGAGGGCTGTATTCTGGACGCAGTTGGGATGGAGACAGGCGCGATCTTGCTTGACGTAGCAGCAGTGTCTAGACGTGTCAAGATCACTCCTGTCTTCACCACAACCCCGCAGCCCACATCCCAGAACACCGCCATATCGCACCGGTGTCGTAGCAATCCCAGCCCTTCAGGGTGCTTCTACGCAGACCCCAAGCGCAAAGTTGACTACCAGCAAATCGAATCCCAGTGTCCGTACTCGTATGGTGCAGGCGGCCTTAAAAGGGGTGTGATACGGGATCGCTCTCTGCTCAAAAACGAGATTACTCAACCTTGAAAGTTGCTCTATATTGTGATAGAGATAGCCAAGATCTACAAGTTAATAGAGAGCTTTTTAAAGATTCTTTTAAACTGTAAGAGTAGAGAGGAATGGGGTAGGTGGGTTTTTGGTGTGGAGGACTCGGGCTTTTGGGTTGAGTGATATCCGTGATCCGGAAACTTTGTTTGCCACCAGTGGCGAGTTGCGACCTGGACCCATATAAGCGATTGACTCTTCAATTATCATGTTGGGTCTGAAGTTGCTAGCTTGCCTCTAGCTCCATGCCTATTCCTACCAGACAACCCCATCATCTTCTCACTGCTTGTACAGTGAAAAACAATCGAAGGCTATAGACAACATGTATATAGAAGTCATCCAAAGGTGAAAAGATCCAAATATCGAGCGTTTACCGTATCATTGTCCATCACTCGCCCCTGCTTGGCGCACCCCTTTTAAGGCCGCCTGCACCATACATTCAATGGTGCCACCATTCAACACCACCCACCAGCACTCAATTAAAACTTCCGCCTTCCGCCATCTCCCGTCTCCCCATCTCCACTACCCACACCCAGCTAGCACAGCACCTAGCACCGTGAACATCCCGCCCGGGAACTGCACTTGAAACCCTCGGATGCGCTTTGCTGTTTCGGTCCGCCGATCACGGTCGAGTATATCGACACGGTGTCCCGGGCCCGCCAGGGCCACAATAGTAACCGTCAGATTCGCAGGCCTGCGGGACGCCTGGGCCGCTATGGCATACTTCAAGAATGAGACAGCCTGGCACGGCCGCGTGGAGTACGGGCGTGACCCAGTCAATCGCAGGGCCTCTGTGAGCTTGGGCTGGGAAACCCTTGATAGGGTGCCCCTGGAAGACGAGGAGAGGGCGAGGCCCGCTCGTCACCGGCCTCCGTGAAGAAGGCGTTCGTTGACAAGGCTGCTGAGCCGCTAGCAAATTGAATCCCAGTGTCCGTACCGTACATTCAATGATACCACTCTTCAATATACCCCACTAGCACTTACAACTCCTGTCATCTCCTCATCTGGAGGTGGTCGTTAAGCCAACGGCCGGCTCTCGAACCGCCTCGCAGACGAAGTCCGCTGGACTCTGGGGACTTCATCAAGTCCGAGTCATCCACCAAGGAATTCGAAGAGTTCCTCAAGTTTTAACAACAGCGAGGACCCCGACAGCGGTTCGAAACGCGTGAAGCTTGGCTTCGCCGACGTTCTTGGAGTTGAGAAGGAAGTGGAACCCCGTTGGTATTGTGGAGTCACCAGTCACCAGTCACCGCAGAAACCGCTGGAGCGGTAAAAGATCACGAAGTCACCTTCACCACGGATCCGGAAGTTGAGGTTGCTGGGTCTGGGTCTGGTGCCGAGGATGACGAATCCTCTTCTGATTCTGATGCGGGTTTGTGTTTGTTTGTGTACAAGTGTGGCCTGCCGTGAACAGAATCGACCAAAGGGTCACTGTATATTCAGCCTACTTTGCTGGTCGAGAGGATGTAAGAATGTCCTCTACGCCCAAACTTAACGTAGTCGGAATCTTACAGCGTACGACCAGTTGATCTAGATATGGATCATTGGTGAGGCCCGTCGCATCTGTATTGTATGTACACAGTCTGGATCCTTTGAATACCGTTGTATTGAATTGTAGTGTTTGGGCGTTCAATGGTCACTATTCAATATCACCCAACCACTTGTACTTACAAGTTCTGTCATCTCCCCATCTCCCCATATGCCACACAAGCATGGCTGGTACCTATCGCCATGAACATCCCGCCCTGGGAACTGCACAACGCTCCGAGCGAGTCTTGGAAGTTTGTCAGAGGTCTATGTAACGAGAGCTCGATAAGCCATAGTATTTTGGAGTGATGTGTACAAGTGAAGAGCAGTTTGCAGCAGAGCTGCCCGGAAGCTATAGCCATAATCGTTACCCGGCCCTTTGGTCGCGAGATGCACCCTCCGACACACCCCCTCAGATCGCGACCATTAAATCAACAACAGATAAGTATACCCAATCAAAAAGCAATCAAGCAATAATACATGTCTTCATATACACCCCCTCATTAGTCCGGTTGTAGCTCATAATAACTCGATACTAGACGGCATCACCTTCATTAGATATCAGAACTTAGAATGATAGCCAGCAACACAAAACTCTCGTAACAGCTAGGTATTTCCGCCAGCAACACTCAATTCTCAGACAGCTAGGCATGTCCGCCAGCAACATCTCAACTCTCGTAACAGCTAGGCCTGTTCGCCAGCAACACTCAATAGTTATCTCCGCAGAGGCTTGTTCTTCTCAGGTCTCGACAACGTAGTAGTAACCAGTATGGGGTATTCATTCAGTCTTCTCAGGATCTCGGTGTGATAGCCAGCAAGAGGGATTCATTCAAGTTCTCAAGATCTCGGCATGATAGCCAGCAGGAGTCACTTCTTCTCAGGATCTCGGCGTGATAGCCAGCAAGAGGGATTCATTCAAGTTCTCAAGATCTCGGCGTAATAGCCAGCAGGAGTCACTTCTTCTCAGGATCTCGGCGTGATAGCCAGCAAGAGGAATTCATTCAAGTTCTCAAGATCTCGGCGTAATAGCCAGCAGGAGTCACTTCTTCTCAGGATCTCGAACCGTACACCATAGTTTTCCGTTGGCCAGACGGTCAACTTGGTTACCAGTTGGAATAGTTGTATATATAAAGAGACGAATCAGCGTAAGAGCTGTCGGTGATAACGTGAAGAAGTAGCAGCTCGTGAGAGCTTCAGGTGATAAAGTCTGAATAAAGCAGTTAAATGACGAAAAGATCAAGCAGCGAGCTTTGATTGATGAAGAGTACAAGCAGTGGTAGGGTTTTGTTTTAAAGACAGGCAGCAGCTCGTGAGAGCAGACGGTGATGAGTAGATGAAGCAGCTCGTAAAAGCTGGTGTGAGTACCCGCTGCTGTGATGAAGATTCAGTGAATCAGCTAGTGAGAGCTCTTGGTGATAAAGACTGAATGAAGTAGCGAGCTTTCATCGATGAGTAGAAGAGGTAACTCGTGAGAGCCCTCAGTTCCAATAAAGAGTGGTTGAAGGAGCTCGTGATGACTGCTTGTGATTTAGACTGGAAGCAACGACTTGCTGTTATCCGACAATGAAACAGTGAGCTGTCCGTGGTAAACAGATGAAGCAGAAAGCTTTCATCAAGCAAGCGAGATCGGAATCTGAAGCAACTTCAAGGTTAGTTAGTTAAACTGTCGGATGATGAAGCGGGAGATAATTATGATGAGCTAAAAGCTCAGCGGCCCAGAGACTGGTGCTGATAACGTGTCAGAGGTCTATGTAACGAGAGCTCGATAAGCCATAGTATTTTGGAGTGATGTGTACAAGTGAAGAGCAGTTTGCAGCAGAGCTGCCCGGAAGCTATAGCCATAATCGTTACCCGGCCCTTTGGTCGCGAGATGCACCCTCCGACAAAGTTCGAGATGCGCAATGCGGATGCGAGCTCACTGCCCGGCGGGGAGATCACCAGCGATCTTCAGACCACTTGAACCAACCCTTACCAAATAACTGAAGGTCCATCCCACCCCTCCCCCTCCCCCCAAACATGTGCTAACGCCCCCCAGATGCCATCAAAGATCAAACAAAAGCTACTACAGCCACTTATGGCCCAGCACGTATATCATCTGTAATGTTTTGGCAAACACGTTGGCCAATGCGCTAGAAGTTTCGCATCTTCGAGTGCGCGACAATGAAGTGTCGCCTGGCGGGGACGAGGTTGCAACAAGTCATGGCAGGAGGCTGCGGGGGCGTTCCCTCTCATGAAGCTAGACCTTGGCCAGGGTGCCCGAGGAAAGGCGTGGGTCGACCGCAGGTCCCCGTTTCGGCTCCTGTTCTGCGCCTGTTCTGCGATTGTTCCGGCGGTTCGTACTGCGTGGCTCCCGTTGCTGGCCGTCTGGCCGTCCGTCCAGCCGTTACGAGTGGCCCTCCCTTAGGAGTGGGAGTGGGAGACGGGAAGGGTGGAACAGTGGATGGTATAGCACGGCACTATACAGCATTAAGAATTTGATATCGATACACGAACCCAGTTGAGCCTATATGTAGCGTTGGTGAGGTCCGGGTGTTTGCATCGTACGAATACATATTCTTGGATTCGTTGAATACTAGCGAATTGAATTGCGTGTCCGTAACTACTCGTACGTTCAATGGTTCTGCTATTCAATATCACCCACTAGTGACATGTAGTCTACTTGCAACTTCTCCCATCTCCCCGTTACCACTACACACACCCGGCCAGTACCTGTCGCCGTGAACATGACCATCCCGCCCTGGGACCGTTAACGTCTCCACAGCGCCGCCAGCGCGTCGGCGTCGCAGAAGCTCTCCACTCCAATCCTGCAATGGCATGCGCGCCATCGAAGAACAAAAACTACTCCACTTTCACCGCTGCCCCAGAGCAGCGCACGCCCCCGCATGGTTCGCCGCGCCGGTGGCGACGCCACGACGGCTGGACGCCGGTGGGGTTCTGGGTGGGGGTGGAATGGACACTGGGGGTACAAGTGGACTGGGCCAGGCCGTGGAGGGCTGCCGGAGGGGATGGCGGAGGGGTTGTCGGTGGAGAGGGCGGGCCAGTTGGGATGACGGTGCAGGGCGGTGCAGACGGCGGGGGAGAGGGGGAAGGGGAGAATGGGAGGGTGGGAAGGAAGAAGTTGAATGTGATTGATAGAAATGTACCGTGATGGGATGGATAAAGGAGGCCCAACACGACGCGTTCTATCTAAGACACCACTACTATCACGCTTTGACCCCCAAGTTCCAAAGTTGCTCCGCCGCGGGCCCACAGCCCGCTGGTGGATGGCCGCACGGATGTCAGGACGGATGTCCCCCAGTGGCGCCGGTATACATATCTGTGTTAGGTGTACAGCTGAAGAGACCAGAAGAGCCGAATATGGCCAAAACTGAACTGAACTATCGATGGTGCGCGAGTGAACATAAATCATGAGACGGGGAAGAAAACACTGGAAGTGAAAATTACTGGACGTAGGTGTGTATGTAGTATGTAAACCATTGCATTAGCCGCTTTTATCGCCCATCTCGCCCATCTCGTCTTTCTTGATATTTACAACACCATCATCTACCTCTCCCCTACGCCTCACGAAAAAAAGAAGTTATATCCACACCCCACCACATCCCCACCGCCCTCCCCTACGTCTCCATCTCCCCCTCCCCCTCCGGCGCCGCCTCAATCGCCTTCACCTCCCTCTTCCCCACCTGGAGTACATACCCCCCATTCCTCCCAGGCACACCCATCCACCGCCCCAGCCTCATCTCCGTCCCAGTCCCAACAACCACCGTAATCTCCCCCTCCCGCTCCGCAACAGCAATCGCGTTCACCACGCCCCTCACGCCGCCCTCGGGCCCCACCACGCCTGCCGGCTCCAGGCGCCTCTTGTCCCCCGTCACACGCCACACCCTCACGCTCCCGTCCCAGCTGCCCGAGAACACCAGATCCGAGTACGGCAGCGACGCCAACGCCGTGATATACCGCGGCTGCGGGGGACACGGCGGGGCTTCGGGTGGCGTTGCTTCAGCGCTGGACTGCTCCGGCGTCGGCGGCGGCGCGAGGCCGTGCGCGACCTGCACGACGTGCACGGCCTTCTTCTTATGCGCGCTCCACAGGCTAATCGCGCCGTTGTCGCCGCCGGTGACGAACGTCTCGTCGTCCAGCATCACCACCGCATCCAAACTCCCGGGCTCATGGTGCACGCTCCCGTCCTTATTAAACCTCTGCTTCCCCGTCCCCCCGCCGGCAAGAAACACCAGCCGCGTCTCGTCGGTCGGTTTCCACAGCATCGCAGTCTTGTCGCGGGCGCCGGCGGAGACGCAGCGGTCCCCGGCGAGCGCGGACACGGCGAGGACCGCGTCGGCGTGCCCGTGCAGCGTTTCGATGTAGGCTAGCTCGTTGAGCGACCAGAGCTTGAGCGTGCGGTCTGCGGAGCCCGAGAAGAGCTCGTTCGTGCCGCGGCGGAAGGCGAGTGCTGTTACGGCGGCGCGGTGCTGCGGGAACACGCGCAGCACGGTGAGCGTGGGCGCGTCCCAGATGACGAGGCGGTGGTCGGCGCCGCCGGTCGCGACGAAGCGCCCGTCTGCGCTGGCGGCGACGCAGAGGATCGCGCCGATGTGCCCTTGGAAGCTGGTGTCGCCCGAGCGGCCGCCGCGCGCGAAGCGGACGCGCGTGGGTTTGCGGGAGGGCGTGAGTGCCGGTGTCGCGGCGGGGGCGGGGTGCGGCGGGAGCAGCCACTGTGTTAGGTGGCGGTCGCGGGACACGGTGTACACGTGCGGCGCGCACACGGCGAGCCCGGTGGTGGGGGAGTTGTTGGTCCGGAACAGAGTGGTGGGTGCGGACTCGAAGGCGTACTGCGAGGCGATGAAGCGGTGGATGCGTCCTTTTTCTTCCGCGACGTCTTCTTGCAGCCGCTCGGCGATTAGGTCGCGGTCGATGTCGGCTGCGTCGAAGCCGCCTTCGTCTGTGGGGTCTCTGTCAGTAGGAGTCTTCTAGGACGGGGGGGTGGTAGGAGGGGACAGTGTGGAAGGAACGCACCGACTTCCTCCCTGATATTATCCAAATACTGCTGCGCCAGCCTTAAGCGTCGCTCCGCCGCCGTCTCGCCGGCCGTCTCATCATCCTCATCGTCGTCCGACCCCCGGGCCGCAGCCGGCGCATCCTCATCGTCGCTCGAGATCTCGTCGTCCTTGCTGCTCTTCTTCTTGCGCAGCCCGCGCGCCGGCCTTACGTCGACGTCGGCGTTGGGTGCGCGCGACTTCTTGGACCCTGCGGCCGCGGCCTCGGTGCGTTTCCGCTTGCGGGCTGAGCCGGGGAGTGTGAAAAACGATGACATGGTGTGGTGGTGGTGGCGTGTGAGCCGTTGTGCTTGCTATTCTGCTGCGGTGTAGTGCGGCGTTGGGGGGTTGTGTCTTCGTTTGTTCGTAGTTTACCGGCGGGGCATATTCGGCGTGCTGCTCTTAGCAAAGTCGGTGGTGGTGCTGTCGTGCTGGTACGGTGCAGTTGCTGGTCGTCCACCTCAACCAGTGTTGTTTCCCAAAATTAATTTTTTCCGCGCGGACGCCACGGCTTGGCGGTGGGGCTTGCGATGTGGCTGACACCATCCATGGTGGTGCTGATGCTGGTGGGAGCTCTCTCTCCACAGACAACGCTCCATCAATCCATCACCACCTCACCCCCCCCATCTCCATCCCATCACCACCATGTACGTCCCGTCTCCCCGCCGCCCCCAACTATACCACATGCTAACCCGACGGCGGACGCTGCAGGGAGGTTCTGCTCGGCATCACCGGCAAAGACTTTACGCTGCTGGCCGCGTCCAAGGCGGCCATGCGCGGCGTGACCATCCTGAAGGCCGAGGACGACAAGACGAAGCTGCTGAACCCGCACACGCTGATGGCGTACGCGGGCGAGGCCGGCGACACGGGTGCGTGATGGCCTGATGATGCACGGCGGGATGGAGAGAAGAGAGCACGCACGCTGACGCTGCGCAGTCCAGTTCGCCGAATACATCCAGGCCAACGTGCAGCTGTACGGCATGCGCAACAACAGCAGCTGGCAGCTGAGCCCCAGCGCCGTGGCGTCGTTTATCCGCCGCGAGCTGGCGCGGTCGATCCGGAGCCGCGTGAGTCCCCATTGCCCTTCCCACCACTTCCCCCATTGCCCCCACTGCCCCATTGCCCCATTGCCCCCCTCCGCTGCTTCCCCACCGTGCTCGCTGCTTGTGTTCGCGCGCTAACACGGCCAGAACCCGTACAACGTCAGCCTCCTCGTCGGCGGCTACGACACCAACACTGCGCGGCCGCACCTGTACTGGCTCGACTACCTGGGCTCGCAGGCCACCGTGCCGTACGCGGCGCACGGGTACGCGCAGTACTACTGCCTGTCGATTCTCGACAAGCACCACCAGCCCGACATTGACCTTGAGACGGGGCTGAAGCTGATGCGGATGTGTCGTGACGAGGTGAGCGATGCACATATGGATGTGTGAATTGGGCTAACGGGGGGTTCTGGGACAGCTGACGAAACGGCTGCCGATCGACTTCAAAGGCCTGCTGGTCAAGGTGGTGGACAAGGACGGCGTGCGGATTGTCGAGCTGTAAGCGCGGGCGGAGACGGAGCAGGATAATGAAAATGCTACGAATGCAGGAATGTGACTTTGTGTATTGTGCGTGGCGTGCATGTAGAACAGTTGCAATACAATACCGTGCCATCCATTGCGTGCGTCCCGTGAAGTGAATTACGGCCCGTAAAAGTTTAAGTGCGGTGGGAGGCGGGGGCGGTCGATAGCTAGAGAGTGTGACAGCGGGGATGGCGGGGATAGTGGGGGGCAAAAGGGGAGGGCGGGCAAAAAAGAGGCGGGCAAAAGGAGAAAGCTCCCGAGGTGGATCGAACACCTGACAATCCGATCTGCAATCGGATACTCTACCACTGAGTTACGGAAGCGCTGTGCACGTTGCAGCCTTGTGCGTTATGTCTGTGGTGTGTGGCTGAGCGCCGTGGATTCAGACAGGGGGGGGGGGGGGGGGTGGAATCTGGATTGCGGTGGAGTGTCACTCTGGGAAGAGTGCAAGTGGAGCAGAACGCGACGGGGCTGGGGGGGGGTGGGGGGGGAGTGGAAAGAGGGGCGTGTGGTGGTATGGCATTGGAGTGTAGTAATGGTAAGCAGGAGGTTGTCTATGCATCTTCAAATCAAACGTCTTGTGGAGACATCACATAGGCCATAGTACAACATAGTACATACAGAAGTATTTTGACGATCAGGAATGGCTCAGACATGGCATGGCATGGTGAAGTTGACCTTAGGCGGCAGAAGGGTCTCCACGTGTCGTGTCAAACTTTGGCATGCGGTTTTGGGAGACTTCACCAGCTATCATAGGCAAGGACAAGCACCGTCGCAGTATCAGTACTGATGTAATTCCATTCTCCATTCATTCCACATAAGATGAGACAATAACTACTTGGCTACAACCATCTACCCAAACCCTTACAAAACAAACTTTTCTACCGCCTTCCGCCCTTCGTTTTCGGCATCCCCAACGGCTTCCGTTGAGCCTGCTGCGTCTTCCCCCCAGCCTTGCCCTTGCGTGCCTTCTTCCCCGCACTCTCATACCCCCCCTTCTCCTTCTTCCCGCCCTCACCCTCATCATCGTCCACCTCCATCTCCCCCTCCTCCTCACGCGCCCTCTTATTGCTAAACTTGACCTTGCCCCTTTGTCCACGGGTGTACGCATTCTTCCCGGCCACCGCGTCGACATACGCGTCCACGCCGCCCACGCCGCTGTCCATATCCACATCCATATCGCCATCCTCCGCACCCTTGCCGCCCTTCCCATCCTTCCCATCATCGTTGAGCAGCAACTTCCCGTCCTCGTTCACGCGCGCCTTTGTGCGGCTCTTGGGCACACGGGCTTTGAGCGGGCGCGTGGACGAGATGTGCGCGAGCGACGCGCGGTCGAGCAGGTCCAGCGGCTCGTCGGGGTCCTCGACGATGAACGTCTGCCCGTGCTTCTTCGCCGCGGCTTTGCGGTTCGTCATCGGCGCGCCGTCCATGTCGACGTCGCCCGCGGCCTCGCCGTCCGACGACGCCTCCGAGTCCGACGAACCATAAATGGCCTCATCAAACTCGTTTTCGAACTTGCTCTTGCGCGGCGCCGGCTCCGCGGGTGCACCCTCGTCGTCGGACCCGGCGCCGGCGGCCTTGGCTTCGTCCTTCTTGCGCTTGCGGCGCTCGCGGGTTTTGCGGATGTTCGCAAGCAGCTTTTTGTCGTCCTCCGGCATGTGCCGCTCGACGGATTCCAGGCCGAAGCGGCGCACCATGCGCTCGACGAGGTGCTTGACCTTGGCCTTGAAGTGCGCTTTGTGCTCGTGCGACCAGACCATCAGGTTCGGGATCAGCGTGGGGAAGCGCGCCTCGACCATGTCCTTTGGCAGCGCGATGATGCAGACCTTGACGAAGCCGAGGACGGAGCGCACGATCTCGCGGTTCTTGGAGGTGAGGAAGAGGTCGAGCGTGCTGACGAGTTCGCCGAGGAGCGTGGCGTCGACGGCGTCTTTGAACTGCCACATGATGCGGGTGAGCGCTGTGATGGAGGCGGAGACCATGTGCGGTGTGTTGCCGGCGAGGCCGGCGGACACCATCGTGAAGTATTCTTCGAGCGTGGCTTTGACGTCGGGGGCGTCGTCGGGCATGTGCGCGACTTTGCTGTTTTTGAGGACGCCGCCGGATTTCATGCGTTCGCCCATGGCGACGAGCAGATCAAAAGCAGCGGTGCGCGCCTTCTCGTTGACTTCTTTGGCGGAGATGACAACCTCGGACAGTACTGCGGGGATGAAATGCAGGTCCTCGTCGGGCAGGAAGTCGATCATCTGGGCCAAGGCCACCAGGCGGTCTCTCCGTGCAGGCGGCGTTACCTTCTCGCCAGAGTTGATGAGCAGCTCCTGCAAAGCCTCGGTCTGGGCGGCCAGGGCCTTGCGGCCGTTCTCGGTCTCGGCAAGTCTGGGGACAACCTTGTAGGCCTTCTTCTGCAGCTGTGGATCATCCTCTTTAGACACCGTTGCGTTGAAAATCTCGAACAGAGCACCGTAGCTTTCAGCTGGCAGGTAGGGTG
This sequence comes from Geopyxis carbonaria, assembly GCA_024516215.1. Taxonomy (NCBI): domain Eukaryota; kingdom Fungi; phylum Ascomycota; class Pezizomycetes; order Pezizales; family Tarzettaceae; genus Geopyxis; species Geopyxis carbonaria. The sequence goes on along the minus strand of JAJJXG010000013.1, from coordinate 583,145 downwards.
TAATTGTGATAACCAAATCCATGAGAGTGTGGGCCATGGGTGGCATAGCGTCGGTCTCCTTCTTCTTCTTCTGCTTGTCCGCCTGGGTCTGTGCACCAAGCTCAGCGAGCGAGGTCTCCAGCATGGCTGTAACCTTTTCGAAAGTGCCCATCAGCTCCGCACGGGGGGTGATGCTCAAAAATGAGTTCAGGCATTTGAGAATAAAGCCCCTAAACTGCGGCAGTGTAGTACTGTAAACATTGAAAAGCACAGCCAACATGTTGCCCGAAAGTCCGGCAAGGTGATTGAGGTTGTCCTGAGCCTGTTGCTTAGTGATCCGTCTCTGAGCAATCAGGTCTTCTTGACCATCCTCATCCACCTCAATCTCCAGAATCGCCTTGTTGGAATCGATCAGATTCTGCAAAGCCTTGCAAATGTCACTCCGCAATTCCACCTTCTGGTACAACACATTCGCGAGCATCTCTGCAAACGTCTGGTCAAAGGTTTCGATCAGATCGGTAGGCAAATCACAGTATCCAGGCAAGATTGCCCAGATCTGTCCCACCAACGTCTCAAAGATTTTGATTTCCATAGTCTTCTCCTTCTCTTCGCCAAAGTTGACCACTTTTTGGAAAAACGCCTCGCTCAGGGGCACCATCTCCTGTCTGAAGTGGCCCAACTTTGTGTTGTACACGGAGTCTCTCAGAATCGGCAACATCCACGCACGACCAGGCTGGCCACGCACGGGCTTCTCAAGATTTAGAGGAAGGATGGGAAGGACCACATCGGGTCCCATGGCATGTACGGCGCTGGAAATAACTGTGTCGGCCTGCTTCTTGCCCTGGAATCCCTCGTTGCCGCGCAAATCGCCAACAATCTTGACAGCCTCGGAAAGAACTGGGTCGGAGCGCCACTTTAGCTTAGCGAAAAGGGCATTGAGTACATCAAAGACTTCAACCCAGGCGCCCTGGTACCGGACAGACAGCAGGTCTGTAGTAGCAGTCGCAACCTGTTGGAAGATTGTCTCCGTTGATCTAGTAATGTCCAAGAGCGAGGACTCGGGAATGCAGGAATCGATGAGTGAAATCAAACATTGTGATGACGATGACCGGATGTTGTGTGCTGGCGATTCAAGGAATGTGGATATCAGGGTAAAAAGTTCAGGCAACTTTGCAAATGCTTTATCCTCAGAAACGACCGAATAAACTTCGTATCCTCGAGACAACACGGCCAGCCATGGTGGAAGCAGTTGCGAATCGCTCTTTGACGGTCTCAACTCTGAGATGGCCTATCCCAATGTCAATAAATTGAAAAACTTCCCGAAAATGCATTTCTCACCTCAATGACCACCTCAAGCTTACCACCTCCAACCTCTTCAGCCAATCCGCCGAAAATCTCTTCGAAAACACCCAATGCAGCCATCGCCAGGAACTCGTTGCCACTTCTTGCAATCCCCAGCAGCGCCTCACACAAAGCCTCAATTCTCTTACTCGGCCACCCACCAGCTGCTGCGACACTCTTCACAAGTTGCAGACAATGGATCAACCTGGGATCACGTTCATTCTTCTTCTTGCCCGCCTGGGCTTCTGCCGCCTTGACCAACGCCTGCACATTCAGCAGCGTCGTCGCAGCACACATATCGCTCGCAGGGTGATCCAGACTCGGGCTCGGGGGCGGGTTTTTCAGCACATTCGTCAGCGCCTCCTGCGCTCGCTTCCTCACCTTCGGGCGCTCATCGAGGCCGATGTTGAGCAGACCAGAGACCGCCCGTCGTGGGCCCATCTCTGTCTGTTTGATCGCCCACGCAGCGCCATCCTGGGCCAGCAGCAGAGCCTCGAGCACGCCGATGGCGCTACGGAGAAGAGGAGCTTCGGCTTCGGGGTTGGTGAGCGCAGGAATAAGGTGGGTGAGAATCTGCGAGAACTTTGCGCGCAGGAGCGGCGTCGGTGTGTGCGGGGTGAATGTATCGAGGAGGTAGACGGTCGAAGCGGCGAGGTCCTTATTCAGGATCTTGGTCGGCGTGGTGGCTTGCTGCAAGAGAGAGAGGAGAGCGACGAAGTAGGCGGTCGGCGAGAATTCGGTGTTCTGCTCGCGCAGGATATCTTCGACGGCATTGAGAACGACGGCAACCTGTAACACTGTCAGGTGTCTTTGTCCAGTGCAAGAAACACGGATTCGCGAACGACGGCGGTGGGTGGTTACCTGCTGCTGGTTCTTCAAATTCGGAGACCGGATCTTCGCAAGTTTGGCATCGAGCGACATGTTGAGGGATGGTGATTCACTCCACACAGCCGTCTACTCGGTCGATATACACAAACCAAAGATTGCAGTTGGTTCCTTCTTCTGGCGGGGCCAAACCTTGCGACAGGGATTGGATAGAAGAAAAAATGTTAGGGCGTCACGCGAAGTCTTGGCAAGCCACACGCACACACCAACACTAAGTACGTTGCACAAATGATTTTTATAATTCGCCACAATCAAATAGTAGCTCTAATGAATTTGTCAAATCAATGGCACTAGCTAGGTTTTTTTTCAGTCACAAGCACGATATTCTGCCGTTTGAACAAGAACTTATAAGAGTAATGAACTAGAAATGTATATGCCTAGACGCCGAAAGCGACAAGTTCAATTCGTGTTGCTAAAATCTTTGCTACAAGAAATCCCCTGCCAAAGTAAACCCAACCCCATTCATAATATCATCACGCATTGAACTTTTGCAAAACAAAAAAGAGAACCCAGAACATAAAGAGATAGAAGAAAGAAATGGTACTAGACTACAAGTCGTGAAGTTCAAGAATTAATTTTTGTTTCGAAAAGCAAGCCGCTTAGTCGACCTCCTCCATGGAGCTCTCAGCCGGGGCAGCAGCTTCCGTAGACTCAGTAGCAGGCTCATCAACCTTCTCGTCATCAGCCTGAACATCCAGCCCAAGAGCAACCAAGCTGTTGATACGCTTGGCAAAAGAGTTGGGGTCCTCAAGCGTGAAGCCGGAAGAGAGCATGGCAGTCTCGTAGAGCAGGTGGCAGATGTCTGAAACACCCTTGGATGCACCCTCATCAGCAGCCTTAGTCTTCAGGGCCTTGATGATTGAAGACTTGGGTGAGATCTCGAAAGTCTTCTTAGAAGCCATGTATGAGCTCATGGAAGTATCCCTCAGAGCCTGGGACTTCATGATACGCTCCATGTTGGCGGACCAACCGAACTGACCAGTACGGATGGCGGCAGGGGCGTCAACAAGCTTGTGGGACACAACGACCTTCTCAACCTTCTCGCCGAGAACCTCCTTGAGAGTCTTGGCCAAAGCCTCGAACTCCTTCTCCTCCTCCTCGCGCTTAACCTTCTCCTCATCGGTCTCCTCAAGATCGAAGTCCTTGGTAATGTCGACCAACTTCTTACCGTCGTACTCCTTGAGCTGGGTGAAAGCGTACTCATCAATGGGGTCAACCAAGAACAGAACCTCGAAGTCCTTGGCACGGAGAGCGTCAAGGAAGGGTGACTTGGAGACAGCCTTGAGAGATTCACCAGTGATGTAGTACATGTTCTTCTGGTGCTCGGGCATGCGAGTAATGTAGTCGGCCAAAGAGGTGATCTCATCGCCAGACTTGGTGGAGTTGAACCGGAGCAGCTTGGCCAAAGCAGGGCGGTTCTGAGAGTCCTCGTGGACACCAAGCTTGATGTTCTTGCTGAAAGCAGTGTAGAACTTGTCGAACTGCTCACGGTCTTCGGCAATCTCGTTGAACATCTCAAGAGTCTTCTTGACAATGTTCTTCCGGATAACCTTCATGATCTTGTTCTGCTGAAGGGTCTCACGAGACAAGTTCAGAGGGAGATCCTCAGAGTCGACAACACCCTTGACGAAACCGAGCCACTCGGGAATGAGGTCAGTCGCATCATCAGTGATGAATACACGGCGAACGTAAAGCTTGATGTTGTTCTTTGTGCGCTTGGTCTCGAAAAGATCGAAAGGAGCACGCTTGGGAACGAAGAGGATAGCACGGAACTCAAGCTGACCTTCAACGGAGAAGTGCTTGACGGAAAGGTGGTCTTCCCAGTCGTTGGAGAGGGACTTGTAGAAAGAAGCATACTCCTCAGTCGTGATGTCGGTGGGATTCCGAGTCCAGATGGGCTTGGTCTTGTTGAGCTCTTCCTCCTCTTCCTTAATCTCCTTGATCTTCTTGGTCTTCTTTTCTTTCTTCTCCTCATCTTCATCAACCTATAGTTAAAACGTTAATTGAAATTTCTTTATTTTTGTTAAGGACGATTGACTAACCTCCTCGATCTTGGGCTTCTTGTCATCATCCTCCTTAGACTCCTCGGTGTCATCCTCATCAGGAACCTCAGTCTCAACCTCCTTGGTAACGTGGAGGAAGATGGGGTAAGAGATGAACTCGGAGTGCTTCTTCACGATCTCCTTGATCTTAGCCTCCTGGAGGTACTCCTGCAGACCGTCCTTGATGTGAAGAACGATTCTGGTACCACGTCCTAGACGAGCGGAATCCTCATCGTTCTTGATGGTGAAAGAACCACCTGCACTTGACTCCCAAAGGTACTGCTCTGTAGAGATTGTTAGATGATACTTGTTTTACAAAATTAATGGAGTGTTTGCTTACCATCATCGTTCGACTTGGTGTAAACCTGGACCTTGTCGGCCACCAGGTAGGCAGAGTAGAAACCAACACCAAACTGACCAATCATAGAGATGTCGGCACCTGCAGTCAGGGCCTCCATGAACTGCTTGGTTCCAGACCGTGCAATGGTACCAAGGTTGTTCACGAGGTCAGACTTTGTGAAACCGATACCAGTATCCTGACTGTGTAATGGTCAGTAAACAACGAATTGATTAATGGAGCAAGTTATCACATACATGGTCAAGGTTTTGTTCTCTAGATCGGGGATAATAGATATCCGCAGGTCCTTCTCGGAATCGAGGACTGAAGGATCCGAGAGGGAAAGGTAACGAATCTTGTCCAAAGCATCGGAGGCATTGGAAATCAGCTCTCTCAAGAAGATCTCCTTGTTTGAATAGACAGTGTTGATGATCAGCGAGAGAAGCTGAGAGATCTCAGCCTGAAATTCGAAGGTCTCAGACATGGCTGTCATAACAAAAGTCAGTTGTCAATTCTTGAGAAGCCAACCTCATTCCTTAAGCTGGAATAGGCCTTGACGGATAGTGGGGTAAACAAACTCACCTATCAGTCTCTATTTATCAACGGGTATGAAACAAAGAAGGGATTTATTGAAGAAATTGTTCACAGGTAGTAAGAGGGGGATGAGAGTGGATTTTTATAGATGTAGGAAGATGGTGAGAAGAAATGAAATGGAATGCGGGCGAGGAGGAGAATTTAGAGGGGCAGCCAGGCTGCCAAGAAGGATCCCGCACAGTAACTTCTAGCGCTTTCCATGCACCAAGTCCGCGAACAAAGCCCCACCAACACCAAAAATGTAGTCTAGAACTTCCCCAAAAGTCCCTGAGCGCCTGAAAAAAGTTGTTCAACACCAATTTTGGTGCTCTGATTGGCATCGTGAACATCTTAGAGTCGCCAGCTCTCTCTAGAACTCTCTTTTCGACTTCGAACAAGCTTTCTAAGTTATCTTATCGGCGGCAAGACCCCTGTTGATTTCTCCACAAAGTTCTGTGCGCTTCCAACAGCTTCCTTCAGCCTCGCTGCTGCTCTAGGGCAATGTTTCTCGCGTAACGGTTGCCTAGGGGATTGTGTCGCACGTCGAAAGGACTGGAACTCAATTACGCCGCTTAAAGGCAGACGGCAAATCATTCATGTTGGTGATGGCTGGAAATGATCATTGTTTCTCTCCCAGAGATCTCTAAGCAGAGCTGTACCTTTAGGCTGAGGCTCACTCTTCTCGGATAGTCCCGTCATCGGTACCTTTTCCTATCGTGGGCAAAAAGCAGATTACTATATTCGGATAGTACCGATAGCCCAGCCAAACTTCTTGCATCTTCAACGTTCGAGTTCTTGATAATCAGATATCTATACAGATGTAGTACGTATCTACATTGTAATTAGAATATCAGCATCATATTTGCAGCTATAGCTTGGCAGGCCGCACCTTGAATAGAAATCAATATTAAAATTGGTGAATCTAGTAGTAGTAGACTTGAAATGTCACAAATATTTACTCTCTGATTAGCAAAATATGAATGTAGACATGAATAATCATAGCACTTACTATCTCTTCTTGTTCGTCTTTCGAAATATTCAAACTATCCCTCATAGACTGCATCTTGACAGTACCTTCGATGCCACAAGTATAAAATATGGTGGTATAAGCTGGCGTAGGGAGCAGTATTGTCTAGGAGACTAAGGAAGGGGCCGACCATTCCTTATATTAAATTTTGTGGGCGAAAGAAGGTAAAGGATGTAGAGTTTAGAAATAGAGTGCAGGGCCTGAGATAATTAGGGCTTTCTAGTTGCATCTGGCAGCACTCATTCTTTATTTGTCTCAGAACAACGTGATATACAAGAATCTTTGTAATCTAGCTAGGTCTACTATTACCAAACAACATGCAGCAGTCACTGGTAGTCATTGATATGGAAAATCAACGCCATCAAACTGACAAGTCGCCCACAAGTACTTGTATCAACGGGTGTAATATGAATCAATTATCCTCTTTTTACCCCAAGAGCCAAATATTTTATCTAGGTTAGGACAAAAAGAGGAACTGCATTAAGAAATTGATATGAACGTAAAGATCCCGCCTTCAAACAAACAAGTATAACCCCCCCCCCCATCTGAACACATTAAAAGAAACATCCTTCACATACCAACAAATACCATTTCATCAAGTCAAAAACAATAGCTTTTCCCAGTGTCATTCATTTTCACTATCAATCAGCTCACATACTAATCCAGGAGGAGGTCATCTTCTTTGCCCACAGTTTCAGCATCCTGAATAGGCTCATTTGCCTTCAAACATGTCTCCCAGTGACCACCCTCCCAAGCTTTATCAGAACACTCGTCCCTACAATAAGCCACAGCATAGCAACCCTGACATAAGTTCCAACGACGGTACTTGAGCTTTCCCTGTTCATTTCTACACATTTGCTCCCATCTTTGGCAATGGCCACACTTCTTACTCAGGGCCTGTTTTCCAATGATCACAACCCAGGTACCCAAGGCATCAGAGAGCTCTCTGATAAGTCCCTTCTCTGCCATCTGTGGGAGACCTTCTTTGATCTCTTTGCAACTGAGATCAGGTCGGAAGATGATGTCTCCGTGGCGAGTGAATTGGCAGGTGACCGAGAGTGGCTTGAAGATAGGATTCTGGCCTTGAAGGAAGGCATTCTCGCGAGTGGCATGGATAAGGTGCAGAGAAGTTGTTTGGGTGCGAGGAATATGATCGATGCCAATGCACAAAGGCAGAGGGGCAACGTATGGGTTATCCGGAGAGGGAACGGTACCTACAGGTGGGAGAGAAGAAAGGACGAGGCCAAAATACTCAACTCGGTGTGGCTTGGGTACACACTGGATAACGGTAGTAGCAGTCATATTTGATGACAAGAAAAGATGCGATGGAGAGTTCGTTCTTTGACGGAATTTCAAATCTGTGGCTAACAGAGAATACGAAGAATTACTACTCGGAAATACTGAGTGGAGCCTGCTAGTTCTACTTATTTTTCGAGTTTCAAATTCGAGTGACCCTCGATGCCAAACCCACATCGATCAACGCTGAAGCGCTTCAACTCTACTGTTAACGTACGTCATATCTGAAGGAGATGAAATATTTATTGGATAAATTCAATTCATCAAATCTATTGGTTAAAGTTCCTCTTATTTCAATAGACTCCCGTCATCTTTCAGACGGAACACAATATGTTTCTATACTATGATTCTATTAAATGAGAGCAATTTTTCTCGCGTCCAGAACAATCATTACCTGATCCGAGACGAAGGATTTTGGATCATCTAAAGTATATATACGTGGCACGCAACAAAGAGCGATGTATATCATCATAATCCCCTCATCGTCAACCCAAAATATTATTCCTTTGGACCATCATCATCATCAGTATCGTCTTCGTCCATTGGATTGCCAATATCTGTGACTTCTGTGTCACTGCCAGCACTCCACTCACTCTCACTAGTTTCTTCGTCAGTGGTCATTTCACCTTCGCCGTCCTCTTCCAGAGCAAGCCGTTCGACAATCTTGTCCACCTCCTCTACCGGCAATGCGTGTGCCTTTTCGGCTCCCAAGTGGACCTTCAGATCATGAACTCTGTAAAATCTCCATTTACAGTTTTCGACAACACACTTAATATTCCTACCACTTTCCTCGTACCCAACACCAGTCAATTTTTGTAGTAGATTCATTTCCTTTGTTCGTCTCTTTCTTTTTTGTGCGGCCTTCTTGCTAGGCTTTGCCCCTGGAGAATGCACTCTGCGGAGATGATTCTCAAGTACAGACTTATGGCCAAAGCGCAAGTCGCAGCCTTCATAGGTGCATGGGAAAGGTTTTAGGCCTTGATGTGCGGTGCGGATGTGGGTTTTAAGATTGTGTTTCTATGACAATCAGTAGGGTGATCAAGATAGGTATTTGGGTACATACTGTAGTATAGTCCTGAAGACAATCTTCCCAGTTACACATCCACAGCCTGCGCTGTTCTACGGATTCTTCATGTTTCTCCCGGATATGAATCCTCAATTCCCTAGATTTCTTTGCCACATGTCCACAGAATTTACATACTGGTGGGTGTGCGATCGCTATATGAGACTTTAGCTCTTTATGTGTGGTAAACCCCCGCATTCCCTGGCTTTTATGTCTTTCCATATCTTGTATTTTAGCTTCAGGAGATCGAAAAACTGGAAAGGCCGGTTGCCTTGAAAGATTAAGCAAAAGTGAGGCATCTTCTATCTCTTCTGTTTTTACTAAATCCGTAATTGCCTCAACAGGTTGTTTGGGAGTTGACGTGATGCACATTGTGCAGATATAGCGATTTTTACTTAATCCATTGTGATGGGAGGAAACATGGTTACCCAGCTGTCCTTTCGTATCAAAGGCTGAGGTGCACTGTTTACTTAGATCCTCAACATCTTGCTTTGTGCATCCCCAAGGCTTAAGGCCAAGATGTTCAGAACGAACATGCCGGTGCAGCGGTCCTTTTTGTCGGAAGCCGGCAGCACATGGAGGGTATTCATTGCACTATGAACCATCAATTGTGAGACTTATATTGATTACACATATAATAGAACTCACGATGTATGGATATGTCTTAAGGTGGCTATCCATATGCCTTTTAAGGTGTTGATTGGTGGTGAATCCAACCCCACAAACCCGTTGGCCATCTGGTCCTTCGAGACCTTCTGAGGCCTTCCTCTTAAACCCGAAGACCCCAAGGTCATCTTCTTTGCCAATTGGAATCAAGAAATTACAAATATGAGCTTTGTCTTTGCTATGCTTGGCTTTGATATGGGCCTTCAAATGTGATCCCCTCAGAAACGCCATATCGCAATTTTCGGGATCTTCAGTACATTTGAATGGCCGCTCCCCAGTATGAGATCGCATATGTTCGTCAAGTCTACATGGGCGAACAAATGCCTTGTTACAGCCCTCAAATGTGCAAGCATGATCTACAGACAAATTCATCAGTTCATCGCCCGTCGAATTAGTCGAAACCCGAACTTTTTTCTCGAGTTTTAGACTTTTTTAAGCCATGTGAAGATGTAGGTCTGCTCCTAGTCCCGCCAGGAGACGCTGCTCGGGAGGTAGGTTTAGAGCTGTTAGAGCTTCGAGGCCGCTTGGGAGCAGAACTGGATGATGGACCATCTTCTGGTTCGGTTCGTTTAGATGGGCGTGCAAGCGGGGTCGGAACTTCACAGGCAGGCTTGATGGTCGGAAGGGTGCCAATGGTGGCCTCGGTTGTCAAAATCACCATTCCGGTCATCGTAGCTATCTTGTACCTCGAGTTGTTGTCGGAGTTCAAAACTCATTTTTATGCTTAGTTCGGTCGCAAAAAAATTACCAGTGTGCGTGGAATGTTACCTGCTAGCAGGGGCTAACATGGGTTAGGGTTTTAAGCCGCAACCCTTTTAGCCGCATGCTAATGCTAGCGCGACTGGACTTTCAAGTCGCGCTCAACTCTCTGATTCGAACCTCAGCTTTGTCCCTACCACCCATACATTATCTCAACCTCGACGCAACTCGACTTCAATCTCCCACGCTCGCTTCGTGTTTGAACACCAACGATGTCTGACTTTGGCGACGATGATGGAGGGGCTGGTGACTTTGAGGAGTATGATGATGTCGACGACGCTGAGCCCACATTTTCCGATCACGGTTCAGATGCAGGTGAAGGTGGCGACATCGGAATGAATGGTGTCAATGGCGACGAATTTGCCAACGCTGGGGACCCTGCAGCAGCCGCTGCTGCTGCTGCCGCCGCACAAGGCGGAAAGAAGATTGATGATAAAAAAATACCAAATGACCAAAGGAGTACCACTCCCTACATGACCAAATATGAGCGCGCACGACTACTAGGGACTCGGGCACTGCAGATTAGGTATGGCGTAGAAAAAGAACCGGAATCTCATAATTCTGTGTTCGGCCTGTGCTGACTTCAGTCTTGCACAGCATGAACGCACCTGTCCTCGTTGATACCGGTGGAGAAACCGACCCACTTCAGATCGCGCTCAAAGAGTTGCAGGAAAAGAAGATTCCCTTGGTCGTTCGCCGCTATCTTCCTGATGGATAGTATGTGACCTACTAGAGTCTATTCTATTGTATTGGCCTTGCTAACCTATGTTACTTCGGCTAGTTACGAGGATTGGACCTGCGATGAATTAATCTAAAGATTCTAGCAAGTCTCCAGTAATTAGTACTAATTGAATGTGTTGATCTTTGATTGTTACTGGTGTTCATACCTATGTAAAAAAAGACGATTATCACCAATGTTTTCATACCCTATGGAAGTACCTTCAAAGTGGCCAAAATATTCAGCAAGTCATTCAAAAATCCAACCACTATAAGTCACCCCACACTCATCAAAAAATACCGTAACAGATACACATATTTCATTCCTTACTGCATTTTTCAATCGTTAAAGATATTGGGACCGGAGTTCAAGTGGGATCTAAGCTTATTGCGATGTAATGAATGTATTTCTACACTAGAATTTGAGCAATCGCATCACTGCACACATGAGCATCTTTGTCTGTCTACGCGCCATATGCATACCATGCACTGTACCAAAATATACAATTTCTAATCTGCACTTCGGAGTTTGGGGCAGTCACCCAGAAATATGTAAACAACAAAGATTCTCAAAGATTGCATCCCGTAAGTAGAAAACATGTTTCTCTCTTTATGTGCCAATAAGTCTTCCGACGCAAAACCCACTTCTTACCACCAAACGCCCATCACAGCATGATGACCGAACTTTTTAATATTGTCGCAGAAAATTGATAGGACAGTCACTGAGAATAATAGATGATGTTCGGAGCTTCTCTAAAGCAATGTAGTGTTTGGTAGTAGTGAGCGAAATTAACTGAGGATTTGTTGGCAGAAGTAAGTTACAAGTCTCATAATATCACCACATACTGAGCAGCTACACAGGCAAAATATTGGGTTAGACCCTTTTTTTTGATTTATCCTGGGATGACGTGCGGTGGTCCTTGCATACATGCCGAGATCTACGGGATTCTCCGTGCTTCTACAACCCACCAGTGAGTACTCCGTACGTGCATCAGCCTCATCCTTTTCATTCCCATTTCTCTCCATCTCTGGGCCCTAATCTTCATCAATTCCTCGCATGTAATAGCTAGAATAGCTTACATATACCACGGCCATTTTCCCAGCGTAAAGTTCATATATCGCTCGCATAAATTCGAGACACACGGTCACCCCACCATCACCCACAATGTTTGGATGTATCTGCGCCGGACGCCCTGGTAAGCCCCTCCCTCGACTGCCAAATCTTCCGGATCTCCTTCTAACGTCACAAGTCCAAACCAACCTCCAAGCCGTCTCCGAAACCGAATTCGTCTTCTCTCTCCCAAGCCCCAGCACGCTAAACCACCTCGTCGTCTTCTTACTGCCCGATACAATCATCCCGCCCACACATGGTGCAACCGTTCACATCCGATTCCCGGGTCGGACCGACTTCCAGCTTCTCGGAGCCATCTCGGCCAATAAGCCATCGGCAATCTTCCGAGTACGAGATATCCCTGATAGTACAACCGAAGAGGGGGAGTGTATTCTAGGCATCAGTGTGGCCCTTGCAGAGGTTGTGGAGACAGCACTAGCTACACTCAACACAGGAAATGGTGCGATGGTGCTGGCAAAGAAACAGCCAGTGTTGGGCGTGAATGAGAAGGCAATATTGGCAAAAAGGATCATTGGCCATGCGTTTAATTATTTGGGGAGCTTTTCAAAAGACTTTGGAACAGGCGATGGGGAGGTAGTACCCATGAGGGCATTTAGAGAGTGGTGGAGTAAGTTTGAAACTCGGTTGCAAAGAGATCCGGCATTCTTGGAGAGGGAGGAGGTGTAATTGGACTTGATGAAATGACTGTAGTACCATTTACTCAGTTGGGGTGGGATATATCGAAGACAAAATTTTAGTGTTGGGTGCAGGAGTTTGGGTCTGCTTTTCTTATGGTGGTGTGGCATTCTGTTTAATCATGTTTTATTTTTTCAGCTATATACTTTTAAGGGAATTCGAATGGCTTTTTCAGACACATCTCTGTGTTTTGCTAAAAAGTTATCTAACGCTTACAGAGTAGTTATCTTCGATCCTTACCTCATTTTACAGAGAGATAGAATAATTTAGGGGTCTGATAGTCAGGTTTATCGGGGAGATGTCTCCACAATGTGGGAGTATTATCAAAATAGTCCGAGTGATATTTTACGACTGTAATTTTCCAACGATCTTTTATCTATGATGTATCTAAGATTTGTAGATAACGCTACCGAATCCCCTGTTTATCTAAGTACATAACCTATTGATTTGCAGGTAATTCACTGAGAATCTGAATGCAGCTCTTGCTATTAGGAGCCTCATTGCTGCTTACCCTGATATGCAGCTAAAGCTAAACACAACCTAGCATGTGACCAAACATGACGTACACACCGGGCCTGCTACATACAGGTTATAGCTCATGGCGCGCCACTTAACCACAGGTCAACTTCACGTGTTAAGTAGATCCTCTACATACTCCCCAAAATGCTGCGTCGTTTCTTATCCTCACTTAGTACCAACAGCTTTAGCACAACTTCAAATTTATACTCCACAATGGCCCCACCAACACCCACCTTAGCAACCGAGCCCGACCCAGCTTTCTTCTCCCCGCCCCCTCCGGCCCACGTTCCAAGCTATGCCGACGTTGTCGCTGTTCGTATCCTCCTCACCAAGCGTCTCTGCCTTCCCCCAGAGCTCGCTCTCATGATCCTCTCCTACGGCTCGTATGCCCCGCGCGTGCGGGCCTCTCTGACCTACGCGATGAGTGTCAGCGCCTCTGCAGGACGGGGGATCCCCAATGTTGGGAACCGCGCAATTCTAGTCACGCCTCCTATACCAGCCACGGGTTTCAAGCGCACCGTTAGCGTACGTTTCTGGCTGTGCAGCTGCGATCAGGGCCATAGTGGGGAGACACTGCAAGGGACACACCGAAACAGTTGGACGTGGTTTGAGGCCGGCATCATGCGCGGCGAGGGCGCAGAGGTGTGGGAGGAAAAAACTGCGGAGGCTCGTGGCGTCGATGTTACCAATGCAGAGACACAGTGGCCGGAGGAGATGCTACTAAAGCGAGAGGGGAGAGATGATAGGGTTTGGATGCTACAAAGGAATATTAATAGCAGCACCAATGAGGAGGAGCATGTAATAGAGTGGCCGTGGAAGCAGGAGGAGCTACAGGCTGTCCAGGAGGCGGAGGAGGACTTTGACGGCGAGTGGAGTAGGGAGAGTGGCAGTGGTGTAGGCGAGGGGTTTATCCAGGCGTTGAAGCCTGGTGATAGAATAGTATTATTTGCGAGAGCCATGTACCCCGGGTGGGCAAATCGGGTACAGGGAGCGCAATGCGAGATTGAGTATGATGTGGATTAGTTTGCACGTTGGTAATTCGGCCTGCGTTCATTGCCCAGAAGTTATGCTTTCATGAGACTTGTAATCAAGAGTTCTTCTACTGTTTGTATCCTGTATTAAAGCGAAAGGCCTTATATTCGTAACTGTCTCTCAATTAAGTGATTTGATCAATAAGACATTTAGAAGGCTGACTCTTTGCCGCCTCTAAACAGCATATATTCCTCGGCGAGGTCTTCCACACAGCCACTGGTAAATTATCCGGTATCTTCAAGCTATTGTAATTGGCCAGATATCTTACGTGCTAAACTTATATCCTCATTACAATACTAAAGTATTATTTATGACTGAGAATCGGTTAGAAATTACGCCCCACCGCTATTATGTGAATCTGCGTGTTTTGTGCCATCCGATTATCGGAGTCGGAATTAAACCCCACTTCCGATTCTAGTTTGGCCACCGAATCCAGACTTCTTTGAATTTTAGTCTGATTCGACTTTTAGTCTGATTCGGATGTCATCCGGACTACCCACAGCAGAGGCTTTTGTCTTTGTTCTACTGAAGTCTTGTGATTTGATGCTGACCGCAAAATCGTTATTAGGTCCATCGATCATAGGCCTCATTATTATCAGTCGTTCATTTCTGTAACTCATTACGTTCATCACCTCAGTGCCCGGTTTTCTTTCCCGCTGGTATAACTACAGCTCTCGACATAGCTACACAGACAAACCCATCAATATTTGCCGGTTTGGTGAACTCTGTACACATAAAAGCTCTATAAGTCTAGAACCTTTAGACACGTTCCCGAAGACCCCGTATCCGGGGAACGGCTCGCGGTTGTTAGCTTTAGCGTCACTTCAGGATACACGGATCGCAGGGTCCAGCTCCACAGCGAGTGCTATCCGATGAGAGTGGCTTCACTATAAAACAATCCAACTTCCGCAATTCAAGGATCGTCTCCTATAACCCGAATACGGCATTTTTGAACCAGGACCACCATCTTTCTCTTCAACAAATACACGTTCACTGTAAACTTTCATTCGATATCATTCATTATGGTTCTATTCAAACGACAGCTCTTTTCAATAGCTACCAGTGGCCTGGGATGCCTTCAGCTGGCTAGAGGTTATGCAATTGGCGCTGGCTATGCTATCGGTAGTCCTATTCTGCATGATTTGCAAAGAGTTTTCTACAAAGAAAGAGACCCAGCGCCATTTGCAAAGCCCTGGGGTGCTCAGCAACTCGCACCAAAAAGCTTTGAAGAGTGGATCCAAGAACAACGGGCTTTGTCTTTTGGATACCTACTAGACAATGTTGCTCCTAACGGCACAAATACGAAAGATGCTATTGCTGGTACAGTAATAGCATCTCCATCTCGAGACAAGCCCGACTACTATTATCAGTGGGTTAGGGATTCGGCGATTACGATTGGAAATGTAGTGGATGAGTTTCAGAGAACTAAGGACCTCACTCTCAAAGCTGCAATTGACTCTTATGCAAATCTGCAAGGAGTACTACAAAATACATTTAACCCCAGTGGTGGATACACCACTGGTGGTCTAGGAGAACCCAAGTTCTTAGTTGACGGGGCTCCGTTCACTGAGTTTGTTACCAGAGTGTTTCAGTTCGTGGGGTATGTCAATAGGACAGTTGCTGACGTGTTATTGCGGAGGAAAGTCATTGGGGTCGTCCGCAGCGAGACGGACCTCCTCTCAGGGCTCTTACTCTAATGAAATATATTAGGGGCTTAAACGAAACTCACCCAAAACTTCTGGACAAAGGATGGCTTCGGAAGATGTACGATGGAAAAATGCCAACTCAATCGGTGATCAAAGCGGATCTTGAATATGTTGCACGATCCTGGGACCTGCCAGGTTTTGATTTGTGGGAAGAGATAAACGACAAGCATTTCTTTACAGCAATTGTTCAACACCGAGCCCTTGTAGAAGGAAGGGACTTTGCTGCAGCACTTGGTGACACTGCCGCTGCTGATTGGTACGAGACACAACAGAATGCATTGAAAGAAACTCTCTTGAAGAAATTCTGGAACGAGAAAAAGGGTCATATAATGTCTATGTTGAATACGCCCGAAAGAGGTGGCCTTGATGCCGCAATTTTACTAGGTTCTCTTCATGGCGGGCAAATAGATGTTTTTCCAGCATGGTCCGACAGTATTCTAGCAAGTTTGCACAAACTCGTCGCCGACATGGCTACACGACACCCGGTTAATAGCCTAGAGTCCCCCGCCAGCCCAGGAGGAGAGCCGATCGGCGTAGGCATCGGTAGATACCCTGAGGATGTTTATGACGGAGTTGGTTTCACCATGGGCAACCCTTGGTACGAGCACACACACTCACGTAAATTTTATATCTCATTTCTGACATAATCATAGGTTCCTGTGCACTTCTACGGTTTCAAGTGTTCTTTACAAAGCCATCTCGCATTTCGTGCTGCAAGGTTATTTTGATATAAACGACACAAACATTTGCTTTTTCAACTCGCTTCATCCAAGCGGCTCTGCGGTTCCTGGGCATTACACGAATGGAACACCGGAATTCATGGCATACCTGAAGGCTATGTTCCAGTATGCTGACCGATTTTTGGCTGTTATTCGTCAACACGCCACGAATGACGGCCGACTAAGTGAGCAGTTCCATTCAGAAGATGGGTCTCAGCAGGGTGCCAGAGACCTGACTTGGAGCTACGGTAGCTTCATTGGGGCTGTTGATGATAGGACTACGGCAAGGAAGGCCCTGATTGATTGATTCGTTCTTTTTTGTGGTTTGTATTTTTTACGTGTACTTTGTGCTCCTGTAACGTGTGAGGTCGAGCGAGCGAGGCCTTTGTTGTTTTTTTGTCCGTCGTTACAAGCGACGATTCGATTCGATACACCACAGCTGGCCGTGGTTTATAGATTTGTACGAGTAGAGGGAGTAGAAATATTAATATAATCACTCCAAAAAAAGCCTTTGTGTCTAGTGATTTGTGGCACAGTTATTGTAAAACATGCCACCTGGCCATTCTACGAGAAGCTGAGAATCTGACAAACTTCGAACCTCAAAAAGCGGAGCGGATAGCCCTGATTAAACGATTTCACAATGTTCGTCTTTTATCCCATTTCCCCGCAGTTGCAAACATGCGGAGCTCCACAAATCTGTTTCAACAATGCAATCCTAGCAGGATCCCGTCTCGAAGATGTGGATCGTTCATGAGGGCTTTGGCGCCCGATGGCCGTTGCATGCCACAACGTGTGGGGTGCACCCACTCCACCCACTGCTTACGCGTCATGGATGTGCGGCTGGCGACCTCGAAAGGGCTATTTGTGTCTCCCATGAATATGCACCTAACAAAGAACAGCGCTTCAATTACCCGAGTCCTCCGCGTACGACTCAATCATATCACGACATAAACACATATGAAGTTAGGTATTGGGTCGCTCGAGATAGATATGATTCCGGAGCTGCGCTGCGTCTGCGGGGAACTCGGCCGAGCTCACATAGATAGCGAGGCCACGCTATGAACCGTGCCGGAGTGGCGATCATGGTTCTGGGCTATTTTTCAGATAGAGTAAGGTTCTATATATATGCACTTTGAGTTGATGACTGGGTGTTAGAGAAGAGTGTCGTGGCATACAAAGTAGTGAACCAACACTTGATTCTCAAATAGTTGAATGGAAGAGAAATAAAAGACTTGAGTGCAGATGTCTTAAAATACTCCGTAGATGCTATGAGGCTCTATTGATATCTCACTTTAGCCACTCTTTCAGTTCATTGTGAATACCTAGGATGCTACAGTGTGGCGCAGCATATATACGGTGTACGACTATGCAATCCACCTGAAATTTTCAAAGCTTCAATAGTAGTAAATTTGGGAGTCAACTACAACTTTTTAGTTTTGCCGGCGGGCTTCGAAGCGAAGGCTTGGACGTACTCTACCTGTCGTATGCCCGTTCGGAGTTCACTATCTCTCGCGGACTAGCCTTTGCGTGGCCGTGACAGGTTAAACCAATCTCCTGTCAACGAGCAAAAGCGGAAAGGGCGGATCCTTCCTTCCTGGTAAAAAAAAAGGCCCTGCCTGAGCTTCCCGGGGGCTGAAATGCGCAATTCCAAAAAAATAAGGCGCCAAGCTGGCAACCATTTCGACTAGAGGGCGGCAACTTCAACCAGCTTCCCTTTCCTCTCTCGTAGTCCTCCTCGTTATCGCGCGTCTTCGCTACTGAGCTCTTTCGTTTTTCTATTATTTCGGCATTCCCTTTTTCTTTCCTCAATACGTCGCTCGCTCATAATAATCCACCACGGCTCGCTCACGGATAACAACGTTAGGATGGGGGGACATCACAAATGTGAGCTTGCCTTCGCTGCTTGGCTGTTAGGTCATTACAGGCACTGACGAATTTTGACTACAGACGGCGTCATACTCGACGCTGGCTCGAGCGGGACTCGAATACACATTTACAACTGGGATGATCCAGCACATGCACGCAAGAAAGCCTCGAATAAAGAACTTACCAGCCTCCCGGCCATTCGGACGAAAAAGAAGTGGACAAAGAAGGTGAAGCCTGGTTAGTTACCTGGCCTAGATATTGAAAGAGGATACCTCTTCTAACGGTCAAGCTGTGTAGGTATCTCGACATTCCATAACAAACCAGCCGACGTTGGCCCTGAGTACCTCGAGTCGCTGTTCGCACACGCCCTTGAACAAATCCCAGCCGAGTATGTTGCAGAAACACCGTTGTTCCTGCTGGCTACCGCGGGAATGCGGCTACTGCCGGACGCGGAACGGAAACGACTACTGGGCGAGATCTGCACATACGCACGGAAGAATACACAGTTTCGCCTGCCGGATTGTAGCCTGCACATACAGGTGATTCCTGGCGAGACGGAAGGATTGTATGGGTGGATTGCGGCAAACTACCTTCTCGGTGGATTTGACGACCCGCAGAAGCATGACCACGGCAAGCACGGCCACCATACGTATGGGTTCTTGGATATGGGGGGCGCTTCTGCACAGATCGCCTTTGCGCCGAATGCGACAGAAGCGGACAAACATGCCAATGACTTGAATCTGCTACGCTTGCGGAGATTGAATGGGGAGGACATCGACTACCGGGTATTCGTTACGACTTGGTTGGGATTTGGGGTCAACGAAGCGAGGAAGCGTTACGTACACCGGATGGTAGAGGCTAGTGGCGCAGAAGGTGTCGAGGAAATTCCCGACCCTTGTCTGCCAAAAGGACTACGGGCAACTCTTGATGGGAAAGAGATTGAGGATTTGAAGAAGTTGAAGAAGAAGGAAGTACATCTCATTGGTACGGGGTTGTTTTCAGAATGCGAACGACAAGTGTACCCACTTCTTGATAAGGACAAGCCTTGTGAAGATACACCTTGTCTACTCAATGGACAGCATGTCCCTGCCATTGACTTTGATATCAACCACTTTGTTGGTGTTTCAGAGTATTGGCATACAACACATGAGATCTTTGAGAAGGACAATGTCCAGAAGGCTTATGACTTTGCGACTTACCAGAAGCGGGTTAAGGAATTCTGTGAGCAGGACTGGAACCAGATCGAAGCCGGTGTAGGAAAGAAGCAGTGGGGGAAGAAAATCGATGCAGAAAAAGCTATGGAATTATGCTTTAAGTCATCATGGATCATTAACGTACTTCACGATGGCATTGGGATTCCACGCGTGGGCATTGAAAGCACTGGTAAAAGTACCCACAACGGCACGGAGGAGGTGGTCGACGCAGCCCGGGAGAAAGGATTTCTAGAGCCCTTTCAGGCTGTCGACAAAATAGGCGATGTTGAGGTATCTTGGACGCTTGGGCGTATGGTTCTTTATGCATCCTCGCAGGTCCCACCTGCAGTTGTCAACGGGAAGACAGTACTGCCCGTAGGTTTTGGGAAGAATGTGGACGTCAAAGCTGGAATCCCCAAGGATTTCGAATTTGGCGGCAGTGGTCCTCCAGGCATCAGCAAGACACCATCCATCCCCACCGGCCCCATCGCCAACCCCATCGCCAACAACAACTATTCGGCACCGGAAGGAGATCACTGGCACGACACACTCTGGCGCGAGGGTGACAAAGCTCCACGGCGGATCCCCGGGATCATACTCTTCCTGGTAATATTCGGCTTTGCAGCGCTTCTCTTGATCGGCCGTGAGCGCCGCCGCAAACTCCTCCGCCTCTGCACTCTACCAGGCTCTAAAAGCCGGCGGCGCAAGATCGTCGGCAGCGCTGGCGTCGTGACATACGAGCGTGTCCTCGAAGAGGGCGCCGACGCTAGCGGCAGCAGCAGCCCCCGATTCGAACTCGGTAGCTTTGACGAGGATGAGGGCTGGGACCGCCCCAAGCTTAAGGGTGGCCTTCTGTACGATCCGCACGAGTCCGGGTCTGCCAGTAGTCGTGGCGGCTTTGGTCTCGGTGCGCGCACAGAGAGCCGGGAGCGCCTCGCAAGCAGCATGAGTCGGGATGTTAGCCCTGAGCGCAGCAATGCCCGGGCTCGCAGTCCGCTGCCCCCGCGGAAATAACTTCTTTTTATATAGTTTATTATGGATAGGTTTTGTCTCTGTTTTTTTAAGGTTTTCTTTTCTTTTTCTTCAGAGGCGATAGGGTGTTCCTGTGCTTTTACTTCGTATATAACTTTTGTTTTTCCACACTTCCATTCTGATGACCAACAAGCACGCGGACGATTCAAAAAAGCTGGGATCATGGAGTTTTACTATTTTTCTGTTTTTGAAATTACGTTGTATAGAGTTTGATGGCATGCATGGGAAGATCAAATCGAATTGAATATTGAAGATTTTTTTCGCACATGTGATCCGAATCTCAGTGCTGAAATTGCTGGGGCTGGGGTGCGGTTGGCCATGGACAAGGCAACATGCAGACGGTAAGCTCATCTCACTTCGCATGCACCTGCAAGAGTCGATCGTAATCAACTGTAATTGCAGGTGTAGTGAGATAAGAGCCCTGCAATTGTAATACAGACTGGGACATTCAGCCCTAGCCCGGCAGGCAGTGTTCTTTATCAGTGGCCACCTGCATGGATCAAGAACCCGTGTGCAGCAGTAGGCCGCTGCGCAGAAGTACTTTCGCTGTTGCTGTGTAGAGTGCCTACAAGAAACCCAGCCCGTCTGATGTCCTGCTGCTGACCGGATCGTATGCCGGTGAGCACGCGAGATGGACCAGGGATCAGGGGATGTCACTCGTCCATGTGGTGTTAGGTTACATCAGCTTAGCAGAGAGTTTGATTAAGGTTGGAAG
The DNA here is from genome assembly GCA_024516215.1 of Geopyxis carbonaria. Classification (NCBI taxonomy): domain Eukaryota; kingdom Fungi; phylum Ascomycota; class Pezizomycetes; order Pezizales; family Tarzettaceae; genus Geopyxis; species Geopyxis carbonaria. The sequence goes on along the minus strand of JAJJXG010000013.1, from coordinate 561,871 downwards.
GTTTATTACCATGCACGAGGAGTGGATATTCTTTAAGATAGATGATGTTCTCTGTAATGTTGGTGTAAGCTGAGAGGAGCTGGGAATAACCTGAAGTTTAGATCAGGGCTAGTCTGGCGAGGGAGTAGGAGCGGGCGAGGAGCGGCGGTGATCCGGCGGCGACAGCGGTCAGTGGTCGGCGGTCGGCGGTCGCCGGCGAGACTGTGATGTAGCACAAGGTTAGAACGCCGCAACAAATCACCAAGGATAATCAGCGCCGGAAAATTTCACAAAGAAATTGGAGCTCGGTAGGTGTCGTTGTGGCTGGTGCGGGTGGTAGCAAACTTGGAATGGAAGATGCTCAAGCCAGCATCGTTATCGACACCCATCACCGCCATCACAGCCATCGCCGACATCGCCGCTAGCTTCACCCCAAAAAAGTAGACCGTGTACGCAACATTACCCCTTATCAATCACCACGCAAGATGTAAGATCGGATATCCTTCCCCGGCGAGGCGACTTGATGTGGCGTCTGAAACTTAAAACGTCATGAAATCTAGCTACAGACGAAGGGGCATATATCCAAGAAAAATCACGGTTTCAAGTTGGCAATTTAATTATTCCACAACTATCTAACTGCAAACTCTAAAACTACTATTCGTTATAGAACCATGCTACTATTCCGAGCCATGATTGAAATGCAGCTTGCTTCTTGACAGCTCCCATTGAAATGCATCTTGTGAACTTTTGGAAATTCATCTTGATAGCTCTTGTAAACCGTGATATGGCATTCGAATCTGCTGAAATTTTGTTGGCGGATATATACAACACCTGAAGCAGAGAAGCCGTTGGATTCAGGTATATCTGGAATTGTATTGACAGACTACAAAAACTAAACATGAGCATTACAGACTCCGAGTTAAGGAGACTCAGAACCCAGTCGCCGCACGCTGGAGATAGCCATGAAGGCCAGGCAATCGATCACCTTGCAATGGTCAGAGGTCGCGATAAAGATGATTATCTGGAAAACCAAATGAAGGAGCGACTGCGTAAATTTGTCGCACGGCCAGAATTCAAGCCTTCCACCTTTGGTATAGAGCTAGAGGGGTTTACCTGCCGGGTGACCGAAAAGCACGATCACCAACCGCCGCGCTTGACCAGACCACATGAAAAGCAACCCCCCTTCGGTCAATGTGTTTGGAAAGACCTCAAGACTCACCTAGAGGAAAAGACTCCTAATAAGTATACCGTACACGAGGCAGACGATACCAGCGTGGTCGAAGATCCCACCTATTCTAAGTGGACGATTATACAAGACGGCAGCATCTGGTACAAGAAAAAGGAAATCACCAAGCTTCTTCCCGAAAGGTATAAACCGGAAGGCACCGTATGGGAAAAGGTCAAGAACGTGCATACCATATTAACGAGCCCACAGTTTCCTGACATTATGGTGGAGCATACTGAGGTGGAGATGAATAGTCCGATTCTAGACCTGGTTAATCTCGACGAGAGCATAACCCAAATTAAGAATCATGTCAACCAGTTAAGGTTCAGCGATCAGTTCTATACATCGTACAACAAAACCTGCGGTATACATGTGCACATTGGCTGCGGATTGGGAAACATATTCATGCTCTCGATGCTAAAGCGCATCGCTCTGGTGTGCGTGATATGTGAATATGGCATGGACCAGTTATTTGCTAGGCATCGCTACCTGAACGGGCCCTATAACAGCAGCAGCCGCCGCCGCTACATTTTCGGGTCGATTGAGAAACGGGAAAATGACAAGAAGCCAAAGTGGTACCCAATGAAGGTGGCCGAAATCTACAATCTAATCAACGGGTGTAAGTCTACATTTGAGCTGTGCCAGAGAGTTTACGGAAGCCGCGTATCTTTTAGGAACCTCGACCAAAAGGGCACAATTGAGTTCCGCGAGCACGAGATGACGCTAGATGCGATAGCTATCGAGATGTATATTCGCCTGATGGCTGCAATGATGAATACAATTGCGAATGCCACGGATGCTGAATTGAAGAAGAAGCTGCTTGACCCGTTTGGCGATGGGTCGGAGTATCAATGGCCACGGGATCGTGAAACTGATTATGAGGATGAGAGACTACTCGATCACAATTCGCTGGTACAGTTTCTGAAACACTTCGTCGGCATTCCAGATATTGAGAACTACTACAGAGGGAAAGCAGAAAACAACGCCGTAAAAGAAAAAGAAAGAGCGTTATATCTGGTTGCGAAAAGAAGGCTCAAAACGCTTCAAAGGAAATTATTATCTAGATCAACGCGGCATTACAACAGCGGGTCTTCCGACAGCGAGTCTTCCGACAGCGAGTTTTACAGCAGCAATTCTGGAGAATCTTCTAGTGTTCAATCGGATACTTTACATTTTCGGCAAGCGCGGCTTGACGCTATAAATCGCTACAATGTACTGAAGGAGCAGATGAGAATTGCAAATACCCAGAAAAGAGAGACCCCCGAGAGAGAAAGATCGTTGACTGATGAAAAGTCAGTGAAGGACATTGAAGAGACAGCCAGCTCGACTCAGCCTTTCGACCCACGTCCTGCAAAACCACCTCTCCCCAGTACACCACAGAAATACCCACCGCCCCGCTCCGGTCCCATGCAATGCGCCTCCCGCGGCACTAATCCGCTGCCAAACTTCAAATCAGGAGAGATTGTCAAGCTGGTCTGCAGGATTTTTAACGGATTTGATAAGGTCGAGATGGAGGCATTTCTAGATGAGATTGGAATGCCTGCTTCAGAACTGCATACAGCACCCAGAAAGAGGCGCCGTGTGGGCAGGGGTCCGAGATGAGGTGGGCTATGAGTGAAGCTGATGCACACAAGTAAAGTATAAACATAACACGGGAATTTGATTATTACGTTTTGGAATTTCATACAGAATATATAGATCTAAAGCAATACTAGTATACTACAGTCTCAATATTGATAATGTGCAAAGTAATAGTTCGCACTCTCTTGGTGTAAAGCTGTACTGGGCCTTTTGTGTGGCCGCTCTGTAGTACGGTTTGTGGGGTGAACCGTTAGAGTTGCCAGCTCGACCATTTTCTTCAAAAGCCCCGGCAGCGGCACACTGCCCGGTAAAGTCCAACTACCATGAAAGAAATCCATGGCAAGTGACACCCCATGACCCGCCACGAACTCTATCATCTACTCCACCTCAATCTCATCATCCAACCCTGCAAAAAACCTCACCACCGCACCACCAACCACATCCCCATCATGCTCCAACTCACTCTTCTCCTTCGCCCTCTCCGTTTCCTCGCTTCCCTTCTCCAGCGTGCCCTGTTTCTCATGCTGCTCAATACTCTCCCTCACCATGGCCTCATCATACCCCAGATGCCCCTGGCTCGTTAGTATACGCCTACAGGCGTATAGGCCTTGTACTTCGCAGTCTTTACTACTCCCCCACACCGCCACCCGCCTCTTTTCCTTCCCGCTGTCGACCTTGCTGGTGTCGACCGGCGCCGTGACAACGTGGTCCTGGTGCATCATATGCAGCCCAATCTGCTCAGCATCAAACAGCCGCTGTCCAATGGGTGAAAGCTTGATCTCCGTGTACGCCAGCTCCCACGTCTCGGGATGCCGGTCTACGTGCCCGCCGAGCAGGCGCGAGAGGATCTGGTGGCCGAAACACACTCCCGAGAAGCGCAGGTGGGGATGCGCCTGCCATGCGTCGCGCAGCCAGGCAAGGAGCGCCCGGATCCATGGGGCGTTGTCGTGCGCGTCATGTTTCGAGCCGGTGATGAGCACGCCGGTGTATTTGTCGAGTGAGGAGATGTCGGGGAGCTCAGGGTGGGATTCGACGGATGGATCCGAGTCCGGGCCGACCACGTAGCACGGAGTTAGAGACACAGATATGGGGGGATTTTGTGTGGTGCCGCAGCGCGTGAGCAGCTTATGGAAAGCGGACGACGGCCGATCGTGGTCGGAGCGGTCGGGCACGGGGAGGGTGTCGGTTTCGAGGAGGAGGATGGATAGATGTCTAGACATTTTGGATTTGTATGGGGCACAACAATGGGCGCCATAATTGCTTTTATATGTATGCGATTGAGTCGGAATGTATCATGATGACGACTGGCGTCGAAAAGCGGCCTTGGCGGGGGCGGGCGGGCGGGCTAGTGGCATGGCGGCGAGGCCGTGCAGGTTCCAAGGACACGGGTCGTGGATTTATCAGCAGTGCATCATGACAAGCCAAACACCAAGGGAATTTGTTCTTTGGTAGCAGGACGGCAGAAGGAAGTCCTGCTGTTGGCGGTGTGGCGTCAATTGTCCATTCGAACTAGTTGAAAGGCTTGGGGTTTGTCTCAAAAGCTCCACTTCGATTTGCTGTATAGCGGGATCCGGGAGGCAGTGTCTGATACTCCGAACTTACTCGAATCGATTAGAAATTTCTCAGGGTCAACTCCCCTCTTTTAGTCTCGTACCAAGCCGGCGGTGTCATTAGGGGGATTTAGCAAAAACTTCAGGGCACTGTGATCCAGCCTGTTGCTATGAGAAAACCCGAAGGGTTGCTTTTAGTTCTCGAGGAGATTTAGCAACTTTAGGGTCAGGTTACGTTCCAAGGCGCGGCACACCTCTGTAGTCTGTGAGCTAGATCACATACTAAAGTACAAAGCGTTAGAGCAAATACACTAAAGGACGCGCCTTTCCTAATTCAACTGGAATACCAGACGATAGTGCCCTGAGAACTCGAGGCATCTTAAGGGGAGGATTAGCGTCTGGGATCTCGACGTTGTGACTCTGGAACTTACCGGTGACCGAATAGCATATCAACACCCAGAAGTCCCTCCCTGAAGTGTTTGCTAAATCCCCCTATTGCTCGTACATCGCTGGAAGGAGGAACGGCGAATCAACTTCATCACCGACTGGCCTTACCTCTCTTTATATGAAAGCACCTTGAACCGAAAAGTGTAGAGTACTCTACTCTGTTGGCGCCACGTGGACGTGGCGCACCCTTAGTCACCAGCCTGAGCTCAAACACTGTTTGCTCCAGAGTCCGAGCTCGCTCTTCTGTAACTTACACATCAAATCTATACATCGATCCGTGCTTGCCTCTAACATACTCTACAACCATCCGAAGCTTGATCTCTGTAGATTAGTGTACGGGTCCACGGCACCAGGTGAATGAATAAAATTTAGGTATTGGCTGTGCCCTGAAAGTATGTGGACCCGGTGGGGCGCCGTTATTGACGTCGTGATTCCCTATATCTCAAGATCTACCCTAGGCGCGGCCGCTAAATTTTAGCCAAGGACCCCTACGAAAGATACGATTGTCTAGTATCGATTCGATCCCTGCTGGAAATAGCCGTTTGCTGACAGAAAAACCTTGGGGGTGGTCATGTAAAACATCTTTTTAGAGGATATTTAGAACCAATACGTTAGAACAGAGAGGGTGGCAAGTGTAGGCAAACATGCAGCAAGCATACAAGTCAACACCGGCCAACTATCAACCATAAAATTATCGATTAGTAGATCATGAAATATCTAAGTATGTATGAATGTAATCAATCGTTAAATACAGGCGTGGGTCGGTGTAATGTGCAGATAAATCATCAAACTCGGACATCAAAAAGAGCTCTCTCGCTCTAGGTAATCTTCATTTCCCCCGTCTTCTCGACCACCTCTTCCGCCTTCCTGTCCGCCTCCTTCTCCTCCTCCTCATCACAATCTGCCTCATTCTCGACCCTGGTGCCCTGACACCCCTCTTCCACCTCCTTCACAAGACTCTCAATAAACTCCCCATCACTCCCCACAAGCGTAATCGTGTTACGCCCCTTCCCCCACCTCGGATAACTCCCGACCTTCACTCCTCTCTCTGTGACCTTCTCCTGCAGAGCCGTCAAGAACCCAGCAACCTCACTCTCCGGTAGCGGTGTGCTAATCAGCACCCTCACGCTCTTACGGCCACTATCTAGCCTCCCATCCTTCTCCAGCAGCGGCCGCAAGCCATCAAGGAGTTGTGTAAAGATGCTCGGCACACCGGGTAGGATGTGTACATTGTGGTTGACGACCGCGATGGGGACCCACATGTCGTCTGCAACATAAAGCACGCGACAAGACGGGCCAGTCGGGAGCTGTGCCATCCGCAACCGTGCTGTTAGGGCGACGGATGGAGTGTCCCAGTCAAAGTCTGCTATCTGTCCGGGGCGCCGTTTGGCGAGGCGACGCATGCGAGTGGCTGTTTCGTCGTGGAGAGCAAGGGGCGAGGAGAAGGCTTTGGCGAGAGAGGGGTAGGTTATGTCGTCGTGTGTCTGCGATGTACTTTAGTTACAGGAAGAAGGGAGAAGGTAGGGGAGAGTTACTGGGCCGATGCCACCAGAAGTTACAATGAAGTCGTAGTTCGCAGACATGCGGCGTGCAGCCTCAATGATCTCGCTCTCATCATCGGCGATGACCTCAATACGCTTTAAGTCTATCCCCAGGCTGAAGCAATATTTCGCAAAGTACGCAGAGTTGGTATCGACTGTCTGGCGCGTCCATTAGTTGGCCGTCCTGGGTAGCAAAGCTCGGGGGTGTAGACTAACTTTGCCATTAAGCACCTCGTCGCCTATGATGAGACAAGCGGCGGTGCGGATGGGGCGCTTGAACGGATCTGTGATGCTAGATGTCATGATGGGCTTGGAGAGGTGTTTTGAGATTTGCGAGAGACGAGAGAACATTAAGGTGTGTAGGTCGGTCTGGCGGGGAAGAGAGGGTGCACCACACTGGCACGCGATTCTGATGGGGGCCTGAAGCTGTGATGTGGGGGATGCTTACCGGGATGCTGCTGATCGGGCGGCACATGCCGTGCCGTAAGGGGTGAGGGAGTGACGTAAGAAGGTAGGCGACTGAATGAACTCAAAACCATGGAACATCTACACTTCGGGGTATAACATTACAAAAATTCACATACACTGGGGAATCTAGAAGTTCGTGGTTGTTGAATTCGGGAAGTGATGCACAATGGCATGTTTCGGCACGTTTCGCATCCGACATATCACTCGGGCCAGTGACCAGACTTCGTCAGGGTACAAACAACTCACTCCCTGCATGAAGAAAGGCCTGGGCCCAGATTAGATACCAATTACTGATCTCTCTGTTCTGTTTGGGGAGCTTGTATTCTGGTTGCGTTACCTCATATATTCAGATATCGTATGTTGTCAGAATTTGCATTCCAAATCCGCCTGCCTTTGCATACCTACCTCGTCTCCCTTCTCCACAGCAGCCCTATCCTTATTGGCCCTTCGGCCAACGTGCCGGCCGCACTCGGGCCGCAGTCCATTTCCGGCGCTTACATGCCAACGGTCCGGGCCTCGACGGGAGGCGACAGCAAGGCTTAGGGTAGAGATATGGACGGCCCGGTGAGCACAGAACATCGTGATTGGCGTTGAGTTTGATGTTGACGATGGGTTAGAAAGGGCATCCTTCCTAACTCATCCAGCGGTGAGCTGTGTTCAGCTGAAACATTGATAAAACTGAGTCAAGTGGTTTTTGACAAGCAAAACGGCCCTGTGATTGTTGGTACACACGGTTATGGGAAAAAGCAGAAAATATTGACCGAGATTACAGCAATGGGATTAACTAGGGGTCTACGGCCGGCGATAGAGTAGAGGCAGTCCGGTTGAGTGGACTAACTAGAAGCCCTCAATGCGATTGAGACAACTAGATCAAGTATTCTAGAAGAAGGAACAAAATTTAGTGTGCGGTACCAAGAACGTATGGAAAACTTCTCGTGATAGATGTTAGGAGAATCCCAATCTAGACGACAACGGCTGTACTCGTACAACAAAAACATCGGACTTCCAATAGGGAATTCAATAAGAAACATATGGTGATTGTATCTTTAGATACACAACCCCCCTTTACCCGATTCTTATGATATTTCCATCCTCATTCCTAAGATGTGCACTCCCCAGGATGTCCCACCTCATTGAAAGCATCAGCCACACCCTAAAATCTCCTACACAATACCTAATTCATCGCGGCTAGTGAAATATTCTCCCCCATTCGGCTTCTTTAATAGCGTCAGCCCACAATCATGGCATGTCTTAAACACTTTAGTGCGCTCCCTTGCTTCCCGCTTCAACATATGCATGTATGCACGCCGGTGTCATGATCATGACATTATTTGGGATGTTCTTGGCTAGGAAACCGTAATAGGCCAATCATAGCAGCTGCCTATGATGGATCTGGGGTTGGCCTCGATCGCGGTAATCGATTGACCTCCTTGCTCGCGAGTCGCGGGGCGTGGTGCGGAGCGCGCGGAGAGTGGATATCACGGGGATACGCGTGCTAGTGGACGCGTAAAGTATCGCGCTGGTTATTGGGTCGTTTTCGATTTTTGAACTAGGGCGGCGAACAGAACCGGTGATGCTCTAAGGCTTGATATTGGGACTCCGGGACTGGGGGGTGAGGAAGGCTAAGAATCGGAACGGAGGATAGGGGGTTGAAATTGAAAGACATTCTGGTAGATTTTGGTGGTTTGCCTAACGTGGTTCGCAAAAAAGACTGGTGGATTAATAGATCAATTTTATAGACTACGATTAACGGCAGTCGGGAATTAATTGATCGACATATCCACTTGGGCGTAGGTGCACGTAGTGGATTTCCATCGCGATCCACGAATGTAGGTATTCTTATTAGTGAAATTACAACATCTTCCGTTACAACGCAGGCTAGTACATCAATCAGTGACTACAATTACTTACACTGTTGCTATGATAGAGCAAATTCAAAATTTGTTACTGGAGAGATCTGTGGGTTCATGTGTAGCTAAAAAGTGCACTTTTTCCATACGTAAAAATGAATTAGACTGAACAGAGGACTATATTCTTAAATTTAAGAAACTAAAGATACAATATGATACCTCCAACCCACAGTGTAGGCACATATTCAACTACTTTAATACAACTCACATGTTACTACTGCGACGGCTCCCATAAACAAAGATAACTCCCAATCCACCATGAATTGAAAAATGAAAAAGTACAAGCTGCAGTGATGCATTGTGGAACATCTAAATTTCCCAAACTATCGCCTCCAAAAAATGCCTAGCCAGAATTGTAGAAGGAAAAACGAACTTTTGAGTAAAACTTATGTAGAGTGTATGATATAAAAAAAAGACTGTGCCTATGTGATATTTCTTCCAAAACTGTTGCTTCCTGCCTTCCCCCAACCAGGGAATCCTTGATTCTTTGTACCGCGTCGCTATTGTATACATGCTGATAAAACCGGTACATCTACATTTTTAACTCATGTTGAATATCGCGAGGTTGGCACAAGTAGACTTAGAAAGCCTTCTCCATGCTGCTGTGTGATCGTGCGTGGTGCGTGTAGTGTGTCTGCAACGGCCGGCGAACTCTGTCCAGTTCTTCGCAGTAAATCAATCCCGTCTTTGTTGCATTGATGACAGCATCAGGTATGGGGAAAGGCGGCGCAGAGTTGGGATAGCCCTCCGGGTAAGGAAATGGGTACCCTATTGCCAACGACGAGGGTAGAACACCAGGGTTTCGGTAACTTTTAGTAGGCCAGCTCTATTTTCGAGTCAGTTTTGCTTATCAGAATGTTGGCAGGGATGAGGTCTATCATACAATGTGAACAATTTCGTTACCGGTGCATTGTTGGACCGGTTCGACCTCCTCTTGTCTTGATGACATACAACCCATTGTTATGATGTGGAGCGAAAGAAGGAGTTTGTTTGTTATTGTACAGGAAGTGTGTATTCCGTGTGTTGTGAGCAAAAAAGTAGGAAGGTAAACACAATAAGTAGGTTCTTTAATGCTAGAATGCTAAAAAATGAAGAGGGTGAGAATGGCGGGTTGGTAAAGAATGTGTAGAATTTGTCTAAGAACGAAGGTGGTATCCGCGCTGATAACGAAAGTTATTGGAAGGCTGTTGAAAAGGAATGTACTGGTCGCGGAAGTTGCAGATGCTATAGCGATGCACGAAGAATGAAAGGAATATCTGCCAGTATTTATGTCGGCACCGAACATGGTGGCTACAGGGATTTGTTCTTCCAGAGGAATAAAGAAAGTTGTACGGTGCTCCCGGAGAGCAAGGGCGATACAGGGTGTTGGGACGGTGCTGTCGATGTCTCCTCCCGGCGCTCGGAGTTCGTGCTCTTTTTCGATGTGGGATTTGAACAGTGTCGATCATCCTCCCGGCTACGCTGAGGAGGACAAGAGGCGACTCGGATTGTCACTGTGGACAACCCCTTGCTTCATGCTGGAATGCGAGACGCACTCGGGTGCTTACCTGTTTATAGGGGGGAGTGGCTGGTGAGTTCATGCAGTTATCTCAATGAGTATGGAAGCATACTTCTTGCTTCGTGCAGATATGAACAAGAAAGGCTCGTCTCCATGGTGTCGGTTGAATCACGGGGTTGCTTTGTGCACTGCTCTTCAAAAATATGCTTGCACCCAAGACCCGAATGACCAAGCCCTCAAACCGTCGAATGGTTATGATTAACTCTAAGATCTGCAAGTCTAGAAGGTTTATTCCGTGGTTTGAAAAGCTGTTGACATCGTGGTTCACAATAAACTCACAACAACCTCATGCAAGTGTAAGACATGCCCCCACACCCCTTGATTCACTAAATTCAAGACAACTTGAAGAGTTTTTGTCTGCCTAAATATTATTTATCTTTACGATATTTCATGTTGTTGTCAAAATAGTACTTAATTATGTTAATTCATATTATCAATGCTGAACGGCTTATATCATGGGAGTTACCGGATCAAGACGCGGCCTGTAAAATGATACAAACAAGTAATTTTCTATGCACCTTAGCGTGACTAGAGTATATAATCTACTCCTGCGTGTAGTAAATCTACACATGAATGAACGAAACACAACATTCTTGAGGGTAATTCTCACGGAAAACCGGGAATTCCAGAGCGTAAAGAGGGGTATAGAGGGTTAACCCCTAGCTAGTTTTGTCTACGGAGCACCACTTCTAAAAGTGCTGCAATCCCTTGATAATCAACTTCTAAGGGGCTGCATTCTCAACAGGTACTGGCCACTCATATCGCCAACTTCCCATGATAACTAGTTTGCAAGAATGTGGAATACTGGCTGATAGATACAATTATTTTCACAGGGCTCAACACGGGGGATACCATAGTAGACTCGCATCTGTGTATCCCCATGTATGATCGACGACAAGGAATGTTTGCGTGTGATGTTGGACGGGAAGAGCTCACGATTCGTGCGATCCAGGCGAAAACAAACTTTGCAAGCGGTCGTGTCCTTGCATGCAGTTGTCCTTTCTTGGGTGCCTGAAATGTACTGTTATAAATTTGTGCAACATAATTACCTGTAGATACCGAAAAGAAATGACACCCGAGAATCCGGGTTATTGATTTATCATCCCGAGATTTCCAGGAAAACCTATTTGTCAAACAATCCAGAACTGGGGTCCAAACTTCAAGCATCCTTGTGGGCGTTGTGATAGTTGGTGCAGTTAACTGAATCATGATCATTGAAATAAATATAAACAATAAGATTTCTCCAAATATAATTAAGGGTTTTGACGTTTTAATATGCTGTGAGTTTTAGGCGGTTGACCGTGAACTCTACAGCTGGGTGGCACGATAGGCTAATCTCCTTAAAGTTTCTTTCCACACTTAAGAACGCCTCATAATTAATTTTGACCCTATTACAGAGTTCATAGATACTTATTAGCTCCTTTACTTTAATTCTTCTAGGCGACAGGTGGTATTACCTATAACATGTCATGTAGAGAGCTCTTTTTTCTCAATGCTTATCTTGGACCTGTGTGGGTCCGTTCCGCAGACAAAAACGGTAGGTTGGTTCGGTTTTTAGGTTATTTTGTGACTTATAAAATGTGATGCATCTTATAATAATACCGGCCAACGAAGAAGTAATGTTGTAGACAATATCTTTTGCCCAAGTCAGAACTGTTCAATATGTTATGTAAATTCTAGTGGCTGTGATTATGAACTTTAGCTACAATATAACCAGCTTCAGTGAAATTCAATGTGCGTCTGTATAAACGAAGAGCACCATTTTCCAATGTCGTGCGTGACTGGCTAGTCGCTACACCACCATAAAAGCAGAAAAAAACAACAACATACTGTTCCAATTTGTAACCACACCGCCGATTCCATATCGGAGGCTCGCCCGTAAAGAGTCAGGGAATCTATCGAGTCTATCATTTGTCGTAGTGCGCGATCCTGGGGACAGACTACATCGAGTGCGAATAAGACACCGGCGAAATTTCATGCAGGAAAAAACCAAACTAGAACGTTACGCCAGCGATGTTTTCTGTTTTGTACTCCAGTGGCTTGAAAGTGGAATCATGAAATTGGAATCGACTCACTTCAAGTGTTCTCAAGAAGCCATAATGCAAGTTTCTTTTGTAAAAGGTGATGGTTGAAGTTGGGTTGCAGTCCAAAGTGGGCTGAGGGGGCCAATTGTTATGGGCACAAGAAAGATTAGTCTTGACCAACTTAAGGGCTTGGTCAGCTCACTTTTTCTGTTTTGGGTTCTAAAGAGAATAGGTAGGTGTACGTTGATCGCTTAGGCGTTTTTCTTTTGCCTGGAATTTACGGAGAAACCGGGGATTACAAGCTTGTCAGACATCTCAGGATGTTCGAGAATCGTTCTACTAGAAAACAAAACAAACGATATGAACTACTAACGAGTCCCCTGTGTCTCAGTGGCGTATGTAGTTATAAATCATGCTGTAGGCGCTTCCCACATATATTCCAAGTACGGGTGGCGTGAGTATTGATCTAGATCTTATTTATCCCCCTATTGGCTTTTTTAAAAGAGTCATTGCATGTTTGACGGTGGTTTCTAATTACCGCGTACAACGCCAAATAATTTGATACAGAGAAACCTAGCCTAGAACCAACCTTGTGTGATACCCAAAATAGTTTGTGACTGTATATAGCAGCCATTCTAGAGTTCTATACTATTTGCAATTCTCTGTCTTCAACGAAAAAGAGCGCTTTGAGCAGGTGAGTTTCCTCACAAATCTTTGCATAGCATGATGGCCGACATCAGAATTTCAAAGAAATCTTCCGCAAGCAATTAAGTATTGGGTTACATTATATTGCCACAAAGCGCTCCACCTAGAAGTATGTGGGAGTACAAGACATACACATCTACTTAGGATAGTTCTTGGTGTGAAAGCTCTTCAACTTCACAAAGGCCTCAAATCCGTATTTACTCAGGGTCACTCCTCTTCCGGAATCTTTCCAGCCTGTCCATGCCAGATCCGGGCTAGGATAATCACAGCGATTCACAAACACAGTACCAGCCTCAATCAGCTCAATCAGCTCCTCGCCACGGGCTACGTTCTTAGTCCACACACTAGCCGTGAGCCCAAACTCCGAATCATTCATCAAGCGAATGGCTTCATCATCGCTAGAAACCTTACACACAGGAATGATGGGCCCAAAGGTCTCCTCGGTCATCACCCTCATTTCGTGCGTGCAGTCGGCAAGCAGTTCTGGGGCAACGAAAGCTTCGCCTAGCTTCACACCTGCAGAAAAGACGTCTGGGGTGAGGCGACGAGCGCCCTTTCTTACCGCGTCTTCAACGTGAGTACCGATGGTATACGCGCTTTTGGCTGATACTACAGGACCAAGGTGTGTTTTAGGGTCCCATGGGTCGCCAAGTTTGTACCCTTCCAGCACTTTGACAACCTGCACTAGAAATTCGTCATAGATTTCTTCGTGGACATAAACTCGCTCAATCGAACAGCAACTCTGGCCTGAATTGAATACTGCGCCGTCTACAATTTCTTCGGCAGCCCACGCGACATCAACATCCGGGCGGACATAGGCAGGATCTTTGCCGCCGAGCTCCAAACCGACAGGGACTACACGTGAGGCAGCCGCCTTTTGAACCGCCAGACCACCGGCGACAGATCCAGTGAAGGCAATCGAGCGGATTTCTGGACGCGCAACAAGCTTCTCTAGCATAGGAATATTACCACAGTGGATAGTTTGTAGTACATTCTCGGGTAGACCTGCTTCGGCAAATATGGTGATCATGTCCTCCGCAATCGTGGGGGTCTGAGGCGAAGGTTTGAGAAGAAGAGTATTACCTGCTAGTAGAGCAGGGACGAGAGAATTGATGAGAATGAGATAAGGGTACTATTTGATAATAAATTTTAGAAATGGATCAAGTTTGAGCGACATAGGAATTACATACATTCCAAGCAAAAATGACCAGCACTGGTCCCAGTGGCTCCTTTCTGATGAATCTCTTAAAACCTTCCTCCTCTTCGCCTGGAGTGTCTTTCAGCACCTCTGACGAAACCTTAAGCAAGTACTCTCCTCGCTTCACTGCAGTAGCAACTTCCTTTGCTGTATACGCGATGGGACGGCCCATCTGATTAGTTATATCTTTAGCCAGTTCATCTTGTTTCTTTGTGAGCAATTCCAATGCCTTCTTGACAATCTCCTGGCGCTTTTCAAGTGGGTGGGTATGTCTAAAGGTGGCAAAGGCCTTCTGTGAGGCGGACAAAATTGGGGTAAAATCTGCCTCTGAAATTCCGGCCCGCTCGAGAATCGCCTTCCCCGTTATGGGGGATACCGTAGTAATTGTTTCGGTTGACATTGTGAGCTGGAGAGCGGTGAAAGGAGATTCAGGCAAGGAGGGGTGCTCTCACCCCACCGTGTTATCTTATCACCTAGCTCCAGCGATCTACAAGAGTTTAACTCCATTTAGCTCCAAGGATCAGGGATCCTGGTAAAGAGATGAAAACATTCATGATTCCTCCTGACCACCACTGAAAATTTATGTAAATTACACGAATTTCTTTTGCCAGGAATCAACAAGAACTTTAACCACCAAGAGTGATACTGCTTAGCTATAGATGCAAAGTTGCAAACCCTACCAATTTCCATCAGTCTCCATCACAGTTAGAGCATCAATCAATTGTAACTAAGATGTAGTAACAGAAAAGAAACAAAACTTTAGTAGTACATCGAAAATGAAACAAGAAATGGGTTCACGAATACACCTCCTAATTTACAAGTAATGTAGTCGTAGAAACACAGATATTGGGGAGGTACAATCAAATTTCATTTAAACGGTGATTTTTTGATAAGCAGCCCAATTTGGACAGATGTTGATGTGCTCTGAATACTGTGAAGCGGAGTAAGATTTTTGAAGTTCCTTGCGTTGATCATTAGGGGTATCTATACTAATTAGTGATATGATGAAGGTTTCGGGGTTTAAAGAACCGACTCTTCTTGATACGCCCTTCGCACCCTGCACAGTTGTACGCTACATGAACCTCGCCGGTTGACGGATCGATATAACTATTCATAAAGTCAATGGAATTTTCGTTTCTTGAATGGGGATCTATACTTGACGCGTATCGAAGCTGCCGCTCTGTATTCAAATCCCAACGGGACCGCATAATGGCTACTCAGCTTTGGGGGTCTTGGTTGAGATACAGACATCCTAAAGGGACTACTAGCCATGGGCAGCGCTATAGTAGCAAACTGCTCATCAACCTCGTGTGGAGCATCCTCGTCATTTAAATGACGATAAGGATCTTTTGATTTGTCTCCTTTGGAGGCCTGCCAAAGACGTAATCTGGCATTGTAAGATTCAATTTTCCGTTGATCGGCTTCATTAACTCTCTGCATCATTTCAACATAACCGCCGTGGATTCGCACGCCAACATTAAAAGCCCAGGTCTTAGAAGCGACGTAAAAGCTTCTAGCCGGACGACTTTGGATTGCTACCTTAGCTGTAGGAATTTGACGCAAGTTTCGGTCGTTGATCTTGTAAATATTACCAGCCACTGTGCGAACAACAACGTCGTATGAATTATGGTTCTCAAGACACCATTTACATGCACGTGACATGTTAGGTAAAAATAATAGATTACCAATTTCACCACACTAGTTTAAAATATTAGCAATATTTTACGAAAGTTACACATGAAATCAAACCGTATAGCATTGCCATTCAAAGAAAATGTCTACGACACGAATGTTGAAGAACCTTGAGACTCCAGTATCAACAATTGTTCTCATAACATTCACATTGGCTAAATGAGCTTGTGAAATCTTTTGGCGGTATGGGTGCATCTCCATTGAATTCTGACTAAAGTCATTTCAATTTCCCGAGAGCCTTGGCTAGGCTAACATACCTTTATCCACTTGCTGCATCTCAACAGATTGAAAAAGCTACTCAACGTCAAATTCCCAATAATCCTCATGAAGACTTCCAATGGAATTTCCCCAAAATCACCCGGTGGAGTATTGATTGATACAATAGTAGGTAATTGTCCAAATTTAGGTCGCTGAAAAAGTCGATCATTGACTATTGGGCCATCGATTCCGTAATTAACAAAAGCTGGCTTGCTTTGTGTTGATCCACGCCCACTCCAGGCGAACCATTCGTCCTTATGAAATTTTGCAAGCAAGGCTTGATTCTGTGAAATTGCGGGTGGAAGACGGAGGCTGTTATCATCCGTGTCCAACGGTACCTGGGGGGTTGGAGTTGGAGGCAAGAGCGACTGATCTTGCTGCCATTGATCTTGCGAAGAGGCTGAAACGGTGTTTCTATTGTGAGGTAAAGATTGAGGTGTGAGAAATTGATTCTGCCACTGAGGCGATCTATCAGTACCAGTAGACTGTGATTGCGGAGTAGCAGGTTGCTGGATAGTGGAATTATCCTGAGTAGTATTCGGCTGCCAAACTTGCTGATTGTCAGCGAGACCACTCCGTATGTGTGGATCGAGGTTCTGTTGCACGACTTTGGTAAGAGCGTTCTCCAAGTTCAAAGCGTACCAATTATCAGTCTCAGGGTGATAGTTGTTAGCCCAGCCTTGATTATCCAGATTAGTATTCTGAGGTGGTGTCATGAGATGACTCGAGGTCATATCTATAGAACTTTCATCTACAGAAATACCAGCAGGCGTTTGCTGTTCAACCTCATTGCTGGGTGGAAGTTGTTCTCCGATTTTGTTTGATCCAGGATCAGGAAAATCAAATTCATGGCTCGCCATTTGATTCAGAGAATTGACAAAGTGGCTTTTGAGATCCAACTGAGCTGTAAGATTGATTCGGAAACAACTCAACTCGGGGGAGAGGCAAGGTGGTCGAGCAAAGTTCAGTTTCGACCCTCGGGGTCGATTTTACGGGTTAGGGGTCAGACTCAACCCTAACCTATGTGGACCGACAAAACAAATCTAGGGACTAGGGGGACAACCGTTGTTTCGTTTTCTAATTAAGCGCCTCTATTAACACGGCAGCACGTAGCATTATAGAGTCACTGCATAATCACGGGATTTCCAATTAACAATAGAGCAGGCCAGCACACAGTTCTCTATTCATTTGTTACAGCTATTGCTACATATCACTAGCTTCTTCGGTGCATGACGCCAGCGCCAGCTTGATGACTTGGAAAAACGAGGGTATCTGCTACAATAACATTCTCCTTCCTTCCAGCTACAAAAACAACGACTTCTGCGATATCATCCGGTGTTAATGGATCACATCCCCTATCATATAGAGTTAGCGAGTGATCTACTTGGGTTTGGGCTTCAAGTATGGTTGAGTTACGCATAAACAGCATCCGCCTTACTCTTGTCCCCTCCAAAGCGAACTACCGAAAACTCTGTCTCAACCTGGCCAGGGTCAATCTCCATCACCCTAATACGAGTGGCTATAAGCTCTTTCCGAAGAGAGTCTGTGAAAGACCGAACTGCCGCTTTAGTGGCGCAGTAGATGGAGCCACCGGCGTAAGGTTCTCGTCCAGCAATTGATCCAATATTAATGATATCCCCCTTTCCACCATTGGCTTTGAAGAGGTTCACAACATGTTGTGTCAGCTATCCAGGACTGTGTATCAGCACTTCTTTCTACAAAAATATACGACTTCCGTACGTTTATCAGTCCATAGACATTCGTAGTCATCATGATGGAGATATCCTGCTCTGAAATCTCTCCGACTTTATCCACGCCCTTGACCAGGCCAGCATTATTGACGAGCACGTCAATGTCTTTCCACTCTTCGGGCAAGCTTCCTAAGAAGCCCCGCACTTCTTCTGGATTCGAAACGTCGAATTTCACCGGCAGAACCTTTGTCCGTCCCTTGCTCTCCTTGTCAATCTCGGCAGCTACCTCCTTCAACGTCTCCAGGCGGCGCGCCGTAAGGATTAGCTTGATTTCGGGCGAAGTACGCGAGAACTCAAAAGCGGTGGCCTTTCCAATTCCAGACGAGGCACCGGTAATCAGAATGGTTTTCCCAGAGAGGCGGGCCGCCATGGCGTTCATAGACATATTGCGAACAATTGGAGAGAAGAGACGTGCGGTGGAACGTGGACCCAGGAACGACAAAGGTTGGTGAAAGCGAACGAAGTTACGGAGCATATGTGGGGGTCTTTATTCCTGCAAGTCGTCCAATGTGCTTTGCTGACGCGTGATATAGAACTGCGGCTCTTGCTCGGATATGAATGACGTGCTGCTGTGCGGGGTTTTGGGCTTCGGCTGTTTGCCGAAGAAGCAGGGATTTCTTACGGATGAACTACAAAGTTTAGATAAGCTTTGGAAGAAGTCATCCCAAGCTGCCGAGATTCGGGAGCTATTATTGATGTTTCCTAGCATGAGTATCTGTGCACCAAGCTAAAGCTAAAGCATATACGGCTAGATACATAATTTCAATACAACGTCAAACTGGATTCACAAACAAACCTTAATGGCAAACAATGTACTTACCCGTTTAAAACATCGGTACGAGGTTGGGGCTAGAAGTGTTCGTCACGTTGCAAATAGGAAAACAGATGTGCTAGTAGTCTTATATTATGCACCAGACTAAGAAGTATGTAGAGATTTGCTATGATTACACAGCCTTGGAGATTATTAGACCCTTCTGAATTAACGAAAAGATACACGAGCTGTGATAAAAGGTGCAGAAAACTAACTAAATTTCTGTATTCATATGTCCTCGTACCTGCGGGGAGCACTGAGCGGTATCGCCCAAGCCATCGCAGGCACAATTTTCAGTTCTGAATCGACGAGTACTTGTTGCTCAAACAGTATGTAAATGAATCAAGGGGTGCATATTCTCTCTCTCTGTACATGAGCTTTGTATGTGTTTTTGTCATATTTACGACTTAAAAGCACACGCCTGTATCCAATATATACAAATCCAAGCCCTGAAAACCCAATGATGCGGAAACCCCGTAAATGCATGATATGAACAATGAAGAAAAATTAACTTTTATGGTGACAATTTCCGTACTTCGTTTCTATTTTTCAGCAACCATCAAAACATGTGCATGATATAATTTCGTAATTCAATTACTCCACGGCGGTAGAGTGGTGTTTCAGTCGTTCACTTTCTTTGGTTCTAAGGGTCGGGAGTTTAATTCCAAAGATAAGGGCAAATGTGATGAATGCGGTTATGATGCTGAAGAGGAAGCAGAATTTTAGAGACGAGTTATATGACATTACTACTTGCGCTTGTTGTGCGGGGTCCAAGTCAAAGACTGCGGTGACGCTGCTTCTAACTTTCTTGATAATCTCCTGTTTACCAGGACCGGTAATGTTTTGTTCTAGGAAGTAAAAGAGGCAATTCTGAAGAATCAAACTGCTAGTTGCAACGCCAAGAACATTTCCAAGACTCCGCATCATTATTAAAGTGCTAGTGGTTACTGCTTGGTCGGTTTGGCTGCTAGTGGCGAGAATGCTCATCAATCCGCTAGGGAGCGCCAGTCCCAGTCCTAGATTGCAAGGAATGAGAAAAAAAAAGAATAATAAGTCCGAGAAATCCGGTTGCATAAACGCGAGAATGATTGTGCCTGCAAGCATGATACCAGACCCTGCGTATAGCGTGTAGTCAAGGCGTCCGGTACGAGTGATAATTAATCCAGTTGAAACGGCACCAACAGTGCCAGCCAGCGATGGGATGAGAAGTCGTCCTCCTGCTTTGGTGGCACTTTCGAGGAGAACTGCCTGGAAATACAACGGAATGTTGAACCAAATCTAGTGATGTTAGGTCGAATACACTGTATGATTCCACATGAAGGTAACTGACCGAGTTGACCGTGAGCATCCCCATGAATCCATTCCAAACAAGATTTCCACGTGGTGAGCTTGTCAAGAGGGCAAGAGGCATGACAGGTGACTTTGCTTTTTTCTCTGTGCGCAACAGCATATTCACAAGAAAAAGTCCCAATACCAAAGCCGAAACGACCCTCCAGTCTGTCCATGGAAAGATGTTTCCACCAAGATTCATGCCTAAAATGATAAATGCAACACTAGTGGTCTATTTACCTAGTCAGCGCAAATATCTTGGGTGGATTTCGGGGTATTCACCAAATATACAGAGCCTGCAAAGTCAAAATCCCTGAAACGATCCCAAAGGCCAAGTCCCTCTTTCCTGCCAGCTGCAAGTGTAGGTTCCTGTTGATCCGGAATAGTAAATGCGCAGACAAATATGCAAAATATACCAAAGGGAACCTGTATCCCGAACTCCCACCGCCATCCAAGAACATCTGCAAGAAACCCTCCCAAAGCAGCGCCCAACGCTGATCCCATGCCGTAGAAAAGGTTATTGATACTTTGGTAAGTCCCTCGAATCTCGATAGGCAACATATCGCTTAGAACGATTGAGCCTTTGTAGTTTTAGTGATTCTGAGTTGTTTTTGGAGCAGGGGTATCCTTACCCATTGTTAACATTCCACCAGCTCCAAGGCCACAGACCGCCCTTGCGGCAATGAAGCTTTCGATGCTTTGCGCCAGGGCACACCAAATCGTGGCTACAGTAAACACAACACATGAGAACACATACGGAATCTTTCTCCCGGTTACGTCACTGACACGTCCATACAGAGGCTGGAAACTTGTCGAAGTCAAGAGAAAGGAAGTTGAAAGCCATGAAGCTAGTTCTGAGGCATGAAATGCAGAAGTGATTGATGTGTGAGTCGATGCCATAATTGTCGAGTCGAACGCAGCTACCTAAAAGATGCAGATTAGTTATTTTATTGCTTGTTACATCTTATATCGAGAGCTCGTGCGCACAAAGTTGGATACCATGATGCCTGTGTTTTTTCTTAGCCCTCAGAGTCTCTAGTTTGGATGTTTATATTTTCTCTCACCTGCAAATATCACCCAGAATGTACCCGATGATATACCCCCGTTCATAGTGTGCTGGCTTCCGCCCTCCACATTACTTTCAGTGACAGTTTGTAGTCTCAAGTTATCCATTTGAGGCAGTCGAAAGTCGCCATATTCATCCGGAGTATTTGCCGTCGCAGGGACAACTTCGGCCTCGATTCCCAACGGTACATTGCTGGTGACTTTCGAGAGGATAGGCATAAATCCCTCCGGTTCGTCGTCCATGAAGTCTGCAATTGTACCGATATCATCATCGGTATGGTATTGAGGTCGTAGAGGTGGAGTTGCTACTTGGACACCGGCGCTACCTGGGAAATAAGAATGCTTTGGAACAGAGAGTAGAGGGGTATTCTCTGTCGGCGTTGAAGCTCTATTGTTAATAGCATTTTCACTGTCGTAGGCCAATGAGAACTGTTTTTTCTTATTTCCGTCGTAGCTTGACATTGTGAGTTGCGAATTCAGACGGACACCAAAGGAACTCCTAGGATGGGAGAGGAACCACTATTGTGATAATTAAACGGACCGATCAAGACAGTGAAAGGTAAGAAGAAAACAGCAAAAAACTCAATTTAATTTCCCTTCCATACGAAATAAGAAGGATGCGTCGAACTGATAAAGAAAGGCAAGAAGCAAGCATCGAGTCAAAGATTCACGAGCAAGTGACTCGGGAGATGGGGAACCATAATGTCCCAAGTCTGTTATCGAGCTTCCATATGCATCCTGCACGAGCCCGGACTGCGGTGGACTCGCTTCCTTATGCGCGGTCTAGACTAGACAGGGATGTTCGGGACCCCCTTCCACATTTGGTATTAAATTCGCCCTTTTTATTCGTTTCTTCTCGCTTTTCTTCGTATTTTCAACAGCTTCCGTCCGATTTTCTCTCCTCCACCCCAGCCGATTCATCCGTGCTTTTTTTTTCTCAGAGTTAACACCGGCTTGGCATTTATAAAGTACCCCACGTCCCGCGGAGGCTTAATGCGGGGCGTAGCCTCTTGCATGCAAATCGGTCAATTCGCGTGAATATCGCAAGTCGCGTGCTGAGACAAGACCGTGTGCACTGTGCAGTGAGCACACCGCAACCCATATCCCACAACCGTGCAGTAACCCTCCACGGCCCTCCCCTTAACATCGTGCACTCTCATTATGCACGCTCATTCAGATTTGACTGTCACTATGCAGCAGTCTCGACTATGTTTCAGCTGGCTGGAATGTGCTCCTTGCTCATAACCACCTTCAGCTCTGGGTACAATACCCAATTATGGCTTAAACTTGAATAGCTGAAGACACACTGGCAACGCTCAACAGGACTCAATAACACTAGCCTAAGCGGCCTCCACACCAATTATCTGGTAGGTCAATAAAATTGATATGAGTAAAGTCTGTTAACTTGGCAAGAGTTGTCTGACAAACTAGCGCTAAATAAACATAAACGGCTCATCAGACTTCCCCGCAATACTTACGGAAGCTCTGTACCGAACATGCATAAACTGTATGTATGTAGGATGAGTAAAGAAACCACAATTTGTCCCGTGCTCATGCATGCACACACATGCTCGTTTATTAGATCCCCGAACAACGCCCAGGATCGACTTCATGCATGCAGACTATTTTGCAAAAGTCTAGTTTGAGTGGTACCATAAACTAGCTCTCACATGAAGTACTCACATACATGAATTACGAGTCATGACTTGCAGCAAAATTTGACTGTGATTCAGTGACTTCGCCACAAAACAACCAATAATTAATTATGTATTTTGAGGCTACCGATTATCCACATCTGGAATCTAAAACCTGCCGTCGTACAATACTCCGAGACTGGGAGGCACGTCTGTATTAACTCCGCCTACGTCCTAATATGCCGAAGGCTCCTATAAGTTTAAGAAGCTTAGGTCAACTTTCTTTTTTACAAGTGGTAATAATGATCATCATTATTTCCGAACCGGCGACGTTTATCCAACCAGTCATCAGCCGTACCGGGATTCCTACCCTGGCAAGCGGGGCAAGGTTCTTATCTGATTCTGGGGATGCAGGGTCTTGTTTCATTTTCCTGGGCTGTACGTACCGTACCGTGAAGAGAAAACACTTTCCTATCACACCGCTTATTGCCCATAAACTATCTATACGACGGCAAGGCTCGCCACTTCGCTCCATGATACTCAATATCTGGAAACTAACTCGAACACATACTTTATTGGGGATTGATTGTTAGGCACGCATATCAAGGTAAAAACTTTAAATTGAGAGTTAGTATTCGTACTACAAACGATTTTGAAAAGCCACAACCGAAGTACTATATAGGATAACTGCTAGAAGATTCCCTAGCCATCTAAGCCTATGGATAGGCGCAAAATATTTCTGGACACGGGCACCGGTAATCTTTTCTTATCACTCAACTCAAAGCATGGATACGTATCCAGAAGGTCAACATCAGGAGATCATGTATTTATCCGTAGTGTAGATGATTCAATGGGCGATCCATAGACCATGGATATTAATATAAGTCTTCATGGATCACTCATATCCAGAGTCAACGGAAGGCTACACTATTTCATCTCCGAATTTTCTGAAAGATGACTACATGTCTTTCGTAGCAATCTCAGCCTTGTGTCCACTCAAATTGCCCCAAACCCAGTAGATATCGCTCTAGACTGCGTCCCGCCGTCGTCATTTCTTGAGAACCCGATCCTTGAAGGCGAAGGGCTTACAAAAGAACTTCAGGGCCAGATCACTCTTTCCAACATGGGTTCAATGATGCAGTGGCAATATTAATTGACGCCGATCCCACCAAGGGTAGTATGAAACAGCAGGATTGCTCTACTCATTAAAAAAAAGGCAGTCAACATGACAATCCCAGCCATTGAAATCGCTCCCCCATATATCTTCTCAATCGAAATACGCAACCTTTTCTTAGTCAACCTAACTACACTCTGTGCAAGAACCATTTTGATTCGGAAACCACACCACAGGGTTTTGCAGCAATCCCAGGGTTTCTCGTTCGAGGTTCATACTATTGATAAGTAAGAGGGCAATCCCGGATGGAGATTGTTTGCTATTCCCACGGATTGGCTCCAGCTTAGTGAAGGTTGTGGAAGTTGACAAATACATTGAAGTATTCAAGGATTCTAACGGTGTCGCGTCAGGTGGTGGGCATGATAGAAACCTTGAGTGAAGATGAAGTTTGTTTCCCATGCCGCTGCTGTTAATCAAGATCAATTGTAATGGCTTTGATGATATATACCGGTAGTTTATATTTCCAAGAAGCCGACCTCAAGTTACAGAAGTTTATAATTAATTACAATCACGGAGGGAGTTGTTTGCTGTTCCCGCGGCAAGCTCAGTTCTATTACTGGTTGTGCATCCTCATGCAGATCGATTAAAGTTGGGGAGGATCTTGGTATGGGTACCAGCTCTGGAATGGTAGTGACGCACGTTTACTTCAGCATGAACCAAGGCTACTGGGGCCATAGGTTGCTTTGTATGGGATGAGGCCAGACTGTTGATAAACGTTGAACCATTTAGGTTAGTCGGTAGGTCTAGTAACTAGTTGTTAAAAGAGTAGTTTTAAGAACTCAAACATGGTGGAAGAAAGGAAGAGGAGCGCGGAAGGTTTTTTTTATACATAGCGAGGGAGGGGGATTGCCGTGCCCAAGTTAGATATTTTTGTCTAATTGGGCAATTACTCATGCTTATGGTAGCTTGGGCAGTTCTTTTGAATCTACTGAGAATAAAGGAAAGCTTGTATTAGCGAAAAAGTTTCCTGTACGTTCCCGATACAACCAATGCCGTTAATAAGATTCTAAGTACACTTAAAATCACTAGTCATCCGAACTTGGCTTGGCTTGGCCGCATTCCAGCCATCCTAGTAAGTTACTTTATAACACAGCTAACTGCATTACAATCGACACCCAAAACTCTCCAAAGCCACCACAATCACCATGAGCAATCGACACTTATACGACCCCTGCAAATTCTGCGACCACTCTCCCACCATCCAGAACTCCGCCAAACTTGATCCCCAAATTCACCCCCACAAACGCGCCAAATACGGTGGCCCTGGTCAGCCTCGCCCTACTACTCTAGCCATCGCGCCTAAACGATATGCAAAACTCCCCTACGAGATGCACCAGCAAATCCTAAAACATCTCATCGCCACAACGATGGATCTGCAAGATGTGCACAATCTGCTGCTGGCTTGTATTGGGAGCGAGAGGTCGTCGGGGTTGATAATGATGGTATCTGTGTTTCGCGAATGTGGGAGGAAGATGGTGGATGAGCGGATTGCGAATGAGAAGAGGTGGTGGTTGGATGGGGAGGAAGGACTTTTCTCTGTGGAGGGTGTTATGGGTGTGTGGACGCAATGGGTTGAGGAGGTTTTTACGGAAGGGCCCGTGAATGTCAGGTGGAAAAAGAATGACCCGTTGGAGAAGGCCAATAAGAGGTGGAAAAACAAGACCAATTGCCCGTTAGATAGGTTTATAGCGGTGGTGAAGAGGGTTGAGGTTGGGAAAGTAGAGGAGGACGACGATGACGAGGAGGAGGAATGAGTGTACTTTGTACGCAGAACTCTTTAGGACTTCTCAGACTAAGGGAGCTAGTTGTAATACCTTAAAATCTTTAATGCTCTAGTATGCACCTATAGCCTTGCCAAATATATGAAAGCGCTAACCTTATTTTGACGTCGGTGATGGCTGAGCATTGATGCATAAGTAACGGTGACATTGGTGCCCACAATAAAGGCCTGGACTCTCGGATCATCCGCGGACGTCTTAGAAGACAGTAGCATTGGAAAAGCCACGTTTACCGCCTGTGTTTCGATCTATACAGCCGTTCAACAAGATCTTTCGATCGAGTTTAAGCTGAGATTAATACTAGTACCCGGCTAAGAGTTTAACTCCACAACTCGGGTGTAGTAACGTGTGATTTACTTCTCCAACCGCTTGTAGGAATCACATGGATGCACCTGATCGCTGCAGTAAACAACAAATGACTAGCTAGAGTCTATAATTCCAGACATTCTTCATTATTATCCCGGTTATACAGCAGTCGATGGGTAATTGACCCCCGCGTCTAAATTAGTCGTAGGTCAACGTTCCCAGTAACCTTGCTCGATCCTAGGGCGACAAGCATAACCAGATCAAATATCAATATCAATGCATGCGCATCGCACTGCTCCTCGCTGCGGCCCCAAATGGGGCGCAGGTACCCAGACATCTGATGCCATCGATCGAAATCCGGCCCCGGGCCGATATCCGATATCTCCGCACAGATTCAATTACAAAGTATAAAAATACCTTCGACTCCTCCAGAAAAACAAACTCACTACGTTACATACACTGGTACAACATCAATCAAATTGCAATAATGAACTACGTCTCACTTCTTCTCCTTGGCACGGCAATCACCAGCGCTTACGCAAAGAACGGCGTCAGCCCCGCAGAACTCGCCGAAATCAAGGCTGCCTTTCAGACATCTGAGCTCGTCCCAGATGTCCTCCCTAACTTTTGCCCAACTGCGCTCGCCGGAATAACCTTCACCTACGCCAACGGCAGCTCCAGTGGGCCTCTCGCCCCCGGTACTCTCGTCCCCCGCAATGGCATGCACCTCCTCACCTCACTTCATTCCCCCCACTAACACTGCCAGACACCGCCATCCGCCCAACCTTCACCCTACGTGGCGTTGACAAAAAAGGCACATATATTGGCGTCATAGTCGACCCAGATGCACCCTCGCGCCGCACCCCAAACTTCCGTAATATCCGACACCTTCTTGCGCCAAATCTCCACATCAAGCACGGCCACACGCTTGTCAACACCACTTCCGCAGCGAGCGAATACCGCCAGCCCAGCCCGCCCGCCGGCTCTGGCCCGCACCGCTACACCTTCCTCGTGTACCAGCAGCCCAAGGGGTTTGAAATTGTTGATGGGGTTGGAGGGCTGAATTTGAGTGATATTCGCGCTTGGAATCTGACCCGCTGGACGGAAGCCGCTGGGTTGGGGCAGCCGATCGCGGGTACATGGTTTGAGAGTGAGGTATCGGCAGCGTAGAGGGGATTACAGTATAGTTAGGCAGTGTGTATTGATAGGCTCATGTATTGTTTCGCTAATTTTGTGCTCCCTTGCACTCAACCCTAACCCGTGATGATACGACCGTGTCAAAATACGGAGAGGGCTTCATACATCAATTTTCTTACGACACCCACGTACTTAAATTGGTATTCGTAGGCTGTATCCCTGCTATAATCGACTCACAAACATGCCAATGTACGAAATTCGAAACGAAGAACTTCCGCTGCAGTCTGTAAATGACGAAATCAAAGCATCGTGATCAATTCCCGTTCACTTTTGTCGAAATCTAAAATTAAATATAATTAGTATCTTTATGTAGTATAACAGGGCAATTTCTATCTGATTATACCTATATGGTCTGTACTCTCGGCCGGCCTGGACCATTCATGCATAATGATCAACTCTGCGCCTAGATATAGAAATGATATTCCACCATCTGCTTAGTAAGATCACGAATACACGGTTGAATGTACCATATGACATATTTTTTGAGATTAATACTACAGTAGATGGCTGTGTGATAATCCCTCGAATTTTAGTTTTTTCTGAGCAAATATACCGAGTGATAATACATCAGGATTGTTTGCGTTTCTTCACATACTGTCACTCGCTTCGAGGTCTTGGACTTAGATTTATCTTTGGCTTTTGTCTAAAAGAGGGTTTGGTTTCTACAAGCCTTTTTCTTCTTTTTGTCGTCATGATTTTCGGATTTCAAGGTGTAGACCATGTATAAATTTTATGTATTGCTTCCTATCATTTTACCATTCGATCGGTCAAAACCATGGAGCCCTCAATCCTTTGTGCTACGCAAGCCACGGTCAGCCGTAACACCTTACTCTACGGGTGAGGCAACTTTGAACAAAAGCTTGAATGACAGCTGCATATTTGCATACAACTTACGGTTATAATATGCAGCTTGCTTGATGTAATTAAGGGACGACAACGCATAGTCAGGGTTCCGGCATCAATATAAGTCATTCGAGCCCAACATCAAAAGCCAAGGGTCGTCTTTGCATGCAGCTGCTGCATTCACGGGATGGGATCTATGATTTTCAGGCTTGAGCTACCATGAGCTCAATCGACGGCTGTACTCACCGCAGGATATTTTCATAAGACAAGCATTCAATACACTATTCCTCAGTGGCTAGCCCTGTTCAGGACAAATTACCCTAATTCACGGCTTTCCCATACTTCTACATGCTTCGGTAATCGATATCAAAGTACTGTTCAAGCTCCTAGAACTCACCGGTGGAGAACCGGGAGTCAAGTTTCCAAACACGCGAGCAAGATGACATCAACTTTGGTACGTATAGCATGCCGACAACCAGGTCAAGGCCATCCAGGACCCAGTACACCGTTACATTATATGTACTATCCCGCCATGGTCAGGATACCCCCAACAGAATTTATACCTACAAACCGGTGCCCCCACGTGCAGCGAGCCGTCCGTCACGTTTCATTAAGCTTCAAACTTAACAAACGAAGCTTCCATGCGGAGCGTGGTAACTGCAAATAGTGCATGATCCGGTATGGCTTGCAGTAGCTGTACGCCGCAGGAAAAACAAAAATCCACTGTCGGCAGTATCAGCTGGGGTTCAGATGATGTTACATTTAGTACAGGCCGCCGGCAATGGTGGGTGAGGTGGTGGAAGGTTCGGTTAAAGATTGGTACCGGCGATTGGCCATGTCTCAGCTGGCCGTGCTACAACAATGACGACCCGGGTTTCTTGCAAACAACCCCCTTACCTGGTACATATCAACGACACCAACCCGGCATATAGCACTCTCTAGGTAGAGCATGACAACGAGATAATACTATATGCGATTACCAAGCTCTGCATTTCTAGTCCTACTTCATCAATGGTGACTAGAGTCCTTACAGCTTGTAGTTAACCCCACCAATCATGAGCTGACTTTGATTCGTAGTACACTTCTAGTAGCCTTCTAGCGGCCATCACCGACCCACTTGCCGACATCGGCTCCTACGCGTCCGACTCGTGCGCGTGCGCCGATAACCCCGAAAGTTCGCACCCCACAACAGCGAAGCTCGCGCTCCTTCCTTACACCGCCGCGTACCCCACGGCTTCCGATGGACGGCGCTCTCCGGATCCCGGAACAATTCAGGCCGCCGCTACTCGCCTTTAGCGCTCGCTCAGTGACAGGAGGGAGCTTTCTCAAGGTCGCGACATCGTGGGCCTTGGCTCACACTAGAAATTCCCCGCAAAAGCAAGCAAAAAAAAACAACGTGCAGTCGCTCCATGTCGGCTGAATTGCCACGAGTTACGACGGCACGACACTAGGCCGCAGTACGTACCCCATGGGGTCGATGTGCGCTGGAATAACGTGAATCCGGCGGGGAATTCAGGCTGATTGCTTGTCCCCGGATTTTATTAGAATGCTGGTACACACGATCACGACAGGAAAAAGGAAAAACGTGTGGTTGGGACTTCAAGGGCCGCTTGAGGGGGTTGGTTGACTAGCCCTATATGACACGTTTTTATTTATTAGACAGGACAAGTAATATGTACGATTACTCCGTAGGAAAAGACCAAGTAGGTAAGCAAGTACATAAGGGGCACGAAGGGAAAAATTGCTTTTCTGGGGGAAGGCGGGAAAGCTGGCGATTGGGTAGCTAGCTACGCCGGGGTTACTGACATCGTCATATTGAACTTGTATCTTAGATTTATATTTCTCGTTACAAGTACGCTGCTAGAATAGTGCATATTTTTGCGAGAGACTCAGCTCGCTTTAGATTTTAGACTACTAGAACTAGCTAGCTAGTGTGTGCGTGGTGTTGGGGTGCCCGTTACAAAATGGCTTGCTATGAAGAAAAACACAAGGGTAGAACTAATAATCCAGTAAAAGTATGCTATGGTATAAGTAAAGACTAGCTTACGGTATTTTTGGCGAAGAAGAAACGAAGCGGAAATAGGAATTGGCACCTGCAATCCATTAAGTGTTGTTTGGAGGAGAAGTAAGAATAGCATACGCCCAGACAAAAAAGAAAACAAAAGAAGAAACTCAAACGCTAGAGGGCCTGTCCACTGAATCCACGTTTCCAGCGCCTCAATCGAAGCAAGATAGACATACGCGTTAACGTAAAAGCATAACACAAACTAAGAGGAGATGGTCGATCATAAAAACGACAAATAACCAAACCGCCTGCCGCCCAGGATAGATAAAACGAACGCCTAGAAGCACTAAACAGAAAACACAAAACACAATATGTGCAGAAAGAAATTTGGATTGAAATTCCAGAAATGTGAAAGCAGATGTGAATCTCCAGGCATGACTCCGGTTGTTATTGAGAAAAAAGAAATGTCATGCGCCCCCAAATCAGTCCAATCCAAGGTCAGGGTATCTTAAAAAGTAATCGGAAAATATTGGAAAAGCAAGCTGTCGACATAAATGATGGAAACCCCTAGATGATAGAAAAACTTTTTTGCGTTCTCCCCGTTCCAAAACGCCCAAAGGAGATGTATCTGAGCCGGCCGTTGACGTTGGAAAATTTCAGTTGAACCCGTTTTTTTTGGCATAAGAGAAATCACTGTCATAAAGCCAAGCCGCTTCCACTGCCACACCATCGGTAGAGCTGTAAGACTTCTCGGCGCTTTTGCTTTTGCTCGTCGACATCTTCGGGGGCGCCGCGGCCACGAACTTGGTTTAAAGCACTACGCATGACCTTTCGGAAGTTCCTCTGCGTTAACGAATCAGTTCTCCGTATACCAATTGATAACCCGCAATGCCTTAATTAGAAACTCACCTGGTATTCTGTATTCAATGTAACCACACAAACTTCATGTGCCCTGACGATAGTCTCGCAAGCTGTTACGACTGCTTCACTAGCTTCTCCCTGGAGCTTATCCGCAATGAGAAGCAGTAAGAAGCTACCCTGCAACAAGTAGATCCCGAAAAAGTATGGCATAAAGCTCAGATCAGGGTCGTACTTCAGAATATTGCTAATGGCTTCGGCGGCCGAAACGGCGTGGGCGGTAGATGAGATGAACGAATTTGAAGAAATCCATAGATCATTGTCGTCCAGCATAGAAATTGGATCCCACTTTCCCGAGATCAGAATATGCAGCACATGCATAACGTGTGTCCCATATGATATCGCGATCTTTGCCTGAATCTCTGCTTCCGATGACGGGTGATCCCCTTTCCGTTCACTACCTTCGCCATCCCCGTTGCCTGAAATATTGACCGCCTCAAATTCCTGTAAGCTTCTAGCATACATGTCTAGTTGTGCTGTGATCTGGTTGACAATGTGACCAAACCCATCACCAGAGGCCCCGGTGCCCTCCGCATCAGATTGTCGGTTAATTCCAAACTTTGGGCGGTTTCTAGCGTGATGTAGATCTACGACTTGGCCAAGAATCGTCATCAAAGGCAAGAAAAACTGAAAGAGCCCGCAGCCGGTAATTTCAAAAACTGGCCCCACTGTACGGTTCATTTGTGATGGCACTGTTGCTGTTGGTGAGACGGGTGTTTGTGCGTAGAGATTTGCGGAATCGTTAGAACCGTAGAAGTCGCCGTTCTGCCACGTTACATCATCCAATGGGAGATAAAGACCTTCACACTCAACGTCTAAAAGTGCAATCGGTCTATTGTAACACAGTGCCAGATGACGATCCACAATGTAGAGCAACCACCAAGTCCTTCTTCGTTCTTCCCGCTCCTCCTCGCCCATTCCAACATCTGCGGACGGGCCATGTCCCACGGTAGGATGCGAGTGAACACTCCCAGGACCAGTATCAGTTGGAGAATGAATTTCATCATCCATATGCTCCACCATACTCTCAGTTGCAACCTCGTGGTTAAGCTTTAGCTCACGAGCTAGCGTCCAAGCAACATGCCACCAACGAAGGGATGCAGCTTTAAACTCGCTTGCGGAAATAACAATGCCAAGATGTGCATATGTTAAAACATCATCTAAGGTTCCCGCAGCACCTACACCATCTCTGCCTCCAGGCGAACCAGCATTTCCTCCCCCAAGGCCCCCTAGCCCAATTCCGACAGACCCGTTCTCAGAGTCTGTTGATGCACCATGTACCGGTTGTGAACTGGAAAAGCTTACATGAACTAGCGGCCGCAAAAGACTGATGCACAATTCAAGCAACTTCTGGCAAACCCGGCCTCTAGCTGCAGGTGTTGCAGTCAAGAATGGAGCATCACAAGTTTGGGCGGCAACCCAGAGCATCGCGCACAGCAATGCCGGTGATGTTGGTCTAGGATTTGTGGGGTGGAGGAAAGATCGCCGGCGAAACACGTGAGTTAACACGTATGGCGATGCCGGCTGAAAGAATGAGGTGGAGGGGTTAGTGAAATACAAATCTAGCAAATCACACGCCAGAGGAGCTGGTATCACTGAGGCGATATGTGGTAGTAGCGGGGCAAGAACGGGATAACGGATTCCAGTGTTAAATGCGTGAGTAGGAGGCGAGGGAAGAGACATCCATGATGGCGATGCTCCGTCTGGTGATTGGCCAGTTAGAAGCCCAGATATTGGAGAGGCGCCATTATTAGGGAATCCCATGTGTGGAGCTTGATGATGAGGCGACATGAGGAATTCGTTCTGAGCAAATCCGTTTGAAGCAGCCGATCCAGGCTAAATAGTCAGCACACGATAGATTTAGAATTTCAAATGCAAATCGAGACTTACTGGTACGCCGCTTGGGGATTGTTGTGGGAATGGAGACATTCGATCGAAGTGTATCGGTATTGTGGAAACGCCACCATCATGAGCCAGCTGTAGAGAGGGTGAATCTGGCGCTGGGAGGTGGTGGTGGTGCTGCTGGTGGTGGTGATGTTGGGGAAGGTGGTGGTGGTGCATTTGCTGCTGCGAAAGATCATGTAGATCACCGAGGGAAGTTCTCGTACTTGCGGCCGATGATGATTCTTTTCGCACGGATCCGGGCCGTGGCGGTGGTGGGAGGTCAGAGTCTCTACGACTCATATGCCGCAGCGATTCGGTTGGCGAGGTTGATCCGTTCGACATCGACATATGACCATTCTGGTGATGCGCAGCTGCGGCCGCAGCTGCCTGCTGAATATCCTTCCTAGAAGCTTTCCCACGCTTCTTTCTCTCTCGTGCGTATTCACATTTTAATGTGAAGTCTATTTTGAACACATAAGTTAGCGGGCTATTTTGACCTTCGAATGTTTGTGGGGAAACAATAAAATAAAATTGTACACACCAACACAGTGTTGACAGGGAAGCTTTCCATCGCATTTCGTCCGAAGTTGATTACACTGATCGCAGGCTCGGCTGATTCGCCGTCTGATAGGGCCTGGTGTGGAGCCGTTCATCTGCTGCCCCCCTCTCGAGTTGAGTCGGCCACTACTGTTAGGATGCGAATCATATGGGTGATGTCGCGATTGTTTATTTGCTTTGTGGTTGGGTGTTGACATGGACGACTGGTGAGACATGCCCGAATTCGGATCCATATCGCCATTGGAGGACGGCAACGGCTGGAAGTGCGGACTCGGGGCGTACTGGTGCATTGACTGAGAGAGCATCATCTGGTCCAGAGTTGGCGATGTGTGCAACGGCGGAAGCAACGAGCCACCGCTGGAGGTATTATATCAAAGTTGGGACGGAAGAACCAAGTACCACTCGCAGGGCGGGAAGGGAAGAGCGGAGAGTGGAGAGAGGCGGTAGGAAAGCGACGGGATAAAGACTCCTCAATTTAGCAGGCGAGAAACTTGGGGAATCCTGGCTGAAGAACCTTGGATTGCCACGGGCGGCGGCGGAGGGTGGGTTGGTGGAGTACCTAAGTACTTTCTTTAGTGGTGTAGCTTGGGCCGAAGACGACACAGTGCGGATGCGCCACAGATCACTGTTCAATGCCTGGTCCTCAGTTTCTCTCACGATACGGAACGATCCGAGTGAGGGCTTTTCAAGACGTTGGTAGTCGACAGGAAAAAGAAAAACCAGATACACAAGAAATAGCAGTCGTCCAGGAAAAATGAAAAAAAAACATGCAATCCCCCAAAGTAATAAAAGTACCTATAGAGTATAATTATAGAAGGAGGGTGCTAGACGTGCTGGCTTGAAGACAGCAAGTGAGTGCAAAATATGGCAGCGCTGCAGCAGCAATACAGAGCATGGACTGGCTGCTGTCTCTTTTTTTTTTCTCTCAGCAGTTGACCTGCGTTCTTTCTTGCTAGGTTAATGGCTGCAATGGAAGGGTGTGGGGACACTGCTTGAGGCCTGTCTACCTCTTGCTTGCTGGGACTGACGCTGGTTGGTTGGCAGGCTGGAGACGACCGCGACGGGCATAGGACAAAAGGACGGCCAGAAAGGGCAATGCAAGTATCAAAATACTAGCGAAGCAACGGAGCGAGCGGCGGTCCCGGACGCTGTGGCCGGGGAAACACCGCCTGTATATTTTGCTCGAGATCAGCTTTTGGAGAGGGGCACCGATCTTGCTAGTGTAGAGACTGACCCCACTAGACCCACCTGGGTCTACATCTGCCCGTTAGCTCTGCTGCACAACGTGGGTTAGGTTTCGGAGTACGCAGGGAATATGCGTCTGTGGGTGACAGGGATGCTGCAGCATGGAGGGGTGCCGCAGAGATGAGAGCCGTTGGAGCGAGACGAAGGAGGAGACGGACAGACCAGGGCCCTGGCCATCGACAACTGCGTGATCGATAGTGCATTTGCGGATTCAAGGTGATGGCGATGACGGGGTGGTAGCAGCAGCACCAGCAGCCCATGATGATGGAGTAGCTAGTGAGGGGGGGCGAGGGATAGCGGTTTCGAGGGCCAGTACTCTACTCCAGGAGTTTAGCAAGTATTGCATTATACGAGTGCTTTCCCGTCACCATGGGGTGCAGAACCCAGTCGGAGGCTCGTCGCGATCAGGAGAAATAGGTGTATGTATTACGGCGTGAATTGGATGCCAATAATACGGAAGTGGAGCAGTAATCAATTGTATCTTGATCGTCCATCATGATTGACTATCCAAGTAAGAAAGTAGATGTAGACCAGCTGCTCCCATACTCCAGACGCGAAGGTGGAGAAGCCAGCAGCAGAAACTGCTGGTGCTGGAGTAGCAGCAGGGTCTGTAACCGCATAATGTGTTCCATGCTATCCTCTGCCAAACAGTCAGTAGGGGCCGAGGAGGGGAGAGCGAGCGAACCCAAGTTGGTTGATTGGGGCGGTCATGATCCATCAACTTGCATCAAGGAAAGAAAAAGTTGTCACATCAAAAAATAATAAGCCTGTGGGACCCGAAGGCTCGGTGGCGCTGGGGTGTCTTGCAGCTTCGCGTGCACCAACGTCCATGCCGACTTGCTGCTCACAAATGCTTTTTTCCTTTTTCTGCATGTTTATGTCGTCCGATCCCTGAACTAAATTGGTCCTTGCCAGTTAGACGCACGGACAATCAAAGTCGTCACCATGGCCGTCCCGCCGGCGTTCCAGCAGGATGGAGAGGGAGAGACAACCACACCATGTCAGTTTGCTTACACAAACACTCACACCTTTCTCTCGTCTACAGTCAAACTAGACCAACCCAACCCAACCGTTACACCTCCGATGGGATGGATTGGATGGCGATTTGCTAGAATTCCTGTTCCTTCCAAATAGACACACACATCTAACTTCCTTCTACGCACTCCCCACATTTCAGCTCGCATTCACATGGAGTAACGAAGGCAACGTGCCCTCTGATGCTGCCTTGCGGCCACCACAAGAGATCACCTCCTTCCATCTCGGTCGGCCTATACTATCTACCTCTCAGCTTAGAGTACATATCCCGTGTACTTCTGCCCCCCTATGTCCTAGCAGTCAACCCGATGGAGGGGTCCCGTCTAAGCAGAAACCAGCATTTTAACGGCTGTCAGGACTCAGGAGTCACGCGTGCTAGCCTTTCTCCGACGCATGCACCCTGGACGCCCTAGACTAGTTGGGCTGCTTGGTGAACGAGGCGGCTGGCGCAACAACTCGCACGGAGCTGCTGATGACTGAAGCCTTCGGGTCTCGATTTATTTCTTGACTTTCGGTGAGCATGTGTTCCTCGGGCTGGGTACCTCGCCGAACGCGGGAGTCCGCAACTGGAGCTTGAGCAAAATACCTAATGACTCTGTAGTCATAAATTCAAGTAATTGAACTAAATGATTAAGCTTGAGGACTTTGAATCTCGCTTGCCACGCGGTTTGCCGAGTCTTCATCATCGCAGACACTTGATCTTACCCACTTGGATTTGGTCGCTCCGGATACGGGTCACAGAAAATTCATTGAATATATTTGAAAAAAAGCGAGATGCCATACCGCGCGAGACAATATGAAACGCTATGTCTATAGGAACTTTGGATACAGATATTATTGAATCTGCTCGATACAGGTGACAACAAACTGACCTTGCAACACGGCTTGTTAGTTGCAGAATTGCAACGTCTCACGATTTTCTAGAGACTGGACTAATCCCGTTGAAAAGTTCACAGCGGCCGGTACCGAAACCTCACCCGGGAAAAGTAAGTGATTCGGGTTCTCCGTGATGGTAATTTTAATCCGCTGGAATCATGCTCTCGCTTGGGAAACAACGCTTGGAACTCGGGTACCTCTGCACACGAGACATATTAAGGAGAGCCAGAAGAAATCAATACATACCAGCGTGGCAAGATAAAGTTAATGTTACAAGGCAGTCCTAGCTGTCATTATGGAGATGGCCACTTCAAGCGAACTTTATTAGATGCATTGACAGGACTTATCTATCTGTGGTTAGAAAGTGGATGTCTGAAGGATTTTTCTTTATTTCCTTTTGTCTGATCTAAAGTTTATACAAAAGGATTGGCGCTAGATCTAGAAGCCATAGTGTATTCCTCACCAATTAGAACCTGTCTCACAATTTCAGCAGACGCGGTGGTTGGTACATACATGCAGGTCCTTCTGGGGAGAGACATCTTACCTGCTAGATTTCACGTGGGCCCTGTTGATAATCCTCGGCAGAGGGAATTACTTCTCTGCATGTATGCTTGTGTCACGTCAGAATGTCTCACTACTAGCTGATCGATGAGCACTAACTGCAAATGACTTGAGTCTTTACCTCACCGGTACTTACTTTCGAGTGAGAACTATAGACAAGCACAAGGCCATCCGTTTACTTTTGCTGCCACGCGCGGAGCACCGGAAAATTTGCTCCAAAAACTCATTCATAATCACGGAAAACTCGTGTTTTTATTTACTTTTCTTGCAGACGCCAAATAAGAGTAATCCGAAATGTAAATGACTTGCGTGGTACCATCGACTATCTATGTGCTTCAGAATCTAGGATACATTTCAGACGCTATCCAGATTGCATGGTTATCTCAATGATCTAACTAGTACATACCTCACGATACACACGGTTTTGCGAGTACGTATGCAATACCATCTATCCGATCTGCAGTACTACGGGTACCTACTTTGCCAATGATGATCTCTCCCCCATGATTTTGAGACCAGGAAGTTCTCTAGGTGGTCCAAATATTCGAGTTCCTGATTCCTGGTATAAAAAATGGGGAATATCTTCAATGACCGTGGGGACGGTAGCACATTGACGGTATGTGTAATACCTATAGCAGTATGGTGGGGGCCGGGTTATGGATTTTCAATATATTATTCGGGGAACTAGGGCCGGTATCCCTATTGCGGAAACCGCGCCGCCGTGCGTGAAGGCTTCGTAGGAAACCGCGAACATGCTGCTCCAAGTATTTGATCAGTATTCTTTCTATGTTTCCCCTTTTTTGCTACTCGAGGAAAAAAATCTGGAACTGGAATAGCTGTCAGCATTCTGAAGGTTAGCAGTATTATTTTGGCTTGGATGATTTCCATGTATATTGGCGGCAAGAATATTAACTAACTAACTAGCGTTTGGATTTCGAAGGGATGAGTTGTGGTTCAACCAACCCATATCAGTTTTTCCGATCGGTTCCGTTGGAGGTCGTTTAATGGGAAGAATAGCAAGGATGGCCCGGTGGCGGCCCCTTACCAATCCTCTAGGTCGAGTATTTGGACCTTAATCACCACGTGGTTCTGTCAGTCTAGGTACACACGGGTAGACTTATGTTGTATATTACGGGCAACGTTTTTTTTTCATAATTATCAGGAGATGGTTGGAATTTGAAAACTCCTGCAAAAAAGGACACCAATTATATTTCCATGGTCCACATTATAGATCAGAGTTCATTATTCGTTGGACTACTATCCATTTGCAACGATAAATAAGGCTACCTCAGAAATTCAGCCATGGGTACTCAATGTATGCGGTATCATGCCCCGGACTGCCGCTGGCGCCACAAATTGGTATGTAATTTTAGTCTGGCAACAGAAGTTTCGTAAAGAAAACTTTGTGTAGCAAAGTGGAACAGCGTCAGCGAAATGATGTTGCTACATGCTGGATCTTCGCCCACGCATCATGGCTGGAAAACCAACCTGAAAGAGGAATTCACTAGATCCTTTCATGAAGATCAAGACAATCCTCCGAGGATCGATTGAAACATCAGGAGTTTCCCCGCATCGGCACCTGGTTTACAGGAGTTGTTCCAAGCATTAATTAAGCGGTCATGTTTATCTGGACTTCGAGACTGCAGTGAAAATCTCTTCGGACAGTTTACTTTGTCTCTTATCATGAATACAGTAGGTGACTACTTGAAATAAGGCCCCCGTACTTTTCAATGGTGTTCAGAGTGATCAGTGGTCAAAGTCTATCTCTTCGAAACATAATGTACATGTACTAACCTCTGTAGGGCCTTTCCAAGCAAAAGCACAATTTAATGGCAAGTTCCGCAGAGGAGACGTACATCTTCTATCCATTTGGGTAGCATAAGGCGAGCTCGGAACAACGGATGACAGTGGACCCAAGCTTAGGACGGAACGCATATTGTAATATACCTATATATTAAGAGTTCTATTACGAATATTGGCTTTTGATCGCTAGGGCCGTTTTGGGCTTATTTTTGAAAGTAATGGCGAATTTCATAATTCAATCGTTAGACAAGCTGACGGAGTGATGTTAGGCATAGGGAAAGCGCGAA
The DNA here is from genome assembly GCA_024516215.1 of Geopyxis carbonaria. Classification (NCBI taxonomy): domain Eukaryota; kingdom Fungi; phylum Ascomycota; class Pezizomycetes; order Pezizales; family Tarzettaceae; genus Geopyxis; species Geopyxis carbonaria. The sequence goes on along the minus strand of JAJJXG010000013.1, from coordinate 522,675 downwards.
GTACTCACAGGCATGTACCTGGCAAGAAAAGCTCTCTTCTTTCTAGATATTGCATCCTGATGCCCCTGGACGTCTCACTAAAAAGCAGTTACCGCTACCAAAGTAACATTGTATTGCGTATGCCATAATACAGCGGCCGAGGCTCCCAACCGTTTCCCCAGTTTCCCGCCATGCTCGTGTCACATAGTTATGTGGGTACGTCTGGACTTCTCGCTTGCATCTTGCCAAAACCTGGGCAGTAGCCAAGGGTTTATTGGGAGCGCACCGATGGTTTCATGCGGTAGGAGGGCTGATAGTTAATAATGATGCTTTGGCGATCATATGTGAAGTCCATTAATATGGATTAAGCATGGCTGGGGCGCGCGTACCTCACAGCAATACTAAGGAGCATATCATCTCGCTTCATAAATATTCCTTAAAAAGGAGTATTCTCCGCTCTCGCATCTGTGGCGTACATACCTTTATATCATTCACGGGTTTCAACTTGACTCGAGATGAAGTTTGGATTACGCCACGCATATCGTCGAGGATCTCTAGGATCTGAAATTTGTGTCTATCTAGTCTACAGCCTGGTGCAAAGATTTTGATTATTGAATCCTGAAAGTAGGATGAACGTATAGAGATAAAGATGCTCATCGAATGAACACTTCACTGCGCTGTACTGCGATACTGAACATGCATACACAATTTTGTGACAACCAAAGAACTATGTTGAGCGTTTGCAAGTAATAGCAACTGATAGCCATCAAAATCTACCTTACACGTGGTTATTCGGAGCCTCGGCCCTCAATCCCGCAACCCTACCGGTTATGGCGTACGAGCGCTTTGACCCAAGCCGTAGCTGTCACACTGTTGTTTGGGTCGTCGGGTGCTACTGATGCACGGCAGTCGACTACGGCCTATGAGGGGAAGGTATCGTATCAGAAGCTGACAATAATTTTCATAATAATGCAGCTGATATGTATTTTCCGACATGTACATCATGTCATGTACGATAATACGCTTTTGTACAGTTGCGCTGCTGTTTTATTTTCATTGTGCGCCTAAGAATTTTTGCGAAAGATGGGTTGCCAGTGGAGAGGGATAGGGATAATTGCTGGCATGGCGTACCGTACCATGACCATGACAGGTCGGCTTCACGGAGGAGTGTTCGGTGCGCTAGGGTTGCGATAGAGCTGCAGATGGGGCGAAGCGCAAAGCGGCCTGGGCCGCATACCCTTCCCTGGAGTACAACATCGCCAAACCGCCAGCCAGGCCATCACACACTCCTGAGCAACGGGAAGCGAAATCGACCAATAATTGGATGCTCGCTAGTATGCAACAGATGCAGTAGCAATGCCTACATACCAAGCATGTATGTGCAGACAAGTGAGATAAAACAAAAAAACAAACCAGAGCAGTATGCCGCGGAGTAACCGGACATCTGCGCCGGTATGTACAAGTACTATTGAATCCACAATATTGGCCGGTCTTATGAGCACTGTAAAAGTGCATGGTGTTATTTGAACCATTTTCTTGTTCTGGCTGCACTAGGAATTTACGGACGGTCAACGGCGCGTCTAGCTATGGTGCACAGGAACGTCGAGGGTTCATCCAAACCCGAAAAGCGCTCATGTAGGCCAGGGGCTTTGTCAACATACCCCAGATGGGCACCTTGTATGTACATATGCAGGCCTTGGAGCGGAGGTGGAAGGCTGTGCTAGAACTCGCACACCGTCGCTAGAGACTCGTTCTGTATCCGATCTCTCGATAGGCGCGTCCGCCGGCCATGGGACACTGTTCCGAGGCTCTTGATCACACGTACGTCGTTGGAGAGAGTTCGTACGATTCGGAGAGGAACTTCCGATCTGGTACGTCCGTATTGCTCCAGGGAGGGCGTCCCCACGATGCTGTGACTAGTAGGAAATAACATCCGAGTCAAGAGGAGGGGAAGGGCACGCTGCGTTGGAGGGGGAGATTTTGACATCTCCCCGCACTGCGCTGAGTTCTAGTAGCTAGCAATCGCAAAATCGCGCGTAGAAATCTCGCCTTAGCAAGTTCAAAAATTCCCTTAGAATTTGGCCCAGCCATGGTGAGACATCCAACTACAATGCGTAACCCTTCTAGAAAACGCGCTCCCGCAGAGATGAGCCAGCCAGCCAGCTGGACGGGAAATCAAGAAGGCAAAAGCCTCCCCCGTGGGGAAAAGAATGCCACACAAAAAATACAAGCCCACCAAAAAATTAAGCGAATGAAAAAGAAACAATTGGTTTCCCGCCCGCCGTTGTGCAAGGGACGGCTGGTACAGTACTGGGTGAATCCAACCACCTCCGAAAACCGGGGAAACAAGCAAACAAGCGATGATCATTAGCTGGGAGTTTTTTGTTTTGCATGTTTAAAGCAATTCAAGCGAAAACCCGGGGGTGGTGGCGGTCGAAGATCAGCATAACGTATTCATCGCTGCTGCTCCTCTGCCGGCTGATTGCCGTACATGTCACGGAAGGAGAGCTTGCTGCGGATCATTCATTATCCGTTTTTGCCTGTTTACACGCATTCATGTCACATCACTCGCCATATCTCCCGGGAAAAACCATACATGTAAGGCTGCGATGGATTTTTAGGCCACCTGTGAGGGTAAAATGGGGGTACTCTGGTACTTGGGTATTGGTTATAATTGATGGGATGGCCCGGCGGAAGAATCGAAGAGCTGTACGTTCTAGACTTGATGGAAAAGCGTACATGGCAAAACTTTAATTATTTGTGACAGCCGCAGAAAATCTGGGGATCCCGACTGTTTGTACCGTGAATTTTTTTGCAGGACTTGGATTAGTGCCGAGGTGAGCTTTTTGGTGGGTGATGTATGGTGAGCGCGCCCCTTTGACTGATGAAGACAATAACAACAGAGTCAAATTTCCGCACTTCATATTCGGCGTCACCGAATACATAGAGATGACGCGTATGTCAGAATCTACTCGGCACAAGATTCAGTATCGCATGACGTCGGCGGCCTGATTCTGAATCGACACTGATCACCGCCCGCTCGGTGTCCATTGTTCACGTTTGCCAATTACATACAACTCTCAGACCTTCGAACGGACATAAGCGCTCTATCAAATAACTCTCTATACTTACTGAAACTATAGCTTCGGTAATATTGCTGGTATGCGAGCACAGATGTTTATTTTCGTACATATGTGCAGATGACTAGATCTTGATTTCTTGTCACGGTTCACGGCTTACACCATCTATTCTGCGAGTCGCCAAATGCTGTGTTACGTACGCGGGTACACGCGATCGCACCGCATTTTGTTTCTGCTGCGGAGAAATTGCGAGTGCTCGGTCGACCGGGCTTTGAATTAACCTGCACGCACTTTACGTTTGCCACCACCTTTCCACGCCTCATCGGCCTGCTACTCTTAATTAGTTGAGAACTTTCAAATATTTGACTGTGCGAAGAACCTAACATTTTGTGCGGAGAATGAGATCCCGGCGACATTCCGAACGTTTATTCTCACGTGCAAGAACTTGATTGTGTTTTTCAACGTTATCAACTCACGTGGCGCAAATCAATCATTTCACAAGGCTAGCTAGCCACGATCAGAGCAGCAGTGAGTACTGCAGGCCTGCCTTGTAATGAGAATCATTACGACTACCTGCTTCTAAATATTGGACTAGACTGCATCGGGCAGCCGTATTCCTCCATGTGACAATGAAGTCCAGACCGCCGGCCAGTCAATTTACAACAAGTCATTGGGCCTATTCTTGTGAAATATACGATAGTGGGACCCTAATGCATGTTCAAAGCTATGGAAAAGCTTTTCCCCGAGAACGTTGGATTTAGAGCACTTCCCCAACCCGGTTCGCCTGGAGCAGCGAGAAAGTTAGCTGCGCATGAAGACTTCTGCACACGCGCCTGACGATATGATACGCCAATGTACCGATTTCCCGAGGATCGGTGGATAGTTAATGCATACTCCCCTACCTACAGAAAACTTCATATGCATGGCCCACTACGTCTGGGAGGTCGAAGCTGCTGGAATAACCTACTGTCTGTTGAAGGACGGAGGGAACGCTATTTGGACACTTGGGAGATGATTTAAATTAGCTTGGACCCCAATATGATCTCCAGCCTGTAAACCTCTATGCGTGCCCCTGCCGTGTTAGATTCCCCGCACGGCCGGCCTTCATAAAATGCACGCCTAGCAGGAACCAAGCGCAAACAGATTTATCTGTACACCGACTCATACCTAGGCGCCTTCAGACGACTCGCGCGCCAAAGCACAGAAGAAGTGTTGATATGTATTGGGTTTGCTCCTGACCACTATAGCCTAAACTCTCTAATAGCCATCGCGGCATCTCCGAGTACTTGCACACACAAAATAAGCAAACCCCGGGTTTCAGTTACGCGTCCTAGCTCCATGTATGTACCTTGGCATACTATAATTTTCCCACACAGCACGAAGTGTGAAGATGGCTGGTACTCTATATCCCAGCGTGCACATGCACTACACCGTCCTCGGTCTCCCCATAAAGCCACAAGGTAGGTCAGCAAGCTGGTGGCGCATCAGTACCCCCTATAATATATTATAGCTGTTGATCATGAGTTGTGGGGAGTTGGAGCCACGTGGTATATTGTTTTGGCAATATGTTGATATATGTGTATGGATATTATATGAACTCTCGACCCTCCACCCGTAGCTTGGCACTTTGTTTAGATAACCGTCAACTAGCTCACTGGCTAAGGCTCATATAACATCTCTTGAGCTCTTATCTTTAAGATTGTGCTCTACGCTCACGGCGGTGCTCGGGCCTTGTAGACATTGACACCTCGACCATGCATGATCGGGCCTTCGATTTCTGCAAACGCACGATGGCCACAGAGTTTTCGGGTCTCTAGCCAACCGCAGAATCGTAGCATGAATTTCGGCAGATTCTACCAACATATTCAACGTGCTCGAGTGGTTACTAACTAGACAGACTAACAAGTGCGGTAGCATATCAGATCAATTATAGTCTCGAATAATACTGGCTAGAATTAGTTGTGCCACCTTCGGCAATGTTAACTAGGCAAGGCCGAGCAGTTCAAGCCGCGTTATTGGCGGTGGTGGTGGTGGTAGCGGCCCGGATGAGTATCTCCGCGACTACAGTACTTTTTCTACTACCGGCAGATGGGGCCGTCCTGCTACCCTCCCATCCGGCAACTCTGTCGAAAAGTGTTCTAGGTATCAGTCTTCGTTCCGACAATATGGGACTGGCACGATTGAAAATAGTACGTAAAAGCCGTAATGCAACCGGCTTCTTAGCTTCGATCCCGAGTTTGGGCAGAGAGAACTACACAACCGGCTGCATGCATCAGAATCGGCCGGCGTCTCGTAATCCGCGTTGTTCGCCAAAGTGATATTCCAAGCCTTGCTCTCATTCTTATATCATGGTGATGTTATAGGAAAACTCTCTTATGTGCCGACAAACTTTTGTGCTCAATCACTGCCGTCCATTCATGGGCTCCAGAAGAATAGTTAGTGGATTCGTGAAGTTGCTCTCGCCCACCCATTCAAAGCTAGTATCGAGAACTTTCAATTCTTTAGAGCTTGTGTTCCGCTAGCAAGTTGTAGTAGGGCGACTAAAATTTGAGTTATTTTTGTTGTGAGGAGGGTTAGGGTCATGTGCATGATATATCACTTGCGTAAAAGATCTCTTCTTGAATTTATGGAGGAAATACCCTATAGTGCCGCTAATATCAGAACATATGATACTCGGATGGTAGAATAAGATTCTATAGCTTCTGTGTGTCATGAGAGTTGTAGAAATGCGGCAATACTAGACGCCACAATTATGGGTGTTGATTCCAATCGAGAGCGGAGTGTGCGATTTGCACATGTTCCGAAACTCGTAAATGTTCCCAAGATTAGCTATACAACGATGGCTCGGCGAGATATCAAATAAGAGCAGCTTTACAGATTAAATGAATTGTGAGTAGGGCAATATATGTCCAATAGGTTTTCAATTCCAATTCTAAATTACGAGTGAAATATCATGATGAACATAAAAAGTGTCCACTCGGTCGACAAACATGACATACCAGACGAATCAGTGGAAAATTGACTGGTCTGGCCGGTGAGCCGGCTACTTGGTGAAGTCGGCTACCTGACAGCCCGGTCAGAACATTTACTCTACGTGTGGACATGGGGCGGATTCGAGTCTGGGTTGACCCTAAATTATTTAAACTTGCCTGAAAAGCAGTATTTCGATTAAATAACATAGATAGGGGAGACCTCAATATTTGGACGGTTTAAACTGTATTCACTTACAGAAATGCACCGAAAAGGTTTCGAATCGTATTTGAGTATAAACCCCCATCATACCATATCCTAAATAACATACATACTGCGCACTATTAAAACTGTAAATCTTAGCCCAAGCACATCTTCCAAAATATACCCTCTAATACAAGCCCCTACATCCTACAAGAAGCTACCAACGATATGAATTATAACTTCTAACCTCGCCTAGCTCAATGGCCTTCGTACCTGGCTCCTCAATTACGTCGCAGTCTCGCCCGTACCCTTCGTCTCCGGAGCTTCTTCCGGCTTCCTACCATTCCCTAGTGCCCACAGATCCTTAGGCTTCCCTGACCTTGTACAGCTCGAGAATCTCCACAGCTTACGTTTCGGCAGCGTCGCAATGTAGCGGAGGAAAAATTTAACCGGCGGTGGAGCCGGCGGGAAGCTGCCGTGTCGACTGTCCTCAAATGTCATATCCAGGTTCGTGAAGAAAATCGCGAGGACATCCGTCTTCGGTGCGCCGCCCATCGCCAGCTTTCCTTCGTCGTGGCTGAACTTAACGATATCCACCTTATCCTTGTACTCGCGCAGTGCCAAAAGCGTAGGGATCTCTCCGTGTAGGTGTGTGGTGAGGTCGGGCGCGAAGGAGTCGATGAGGCTGCAGATTTGAGCACCGTTGTATTGTGAGTTGTCTTCGGTGCAGGTCTTGATGTAAGCCTCGAGCTCTCGCAGGCCGGCGCCGAAGGACTGGTGTTGATTGACGTTGATCTCCATGATATTCGGAACGCCAGTGGCGGCAGCGATTTGGGGGAAGAAGTGCGCCTCCTCGCCATCGTGGTGTACATGTATGAAGCCGCACCAGGCCTTGCAGTAGGTAACAAAGTCGGGAACGTCTGCCGGCGAAATGTGCGGTGCTTGTAAATAGATACTGTTGAGCGCGCGGATTATGCTGTTGTGCACGAGACACATCTCTGAAGCCGCTATAGTAAAATCGTCGTGCTCCTGGGGAAGCGTTAACCAACTGGTGGGTCACGGAATGAGATGGTAGAGGGATATACTTCGACTGGTGTTGAGACCAATGGAGTTGTGAGGAGCTCAAAAGGACCGTCGGCCCATTGTTTTGGTGTTGATTCCACTGCCATTGTGATTTTTTCTGTCTGTGTCTGTCTGCTATCGTGCGGCAGGTGTTGTGGGCCACCACCGGACTATTTATCTCAAAGCCCAAGAACTTTAAAAGTCCTTTTTGATGACCCTTTGCAGTTGTCTCCCCGATGACTGGTCGAGGTCTAGTCCAGTCGTCTGAAACATATCCAATAGCAAGCTGTAATATCCTGGTAGCTGGTGGCTGGCCACTTCAAACTAATTCACACTGTGTATTACCTAGTAGCAAACTTAATCTTCATATCGGGTCCGCAAATTGTGCAACGAATCCAACTACAACACCTGGCATATAACTCAGCTCGGCATGTCCAAATATTCAAGTTACATACCCACAAATCATCCCTTCGGAAGCCAATGTTGAACCTCTTGGTACGTGACAAAAAAATCCAAAGCAAACTAGGCAACCACAATCGACGGCTGAAAAAAAGCAAGCATATTCTACGGAGTAGTGAAACAGCCCTATGGCTTGCAGGGCTAAGACTCACTGAAGTAGGAACCAATCATAAACGCAGAGTGTTGAAGTGGTAGAATATTTTTAGGAAGAGGCTCCGGCGCCGCGTGTCAAATTTAAATTTCTGGCCCCTTATGCAGTTGCATGGCAAGTCGGTGTAAAGCTTTTTAAATGCCTTATGTAATTGAAATTTGTCGCTCTGATCAAAACCAGTGGTTGATACAGTTCTGGCGGCAACGAGCCTGCGATTGCTTTTCCCGGTGAACCATATATGCTGTCGATTTAAAAGCTGGAGAATATCATTTAGTTATGAGAATAACTATTGAAAACAAAGAAACATCCTTTTGGAATCCGCAAACCCTCGCTCGTTGTATTGCATTGTATGTGCCTGTATCCCTGCATCTTGGCAAAGCTTGTATCCAAATTACATCATCAGAAATTGAGACATAGCATAACTGTACCTCCGACCAACGTCGTCCTCCTAGGCCCCTTCACGACTCCAGCGCAATGCATCTTCAACGTCTAATTCTACCCACCTCAATCCTCCTCGCGCTAGCTTCCGCAGTCGATAACCATGAGAGCCTATCCAAAGTCCCCCTAGAAATCCACATAATGTCCAAATGCCCCGACGCGCAGTACTGCTTCGATGAGCTCATCTATCCAGCTATGAAGGAAATTGAAGACATGGTGGACTTTAAAATGTCTTTTATCGGAACGTAAGCTACACTTCTTCTGTATATCTTATAGCCTCACCCGTGTCCGATAGCTTCTAACAATCTGAATAGTACTACCGAATCCGGCGTTGCCTGCATGCACGGCCCGACCGAGTGCCTAGGCAACATGATACACCTCTGTGGCGCACACCTCGCCAATCCTCCAGTGCCCTCATCATACTTCGGTTTCTCTAAATGCCTACTCGATGACTACTCACGCGTCTCGAACGGGGAATTCGTGCGTGAGTGTGCAGAGAGCAAGGGGGAGGGACATGGGATAAGTTTTGATGCAGTCAACAATTGTGCGAGCGACATGACGGGAGATAATGGTGGGCTGGCAATGCTACAGAGGAGTGTAGACCGTAGTAACGAGGCGGGGGTGAGGGCGAGCTGTACAGTAAGGCTCGCTGGGAAAGTGAGATGTGTGAGGGATGGTAGAAGATGGAGGGATTGTGATGGTGGTAGTGAGGTGGGGGATTTGGTGAGGGACGTCAAGGCGGCCTACGGGGCCGACAGGACGGATGGAGTTGAACTTTGAAGGATTAGGGAGAAGGGAGAAGGGAGAAGGGATTAAGACCATGTGGATGTAGACGTGACGGCACACCATGTTGCTTAAAGTACATTTTCGAGTGGGGGTGTTATATCCCTACATATATATCTGGGAGATCGTTGTTTGCCGTCAAAAAGGTTTGAGTATTCGCTAGACATTGTGAAATGAAGGAATCGAGGCTTTATTCAACAACCCTAAACAGTAATCTTCGAGAATTAATCACCTCGCCTCCTTCTTCCGGTAGGATTTGCAGATTTGGCACAGTGCAGACTCCATTCTCTAACCATACAGTGGACAAAACCGCACTGTCAGTATCTTTCCGGTGCCATTGGGCTGCCGTGCTCACTAATGTGGAGCGGGCGGGCCGCAGGCGGCTTGAGGGTATCGAACACGACCATTTCCGTCTCAAGGCCAAGGCTGGAGAATAAGCCATGTTAATTAGCTGTATTTTTCGTACCGATTGTTAGCACCGACGCGAAGATGAATCACTTCCGGGATAAATTATCGATACACGGATTCAACATCAAGGACCGGTCTGGCGAGGCTGGCGCACAAGGCGGAAGCCGTGGACACGTGGTCATACATCTCCATCCTCTTCGGAGAACTTGCAAGGTCCAAAAATATAGTATTTCCGGTTTGCTTCAGAGGGGCATTGGTCATTATATTCTGTAGTTTACTAATGTCAATGATATGATGAGACGTGCAAGCAGCTACTTGTGGCCCTCGCACTTCACTGCCGACTGAAATGATATTTCCGTGTATTTTAAATATGTTCCACTGCCCAGTAACTATCGGTATTGCTATGGGCACAGTATAGCAGTATAGGGTCACGGGTGAGTGACGATGAGTCAGTAGAGTGACAATTGATGAATCAATAATTCCATGTGTAGATTGATAACTATCTTATCTCCACAACCGTGCCCGCTACGTCTAAGCCCAACCCCCGCTTTGCAACCACCGCACTAGCCCTCACATTCCTCTCTTGACCAACATCCCTTGATGATCTCACGGCTAATCTCCTCAAGCTCTCCACGGCCACCATATCTATCTACACAGCCGGCATCATGACGGTTCCATAATTACACAATTGATGCCGACTAAGCCAGAGAAGGACTTGTCGACACGTGTTTCAAGTCACAGGCAAAAGATGAGATTATTTCGCTGTCTTCTTGAATTGAGTAGAAAAGGCTAGTAATAACACACGTAATCACATTTACTAAAGAAAAAGGAAGCGGCCTACGGAACTTGAAATTAAAAACTAACAATAACTACAGCACGCTATTAAACCTCCTTTACAATACGTGCGGTAGCCCACATGTATCGATAATTGCGTTGGTACCAATTTACACTATTCAGTAGTCAGCATCATTCGCAACATCTCTAGATCGATGGGTACTCACAAGCTTCGCCGCCCTGCAACCCTCGGATGCGTAGCCCAGCTACCACCAAGAACTATGTTATGCTTACCGTCAAAGAAATCGGCTGTAATAATATCAGTTAGATTTTAGTTGTGGAAAATCTGTGGGCGATCAAACCTGTGTACTCAGGGTAGAGCGTCGAAGGTTTAAAGCCGGGATGTTTCTCTAGCGTGGTAGAGGTCCATTCCCAAGCTCCACCAGTTTCTCCTCGTCCCAGAAGCCTACTACCACGGGACCTGACCGAAGTGGGATGCCAGTTTTTGAACCCCACATTCCGGCCCGACAGATTTGAAAATAATGGAGGGGTCTCACAGACGCCGTTATTGACAAGATGCCTAGCTATCATTAGAACCGTATTTGGTTGAGGCTGGGATTGAGGAATAACCCATTCACTGCATCAATCTTCCCAGAAAGTTGGTTCTCAGCTACTGTAGAAAGGTCAACAGTATCATATATTGCATGAACTTCCTCTGCAGTTGGAATGCGACCACCTATCCATTTGGCATAAAGCGCTAACTCGTCATATGAAGCAATCACAGGCCAGTCAGGAACAAGTGTAAGAGGGACCAGACCAAAGAATGTTCGGACAAAGACATTACTAAGATCGTTTTTCTTTTCACCATCCTTGGTGGTCCACAAAGCCGGTATAGATTCTTTAGGGTGCGCACGGAGAAAGTTACCGTATTCCTCATTGGTAATGGGATAGGCTCGCGTGGTGAACTCATCAACAGTGACTTTTCTTGAAGGTTTCTCATTATCCCATCCAAACACATTGGAGTGTTGACCCTCTAGATCGTCCATCCCAACGGTAAGCTCCATCTTGGGAATTTTCACCCATTCGTTCCCTGCGGGAGCAGACTTTCGCCGCTCCCAACTTCTCCCAGACACGAAATCTGGTTTGATTGCACTGGGCGGTGGCAATGTAGTATCCGCTTGTATGAGCATATACAGCAGAGTTTCAAGGTGCATCACTTCATGCTCAAAACCAGTCCAGATAGCCCGCTGAAGAAACTCTGCTTGATGACTAGCTGATCCATTTTTGTAGAGATCTGTCAGGCGTTTTCGAACTTTTGCTTCGTAGTCGAGAACATCTTGTAACTCGGGCCAGGTTGCCGGTATTGCGCTGTGAGAGTGACAAATATCAGGACTGTCTACATCTGGATCAATACCGCGTTGAAATATTTCAAGGTAGCTAGCTGGTTCGGTCAGCGTAGCGGTGGCCTTCCCCTCGGACTCGTTGATACCCCGGGTCAGTAAGTTATCGAGAAATGTTGGAATATGGCCCAAGTAGAATATGCAAGGGTTTCGTAGGTCTATTGGCTTAGAGGTCAACTGTTCCCTAGGTATCATTCCAAGCGTCACGGTATCCCATGAAGCCCACAAGTCTTGCCACTCGGATAATTTGGGTGTTTTCTCTGGAAAATAATCATTCGGGTTGAGTTCGAAATTGAAAGTAGGTTTATTCAGCAAGTGGAGAACTATTTGGACTAGGTCAGTATGTGATTTTCAATCTAAACCGTGAGCGACAAACAGTAATCTCCTTTCTCATTGGACCATTGAGCTCCCTCAATAAGTCCTGATTCTTCCCAAAGTAATTGTGCATCCTGCGAATCAAATTTATAGCTATATTCAATATGAACACGTTCTCCGGCCTTCACACTGACACCTTCCAGCTTTCCATCAAAGCGCACTGTGTTCTTTGGGACTAAATAAGCTTGATGCCTTCCGTGCTCGGTATTCCATTCTCCGTGGTACTCCCACTCGTTTAGGTCAAAGTAATTACCGTCTAGAATACTGTTGGCGGCTGTCAGGCCACACTTGATGAACCGATCCGTGACACCTTGCGGGTCATTGTATGCTGTATAAACCTTCTCGCCGTCTTTGCAACCATCTAGTCCAATAAGCATGTAATCCGGCTTCCCAGGCCGTAAGGCATCTTCAGAGAAATTTTTGATAAACTCTGCTGCTGCTGACCGCTCGAAGTTACCTGCTGAGGAGCCCAGCCAAAGCACGCACCGTGGTCTATCTTTAACTTCGGGCGATGTCTTTAGCCATGCCCGGCCATCCTCATACGTTCCATGTAGACCAAAGAACCGAATATTCTTGAATGATGTAGTTTCGATCAACGAAAGAGTTCTATTGAGCTCTTTCTTGTCGAGATCAAGTGCATAGTAGTCGATCTTTTTACCTAGTTGATCAAGGTTCTTTAGAAGGATATTCACTTTTCTTAGATTTCTGCATGCCATCAATTAGCGAACTTGTATTTCCCTACAGATACCAACCACTACAAAGGAAACCGAATCGGGGCTCGAGGCCGCAGAGAGCGATCACCTATTAGTGGCCGACAAGGCATCGGTGGGCGCCTGCGAAGTTCGTACCCACTCCCTAGCTCAACTAGAATGCTTCCATCTTCGATGCGTTCGGCGATACTAGCTGACCATTTTTCGAGTACCTCGATTTCGGTGTTGGTCGGGTAGTATTCGTCAAGATATGTGATCTCTTCAAAAAGTTTCAGGCCTTCCTCACTATAAAGTAGCAACGTCGGTAAAGACTTTTCACCCTCAGTTTTACCAACAAGGCCCTTCAGGATCTCATCTTCGAGCGAAAGGTCCAGCTTTTCGCGTCGGATGTCGACTATCCGGGGTCTTGCGGCAAAACCGTTCAGTATGGGGGATTTCACAGCCATTTCCGCCTGGGATGGCGAGTCTTTGAGGGCAACAGGTGGCATTGAGTAAAGATAAATTGAATATTCGAATGAATTCGAAATTGATATGCTTAGGTTGAGGAATAGAGAGCTCCTGTTGCGCACCTAAATAGATAGCTCGGAGAATCGATGACGTAGGTATTGAATATGTTTCTATTTCTACATGTTCACGCTGCTGCATGGCAATGAAGCCCTGGTCATTCCACAAGGGTCCAGCGCCGGTACCAATCAAAACTAGATGACGGGATTAAAAATCAACACCAATTAATGCAGAGTATACTAACAGTATCACAAACACACTCAATTTTAGGTTCCAGTGACTTGTGCCTACTCTGCATCATATACTGACAATAAGAGGTGGGCATTTATGTTGTTGAGGTAATACTACTTTTACTGGCCATCATAATTGAATTGCGGCACGCGTCGACAAATCGACTCATCCATTCTCCAGAAAAATTCACCTTATAGTACCTTCTGCAAGGGCAATATCTAAATAGCAACACGTACATTCCCGTTTCAGTTCCGATGGTAACGCGGGGTCAAACCACATACATATCCGCACCGGTACCTAGTAAATGTGCTCTTTTCTTCTAGATTCAATTTGTAATTAGTCCGGCGATCGCTACTATTAGTCTATTATGCATGCCGGCACGTTAATTAATTGATTACCTAGATCGAATTAAGTTTCGGCTTTTTTTCCGGCTCCATGCATCTCTCAGTTGAGTTACCAGTTTACTAATTAAAATATCGAAAAATAAAGATCTACCTCTTAATATTCGTTTGCGGTGGAACAAGCAGTTGTTGATAGGTATTCGATCTGCAGGAAATATGTACTATGTCCACTGTTACTTGTGATTGCGTGCTAGCGCTTGATCTGGAGTGCATACTTAGGATGGCAAGGATGGGGAGGTTTACATGGATTACAAGGTGAGTTTTGTTTAGCTCAGGTGAAGATGGCATCAAAGCCATCCATTCACCTGCCGCTGATGTCAATCTATGTATGTAAAAAGCCTCGTGCTTACGCGATGCGACGCGTGCTGCACTCCGTTTTTCGGGCGTAAAGTACTACTCATACAATACCTACATAGTACATATGTGCATCTTACTTTTAGACAGGTAGTGTCTGTCCCTTGCACAAATTAACGGAGCCACGGAGCGTCTTGCTAGGTACAGACTCGGAAACTTGGTGTTGAATTGTAATCTTTAGAAACCCGCCTTATATGGAGAAGTTGATTTACAATTATGACAGATGGTTTCTTAGCGTTGTCCTCGCACCAGCAGTTCATGCAGATCCTTCTTGATGTGTAAGTATGCATGTTCTAACCATGCGGCACACACTGGGCACTGTGAGGCCCGTGCGTTACATCAAAACAACCTCATTATACCCACAAAAGTTACCGCTTGTCTCTCGGAGATGCAGACTGCCTGTTTAGATAGATAAATCATACGTTTTATAGTTTCTCCGAGTCTAGGGCGGTCTGTTTACACTAATACGGCTCAATGGGGGGCCGACTTGAACAAAGTATTCGTGAGCATCAATCCCGATTTCCAATCCGCCGGTCCATTGGATTTGTAACATCATAAGGAGACAAATCGTGGCTCATATTTACAGTAGAGGCCCCCAAATTGTGAAGATGAAACAGACACTTATGCAGTAATGCCAAACACACCCCAACGAATTCTACACAGTAGGCATGCTCTTTCATTTGATATAGATACCCTAGCCTAATTTAAATGAATAACCTATATGCCCCTTGCCATTCTCAACAAAGACCTTTAATAACATTGTTTATAAGACGTGAAATAAGTATGAAAGAAAACCTGACAAAAATCGCACCACTGATGTGCCTTGCGCAGCTGGTATCATCGTTCACAAAAAGAAATACACCAAAACAATAAGAGAAATACTTACCCGAAAAATCTCAATAAAACATGTCACCGCATGTAGAGTACGTATCGACATAGGAGGATTTTCTCTATTTGATAGTCTCTGTGGTTTCTTTGATCATGGCCGTTGTCCACCTCTTTTCTGGATCAAGATGAAGACACCCCTCGATAAGTCCCTTAATATTTAAGCTAACTTGAGAACTTGCCCATTTAGGAAGCTTCCCAGTCTTTTTGATCTCTGACAAGACTACAACACGTTCGCTTTTCGTATCAAACTTAATAAAAAGCTCGACACATGTGATACCAAGAGCCCATATATCGGTAGTCTTGTGACGGCCAGATTCACCCTCGGGCGGCATATACAAACGTGTTCCTACAGGCTGAGAATGCTCGTCTGTTTCTGCAATGTCTGTGACCAGTCCAAAATCACCGATGCGTGGGATGGCTACCGGATTCCCGCAGCAACCAGTGACATTCTGTGAGTATTGGACAAATATATTTGCTGGCTTGATATCTCGGTGTACAAACCCGGCCTGATGGATATGGTCTATGGCATCGACGATAGAAAGAAACAGTGGAAGAGCAGCTTCCTCGTGGAAGCAGTGAGATCCTTTTTCTCCAATGTGTGAAGACAGGACGCCGGGATAAAGCGCCATCGTAATGCACAGGACATACTGCTGGGTAGGCGCAATATAAACTCCATTCATCGGTTCCCAATCTTCAGGGCCCCATCCAGGTTTCCTCCAACCCGATTTCTTCAAAATAGCCTTATTATTCTGAGTTGCTGTCGGAGTGGGATCCTCTTTATCCCATACATCACTCTCATCCTCTTCTTCGGACCCAGTAATTGTAGAAAAGGCTGAGTCAACTAGCTTCGACTGCTTTTCCCTAGCCTTTTTCTTTGACATATCTGGCCTCAGCCCTTCGACCCAACAGCCAAAATAACGAACAATGTTTGGATGTTCGAAGTTTGCCATAGTAAATACTTCATTCAGTTGTTTCTTCCAGTCTTTTGTCGTACTAAGTTTGACTTTTTTCAAGGCGTACCACACTTGGTCCACCTTATGTCGTGCCTTATAAACGGTGCCACCTGCACCAGTGCCAAGAACCTCATGCTCATAAAATGAACTAGAGTACGCTCCTGTGCCCAGGTCGACATCGTCGTGGGCGCGCGTATTTCTAGAACCTGATAGGAACACTTCACTCGCAGTTCTCCCTAATGTGGATCTCTGAGGAGTGCGATTAATAGTGGCAACTGCATTATCACTTTTGGCCGACTCCAGCATTCGGAGGCGAGGATTTGAACCCATTCTGCGAGAACCAGTCCCAGAAATTGCAACCTCTTCTACCGCCTTATCAAGTATATCTCCGATAGCATCAAGATAGTGGCCTCTGATATCGCTCGTTTCCGGAATCGCCCTAGGTCCCAGGTGCGGTATTACCCCGCTTTGGTATAATTTTTCATGGACCACGTTGAATATTTTCTCGACAACCTCTGGCGGATATTGAGTAGTCCGAATTCTTACATAGTTTTCCAAAAGGGTGGTTAAGATGTTGAAGGTATGATCCGGAATGTTTATAGCACCCACAACTCCAGATTTCCGGCCTTTATTCACCAGAGATTTCCGAGTTGGAGTTGAACGTTCAAAAAGGGAATCGTCGTCGTCCTCGTCTTCTACCGAGCTTCTAGGAACTGGAAGATATTCATCATCGTTTGTAGACTTTTCCCCGAAAAAATCAGTTCAAATGGCACCAAAATTATACCCAATGAAAAAACATACCTCCGTTAGGGATTGACCGTAAAATGAAGCTGTTAATTGACTCATGATATCGTTAGTCACATTGGAAATCTAGAAAATGGGATTAGCTTTTCAATAAATTTAAAAGAATACACGTACCTCTTCCTTCGTCAAGCCATCGCTAAATTCTTGTGAATGATCAGTAGTCTCCTCTTTACTCTACCACAATGTTAGTACAGAACACAAGTAACTATTAGTGACTGGTAAATAATTATACCTCGCTATCTGATTTCGAGCTTTGGGTTTCTAGATCCTCAGAGCTGACATCCTCATTACTAGTCTCTTCGGGGATATTCGACAGCTCTGTTGCCATGGTAATAGATGTGGGGTCGTAATAATGACTCAGACTATAGATGACACTTGTAAAGTCGAGATCGTGACAGTAGTAGAAGCAGCAGTAGTAATGCTTTTACACTCTTGTAGTAGACGTATCAAAGCCTAGATTTACGGCGTCCCTAAGCCGACGATGTGTTGATGTACGTGTAACCTCGCCCAGTGAAAGCATTCACCCAAACGGGCTCTTGCGGCGGGGACTTGCGAGTGAATATTAAGTATTTAGCTCGAGAGCTCTTAACTCTCTAAGCATGCAAATCTTAAGGGTTCTAAGTATCTATTAGTATCATTGATTAGCTGAGAGTTCGTAAATGACGGTACATGAGCATACATGCTCTTTGCGGTCACGGGTTTCTCTTTCAAAGATCCCGAACTAGACTAGAAATATACCCGGTCGCGATCGGGCCGATCTCTCAATGATTTTTTCTGTGGGGAAGGTCCTGAACCTTAGTGATTTCGGTCCGCCAGAGACAGACATATATAGCAGATAGCTCTACAGACACGTACTCGAGAAGTACGTACTAGGAGGCTGTGAACCAAAGATGCCACGGAACCATAGAAGCTCACAGAATGCGGGAGACGTTGCGGCTTAAATGAAACTAGTGTGCAGATCTTGAATCTCGCTTCGTGTCTTATCCGTGAATTTCTCCAGACAAATGAGTGTTCAATTGAGCAAAAAAGATAGAATTGGGAGCCCCAGAACTACAAGATGGCAATAAAGCATTTCAATAATCTGTTTGAAACATTCAACTATTTAATTACATCTTTGCTACGATTTCAAAATCCATTGCAGACGGACCCTTCAGGGTCGATTCAGATACCCATTACTTAAGTTCTGAGTCATCGTGCGGGGGTTTAACCATAGACACACAATTCCTCCACCGCCCCTCACTCAGCCTTGTCATAAAGCCAAATTTCAACACTTTACTGCCTTCACAAAATGAGAATCAAACATACTGCTAGTGTGATCCTGAAAAGACTTTCTGAGTGTTTCATTACACACTAAGTCTTCAAATTTCTACGTTTGAAACAGGTCCCGCTGACTCATAGCCGCTATTAAGTACTCAGCACACATAAATGAGCTTACGTACTAGCTCGAACAGTATTGGACAATCCCAAGGCTCATGTGGACAACTTTCAAACTAAATGATCTATCAAATGGCACGTGAAACACAATAATTAATGCTCGTTAGAATGAGAAGTATGCCACAAAATGCAGCGCTACCTAAAAAAATCCCATCCGAGTGACTAACAGTGCAAACAGGACCAGTCACAAGCCTGTCTTGATCTTGTATCACAGAAAATCGAGGCGTCGAAGAAGTTTACTCCCGGAGGCTCGTCACTTCACGGACCATAAACTTACAAAGGTCTAACACAACGAGGGAGACACGCTCAAGTGAAGATACATGGGAAGAGGCGTAGACTCCTCCAGCTTGTGTTCACGGTTCGACACATAGAGACGTACGATGTGAGAAGTTTTCATAGGCGATAGGAAAAACCCGCCGCCTACGACAAACAGCCGATGCTCATATCATCTAATATATCACTATCATCTCTCTTAGAAGTAATTCCATGTCTAAGACGTGGCTATCAACATTCACACCTGCAAACATTTTATGGAGCTGCCCGCCTGATATTTACTCAGTGCCAGGGTGCCAGGTTAACAGGGGTCACGGCTGTTGGTCACCCTAGTAACTGTCAAAGGTACCATTGTTTGCACTGTACAGGGCCGACCTCGGGAGTCGGATGGAATCCTAACATGACAGGTTTCCCCAGAGACGAATAATATGTCATGAGAGAGAGGTGTAGGTTAAATATATTTTGACAAGGCCCATACTGGTCTTTATGCCCGAGCTCTAATAATCAATAGTACAGCTTATTGGCCTCTAGATAGCTGATAATTGAAAAGCGGCCCGCGAGTGGAGAAAAACTTCCAATCTGCAAGGTATATCCTTTAACACGACATGAGGATGTGAAACTTGGCCTCGGTGATTGAGGCATTATAATTTATAATTATATATCGAAGCCACGAGGCAACGTACTCTCTATTACTATTTTCTAATATGATTATATCGGCTAACTTAATTTCGCACAGCCTTTGGCAGTCCTCTGCCTCCACTGCGAAAAAAAAACAAACACCAATCTCTACATGAATCTATGAATATGCATGCAACCATCTACCTTCCCTGAACCATCTATAATAAAACGAGGAAACGCCGAAAACCCTCACTGTATAATATGAAAAGAAAGAAAGAAAACAAGGATCAATATGCCGGGATTATCCAACCAATTCATTGATAGTCCCCAACATTATGCTCCCCAACAACTCTGCCCTCTCTGTAGAGTGACGGCGGCGGCCGGGAAATCGAGTTGTCTGGAAGGTGAAATACCATCTTTGAGGTTGGGGGCTGGACGAATGTGCTGAAGTCCTCATCCCTATCGTACGCCTTATACGAGGGTGGATGCGACAATGTTTTTTGGTTGCTAGAGTGCCCAAAGCACTTGGAAAACAACGTGCGCCAGCGACCGATGCAGAGGATATTGCAGGTTTCGGTCATATTCTAGTATTAAGTCAGTTTAAAGATAGCTCAAAGAATCCAGAGATAATGCCTTTTGAGTTTCAGAAGTCTTATTGTAGCGGACTAAGCTTAGGGATGGCAACAGCAGTTGGGCGAGGGCGGGCGGGATTACTTATACATATGGGCTTGTATGTAGGAGGCACGCGAAAAGGAGACGTGACGGGACTTTCCTGAGTGTTTTTTCTCTTTGCATACACACGCCTGAGGCAAGGAGGCTACGGTGATCAGCACTGGGGGGGGGGCGGTCTCGAGTGATATATATGCAAGGTGGTGGTACTATTAGCAGTAGTAGGCGGCCGTGATTGGTTGTGCGTGACATGTTGGTCACAGTGCTTGTTCTCTGGAACCAGCTGATTGCTGCAACCGCATTCATCCAGTCAGATGCCTGCGTTTCATGTCTACTCTAATGCCCAGTTCCGGATCTTCTTGCGTGCATAGGGTTGTAATTAACCGAAGCAGATCTGACATTTTCCAAGTTTTTCAGGCTTCTAGTGGCTGTGCACATAGAAGCATATCACGGCGACGGTGGGGGAGGCAGAAGGTTCTTTAAATGCTTCTATCATCTTAACGACTGACTCACTCGCGACGGATAAGAATATTCCCCGGTATGCATTAAGGCACGAAGTCATGCGGAGTCGCGATTAGTCCTGGAGTAATCCATAGCAATTTCGTGGTACGAATGTGCCATCTGGATGTAAGCTCATGCGGTAGGATTAGTTGGTGCTGTGGAGTACTCTACATTTTGGCACATTTAGTGGTACGTAATCCAGTCTCATGAGGGGAAAACGACCGAGCCCTTCAGGGCCTTGTTTTCCTAATCAGAGCTCCGGCCAGTTCCATCAATCAGGTGTCATGCACTCACGGAAGCAAGTCAAGGCTCCTCTTCCTCTGCCCAAGGCTTGCCAACAGGATGCCTGTTTTTGAGCTGGCTGTTGTCGTTGTTGTCGACTGTGTGTGGTTGCCCCAACCAACGCCGTTCACGCGTGGTTGCCAGACCAACGCTATTCTAGCCGAAGCGCGCGGAACAGCGAGCGGTGAGTGGCTGGTGGCGACATCCCATCCCCTGCGATAGGCCCTTTCAAGCCAACCCAAACCCCAACGTTGCAATGCATGGTGCATGCTAACTTGCACCTTCCAATCTACAAAACCAGACCAACCCCCCCACTTTCTCGCTTCAGACCCACAAAATCATCAATCTCTTCGACCATAATTCAGCCACTAAATAACACAATCAACTCTTGAACTCTTCAACTTTCCAAACCGTTCGAATCTTTACAACCGCCACAATTACCGCTTCCATATTCTACACTACCATGTCGCAAATGTCATGTTCATCTTTACCGTCGCCTCCCGCTTCTCCTAGACCATCGACGACGTCGTCGCGCCGTCGCGCCTACAATAGCAAACGCATCATTCCTACGCTACAGCGCCATGAAACAATGCTCTCGCTGCAGAATCCGTACATGTGGGAGGAAACGCATCACGAGCGCGAGGGCAGCAGCGACGGTAGCGAATATTCCTTCAGCCAGGGCAGCGACACAAGCGAAAGCCAGCGGAGTCGCGCCAGCGGCTAAGCAGTGGCGCGAACACGGCACAGCATTTTCTTTGTTTTATTTTTCGGTGCGTGGGGCAGGCGACGCGGCGTTTTGGAGTACACACAGAGGGCGGATTTTGAAGCGCCAATTTTTTTATCTTTTTTGCGATCCAGAGGCTACAACTTGTTACAACTACTGGTTTTGATATCGCAGCTGTTTTTCCATGTTTTGGATTCCGAGGCCGAAGAATGGCCGGCGATGTGTGGCTGGTGGCGATGGCGAAATGGGGCTTGCCGAGCGGGGGCGAGATACGTACGAGAGCCAACGCACAAGATTTTCTTGTCGACCTGCACGCGACACCCTCCCCGCAGCTAAACTAGTGGGCTGGGTCACGGGTCTACGTGTCTTTTCTCTACTACCTCCGCCCCACCACACTACGCGAGCCTGTCTGGAATGCTTTTTACTGTTTTTGATTCGTCATAGCCGGCGTTACGGGATCTACTATTTACTGTACTGGGTTTTTTTGCGGAAGGTCTATGCTGCTTTCATGTTCATGCTTGTTTTGGGTTGGTCTGGGAAACGGTCTTTGCATCATGGGAGCAAGGGGTTACAAGATTTAGGAATATGTGTACTTTGAGTCATGTTGATTTGCTGTATGATAGTAGACTACATACGACTTTGTTTTCTAGCTAGCCGGGTGTTTCAAATACAACAAAGATTGTTGAATACATACATAGTTTTGTCGCGATACTCACAAACACTCACTCGACAGTGACATCCACACATCCCTACCACCCTAAACACGTGCAGTCCGATACATCATACATACTGGGCGAACACCGCCAAGTACCCCAGTTGGCCACCTTCCCTACGCCAGACCGCAGCATAGCAAGGCTCACACACCCGCCCCGCCACGCCGCCCGGGTGCGACGATTCGGGCGGCGGGTATGACGGTCGTGTCCCCCGGCAGCCCCTTTTGCCGAACCTGGTGCCTGGCATTCTTGCATTGACTCGCCCCGTAACCACCGTCCATTTCCAGCGCCCTGCGTCGCACGATATAACCGGGCCCCGCGGTTCCGAGGAAACCCGACTCGAGCCCGCGGCCGCGCTCGAGTGTCTCGGCATCCCCGTGGGGTACCACAATTGGTGTCACGGTGTTTCTTGATTCCAAATCGCCACCGTGTGGCACTGTTGCAGTGGTGGCTTCGGCCAACATCTAGATTCCTGCTGAGCCGTAATTGGCGCGCGCGAGGCGTGGTGCTTGGAAATATAATGTTGGGGATGTCATCGACAAGATCTAGATTCTTGCATGAATGATGTCCGGTTGGGTTGGCGACAGGACAGGTTCATGGGGGAGCATTCGGTACACTGCCACAACAATCTTGCGGCCCCATGGCACGGCTGTGGGGAAGAGGGGCACGGATGTCAGAGGGTGTCATGCTGCTATGGCGGAGAGGAGACATGTTGATTCTCGGCCTTGTGACTCGAGTGGACGCGAGTGGTTG
This sequence comes from Geopyxis carbonaria, assembly GCA_024516215.1. Taxonomy (NCBI): domain Eukaryota; kingdom Fungi; phylum Ascomycota; class Pezizomycetes; order Pezizales; family Tarzettaceae; genus Geopyxis; species Geopyxis carbonaria. Next base: position 499,780 of record JAJJXG010000013.1, on the reverse strand, counting down.
CCCTATCTCACCTCGTTCTCGGCCCTTCGAGATGGGCTCACATCATTCGAGAAGTGTAAGAGTGCTCTTGTGCTGACAATGAGTGCTACCGTGTTGCAGTAAATAACCCATAGACTGCCTGATAATTGTATTCGTCTAAATTCAGGACAGGAGATTGTGTAATTTCGTAGTGTCTAGAACTTGAGTAGCCAGACCTCAGTTTTAAGATTTCAGTGTATCCATAAATGTACTTTCACTAGATTTAGGTATGGTTGGCTATCGCGACAATTTGACGCTCAATAAAGGACGTGGGTTCACCGAGATGTGATATCGGCCTATCTAATGTAATACATAACCGATATCCAGTGACCCCGCCTCATATGATATGATATTCAATAGTAAACCACGAATAACGCTCCCAAAATAAGACTACAAACAGCATAACTCCAACGTCACAAATGGTATCCTAATGCCCCGCCATCCTAATCCCCTCCCTCAGTCCGCCAGCCCTGGCCGCAGTCCACCCATCCACCAGCACATCCACAACCGCCCGCCATCCGCCCGCAACCACCATAGCACCCAGCGTCGCCCCAGCGGCCATCAACAAGTTAACCCCATTGTTACTCAGCACCCCACACCACCCAGCCTCAACCCGCCGACTCCCCGCCGGCATCGCCGCATCTTTAAATGTCTTCTTATCCTTCACAATCAACTCCACCCCACCGCGACCCTTTACGACGTTCCCTGCAACCAGCACCTTCGCCCCGCCCGCGCCCTCCACGATCTTCCCGCTTCGCACATCGACAACACTCTCCTGCAGCACTGCTCCCAGCACACTGTCGAGCAAGCTCCCCGCCGTGCCAACAGCGCCGATAAACGCCACCCACCCCGCCTTCTGCGCCATCGTCCAGCTGTCGCAGAACCCCAGCAGCGGCACCGACGCCGCGCCAATGATCGCCGCGCCGACCGCACCGGCGAACAGCCCAAACCCCGTGACACCGCCATTTGTGCCCGGTGCGCACACGCGCCCCGTCGTCACCAGTCGCGGCTTCGATCGCGCGAGGATCCCGAGCTCGCTGCTCAGCGTGTCGGCGGTGACGGCGGCATAGTTCGCGACGACGCCGAGCATGAGCAGGTCGTGGGCGCCGTCGAAGCACCAGCCCTCGGCCAGGCCGCCGGGGTGGAGCGCAACGTGGAGGACGGTGAGGACTGAGGCGACGGCGGAGTTGGCAAGGACCTGGATGTGGGTGCGGGCTTCGGGGCCGCTGGCGCCGCCGGCTGCGATCGTGAGGCGCGATTTGACGTCGTGTTTGACGCGGGTGGCGACGGTGCCCATTGTGTAGAAGAGGAGGAGGAGCAGGAAGGGGGCGGGGGTGGCGGGGAGGCCATGGGCGAGCGCTGTCAGGATTGCGGTGAGGATGCCGAGCGGTGTGAGGGAGCGGCGGGTGTAGGCGCGCGCGACGAGGAGCGTCAGGAGCGTGAAGAAGACGTAGGGATTCATTGCGCCTCTTTGGATAGAGCAGAGGGTTTGGTGGTTGTGGTGTCGACGGTGATGTCGATGGAGTGTAGACGTGAAGTGCAGAGGTGGTCAGATGCAGGCTGACGTCATTCGCACTGCTGCCTGGAAATCGGCCGGGACGGGAGGGAAAAAAACACACACGGATTCGGCACGAAGAAGTTCGGAGAGAATCATAATAGATAACTCTGTATGTTTTTCAATAATCATACACACGCCAGATCCCCCACGCTATCCGTCCTCCCACCCTTCGCCCATCCTATATAACGTACAACTTTTGCCTCACTTCCACCCCAGCCCAGCTCCGGCAGACAATATATCCAACTCCAGCTCCGTCAAGCAAGCAATAAATAAGCCAAGCAGGTCGTGAATATACCCATGGAGATAAATAGAAGAAAAGTAAACCGCAACTGCCACAAAAACCCATAGAAAAAGGAAAAGGGGGTTTTCTGTGATATAATAAAAACCCCGCCCCTAATCCATTGCATGTCCAATTGACCCCGTTTCCATATTTCCCCGTGCATACGCGTTAATCAATAGTGAATCCAGACACATGAGAAAAAAACCAAACATAACAAATGAATAAGCTTTGCACACCCAATGGAACAGAAATTGAATCGAAAGCAAAGAATAAGACAGGCTCGAAGAGGAAGAAGGTAATCCCAAAGATGTAAACAAAACACAAATATGAACCTTACTCCTGGAAGGCTATTCGGCAAGCAAAACAACAAAACAACGAAAAATTTGAATGGGTTGTGTTCAAGATTTCAGAAGATTGATTATGTGTGGACGCTATCGGTAACGGCCACAGACCACGCCGACGTGTTCCCCCGCTGCGTCTCATCAATCCACTGTCTATCGGGCCCAGACTGCTGTGTCTGTCCCGCCTCAATCTTGACCACATTGCCATCAGCCATCTCTTGATCCTTCGGCTCACTGCTACCGTTGCCAATCTTGCCTTGCTGTGCTGCGAACCCTGCAAGTGTGTCTAGGAGGTAGCCATCTTGCTTTTGACCAGACACCGAGACGGCCGGTTGTGGGACTGCACCCGCAGGGAGTGTGTTTACAGCCATCCACCGGTCGCCGTGCACTGATGACTTTCCGTCCGCGGAGCCAGATGCGGCAAGCAGGAGGGCGTCGACATCGGAGGAGCTAACTTGCATGTTGTGACTTCCTATGGGTGCGACAGCAGGCTGTGGCTTGGGAGTTGCGGGGGCCAGTTGTCGGAACAGCCGGTTCTTTTCCTCTGAGTTTACAGGAATCCGTCTAGACTTCTCGGCAAGCATTTCGCGTCCGCGGGAATCTTCACGCATGAAATTTTCCTCCTGATCCTGTACCCACGACTGCATCCGGAGCAGTCCGTCAAATGCCTCTTCGCCAATGGGCCATCGTGCCTTCACACTGTGCAGGAATGCAACGGCCTTGTTAGGCTCCTCGCCGCTTCCCATTGGCGCAGAGTCTGGGGAAGATGAGTTGGCGGTTAGGTAACCACGGGGATCCATCCATGGGAAGTTGTAGGCATATAGTCCAGCTTCGGCTGCACCCTGCATAGCCGACGTGAGGAGCGGGTTCTCTATTCCGGCATTCCATTCCTCTAATCCTGTAACAAGTGTGACCATGTCACGAGCTGCAGCCATAAACCGCTCTGCGGAGGCTCCATAGAAAGCCATCTCTTCCGCAGTTCGGGGGATATTGGGGTCGCTAGGTCCGCTGGGCCCATTGAAAAGCAAAGGCAGTTGGGGAAGGAACTTCTTCTCTAAAGTGATCCGCGCGAGAAACAGTGTAGTGTGCAACACGCAATAAGCTGATGAGCTCTGGGTTGACGTGTGGACTTGCAATGTGTTCAAAGAGAACACCAGCTGTTGGGGAAGCGTCTCAACAAAGACCTCCAGAGCAGTGGACAGCTTGTGGTAAGTGGACGCGGTGGACGTCGGATGAGAGTCAGACCTATTGCTTGTCAGTAATTGAAGAAACAAACGAAAAAATTATGACTAATACATACATTTCGGACCATGTTTGGATTCTACCCCATATTTCCATAGCCTTCACGATTTGTGCCAGGATCCGTTCCTCATCGCCGGCTTCCCGCAAATCGCCGTTCCGGTTATCGTGTAGCAGGACATCAGGACGTAGATAGCCTGTTTTGGAACTAATGCCGAACATAAACGCGCGGTCTTCGCATGGGAGCAGCACTCGGCTCGCATCAATTGTTGAGAGGCCGCTCGGGAAAAACTTTCCAGATGACAAAGCCCTATCCAAAATGAATACGGCCCAGAAAGTCCTGCGACGGACCTCCTTATCGACCACCGACGCGGTTGACAATTTAACCGAGGTACCATTGTCGAGCTTCCTCCTCTTGCTGACAGGGCCATCGGTCTCCGGCTCTGGCGAGCCCTGGACCTGCACGGCCTCGTCATCAACCCAAGACAATCCCAGAGCGCCGGTCATCCGTATCGCAACACCGAGCCACATGTACGCCTCCGACTTCCGGGTTTGCCCCCATTCGTGCACGCTCAACATGAGCAAGGCCTGCACTTTTTCCACACTGGGGACAAGAAAGCCGTCTTCCTCTTCGTGCTTTAGCCGATATTTTAGTGCGGATGCGTAAAACTCCGACACGGCGATTGGTGTCGCCAAAGCGGACACCAGACGCGACACAAGCGGCTGAATGTGCCGAGAGGTCAGCGCCAGAATACCCAGCAGTACCAGTGGCGAATGAGGCTTCTCTGGTGCCGGAGGCGAACCTCCCGACGGCACCTGTATGGAGGCCCGCAACCGGTTCATGAAAGTGGGAGGATGTAGAAACGGTAGCATCGGCGAGTGATGAAGTTGATAGGCATCAAACTAGAATTCTCGTTAGCGGCCGCAAAAATCAAAAGTGTTTCGCTGGGTAGCCGATTGGCATACAATCATCTTCCACGTAGTCTGGTTCAGTACAGGCGAATCCAAACACTCCTTCCAGCCCTTTGGGGTGTTGATGTTGGCCGGAGTTGTCGCTGCGTTTGCGCTCGGTGCAGGCTTCTTGGGCTTGGATTTCTTCGGCGCCTGTATTCTGTCGTGTTAGAAACCTGACTCTCGTAGCCAGTCAAAGGCAGTCCTAACCTCAATTCTGTCTGTATTTCCACCTGTCCCAGCGCCCGCGACCGAGTTAATGGTCATCCCCGCGACATTCGCCCTGGGAGTACCCGATTGCACCGGCTGAGGGTAAGTGCAGTCGCGGTTGCTGCTCTCGCACGCTTTGCAAGTGGTGTTGGGACCTGTATTTACACATTTGACCTTTGATCGCCTGCAGCGCACGCAGGCAATCGAAGAGCGCATGTTTTTCACCGGAGGATCTATGGTTGCGGTTGATTTCTTGAGGCCGGAACCACTTGCAGGTACCGGACTACTAAGGTTCTATAATTCAAAGAACATTAGAATGCGTGGTCCTCATTGAAAAGGGCCCTTCCGGATGCGCGTTATGGAACTTACAGTGCTCTGTGAGCGACTAGGATCGCTACAATGCGATCCTGTAAATGCTGACGCAGACGTCGTGATGGTGGTTTGGGGGGGGACTCGGGCAAAGAGGATGGAATGCGACGTCGCGACCGATGGGTGGCGTTACGTCGCGCAGGCAGAAGCACAGCAGAACAGAAGCAGCCGTAGGTTTCCGGCAATCGGTTGTTGAAGACGAATCCGAGACCCGGGGTGAACGAGGACGAGCAATGCCGGGGGGGTGTGTTAGTCGTGCGGACGCGAAGGGGTAGGACCGAGGGCAATGTTTCGTTCTAATTTCTCTGTGGGCGATTTAGAGAATTGGGAGGTGAAGGCCGGGGCGGGAACGAGTGGGAGGTTTGATGGCAGCAATAGCAATGGGTTTACGAACAGGTAACGCGATGGTGGAGAGCGGAAGCGGAGCAGGTGTGGGAAGGGAGAGAGGGGGGGGGGGAGACAGATGCCGGGGGCCCAGAGGGTTAATGGGGGAGGGTGGGCCGGATTTTCCGGGAGCAGCTTGGACGCTGCTGAGCACTTGACCGGGACGTCTTCAGCGGGTCGGCCTTTCCCGAGTGCAACAGCAGCAGGAGGGCGACCAGGCGCTCATGGGCCACTGCCACCTCCCTCGGGAATCTGGCTGGACATGGAGTACCTGTCCAGCGTCTGACTGCGACGACAGTGACTACTACGCACATAGTTTTTGGAATTGAGAATGCCACAAATAAACAAATATACTGTTGTGTATATAATTGTGCGCATGTATCGCAGCCGCCGGAGGGCTGAAAGCCCACTCACAGTCCAGCTCGGTCGGGCCAGATTCGATGATGACGATGCTGATGGCTTATGGCTGGCTGGCTGGCTGATGCTGATGATGAGGCCTAGCAGCGACTACATGCGACGACGACGACGCCTACACACCGAAGCCCTCCGAAGCCTCCGAAGCAAAGCAAAGAAAGCAAAGAAAGCATCATGGCCTGGCAGCTCAGTCCAGTGTTCGCCCCCCGCTCCCCCCCTCCACCCCGAGGCAAGCCCGGGGCCTGGCCATGGCACTGGGAGCTTGCATGAGCTGCATCCACCACGGTCCACCACCACAATAAGAACAAACTGCGCGCGGTAGACATGCGGTAGACATGCGCGCTGGACGGATGTATGCCATGGATGAAGTACCTCCATGTTGCAAAAACAGGGCGCCAAACACAAAGCCCACCGCTGAGCGCTCAGCGCTCATCCACCCATCTTCGGCTGCGGCCTCACCGGTATGAGTCGGTGATCTTGGAATTTCATGGGGACACCACAGAAATAGGCAACAGGGCGCCTGATTCACACGCGCAATGCCACCCGGTGCTCTGGGTTTCATTTATTTCCACCGTCCCCGTAGAGTAGAGTACATACACATTCCAGGGCGAACAATGAGCAGCGAGCACCAGCGAAGAGACGCCGACCGAAGAACAGCATTTCATTTACGAGTCAGCGCCCACACTCGATCTGATGGATGTTTAGCCCACAAGGCAAATTGTGGTGGCAGAAGCCGAAAGCAGCCCAAGCAGATCAAAGCAGCAAGCGGTGATGGGCGATGCTGGCAGATCGCTGGGTCAACCGATCGTGGGCCAACACGCAACGCAACAAGCAACGGATATTTTCGGCCGTTGACGGTGCGGTGCGCGGTGGACGGTAAACGAACGACGAATTGCCCGCGAGGTCAGGCGCAACTGCCAGAACCTGGAGGGGGCTACCTTCCTGGATTTGTCGTCGCTCGCTCGTCGGCAACTGGTTCCCCTTCCCCCCTCAGCTTTCTCTGGCTGTGTCACTACGGATATGTAGAGGGTGGGAGGGAGGGATGGATGGGAGTCCAAACCAGACCCGCTAGACCTTGAGGCTCCTTTTGGTTCAAAGAGAGAGAGAGACGGAGAGCGAAAGAGATCTTGTTCGCCCATGGGCCATAGACAGACCCAGGCCACCATCGGGATTGTCGGCGGCTCGACCAACGACAACCGCAGTCCGTCCCCACCCCTCCCTCTCCAAGAAAAGCAAATGAAAAGGGAAACCTTCTCCCGTGCCCATGCCAGTGTCCCTCGGCTGCTGGCAGGTGTCGGAGGTAACGAATGCCGACGCGAGGAGGCGGCATCCATCCATCGAAAGACGTCCTCCTCTGCCATAATCACATTCTCGTTTCCGAGTTGAGTACCTCGTCCCCCTCCCACCTCGCACACACACAATGCATTCTCTCTCGAACCGAGAGCGAGAAGAATGACATGGAAGATGAAATTTAAACCAAAAAGCCATGGTATGCGGAAGGTCTATTCCGGCTTTTTTAAGTTTGCTTTCTGCAAGGCGCGCGAACATCTCCATGGTCAATCCCCAATCGCGTCCGAGATCACCAAAGCGCTCCGCATTCCGAAAGCGAAAGGCAAACAGACCAAAAACAGAATTCAACAGAAAAGTGCAAACTTAGACAAAAACAAACCGTGCTATCATTTATAGAAATAGACGCCAAATTATATAATTACTTGTTTAGTGTTGGATGAACCAGGTCTAGTCCCGGCGTCTGAAGGTTGACGGTCTCGTCGTATTTACGATGTTCTTCACGGCTTGCACCTGCTTCTCAGCGACATCAAGGGTTACCGTCTGACTGTCGCTCACCCGTCCTGAGTGCACTCTACAGAGTACCACCACCACCACCATCACCACCACCAACCCCGGCCCTCGCTTGCGTTGGTTCGTCGTTTGCTTGCACCCCCTTCCCTTCCCTTATCGTTGCGTGCAGCATCGCTGCGCCGAAGTCGGAAGGCAGGGTGTGAAATCTCCGAGACATCTTTGGCACCCAAATCCAACGTGACACAAGAACGCGGGAGAGGGTCCGCACCCACCAAACATGCCTGGTTCGGGCGCGGACGCGGAGAGGGAGAAGGGACAGGGAAACGACGTCCACTCTCAAGAATGTGCCTTAACTTAAACTAATTGAAATTTGGCATGCAGATCTGATCACGAACGGTCGCCGCTGCAATGCCGATATTGTCTTGCAACGGCCGCCTGCGCAGCAGCAGCAGCAGCAGCAGCGGTTGAAGCTGTTCGTTCATGCTCGAGCTTCCAAAGCTCAATCCCCACATGCGCGCAGTGCAGCGCCACCGGTGTGGCGAAGACCACCAAGTACTCCATCGGCATGCCCAGAACAGCAGCTGCTTGCACAGGTTCGTCGGAACGGGTAGAAGGGCGCTGATGGTTCCAGAAAGAAAATCCGCCCCCCCTCCTCTGGCCCCCTAGTTCCCATTTTTTGTGGAGAAACAGGCACCCGCCCGGGAACGAACGACGCCATCTGTCACTCCTCCGGCCGCTGTGTTACCCGGCCGCTGTCGCTCGCGGGGGCACCGGTCGAGTTGCTTATCAAGCACTGACAATTTCCATTGGCACAATGTCGGTGATGCCGAACTAATAGGGCCTCGACTGTGTGCCCCGCCTTGAAATAGCGGCGGCAGTGATGACCATGTAGCCTAAATTTGGTGATGGGTGTTGCCGACGGCGACGGAGAGCGACGGAGATGGACGTGGTGGTGGTGGTTATGCTACGGATAGCCAGGCGCCACCCGTCCGGATAAGGACCTCGGTATCCGATTGCAACACTGGCACTTGGCGGCGGGTGCGCCTGTCAACATTCCCTCATAACCTGCTGCAGTCCAGACATCCGACGAAGCATTTCGGAGTTGCCAATCGTCGTCTCACGTGCGACGAGCAGAAACTTTCCAAGAGCGTCGGCATTACAGATGCTCCGTCACGTTGAACAGGGCCAGCCTGTCCTCAACGAAACAACGTCTGGCAATCACCGGGCCGCTCGGCACCGCACCCACGAGAAATGAAATTGTGGGTTTTGCGGGCGAGCCACCACCTGTGAAGCATGGGCAAGGGGTTGGCCACAGCTGCAACACAGCGAAGCGAGGAAATAGGAAGGTTTGGAAAAACTCAACATGGCAAAATGGCAAAATGTTTATGCGGCAGCGGTGCGGCGGCGAGAACCGCGTTGTTGTTGTGCCCGTACCCCCCAGTGCGCCGTGAAAGCTTAAGACCCACGATTGAGGGTCCATGCCAGTATGATCGATCGCTAAACTGCAATTCTTGCATGACATGACATGAATTCTTTCGTTATTCGTTCGGGGTTTCTAATTTTGTCCGCTTTCTCAAAAGCAGCTAGAAAATACTGTGCATATTGTGGGGTACTACTTGAATATAAAATAAGGCATGAAGAAAAAGAGGTGCGCATTTTGAGCGTTTCGGGCTTTTTTTTGTTTGTGTGTCCGTTTTTTTTGTTTACCGTTCCGGTGATGTTGTTTGGTCTAGCCCCAGGATTCCCGCGCTGACGGACAGCCTTCTGACGCCCACCGAATCGGGAAGGGCAGGGCAACGCAGGCTTCGGGTTACTGTGCGCCGTGCAGCTGCTCTACCGCCGTAGCCCCGATGTCTAACCTGCGCTGCTCCATGTAACTTGTGCGCGTCGGCCGTATGTCGTTGACCCACGATACAGTTTTTCTGGCTCGGATTACTGACGCGTCACTGGATCTATGTATGAAGATCAGACTTTCTGGCTATCGCTGCCGCTGCTCCTCAGACCGAGCTGCAGTAGTGACAATCAACTCGGTCAATCAGTGTATAGGAAGACCCCAGTTTGCAATTTCGCGCGATCGCGCTCTCCACATTACTCAAAGTCGCCCCCCCCTCCCTTCTCCCTCCCCCGCGCGCTCTCGCACTTCTCGAATTCCAAACCCGTCCGCGTCGTTGTCAAAGGTTGAGCAACATCGGCCCACCACCGTCACCTCGGCAGCCCACCCACAAGCTCCTGCCAGTTCCGGCGGAAGGGGTTCCCCGCCTTGGCATGGATGGGCCAGAGACAGGGGGGCCAATAGGGATGCGGGAGTTGTCGCGGGCGCGTTCCGATTCCGATCTGGGGCTCTGCTGGGCCCCAGGGCTTAGGGCTTGCGGCAGCGAGCCGCCGAACACTGTGGCTTCTCGCACGATAAGTGCATCTGGGTCTTCCAGCAAAGGCACTCCGTCGTTGAAAGCAGCCGAAGAGAACGCAGCGCGCGCGCCGCTGCCATGTTCGGCGACCAAGGCCTCCACGGCCGGATTCGGTATGAATTGCAGAATGCTCCGATCCGACCTGGGTGGGTGCGACATCTGCCGGGCTGGAGAGTACAGATGTAGCAGTGAGAACCCGTGGTACATCGCGACATGTACCTCACTGGCACGTAATTTCGCCTGGCACAGGTTCAGATGTACACACATATAGCTCGGCCTCCGGCGGCTGGCTGCCTGCCGTAGGGTCTAGCGTGACGGCCGGTTGCCGGGCAGGCTCGAGAAAACAAAACAAAACATCAAGGGAAATGGGCTGATTGATAGGTGTTGTTTCAATGCGAACACTCCCTCTCCGAACTGAGTACCGTGCCGGTGACGCTTGCGGGACGTACATGATACATAACATGCGATGGGGGTCTGTAAATGGGCCCACTTTGAGCGCTGGATAAGGTGTTGTGCCGTTCGTCAACAGCAATGTGGCCGCTGCGACACGTGGATGGTGAGAAGTAAGGGTTGCAGTTTCGCAAATGCACAGCGAATCACTCGGCAGTCCCTTTTTTGGCACCCCCATCAATTGAAGGTTTCTAGCACAGAGCCCCAAGTGCCCCAAGTAACTATCATGACGTTTGTTTCTCGCCTTCTGACGTTTAAAGAGTCAAAAGCGACCGAACGCACAGATATATTTATTTAAAACATGGTCATGTGGGAACCTTGCGATCGCTGCACCACAAAGGTTCTTTGCGCACGTTGATGGTGTGAGCGTATCCCTCTCGTTTTTTGCTCCATGTTTTTACAAATCAACTCAGATGAGTGGGTCGCTATGGTCACTCGCCGGATGGTCCGCACGTGAAACCGACGCGGAACCGGAAGAATGGGTCACTTCCACGGACCGACGGAAGGACTGAAAATTTGAGCCGACTGTGCTGAGATCGTGGTCGCGATAACCTAAGCCACTTGGCGGGAACAAGGTTGGTTGTCGTAGATTATCACTCGCTGTGCGCGTTCTTGGGATTGAGAATTGTGCATATCGCAGTTCAGCTGCATAGCTATACCGCTAAATAGATACGGCGTGTTAGAAAGTCTACCCCGCTCTGGGGAAAATCATGTTTTGTAAAAACCGAGTGACCAAAACTTGACAGCTGGAGCAGGCATTATGGCTGTTTGAAAGCATTGAATGAAACAGTAAGACCGCATATTTACTCCTGACTAGAGGCTTTAAACACCAATACTTTCATCTGCATGCTTGATGGGGGATTTAGATAAGGGAGCTGCATGGACACATCGGGTATATCAATGTGGGTCCATTGATGGGGATTCAATCTGTGTTACGGAGTGATGACGCAGTGAAAAGCGAGAGGGGTCTCTTTTCCTTCCAAATAACTTGTGAGTTTATATGAACATGCTTGCATGGAAAAATGGGTACAGTCATTGTTCCGGGGTTAGCGTTCCTACTTGAACTGTGCGCTGGATTTCTATCAATACCAAGTACCGTCTTTCTCCGCATCCACAAGCTGCCAATCGTTCTGTCTTCTCATTCTACTACAGTTTTGCGCGGCATATTGTGGTACACCAAAGTAGTTTCCGATGTATAATCCACGACGGCGGCGGCGCGGCGCAGCGAACAAGTTCATCATATCTAGGGCAAGTGTGGGGCGGGCGGTACCACTGGATCACGGCGGTTTCCGGAACGTAAGAGTCAATACATAGGCGATTGCTTCTAAGTGAATGCAGAGCGTATAGAAGAGCATTTATATCGGCTTGCCCTCACCGTGCGCAGCCAACCACTGCCCCTCACTCGTCCAAACGTCCCTCGTCGTACAAATCCCACGGTCAACGTACGCGGCAGTAAGCACCTCGACCACCGGACTTTGGAATAAAGTTGGATCTATAATGATCGACCAAGTGGCTGACGCCCACCGGAGCGGGGACGGCAATGGCATGCCGATTACCACCGGCTGTATTCCGCGTAAATATAGTTGCAAGGGTGTAGATATCCTATGCCCGCGCTGCGATTCGTACCGGCGGCAGCGCAATTGAAATCACGGTTGAACTGGAAAATAAGAGATTGTACAGTTCACGAATCGTTATAAATTGTGCAAAGAAGCTGGTCATTATATACATCCAAAATCCCCATCCGCTACACTACGCCCTAAGCCTTCTCAACCTCCTCAGAGTGCACACCCGCCGTTTTCGCCTCGATCTCGTGCACGCGTGTGTCCAACTTACTCTCGACCTTTGCGCTCTTCCATGCGGGGATGTTCTCCTCAAAGATGGCGTCAATCTCCTCCAGCGTCTTTCCGCAAGTCTCTGGGAACATGAAGTACGAGTGCACGACGCCACAGAAGCAGAACACGCCAAAGATGATGTACGTGCGCCACTGGATGTTATGGAAGGCCGGCGGCACAAAGTAAGCAAGCGCAAAGTTGAATGCCCAGTTAGCGGAGGTGGCGAGCCCGACACCCTTAGCGCGGTACTTAAGCGGGAAGATCTCAGACACGTAGATCCACGTTGAAGGTGCCCAGGTGAAGCCGTAGACTGCGACGAAGAGGTAGGTGCACGCAATTATGGCCTTGGCGGGCTTGCCGGTGACTTGCCAGTTGATATTGGAAGAGCCCTCCACGCCGTCGACCGAATGGCCGTAGTTGGCCATCAGGCCCGCAACGCAGAAGTTGAGGACGCCCATGGCGATACCGCCGTAGACAAACAACGGGCGCCGGCCGATCTTGTCGATGCAGGCCAGGGTTACGACGGTAGTGACCAGGAAGATGACATACTGGATCGAAGAGGAGATGAGGTTGATGTTGCCTGTCAGGCCAGCCATTTGGAAGACATACACAATGTAGTACATCATGACGTTTCCACCGAGAAGCTGCTGCCAGATCTGTGCGAAGAGACCGACAACGGTCCGGCGCCACATGTCTGGGCCAAAGAGACCCATCCAGGAGACAGCCTTGGCTTCGTTGGCTATGGCTTGGGACTCGCGGATTTCCTCGAATTCGGCTTGGACGACGGGATCGTGGATGTTGCCGCCCGAGTGGAGGTGGGCGAGAACTTGAAGGGCTTCATCCCAGCGGTCTTTGGACGCCAACCAACGTGGCGATTCGGGGAAGAAGAAGAGGGCTCCGAACAGAATCAGAGCTGGGATAGCTTGGATACCCCAGGCAAGGCGGAACGCGTGGGGTCCGTCAATGAAGGAGCAACCGTACGAGATGAAGAACATGATGAGGATGCCCCATTCGATAGCCCATTGCTGGATACCGACAACACGTCCTCGGATATTCTTGTTTGCGAGTTCTGCCAAATACACGGGTGTTTGCGAGGAGGTGATACCAACTGAAGACAGGATCAATTGGTGTGCATATACGGTGGAACAATTGTAACTTACCACAGAAACCGTTGATCACACGACCGGCAATTAGATGACCAACGTTTTGAGCACTTAGAGTGATAACGGAACCAATAATCCAGATCAAAGATGCAAACATAAGTGTCTTCTTTCGTCCAAACCTATCAGACATCCAACCAGCTGCCAACGCACCAAACCAGGAACCTGCCGACATTGATGCCGTGATCTATAACGGTTAGAAATTGTAGTGTCCAAAATTGGATATTACTCACCCCTCCTTGGAGATTCTCATCTGGATGGTCAAAGTAATCTAAATACACCTTTGTACCAATCCATGCGCTCATGGAACTGATATCAAACCCAAACAACCCACCTCCGATGGTACCGAAGGCGGCGAGAACTGTCAATCATCAGTAAGTATTGTACATAATTGTGAATAAGTAGCTAGTAGAGAATTACCATAGATGTTGGAAAACTGATACATGTTTGCGGGTTTGTCAGGACGCAGCTATGCGTTGACAGCGGATGTTAAAACAAAAGGTCGAATCCCGCGATTCTGATCTCTCCAAAAATTGTCGTTGCTTGGTGAATTATCCAATAACGTATCCAACAGAACAGAACCCACAGCACCTGCAGCGGACACGATGGCTTTATAGAGCATCTCTCACCGAGCTCCCTGCATGTCGATATACACGCGCCCCAGCTTCTTTCTCTGCCCCTCCCACGGCTGCAACCCCGGACGTAACCCCAACAACTGCTGCTGGTCTCCTCACTCTCCCCTCCCCCGGTGGGGGAATAAGTTCCGAGAATTAGCCATATATACAGGCTGAATGCACGATTGATGAACCTCTCCAGGTTTTGCTAAAATTCTAGCTGCCGCATTCTGTAGGCCCACTGTACTAGGCGAACGGCAACACCCCTACCTTGGTGCGGGCCTAACCCACCTGCAACAGTTTTTCCGCGCCGTTGGACCACCACGCACCCTGTATGCATGAAATCACCAACGACCATCCCCGCAAAATGTCCCGCATGGAGAATCCCCGGAATATCTTTTTGGAATTTAGCCTGAAGTTTGATTTTTTGGTTTGGAAGAGTTGAAGCCTTTTCTTGTGGGGCTACGCCCATAAACCGCACCGACGTCGTACAGTTTCCTCTTCATGCAAAACAGGGAATGCTTCAATAACTCTCTTTTCCCCCAGTTATCGGTTAGTTCGTGCATGAATACTGGGGTTGGGGGTTTCAGGTCGTCATTCTCTGAAAAACGTGTGAGAGCTTACCCTGTAGAAGTCCCTCGGGGTGTTACCCACCGGGCTCTTTCTGCCAGCCTCTTCATCCTTCAACTAGTGGTGTCATGATCAATTCATGATGTGCTTATCCAGGGGACCACTATCCTCAATGACAACCTAGTAAGTTCAACCCGAGAATCCACGGAAATATCCCATACGTACGAAACTTCCAATGTTCTCTTGATCGGGACCCGGGTGTTGATTATTTGGTAAGAAATTGACTCGTGCGCCCGCAATTGGAACTCGGTATATGCAGCTTGTTGGGCTGCCTCGCAGAAAGACACACGTGGCGAGTCCCAATTGCAGTGCACGAGAGTAGAACTACAACCGGGTTGCGTCTTGTACTTCGGAGGCCTATACGAACTCATGCAATGAGGATACTATAGATGTCTGAATTTTCTGCACTTTTTCCTTTGTGCCCCTAACAATGTCTGACGTGAGATCAATCCAAGGCTCGACGCTGGTATCAAACGGATCGTCGCTCTAAAACAAGGTTGGAATTTTTCGGGGCATGGACCAGGGTTTTCCGATGGAGTAGACGGTGCTTGGGGAATGAGAGAGTGTGGTGTTTCAGAGATGTTGGGATGAGAATATTTTGGAAGCAGGTTACAAACATGGGTTATGGAGTAGTTACACTGTGTGAGTATAAAAGGGAATTGAGCCCCCCACCCATAAATCGATGTGCAAATCCTCCACAGAATTTTTCATGTTTTTCGATAGTTTCAACTTGAAATAATTTCCCTTTGATGTAATAGGCTCTGTGACCTTAACTCCAGCAGTACTTTGGGACAAGTATCATGCCATAGACGAATGATAACAGGCGGTTGACATTGCAAGATAGCGATGAAAACTTCAGCATCCCCATGGGTACCCCAACAAATTTTCGAGTGGACAGTTGAGTAACTCATATGATGCAAAGAAAAGCGAAAAGTAATCAACAGCCTGCGTCTCGGCCCTTGCAGGTAGGATGCCTTTTCAGATTTCTGGGACAACCTATATAGCGGATGATTGCCGTTTGTGCAGGTCAGCAATGTGGAGCCGATGCCAACCGTCGGACACGTACACTGATGTCCTGGGAACGTACATAAGTACTTAAGTCTCGTGGAGGAGACGACATCTTATTTTACGCCGAGAGATACTGATAAGATTCACCGATAACCAAAGAAAGGCACGCTTAGCGGAGGACTCAGAAGTGGAAGATTTTTGCTCGCTTTTGAGATTTAATCGACACTAGATATTTGTAAAATACGATGCTGATGTTGAACGTTGCTGTCTTCTTGAAAATGTACTCGTGCTTGGATCCGAAGATCTTAGCTTGAGTGTCTTAGCACCGGCCACGGAAAAACGAATCGCCGAAAACTACTAAACTGCAGTGCCGTTACCGGCTTGCATTAGACCGAGATACGTGTGTAACAACCTCACGTGAGTTAAGTCGACGATTTTAGGCTAATAACCGATTTCTTGAAACAGTCGCAGTTTCTACTCAGCTCAGTCGACTGAGTGGAAAAGTGGCTGGCACGCTGGCTATTTCATGAAGTCGATTACTTGACAGCTCGGCCAGAATACATGCGCCGCCTAACAACAGGACCGGGTGTATCCTAATACAGTTCGAAACACTATGGGGACGCCACAAATGCACTGACGGACATCAAACTCTGTGGCACAAATAAAGCGGCACAGAAACAGTAAGCAATTAATTAATTGTGCCGCCCACTGTAGGTTGTAGCATGCGCTAACTTACCTTTTTGTTTGATACGGTGTATGCTAGTATTATTTGGCATTCTATAGAAGTTTTTCTACGACTGCCGGCTCTCCATGAGAACCTTTCACCTGTTGATCTGCCAAAATTTCCATTAAAAGCCAGGAGAGAATTGGTGATCCACCACTAGGATTCCAATTTATCCGGGCGCTGTATCCGCTCCAAAACATGTACTTATGGCGTTGTTACTAGGTACCTGGATCCTGACGTCGATTGTCTACGGCTACTAAGATAGTCCTTGTAGCAATTTGTTCATACCTTTTATGACCTTTCACTTCACTGGTGTGGTTCGTCTATGGTCTTTGGTGGTCTGGGCCGACCCATAACCAAGTGCATGACATGTAAAAGGATGGTACATAATTCGGGAACCTGAACTGCAGCTGGTGGGAGGTATTCCAGGGATGCAGACTGTATGTTCCACATCGAGAACAGGGAACACAACAGCAGAAACTACAGACTGGTAGATAATACAGAGCCCATCATATCATTAATTCTGCCGGAGAGTGTCTAATTTCAGTATTAAAAAATACAATTTTTGCAATGGTCTAACGTGCCGTAAAGGTAAGGATTCTAACACATGGAGTTATGATCAACCATTCATGTGTGAAACCGGATAGGACTCACCCTCGCTTCTTTGCTTTGATAAATACAGTCTTCTGGCAAGATTTACAGGTCATCTTCTCCGCACTGTTGAATTGCGCCCGTGCTGAGCAGCTCGTACATATATAATCAATATAAGAGCTTTGAGTAGCATTGTCCCGACGAACTGGTCCTACACAAGAGTCCTTATGAAAGTATTCATGCAGGTACTCTAAATATTCTTGTGAAAAAGTAAACCCGTAGACAAATTCGATTGGGCGATGAACATTGTCATTCTTTGTAGCAAATGCTTGTTGGATTGAAGCATCATCCCAGTTACGCTGCCTGCTGCGATGTTGGTTGTTGCCAGACATGGTGTAAGATATATCAGTTGCTAGTAGATCGAACTTGGGATGGGTGTAGGTGGTTAGAGTAAGGGTCTAGATAATATAGGGTTATGTAGAGTACGAGTACTCCGTAAAGCACTCTGGTTTGGTGCCGAGCTTGTATGTAGGACCAAAACTGGAGCCGACAAGCTTGGCACGAGGTGAAAATAATCACCATCGTCCCCAGATTCTTATTCGATTCCTTCTCTGTCACTATTGTATAGTGCAGAACAGAACAGTTCAGAATCGGAGCCTTGTAAAGTACATAAGCTTTTCGTTTGCATGGAATCATCAAGACCATCCTTAGCGCGCACCAGAGTGTGCGCGCGGCAGTTTCGCCCTTTCTCATGGAGGCATCATCCATGAAAATACCTGCCCAGCTGTGCCAGCCTAACTTTTCTTTTTCTATTTTCTTTTTTGAATAATATGCTCCCCAATAGTAGTAGAGCTTGCTTACACAAACATAATGGGATGTGCTTTTTAACACTTTTAGTATTCCGTAAGTCCATATGTACTCAGGAATCTTACTTTCAACCCTTGTAAAAGTCGTTCGAGTTCTCATAGCTTCAGTTGAAGATAGGGAACGGTGGCCTATAGGGATTGATAGCCTTCAGCGCAGCCAGGGCTGTGTCAATGGTCGAATTTCCGTTGAAGCTTTCTCTAAATACCCAAATTATTTTATGAGTTATTTCCTTGCGGTCCCTGTTGAGCACTAGATTGAAACAAGAGGAATGTGTACTGAGTATAATCGATTCGTTAGATTATGCGTTGTAGGCCATATTTGCTCAATGGCATGTCGGCGCAGTTTTCAAAGAAAGCCCCCAGGGTCCAGATCGCCTCTAGGAATCTAACATCATGTAAGGCTTATATCATAGTCGTAGGCTAATTTGTAACGTAGGCAGTAGAGCATCCCGACCACCAAAACCTATAGGTATGCCGAATAATTTGGTGTGGATGGTGTACAATGCACGGCTGACAGACTGCTTGTTACTTCGTAGGCTGTTAGAAAAACCGCTGCTCGATTTAAGTCTTGACACTAGGACTAGTGTGTGTGTTGACTGTTGATATTGTGCATCGGGTTGTGCTTTTGGCCTAACCGGGTGCCCCCAAATCCCGAACTCTTGGATATCCGAAGTTCGCATGCAGGTACCTCTTTTGAATATCCAGTAAAATCAGCATATGATCTTAAGACGTTCGCCAGGTGTGATAAACATAAGCACGTTCTGTACTTTGCTTGGCTTCCAAAAG
Organism: Geopyxis carbonaria; assembly: GCA_024516215.1. NCBI lineage: Eukaryota > Fungi > Ascomycota > Pezizomycetes > Pezizales > Tarzettaceae > Geopyxis > Geopyxis carbonaria. The sequence continues at coordinate 481,147 of JAJJXG010000013.1, read as the reverse complement.
CTCTCGCACGCGTCCTGTCGTTAGCGCTACCAACGCGCATGCTCTGCACCACATAAAACACGCCGGGACCTTCCAGAGTGTTACACAGTTCGAAGTGTTCGCAAAAGGCTTCCACAAGGAACGCATGCAGAATCGTGCATCAGTGTTAGATTTCTTTGAGCGTATCAACTCAGTCATAAGCCTAGATACTAATATCTACAACGACAGAAGAAGCACAGCCTGGAGGGCAGCGAATAAAACACAATATTTGCTTCTTCACTTTCGTGCTGAATCGGCTACTCTCATGACTTATCATATAGCTGTACTGCCATATGAAAAATGGAGCTCCTCAGATATAGTTCTGCACGCAAGAATCTCACTATTGCAAGATGGAGTATCACCCAAAAATTCCAGTTTCTGATGTCGAACAAGTTGGAGAGACTATGATGCTTCGACCTGGACATTATACCAACAGAGGTAACAACTGTCCGATTATGGTTTGTGCATACCTAAAGCTTGTGGAATATCCGCCTGCTCACATCCTAAGAATCATCAAAATATATTGCCAGAGAATACAGGAGGGAATGCGCCGCAGGTAGTAATGAATGTATTTAGAACTTCGTATCCCTCCAAGCAGATTAAGTCTAACTTACCAAAGAGCCAAGATATAAATGAGAAGCAGTCACCATCATCTAGATGCAACCAGCGTCTCCGGACAGCATGTTTGATACTGAAGAAAAGAATGGCTGTGTTGATTGCTGTTTTTGTGACCCTCGTAGTTGCTGCTATTATTATAGGAGTGGGTTGTTGGCTGGGAATAGAGTAAGTAAACCTTGTTTTGTAATAGTGCATAATTAGTCTCGTACCCAGCGGTGTCGTTTCTCGTAACCTACATAGCTGGGAGGAGGAACGACGAATTTATTTACATATGTACCGGCTGTGCACGAGACTAGTGCTTAATGACATAATATTGGATCTAACCGTTTATCAAAGCTTAGTAGGACTAGATATACACCATGGAAGCTCGCTCCTGGCGATAGATCCCCAAGCGAACGGAAAGCTTCGGGAAATTTTATTTTTTTATCAAGATTCTGATAGCTCAATTAGGTACTCAGTGACTATCACTCGCATCATTTCTTCTAACAAGTTGTAGATTTCTCCAACATCAAAATAACACCGGTACTTGGATCACAAATGGAGTACCAGAAGCTTTAGTATATCCCAAAGCTTTACTAGGCACTTCTATAACTGCACTAGCGTATATGTTAAAAGAAGAGCTAAATGTTTGTGGTTTCGATTCGGCTCATGAACATGGCATGAAAGTACTGACTATGTTGCAGATCCGTGTCTTCTTCACCGGGGCTGATGGATATCTTGTTGAGCGGATATCTAACAATAAAAAACTAGGGCTTTGGTACGACGGATCACTCAGAAGTGAAGGCTACAAAGCGTCAAAACAGCCCGGCGCGGCCCTGGCAGCGTGTTACAATAGGTATTACGGCGACCCGAATGACCCAGACTCACCTGGTGTCCATGTGTGGTTCGGAGATCCAGAGGGCTCGCTGCAGGAGATTAACTGGACCCCCAAGGATATGAACAATAGATGGAACTATTTCCATAAGTTCAGTGGCCTCAATGGTCATTCTAGTGGTAACTGAGTGCCTTCTATGAAAAATTTCATTCCTTGACACTCTCCTAGTTGACTGTACTGCACGAAATCAATCGACAACCTACATATATACCTCTGATCGTTCTGGAAAGCTACAGATCCTTTTTTACGATTTCGAGGAATCGCATGATCATAGCACAAAAACATGGACGCCCGTTCTCGAATGGGAAGATGTGCAGAACAACACAGCAATATCGGCAATTACATACAACAAAACCGAACGATATATTCATTTTGTGAACAAAGCTGGTCAGACTGTTCAGAAAAGACTTGAAGGCCGAGCAGAGAATCTTACTTGGAGTGAGGAGACGTTCATAGTTGGCGAAAACACGGGCATGAAGATAGAGCCACGCAGTGGACTCGCCTCAGTTATTCTGAACTCGACTTTGGGTGGCCCTGAGCTTCACGTATTTTCGATCGTGAAAGGCGGAAAGATTGTGGATTTTATTCGATCCTTTCTTAGTACGTATTGGGCAACAGTAACGCTACCGTTGGAAAATAAAAATAGGGGAAGGACAAAACTTCAGCTAAAATGAGTAGTGCTTATCGCCATGCGTCACAAGTAATACACATGTATTTAGTAAAGCAGAATCTAAAATTTTCTAGTACACAACAGACTGGCATGCAAACTCTTTAGCGTCCGATGAATGCTGCGTCGAAGGAGTACCCAATTACGAGTGATACTACAGCACGTATTTGAATCATCAAGAAACAGTTCATTAGGTAGATCAAAGCAACAGATTATTTTAAAACCCACAGTATACACTCCATGTCACTCCACTGGCACTGTCTAATTCCGCTCCTGCCTTGGGATACAACACTACACAAAATCTCAGCTCCATGCACCTTTCCATCCATTGTAGCCCTATGAATTAATATCCAGCTAGCTCTCGTGCATAAATTCGAAAAGGAATCTCCTTGCTCAGCTAAAAAAGAAAAATTTCCCCTTGAAGTAAGGGTCGGACCTCAGGTCCGTCCAGAAGTAATACAATCCATCCCAGCCAGAGCAAACGTCCAATTGGCGAAAGAAAAGAAGCAAAGCAAGATAACACCAGCTATCAAAGATGAACCCATACAAAGAAATGAAAACAATTAAATGACCAACCCAACTATCAATACCTTCCAGGTTCCAGTGGTGACTTTCGGTCTCGGCCCACGACTGAGTCCTCATTATGATTAATGCTAATAGTACTTGCTGCTGCGCTGCTCGCCAGAAATCCGTTGCCTCGGTTAACTTCCTGCATAGGCCGGTAGTCGTAGGCCATGTCTGCTGGCATCTCTGCCAAAGGCGAAGCTGGAAGCTCCGCCATAGTGAGTGAAGGATCTGCTTCCAGTTCTCTAGGGGCTACGTGGGTAGCTACCACTGAACCGTCATCATGGTATGCTGGAGGGGCGCCTTGGGAATTTCTACTTGAGGCACGCTTCTTTGTGAGAAAGCCGAAGTGGGGTGATTCTGGTGAGACGGCAGCTGAACCGCCGCGTAGACCAACGTGAGATTCTGTGACTGAGTCGACATTGGCAGCATTCCTGCGTTTGCGTCGAAACATGAATATAGCCCCGATTATCACTGCGATCAGGAGAAACCCGCCAACTCCGGCTCCGATTGGGACTGCAAGATTAGGAGTGGTTTCAGTATTCGCACTGTTCGATGCACTACTAGCACCGGATGCAGTGACAGTCGGCCCAACAACCTGAGTTACTGTATAACGTGACACTGAGCCGCCAGCAGCGGTTGAAGTTAGCACTTGGGATAGGGTGACGGTCATCGGCATTGTTTCGGGAACAGATGCAGATGATGAGGAATCATTCTTATCCACTTTCGTGTCCCGAGACAAAGACGATGTCGACGTCGATTCTGGTTTCTGTGATTGAGTAGACCCACTATCTTCTTTCTTTCCAGCATCAGGACATTTTCCAGATCCGCACGGATCCTCATTGCAGCATCCAGCAAAATTTCCGTCGGCACAGGTATACCATTTCACCCCATTCCCCAGGTTGGCACACAGGTTCGAGTTGTTATCTGGACACCCGCCTGCCCTACACGGGTTCACTGTACAACAACCGGCATACCCAATGGTGTCACATGTATACCATTTTTGGTTCTTGCTGCATACATTGTCTGTACACGAAGAATCACAACCGCCTTGGTTTGAAGAGCAGCAGCCTCCATACCCTGTAGTGGCGCAGGTTTGCCAGTTCTTGCCAGTATTGCAGACTCGTAAAAACTGCTGGGCTCGTGAGCGAACCTCGTTGCTGGTTTGGCGCCGATGGAGCTCGAGTGGACTGGGATGGAGGAGACCCATTTCTGACTGTGAACGAGCGACGAGTGTTAATGGGAGAGGAAGCTCGAGGGTGTCCAGAGGTGAGTTCCGACAGGCAGCAAGGGAGAGGAGGGAAGAAGAACACAAGAGAAATAGCGGTCAGCCGGTTGGTTTATTTTCTGTATAGCCCACTTTCTGTTGTCTTTTGGCTTGGGGTAACTGACATGCAACATTCCGCTGCACACCGGAAAGGCCTCACATCGAGACCTTGGCTGCATCTTTCCTATGGCCTCGCCCTACAAATTTCCCGAAATGAACGAGCCCCATCTGCCCATATCCGCTTTAACCTCATAGGGCTAAAATCATGGCAGCAGAAAAGAAACGACACGCACTAGCATTGTAAGCATAAATAGTTGTGGAACTATCAAAAGGAGGTCTCTATCAAAAGAAAGCCTATCCAAGCTTTTGAAGGCTGTGCAAGGACGAGTATTACATTTGATTGTAGAGACCCTAAGCTTCTCTGAGCTAAAGATTAAAAGGGGGAATTTTTTAACCAATCTGTGACGTGCTGCGATTGCGGACGGGATTGCATGGCATTTGATATCCAACTAGCCGCTTTGTTCCGCCAACATGCATATCTTTAATCATGATTATGTCTTGGGTACACCGAAAGTTCAGATGCATGCACCTATTGATGAAGATATACAACCAGTCGTACTCATTTTGAATCATCTAATCTGCTCCGTAGAAACTCAAAGAAAGAGAGAGGTAGACGGAACAGGCCCCAGGCGAACATCGTATGTGAGAAGCGCAAAAATTCAACTCTAATAATAGAATGCAGTGCCAATGTGGCGTGGGGTCCGCACCGCGGCTCCCTCTGTTCTTTATTTCTCGTTGCTCTTGGTACGTGAATGTAATGTGCATCTGTCCAATCAGGAAGTCGTAGCGTGCCCTCGGAAGACAGGGAAAGCGCAATTTAGGGTACCGATTACACCTAATCGCATAGAACTTAATAGGGAGTCCCTAGTCTGCTTACGCCGGTAATGCGTACATTTGAGTAAGAATTACTAGTCACGTCAATAGCACTTGGAGAGCAAGCGATGCTCAGATGAAGGCTCGTTAATACATTTGAGCTTTCCATCAAGTCTTTCAAACTGTCCTCTCACCACCAACTACGAACATCAAGGAAACCTTATTACAGGATTATTCATTTCCAGACGCGTTTCACGCGCGCGTCCAACAATGTATGCGCGCCGAGCCCACACCCAACAGCAACTATCGTGGCATCGTGGCACTAGTGTGGCACCCAACAGGCTTGACTGAAGATAGACATGCGCCACCAGGTTATTTTTGTTTTTACCGAGAACCGCCTACTGTACGGAGTACCCTTGGCAGCCCTTTTCAGTTAACTCCCGTGAGCTGATCCTAGCACTTGGATTAGTAGGGTATAGTGTGTTATGCATATGTAAGGGAGTAAGATTACCAACTTTCTCAGTTATCAGTTTTGTCATATACACCTTGAACTAAGTATAACTGACTTCCAGTGTGATAATTTGGGCCGAGGGATAGCAATTCCATCCTCACAACGCTATGTTCTTAAGATCCCCTTAGCTCCCCATGATCTACAAGTCTTCAAGGATTTGGGGATTTTCATTAGGCAGTTATAATTTAGCTGGGGCTTGGATCTTGCCTCGTGTCCAGATCACTCGTTACTTGATCCGAGCTTTCCTCGCCCCTGGCTGTGGATTTGAGTATATGGCCCATCAACCGCAAACACCGGGAATTGCTCAATCGGTATCCAGCCGGGTACCAGACATGCGAGCATGGCTATCCAGGGGTCTGCTATTTCTTTCTTGCTATAAACATGTGCTTTATGAAAAAGAGAAGTAAGGCTTTATTCAATAAATTTAAATCAATCTCAGAAATCTTCATGTTATTAGAATTTTCCATCAGGGAGAATTCTTCTATTAAGTTTTCTAGAGCCGAAGTGCAGCGGCCAATTGCATATAATTTAGGCAGCCAAGTTACCTTCAGCGAATCGCAGCTCGTCATGCATATATGTCCCGCGGTTTCCATCTCTCAATTTGCCCGTGTGCGCATGTCACTCCTTGGCATGCTCGCACAATACCAAATGATACGTTCTAATTCCCCGGCGTTTCTTCATGTCTGCTATCCGAACCACATGGTCCTTAATAACACATCTGCTGTCTACATCTTATGTATCAATTAGTATTTCATCGGATCTAAACTGTTTTATCATTTAGAAGTTAGAACACGGTACGTAGGGAATCTATGTAAGTTACAATCACCTGGATCCATATAGGCCGTGTTTACTAAAACACGCGTTGTAACAGTTAATTCGTTGGAGTTGATCATGAAAGGGCTATACTGCGTCGGTGATTTCATTTAGTGACGATGATCCTATTTTAGGAAATTAAGACCTCTTCAAAAGTTGCGTTTGTTCTTGGATTTTCATCGATTCAACTCACCGTCACTTAGATGACGAGTTGCTCTTGGGTGCGATGAGCCAAGAACTAATACTTGTCGGAAATCGAAAATCCAGGTTCCGTATAGGGTTCGTTCGATAAATGGGTAGAACAGAACACGTATAGCATAAAAATTTTCCATCATTCACACGGTTGTGCCTCCTGATGCTCACGCACCCGGTCGAGGTCATGGACGAGGCTGTCTGCAGGCCGCAAACGAACGGGTGGAACGGAGGGAGGGATCAAAAGCCCACTCGAATTCCAACTTTTTGAAAGACACTAACCAGAAAGCCACGAATTGAAGACTTTTATATTGATTTTCGTCATTCTGTTTTTTTGCTATTAAACCATCATTCTTTCTCTTGTTCTTAGTCCGACTCCATCCATACACAAACATCGGATATGTCATTCATCTTTTGCTGTTTTCTCGATCCATCTACCTCACTAGAGAATGATGATGATCGACCAATTCCACCAAGGCCATATCGAAAGACAGGAACGTTCATAATGCAGCCGCCACCAAAAAGACCCGCGCCAATATATGGACGTCCATGGCCTAACAATAACGACATGAGAGAATACGGGGGGATCTCATCTGAGTGGACAGCTTCTTCTTCTGCGACTGCTGGCCGATATTCAGATGTTTGGTTCCAACGCCGGTAGCAGATAGACTGTTTGAAAAGGGGGAAATGGATTGATATGTTCGACCCTGAAATTGTTGCAGATTGCAAGTGTACAGCAGGATTTCATTTGTTCTAAGGCCTTTTAGCTAGTATTGTTCCAACCACCTCGTTATTAGATTCCTCTTATCTCTTTCTACACAGCAACTCACTCATACTAAACGAGACAATCATCCAATGCCTCGCCAAATTAAGTTGTTGATAAATGATCCTACAACGGTCTTTTGCATAGTTAGATAGTTAATTTGTAAATCTATACATTAGAAAACCACTTAGACAGCCATAAAACAGGCACAGCCAATCACCCACTTTGCAATGTTGAAGTTGACCATTCTGCACCAATGATCACTCGCGTCTTGGTCTAGTTTTTACGCTCCTGTTTTCTTTCTTGCCTTTCGCTTCTTCTGCTTCACTTATACATTACCTTCAACTAAACCAGACTTTAATTTCAAATATCACAAATATTTACCTACCCACACCTGACAAAACTCTACTTTGCTACTTGGGGGGCCATACTAGCCACATAACCAAGTAGATAGATAGCCTTACAGAAGCAAAGTAGACCGGTTGGTCCACGGATCAACGGGTCTATCAATGTACTAGTTGGTTGATACAAGTTGTATGCTCCATGGATGGTCCAGGTTCTCCACGCAGGGATATTTTCAACAGTGGAGACCCATCGTTCCATGAGTGAATTGTTCTGTTCAGTGGTGGAGATTCATCCCTGGCCGTGAGTGGGTTCACACTCAGTTTCGGAGCGCAATAACTGTAGAAATAGCCTACAAGTGAAAACTGTGGCTAGGCAAGCATGCAAGAGCAACTATTTCAGGTAAGTTTCTTCAAAACTAATCCTTCCAATGCTACCAAAGTTGGATCGAGTAGCGAGGAGTCAAATGGTTCTATTACTATTGATAATTGCATATGTGGTTTGAGTAACGACCCTAGAATATTCGATTCTCGAGTGGTTAGTTTATGTCTCCATCACTAACTAACAATGCAATCCGAGTGACCAAATATGATGCAATATATATGTGGCACAGACTTTGTCTCGTGCCCAGCTCACTTGCTATCTAATCCGATAGAACCTTGTTTCTCGGTAGATTGAAGCATATCACCTAAGGCCTGGTGCACGCAGGCACGAGTGAACGTATATTTATGGAGCTTTCCTCGGGTTCTCCGGTGGATTAAGTAACGAGTAGCCTGGACACGAAATAGCGTAGATTCATGTAATCAATTGCAATGGCCAAAATTATATATTTGCTTCAATTGTAAAGCCGGTTGTTTTTAACTAAGGTTCTCCACCAACACGGACATGCATCACCGTAAGAGCCGAATCAGTATCGATGACACCGGCTCGCCTTGTTATTCTCCACATCTCCAATGATAATACTCTTTTTTAGCGCGCGCTTTCATGGACCAGTAAACCAAAAAAAACAAACACCTCGTGGTTGTACATATTGCCGTGTTGTATGGTAGCAGGACGTAACGCCTTGCCTGCATGATTAATTCTCAGCGCCTGTGATCGAGAGTGAGGTCCAAACCGCGCGCTAGATCAAAGAAATCTATGTTTCTCTAACGGAGAATAAGACACCATACATTAGAGAGTTTCCAATAATTCCGCTACCAGTGGGTTATTGAGAAGTTTCAAGTTTATAAAACTGTACGTACATTTCATATCTCTGCTGCAGGATATGACTTGCTGTACACATGAAAAGTTAAAGTGCATGTCAGAATAACACATTTATTTTGCGAGTCTTGTTTTGTACAAAAAGCAAACCAAGAACTTCAGATACTGTGAGAATCCCCATTGGAACATTTAGCATCACTCGGTATCCTAGATTGTATACTCAATTCTCATGTTTCCAGGCCAAGGACTCATCTCACTTCTAGCCGCCCAAAAAAGCTTGGCTCCGAGGGTCTTTTGTAGAGCGGTCATGAAGTCTGGAGCGAGGCAAACCAAGGACACAAATGTCAGAGAGCAACCAGATATATCTTGCACCAATCATGCTTTCCGGAGAATTTTCGTTCATGCAATAGTTATCTACTGGAAAAATAGATGCATTATATGAGCACCTTCATGCATCATGCATGCATTCATGTTTGCAACCCCAGATATCTGATAATACCAGAAGTGCTTATTCTCCTCTTCTCTGATGCAAATTTGATCATGAGGCTTACCCAGGTGCCCGATAATAGGCAAGTATCTATGGCTGGTAAATGCAACTTCCCATTTGAATGCATATGCAGATTCTCCTCCCGCATATTTTACATACGCGTATGCAGAGCTCAGTTCTGCCCGAGACATGGAGATCTTCCGCAGCATGCAAGTAGGGACCTTCTTCGTGCGCATAACTGCATAATCCAGAAAAGTAGAGTAGATTCACTTTCTCATGTGAGATAGTGGGAATCGTGAACGACCGACCTGCCCATCGACTTCTAGGCTACATGTACTATAAATCGAGGCGGGTCCAATATATCATGTTCTGTGCTCCATATCGTCCACAGGTACCATAAATCAAGGATTTAGTTCAGGGCCAACCAGAGAAATCCATCTCGGAAACGAAAAAAACGTGGTTAGAAGACGAATGTTGGCTAGAAACGATACATCTTTAGTAAATTAGGCATTGCAGGGGGAGAAAAAGCGGCGACTGAAAGCTTTTTTGTTCGCCTGCCTTGTTTGGTCTGTAATTTCTCGGGTGGATGTTATTTGATCCATCTACCAATAGGCCTGGTCAAGGTATCAGGCCGGGTAAACACTCATTGGGGATGTGGGGAGATATCCTCATGTAGTTAGACTTTGGTGTGTTCGGTTGAGTTTCCACGTCCCATGCAGTTGGGCTTGCACAACATTGTGCACTCATGAGTGGAACGTTCCGTTTTGCTGTATTCAGATTTCTTAGAAAAGAAGAGTTTTTTTAGTTATTTTTATTCTATGCGGGCAGGAAGTGCGCATGCAGCACAGTATAATCACGGGCTATATTGTCCTGTTTTTGGGGTTGTCTCTTGATAGACAAATCTGAATACGATCCCTTTTTGCACCTGCCCGCAAACATCGCCAGGGAACAAAGGCCGTGGACGGCTTAGGACGGAACCTCGGAGCCCCTCGGGGCTTAGGAGAGACTATCGTGTTGCACTCAGTTCTCCTGCGTCTGCAGATAAAAACACCAACTAGAGTGAATCGGTGTGGACGAAGTCTGTTGGCCGGGGCACCGAGAAAGGAAATCGGCTTGATAAAACCTTGTCAAGGCTTCGTGTGCCGTCTCCTCACTCCATCCCTCACATGTTTGTGCTTGTCAAAACTCATGGGGTGTGGTAGACGATACAGACCACCCCATGTTTGGCCATGGCAAGCAATCACTTGTAAGTCCGAGCACAAAAAATTGGACCCCTTGGACTCTAACTAAGCACCCTCTCTTGAGAGGCATTTAAACCAAAAAAGTTCGCATTCACAGCAAGAAACTCTCAACCAGTGGGTGTCTCCGTACCTGCAGGTTTCAGTATCGTGAGATTCCCATCAAAACCGTAATTATTTCTGTGCTGCAGCTCTCGTTACAGAATGATGGTTGGTTACTGTAGGCGAGGAACAGAGAAGTCCCGATGGAAAGATGTTAGAGTAACGCTAGAGCCTTCTGGAGCGGTAGGGGGGGTTGCGCCGCACAAGCGAGGTCCCAGCAGTCAATTGGTAGACAGCACCAGTAAAATGATTGGCTTGTCAACGGCGGAGGAGGTCTCGGTTGATTAAGCCATGGTCCCTGAATGAGAGGAGAGAAGACCGACGCAAGAGGAGGAGAACGAGGAGGAGCAACAATGGACAAAACGAAAACAACAAAGTTGTGCTGAAGATGGTTGCACTGTATACATTCTTCACACGGTCTGGGTGTTTCTGAATAACAGCAGTTAATTAAACTGCTTCAAGAGCAAGTGCCAGATCTTTTTTCGGTGTTGTTGTCGTTGATGTTGTTGTTGCTCCGTTGCTAGCAGGCCTTAGCTTAACAGCCCGCCTCCTGTCCCTTTTTTTTCCAACTGTGCACCCAAAGAAAGTTGTGTTTGCGTTGCAGATTGCAAACTTACATGGCTAAAAAGTTTGTACCCCTAGGTCAACGTAATGATTTGAAGAATGTTTATGCCTATTGTGCTCAATTCTACGTTTGATTATAAACTTCGAAAAATAAATATTCAGCCCATACTGCTACGCACGGACGATAGAAGCAATCCTAGCCAGAAAAAAGTCCCAGCCCGTCGCGTTGTGCGCAATTCACGTCGTCTGTCCGCCGCTGCCATACCAACCACCCCAGCAAGTAACCACCAACCCAACTTGCCCCTTCTCACACCATCTTCTCCATCCATTCATTCACCCACACCCTCTCCGTCACTTCAACGTTCACCCCCTCCATAAACTCCTCGACGGAATTCACGATCGCTACGAGAACGAGTTTAACGCCCGCCTCACGGTTTAAAGAAGAAGAAAGGGGATCATATAGCACCAGGCGCCGGCGGCAATGGTCGGGTCACCAGCTGGGTCGACACCTACATCGCCGGCTTATTCCCAACCACCACGACCCATGAGCGCCATGATACGACCGCAAAGAAGCTCGAGTCGGATGAGCATGAGCAGTCGGGCGGGGGGAAGCAGGGCTTCAGATGAAGATGGACGGACATCCGTTAAAGTCGGTACGTACTACCACCAGCCGCAACACGTTGGAACCTTCCCCTTGGTTGCCAGAAAAACACATGGCCCCTCGTCTCCTTGGTTCCCGATGTCCAATATTCTGGAAGATTGCAGTCGTTCGATGGTTATTGGATAGCTTCCCGAGATAGTGTAACTGGGGGATACTCTGTGCGATCTATAGCTAACGTAACCTTCCTGATGCCCAGCTGTACGCGTTAGACCACCCCTCGGATCAAGCGACCCGGGCTATGAGTTGATTCCACAACGGTTTCAAAAAGGAATGGTACATGTTACGAGCCCTACGAGTATAGCTGTCGACAGCCCTCAAGGGAGAAAAATTTTCGTATTCGACCGGGTGTTTGGACAGGACGTAAATCAAGACGGGGTATGGGAGTATTTGGAAGAGAGTTGCAGCGCGTTTCTCCAGGGATACAATGTCTCCGTCTTAGCATACGGCCAATCAGGAGCTGGAAAATCGTACACTATGGGCACTTCAGGGCCAGATGAGCAAGAAAACATTAAGGTCATGGGTTAGTAGCTACTTTTCTGCGAGACCCAACCCCCCGAGAGCCGATATGGATGCTTCGTGGGCCGCGTGATGATTTGTGGAATGTGGAGAACACGGAGAGCTGATGCACATATAGGAGTGATCCCAAGGGCTGCAATGGCGCTCTTTGACGCGCTCGGAGGCGGAGGAGCACCTTCATCGAACCGCAATTCTGGAATAAGAGCACCAGTCCGGTACTCAACATCTGCGGCTACTTTACAACGCAACAATCCTGATAAGGGATGGACAATGAAGGCTACTTACGTTGAGGTCTGTTGCTCCATCGCCATGATTGCTTAGACTTTAATACTAACCCTGATTTTAGATTTATAACGAATCCTTGAGAGATCTTCTGCTGCCAGAGGGAACAAGACCAGAAGACCGAGCACCGATTACGATTAGAGAAGACACCAAAGGTCGCATACTACTCACAGGGTTACGACAAGTTGAGATCAACACCGTTGAGGATCTTCTTGGTGCTTTGAATTTTGGATCATCAATCCGACAAACTGACGCTACAGCGATCAACGCTAAATCTTCACGCTCCCATGCTGTCTTCAGCTTAAATCTTGTACAAAGAAAGAATAAGGAGGACAAGGCAATCAAGAGGATGTCAATGCCAGTAGACATGAACCAGGATGGCTTCATGACTGTTGACAGCAAGATGCATTTCGTCGATCTCGCTGGAAGCGAACGTTTGAAGGTACATTTCGCTGAATCATTGTTTGATTACAGTTTCTGACTTGTCACAGAACACACATGCTCAAGGTGACCGAGCAAAGGAAGGTATTTCGATCAACGCCGGATTAGCTAGCTTGGGCAAGGTCATCTCCCAACTGTCTTCACGGCAGGCTGGATCTCACGTTTCATACCGTGACTCAAAGCTTACCCGTCTTCTGCAAGACTCTCTGGGTGGGAATGCAATCACATATATGATTGCATGTGTGACTCCCGCAGAATTTCACTTAAGTGAAACTCTGAATACTGTTCAGGTGTGTATAGTCCACATTTGAACATGACATCCCTAATCAGAGAATTACAGTATGCCCAACGTGCACGTGCTATTCAGAGCAAGCCTCGTATTCAGCAAATCACGGACGATGGGGATATGAAGCAACTTGTGGACCGTTTACGTGCTGAGATAGCATTTTTACGTGAGCAACTAAAAAATAACACGGAATCTAGCGAGAGAACCCCCAAGAATGCGAATGGCCAACGAGGTGATCGTTCAACCGAGAAGGAGATTGAGCTTCAAAACCAGCTTTTGGACATTCAAGAAAATTACGGTGCCCTTAGTCAACGTCATGCCAAATTGATTTCAGAGATCACTCGAGCAAGAGATACCGAAGAGCCGACTGCGGCTGAGTATTCTGATACTGCAGTCGAGCGCCTGAAGAGATCTAATTCCTTCGCAGAAGCTGTCGAACAACTCGTCCTAGAATATGAGAAAACAATTCAGAGTTTAGAAACCTCTTTAACGAGTACCCGAGGTTCTCTGTCAAACTCAGAGAGCACGCTACTGGAAAAGGAGAGTAGACTTGCGTACGTTGAAACAGTTAACCATCAGCTGCAAACCCGTTTGCAAAAGTTGATGGACCGGGAATCGAGCACAGAGAGCTATCTTCACGATCTCGAGTCGAAGTTGCATGGGCATACCTCAGGGGAAGAAAAAAACATTACCATTATCAATGAGTTGAAGAGAGAGCTCATAAGGGTGCGAGAAACTGAGGCGGGTTGTGAAGATTACATATCAACTTTGGAAGAACGTCTTGCAGAATCAGAGCAAGATATGGAGTTGATGCAACGAGAGATTGACCGCCTGGAGCATGTCGTTGAGCGACAGAGAAGTCTCGGAAAGTTGGATAATCTTCTTCTGGAGCTGGACTCAGTTAAAGACAAGGAGAATGGTGTAAAGGGGGATATCAACGAAGTGCAGCACGATACCATTGACGAAGAATCAGAGAGACCCGAGTCAAGAGATTCGAAAGCAGAATTGACTGACGGTTTCGTCGATGGCCCCGAGAGTTCTCCACTACGCCGAAAACGGGCTCCGTCCCCACCCACCATCTCTTCTACACCACCAATCCAAGAGTCAGCTGCTGAAGAAGAATACGTACCGGAGTCATATAAACATATCACGACTAACGGCAGCCATGACTACCCTCCCCACAGCCCTGCACAGTCACAGTTTGTTGAAGACAAGCTCGAGACTGTACAACAAGAGCTTTTGGATCTGAGGGTGGAGCACGAATCTACTCTCAATGAATACGATCAAATGGCTGCCAACTATGAAGCTGCAGTGCAAAAAATGGCTGCCCTTCAGGATCAATTGGACGAAGCAAAGCATGCCAAGGTCGGGATTTCTTTGACGGAAGAGTCTTCAAGAGAAGTCTCGCCTTCTGTCACACCGGACCTGCGGCCTGCATCTTTTTTAGCCGACGCGAGGGTGAGCGACTTGAAGGAATCAGAGGGACAGTCCTCATCCTCGCGCTCGCTATCTTCGGAGCTGTCCTTGGTTGGGGGCTCGCCAACTCCTACGGATATCAGCAATGAAGACTCCGAAAGCCTCAGGGAACAGCAAGCTGCTAGCAAGGAGAAGGAAGAAGCCTTGATGAAAGAATTGGAGAAATTGCGGAGGGAGAAAGAAGAAGCCTTCCTCCTTCATGAGGAAGAGCAGCAAAAACTTCACCAGCAACTCAAGAACTCTACAGAGCAGCTCCAAGAGCTTCGAAGATCAGATCGTAACAACGGAGTCAGTTCGCCTGTCAGCCAGCTTCTACGACGTAAATCGAACCAGAGCCTGGCAATTCTCGATCGTGCACAGCGTGCGTTCGGAGCTCTCAGAAGAATTGCAGCGGAGCACTTTGTAAACGATCAAGATGTTCTTGATAATTTTGATCTCAACATCGAAAGTGCTATGCGCGAACTCCAGAGTCGTTCAGAGCGAATCCAAGAACTTGAGAATGAAGTTGTCAAAATCCGGAAGGATATGGATTCTAAATCTGCAATGATTGCTGGGCTGACACGGGAGAGGACAAGTATTCAAACATCTCCTATGGATATCTCGGTTGTTGCCGTGATGGAACGTCGGATCGAAGAGAGCGAAGATCAACTTCGCAAAGCGCGTGCCTTACTTACTAGCCGTGAGAATGAGCTTAATTCAGCAAAATCTGCGTTGCAGGCTCGCTCTGGAGAATCACACTCGGATGCCGTGACCCTTCTTGAAGAGCTTACACAAGAGCGCAAGCTCAATGCTGAACAGGCTGCACAGATCGCTGAACTTCAGAGAGACATCGAGGAAATCAAAGAGGGCCAGACCGTTGCTTTCGAATCGCTACAGCAATCAAGGGCTACCCTTGAGCAAACACTTCAGGAGCTAGAAGGACAATTGGCAAGAACAAAGGAAGAGGCCTCCAAAAATGAGCAAGAGATTCGCGAGGCAGCTGACAAGGAAAGAAGCTCTCACCAGGAGCGTGTCGATGCCCTCCAAGTTATTATAACGGAGAACAAGGATACAATCAGTTCTCACCTTTTGCGTGTTGCCGAACTTGAAAAGACCCACTCTGATACCCAACGCCAGATCGACACTCAACTCGCTGATGAGTCTACGGCTTCCGATGAGGTGATGAAGCATCAACAGATTAATGCCGAACTCGAGAAAACCATTGCTCAGAACAAGGAGATTATCGAAACACAGCTGGCACGTTTGGAGACTCTTGAACAATCATACGAGGAAGCTGTGAAAGATTTGGAGATGGCAAAAGAGAGAGAAACTGCTGCCCTAACAGCATTGAAGGAGGCAGAAGAGCGCGCTGTTGAAGAAGCTGCTGCGACTGCCGCTGCCCATGAAGAAGCTCTTCAAGCTATCCGGAACGAACTCGAAGAAAGCAAAGGGGCTCTCGAAGTACATCTTGATAGCCTTGCTAAGTTGCAGGCCTCCTATGACGAAGCAACTGCCATGATCAAAGAGCTCGAGTCCGATAAGTCCTTGTCCCTTGAGGAGAATAACAGGCGTTCCGAGGCCTATGCTGCACTTGAACGTGAGATCTCCGAGCACAAGGAAACTATTGCTTTTCACGTGGAGTCGATCAAAACCTTGGAAGACACTCATGAACGTAGCCAAAAGGAGCAAGAGAAGCTCAACGATAAGGAGAGAAAGCATGCCAAACTCCTTGAAGACCTCGAGCAACAACTCACATTCAACTTCGACCAGAACCAAGATACCATTAATAAGCTTAGCACTCTGACTATGGAGTTCGAGAAGCTTCAGGTTGAGAAGGAGGATGTCGAAACCCGAGCAGAACAGAAGAACACGGAGTCTCAGGAATTGATTGAGTCACTCAACCAGGAGATCATGACCCTGAAGGTAAGCTATATCGTTCCACACACCAGAATGCATAGATTAACAAAATTACAGACAAAGCTTTCAGAAATCGAGATGGAACTTGGTGGCAAACTTGCCGAACGATCCAATTCGACCTCATCTAACAGCAACCTGCGGAAGAGCTCGTCAACCGTATCACTGCCCTCTCCCCCACCCGCAATTCCTCTCCCACCTCTTCCCGGCTCCCTCCCTGCTGCAGCTACGCCACCACCCGCGGCCACCACCCCCGCCTCTCGAAGACCAAGCAAAGACTATGTCGTTGCACACATGGAAGATCAAGAGGCACGCATCAAGACGCTTGAGAAGCAGCTGCAAGCCGAGAAAGCACTCACAGCCACTCTCGAAGAGGCGCTCACCGACTGCGAGAAGACTATGAAGAGGCTCACAAGCGACCGCGACAGCTTCCAGGCCAAGGCCAGCCAGGTTCAGCAGGAGCTCGAACGGCAAAAGAACGAGAGCCAGACCAGTCGCTACTCGATGCAAGCAGTCGAGGAGGAGCGGTTGGCACGCCAAAAGGCCGAGCAGGCGCGCGAGCAGCTGGAGCTCCGCATGCAGGCGTTGGCAAAGAAAAACAAGCGCAGCTTTGCATGCTTCTAGGGATGGCGTGATTTACTGCGTAGGTTTTTGTTTTAGTTTTGGGGGCGGCGGACGGGGTTTCCGAGGGGTATCTCTACAGTGTTTTTTGTTTTCCAAGGGTTCCTTTCTTGTTGCTCGTGTGTGTTTGTTTATTGGGAGGGTTGCTGTTTTCCGTTTCTGTTTAAACGATTACCATTTTATCATGTGTTGTCTTTTTTATGGGGGTTTGTATTTCTTTTCGTGTCATTACATGTTCTTTATTGACGGGGTAACGTTTTTTCTTGCGTCTTGTGTTTTTTTGTTTAACTTTACATATTCAACATCATTAGTGTTTATGTTTTATTCGTCTCCTCCCTCTTCCCCTCCTTCCCCTCCTTCCTCCTTCACACTCTATTCTATTCTTCTATATTCTTCAGTGTTCTATACTTTTTTATGTCCCCCATTACACCGCTTTATACCTCATGTTCAGAACTGCCGCGGGGTGACGGGGGACAGGGCGACGGGGCAGGCGCAGGAGCAGGAGCAGGAGGTGCCGTCATGACTTGGACTTGGGTAGTCGGGAGTTAGAGTTAGCTGATCAATAGCAACTGGTTGCGAAAAAGAATCGTTTCTGCGCGTTGCGTGCGTTTTTTGTTTGCTTTTTACATTATGCCTTATACACTTTTGCTTCGCTTTGGCGGTGGTAGTGGTGAGGAGGGACGGGGGCCGTGGGAAGGGGGGTGTGGGAGTGATGCAAGGGGATGTAGAATTGGATTCATTGCCGGGGCTTTTTTGTAGGAGTGGGTGAGCGGGCTTGGAGGGTTTAGCAGATCAATGGAATGATGAGAGTACGTTACGACCATGGTTACGATTCAGGGTTCGAGATTGAGTGTGAGATGTGAATGTGATGCCAATGCGTAATACTATATAAGCACCGCCTGTGCTGCGTCGCCGCCAAACCACGGAGATGTAGGATTGGAGGGATTGGGTTCAGGGGCTTCTTTCTAGGAGTGGGCGGGCTTGGAGGGGTTGGTAGATCATTGGAATGAGTACTGCGCTACGACCATCGTTACAATTCTGGGTTCGAGAAGGTGAGCGTGAGACGTGAACCTGCTGTGCCACTACGCGTCTCCACGGCCACCACCGACAGCGCAACCCACATCCCGCGAGGCAAAACATCACCGCACACGGCATTACCCAGTAATAAATCACGACATCACACGCACCCGCACCGCAGCCCAGACAAATCATCAAGCATCTTTCGATCTAGTTCTTTTGTGAATTATAGCAAACCCCATATCCAAACCATAGCATAACCATCGCCGTCATCACCTCCCACCCTCTCCCCCCCCCCTTCGTCCCGCGTCGCCGTCGCCGCCGCCGCCGCCAATCTGTTTTTGTCGTGTGTATGTCTGGTACAGTTACAAACTCTTACAGCCCCCTCCGCCCTCCCCACGCCGTCCCCGTCCCCGTCCCCGTCCCTGTCGTTCCTCAGCGCACTCAGCCTCCCCTGCGCTTCCCTCGTGCGATTCCCTCCCTGTAGTAGTAGCAAAAAATTCAAACGCGAGAAGAGTAGTGCTGGTGGTGCTGGTGGTGGAGTAATAGTAGTAGTATGGTGGCCGCAGCTTGCAATAAAAACACACACAACCGGCATCAGTCCATCCATCCCCTTCACCCCCATCCATCGCATTCCCTCGCTCCCCCGCCTCCGCCCTCCCCGCCCCCGCAAACCAAAGAAAATAACAGAAAACACAAAAAGAAGTTGGAATAATAATAATGGGCGTACTGGTCCATGAATGCATGGGGTACGTGTCGTGAGTGTGTGTGTGTGGAGAGGATCAGCGACGTTTCGAGCCCGCCGAGCCGCGGTTGCTGTCTTTGCGCGAGTCGCCGCTGCCGCTGCCGCGTTCCTGCGGATGCTTCTCGTCGAAGCGCTCGCTGTTCTGGCCGTGCTCGTGCTCGCCGTCGTGGTGCAGCGTTACTATCATCAACTGTCAGCATACCCCCCACTACGTGTTTGCATTGTTGGCGCAACATACCTGAGTTGAACTCCTCAAACGGATCCACCTGCTTCTCGCCGAATACCTCGGAGTCTTGGCGCATGACGCCCACGGTATGCACGCGGGCGCCGATGTCGCGCGCGGCGCCGATGTCGACGCTCTCGCTCTCCTTGACGTTGCGGAAGTTGACGGCGTCGACCTCGCGCCCGGCGCTGGGCACCATCGGCGGCTTGCGGTGGCGCAGCAGCGCCCATTGCGTGGTCTTGAAGAACGGGTGGCCCTTGACGTCGCCGGCGCCGGCGCGCGAGCCCAGGCGGCGGTTTTCGTCTTTGACGAGGAGCTTGCGGATGAAGGATTTGCACATACTGTTACGAGTGTTAGTGGATGGTATGCATAGGAGGGAAGGGTGTAGGGGGTGTACTTTGATATAGCCGGAACGCCGGAGTGCTCGGGAAAGGGGACATCGTCGCGGAGGATGTTGGCGAACGTGGCGTTGCGGTTTTTGCCCTTGAAGGGCGTGGTGCCGAACAGCATCTCGTAGACGAGGATACCGAGCGTCCACCAGTCGACAGCACTGGTGTGGCCGCAGCCCTTGATGACCTCTGGCGCTATATATTCTTCTGTCCCGACGAACGAATTTGTCCGGAAGTTGGCGATACATGATTTGGTGTCGACCATGGGTAATGATGACTGTGATGCCCCTGACCGCCCGACGATCATGGTGGGAACACCTCCGGGGTCTGACTGCTTGGAGAGATCAAAGTCTGATAACATGATGTGGCCGGATTGATGCAGCAGGATGTCTGGAATAGCTTTGTTAGTCTAGCTGTTTGTAATATCAATTGGGCGACATACTCTCAGGCTTCAAATCCCGATATATAAAACCCATGAGGTGCAGATATTCCAATGCGGCAGTGACTTCGGCAGCATAAAACCGTGCATCCTCCTCCGATATAGACTTTCCAGGTCTCGTTTGTAGTGCTACACAAAGCCAATCAGCAAGCGAACTCGTCAATGCCCACAGCCGAAACCTACCTCGGAAAAACTCTCCGCCACTGCAATACTCCATACACAGGTAGAGATGGTCCTCAGACTGGAAGGAGTGGTAAAGCGTTACAATGAAAGGATGATTGCTGGTAGCCAGGATCTCCTGCTCTGCCAATGCTCTTTTAATCTTATTTCGTTTGATCATCTCCTTCTTACTCAAGACTGTCCAAAATGTCAGCAAACCACGGTCCAAATCCTAGAATGAATATCCCACCTTTCATTGCATAAAGTCGACTACTCTTCTTTTCCCGCACCAAATACACCTTCCCAACATCCCCCTTCCCGAGCAGCTTGATCTTGTCAAAGCTCCCAGGCCCAACCTCCACATTCCTCACCTTGATCGAATTGCTCGAATACGTCCGCCTGAACGCCTGATTCCGCAGCCTCTCAACGCCCTGATCGCCGGGCACCAGCAGATTCCCCGTACTCCCGGCGGCACTCGGCACCGGGCTCGGCGGCATCTCCGGCACCTCGTTGTACCCCTTCTCGCCCTTCGAAAACATGCCCTGCGCATTGGGGGCACTCGCCACGCGTCTCAGCTTCCTCGCCAGCTCCTCCTTCCCCTTATCCGGCTTCTCTGACGGCCCCGTCGCCGCCGCTTTGGGCGTGTCGGGCGGCGACGACGGCGCGGAATCATTGTTGTGGTGCCGCAGCGCCGGCGGGCCCTGGTGCGCAAAATACGGATTCGCATTCGCGGTCGGGCTGATATCGGCGGCGGCGTCCAGCTGGCTGGCCGACGACGTCGAGCGCCCGCGCAGAAAGCGGCTCTTGGGCCGCAGCCCGCCCGGCGTCAGGTGCGTCGAGCTGTTAATGCTGCTGCTGTCGCTGGCGGACGAGTTGATGCGGAAGAAGTTGCGCAGCTTGGACGAGAGGTGCGAGGTGGACGAGGACGCTGGCGAGCGGAAGCCGGACGGTGACGTCTGGATCGCGATCTTCCGGTCGTGGCTGTGCGGGCTCGGCGACGAGCCCGACGAGCCGAAGAGTTGGGTCATCACGGGGCGGGGGCGGCGGGTGGCGGCCTTGGGTGCCGATACGCTGGCGTGCGGGGCTCCAGTGTTCGTGGCAGGTGGAGCGGCGGTGCTGGCGGTGCTGTGGTCGTGGTCGTGAACGCCGGGCACAGTAGCAGTCGCAGGAGGGCGTAAGTGACGGGGTGCGGTGCAGCGAGCAAGGAGTAGTGTAGAGCAGTACGATGGCACGGAGGCTCAAGCGAGGGAGCGAGCACTGCAGTGAACGACGACGACGACGGTGCTGGTGATGCTGAAGATACTGAAGATGGTGATGCTGAGTGGAGTGTCGAGCTGTGAACGAAGGTGTCGGAAGCCAGCTGCTGGAGGGGATGGGAGATGGACGCGGAGTGAGTGGATTGGGATGGGGGCTCGGGGGGGCCGGATATCGTGGGTTTGTCAAGCAGCGTCGTTGGGTGCTGGTGCTGGGTGCGGGCGCTGCGAGACGCGCGTGGCGAAGCAGCAGCAGCAGCAGCAGCAGCAGCAACCGACCCATCGCATCCCTGGCAGCCAACAAAGCCCGGCGAGCGAGCGAGCGACGAGCCAGCTGCAGCCATTCCAGCCAGCCAGCCATCCAGAAATTCCTCACGACCAGCAACTCTCGCAGCTTCCAGCACCAGCCTCCTCCACCATCGCAACAGCATGGCCTCTATTCAGCAGGCAGACTCTAGTAAGGCTGTCAACGCAACCCTCCAGTCTCACCCACGCAGACAACCAGCTACAGCGAGACCTTTCCATGCCCCCCCCCCCCCCCCTGTCCGTCCCACTCCCTCCCGTCCCAACGCCGTGGCCTGTTCCTGATCCGGTTGCGCACCACTGTGCTTCCGTAAGCCACGCATTTGTCAGCTCGCGGTGCTCAGACCCTGCGTCGTGCGTGTGTGTCCTTCCCCTTTGCAACGCGGCGGCGGCGGAAACAAAACATAGGGGGGGCTAGCGCCTACCTACTGCCATTACCCCACAGTGTCGACGCCCCGACGCCCCTTCGTCTTTTTCCACAGCTGTGCCGAACAACTGCACTGCTTTACGCGCTGCTGTGCTAAATAAAGACGCCCACCACCACGACGATGCTGCTGCTGCTGCGGTTGGCGGGGCTTCAATGTTGCAGCAAAGGCGGTGGGCGCGGTGGGCGAGGGGGCCAATTAGAACAGGGCGGCGACCGCTCCAAGGCTTGATCGGCGGCGCGGTACAGCCCAGCCCAGAGCGGCAGTTGATCGGCGCACGTGACGGCCGGACAGGGCCGGTCGCGACGAGAAGGAAAGACGTTTTCTAGTGTGGCCGTTGTTATGTACTCATCCGCAGGTGCATATCGCACAAGCAGAACATAACATACATAACCATTGCTGTTGTTGGAGACGAGAGGATGGCCGTGTTCGATTGTGTTCAGGAGAGAAAGAGAAGAGCAGCAGAAGAATGGCGAGAAGGCCTAGGCCCACATGGCCAAAACCGAATGACCACAGGTGCAGACTCACCCCCGCCAACAATTGCGGGTGCATACATATTGACGGATGCGGTGATACGAAGTGGTACGGAGACGCAGCGTGTATATAAATCCAGATATAATTGACCTCCTAAATGCTACATACACACACCAAACACACCCAGCCAGCAAAAAACACCAGATGTAATCGTACACAACACACAAAACAATCAAAAAATCAAAAATCAAAAATCAGTACACCCCAAAAGTAGTCCGTCCCATGCAGAACGAAAGAAAGAGAGACAAAAAGAAAAGGACATGAAGGTGGACGCAGACACGGTACAGTAGCAATAAATATAGTTTTGGTAGTCTGGCAGTGCAGGCAGGCAAACTCATGAAACTCAACTCCTGATCAAACGGAAAGAAAGGAAAAAGAAAGGTGTCCGGAGGGACGATATATAAAGTAGGTTGTTGTGAAATATAACGCCAATCTGTAAATGTGTTTAGGTGTAGTTCGTGTCAGACGGTGATGGCCGTCGACGGCGGCGGCGGCGGCGTGGTGGAAGTGTCTAATGGGGTCTCGGGCGTCAGCGGGACCAACGACGCAACCGACGTCTCCGCCGTCGTCGTCCCGGGCGACACCTCCCCCATCGTAGTCCCCATCGTCGTCCCAGGGGACACCTCCTCCATCGCCGCGCGCAGCTCCTCCGCCGGGCCGTCCTCATCAATCTCATGCATATACGCCTGCCGCCGTTCCCTTCCATCCTCCTCCCTCACGCGCCCCTCCTCGTCCCTCGCCATCTCGTGTTCATCCTCACTCTCCCCGCGCTCCCGCAGCTCCCGCTTCACGGCCGCCTCGCGCCGCTTCTCAACCTCCTTGCGCTTGATCAGGCCCTTCAGCGCGTCGCTCTCGCGGATCAGGCCGTCGATGCTGATGCCCTGGTGGATGACGCCGCCGTTGAGGTAGCTGTAGACTTCTGCGGCCGAGCCGCAGTGGAGCAGGCTCTTTTCGTTGAGACGGAGGAGGGCGACGGCGACTTGGAAGAGGAAGGTTGAGCCGGCCACGCACAGGATCACGTCCCAGACGCGGAAGAGCGCCTCGGCTGCGAGCGTGTCGGTGAAGATGCTGAGGAACCATTGGAACGTCAGCGCTTCGAGCTCGACGCCGAGCGCGAGAAGGTGGGTGTGTAGCGAGGGGAGGATGGTGGCGACGTAGTATTTGAGCACCTGTGGCGTGTTAGTGGATATTATATGGAGGCAGAAGTGGACTCACCTGTTGGTCGGCCCTGGAGGCCAGCAGATTCGGCTCAAAGTAAGTCTTGGGCAGGATCCGCTCGACCACCGAGCACAGCACCCAGAACGCGTCCTCCTCGCTGGGCATGATCAGCAGCAGACTGGCGGCGATCATGTTCATGCCCTGGCAGTAGCCGACATCCTTATTCCGCCGCGAGTACGCCAGCAGCACCTGCTTCAGCTTCGACACGCCCGGGCCCTTGCGAAAGAAGATGTTGTCCGTCAGCGTGCGGTTGATGTCCATCGCGATCTGGCTGATGACTAGCGGGTCGCTGTTGTTGTCGATGTTGGCCAGCAGGTCGTCGTAGTAGCCCGGCACCTTCATCGATGTGGCGCCCGAGCACTCGGTCCAGATCTTCCAGCGATAGCTGACGGGGATGCCGCCGAGCACGAGCGCCTTGAACTCCTTCCACCGCTGCTTGCCGCCGCGGCCCTCGGTGCCGAGCGTGGCGATGCCGATCAGCTCGCCGTCGCTGAGCGTCACCTCCGGCATGCCTTTCTCCTCCTCCTCGCCGCGCCGCCGCTCGCTGCGGATCTTGCGCAGGAACTCGTTCCACTTGACGGAGCGGTCGCGTTGGAGCGAGTCGTGCAGGTCGGACAGCTGGCCGAGGAGCAGGCGGACGGTGGCTTCTTCGGCTGAGGAGGAGGTGGCGGCAGCGTCGGTTGAGGGCTGTGGGCGGAGGGTGAGCGGGGCTTCGGAGAAGGCATTGGTGGTGGAGGTGGAGGCCGGGGAGGTGATGGTGGCGCCGGGGCGTGAGAGGCGCTCGATGAGGGCTGTCGTAGGGATTTCGTGTCGGCCGATGCCATCGGGTGAGGGTTTGTGATGCAGGGCGGCCGAGGGGGGGTGAGAATCGGTGTCGGTGGGGCTGGAGGTCATGTTGGCGACGTCCTGCCACCGGGTTGGGGTCTTTGTGCTTGCAGTATCAAAGGGAGTCTCGGGCTTCTTCTTGGGCGTGACTGGTCTGGAGGAGGGCGAGACTCGTTCCCGCACCACCTCCGTGTCGAGCTTGACCATCTCTTCAGGGTGCTTCCGCTCCGTATACGAACCCCCAATTGAAACAATCCCCTTCACCGCCACGGACCCCCGTCTCTTGTCGTAGATAAACCCAAAGCGATCGGTAAGATATTCTGTCGGATAGTACTGGTTCCAGCTCTGCAGGAGCGTCGGAGGCTGCACAGCGTGCGGGATGATCATATCCATCTCCACAGGCCCAGAATCCGTCGGCTTGCTACTGACTGCAGCAGCCTGGGAGCTGTCTCCCATCGGCACGATGCGTCCCGCCGTATCCTTGATATCCTGAAAGAACTTGCTCGACTTTGCCGGCTGCGGCGCAGACGGCCCAGAGGTGGATGGCGCGCGACTCCTAGTCTTCGCCTGTTGCCGCTGAACCACGTTCCGCGCCGTGACTTTTTGCAAATTCTCACTGGTCCCCAAGCTGGATCTCCGCTTGTTGCCGTCTATAGACCCGTCCGGAGTACTACGTGAACGGGGGCGGGATGGACTTGTCGGAGGGATCCCGTCGAATACATTCTCCTGGCCCTGCGCCGGCGGTGCCTGCGTTACGAGTCGGAGAGCCCAGTTGGCCACCGAGCTCGATGTCCGTCTCTGCACCAGGCTCTCGGCCGACTGCTGCGACAACGAATCGGCGGCCAAGCCCACGGCCTTGAAATGCGACGGCCTGGGCTGCGACGGATCCCAGTTGGTGTGAATCACCGACGGCTGCGGCGGCCTCCGTGATGCTACCCCACCTACCGAGGCGAGCGACGTCCGCGACGCATTGTGGGGCAGATGAAGATCGTCCGGTAAAGACCCAATCAGTTCCGGTGGGATGGGTTTCCGCTTGATACTGCCCCCACTTGCCGACGGCACCCGCCGATCCTTCACCGTCTCCTCTTCCACCGCGCCATGGTTCTTCTGTCCCCAAAAGAACCCCTTCCACCCGCGCGCCGCCGAACCCTTCGCACTCGACGCATTCGAATTCAGCGAAATCGAGTCCAGGTCGCGCACGCTGCGCCGCGGGACAAACAAGCTCTCGGCGAAGCTCTCGTTATCATCCATCACGCTGCCCTCGTCGCGCACACTAAACGCGTCCTCCTCGCTCATGGCCTGCTGCATCATCTCGTCGATGCTCTCGGTGTAGCTCATCGGGCCGTCCGCCAGCGTCTCGCGCGACGCCTTGCGCTGCACCGTGGCCGTCGTCAGCCGCTTCTCGATGTCGGCATTGCTGATCTCGGCCTCGACCAGCATCTTGCGCAGCGCACGTTCGCGCTCCTCGGCGCGCCGGCGGAAGTTGACCAGCTCGCGGTCGCGGTGCGCCAGGTCCTCCGCGAGCTGGCGGATCAGCGGCACCACGCCCTGCCGCTCCACCAGCCGCTCGATGGTGCTGTCGGGCGCGAGGTGCAGGCTGCCGGGGACGTGCGCCGACGCGACGTGGTCGTCGAAGAGCGCGTTGCGCGGGCTGGTGGCGACATCGGGGGCGGGCGTGGGGGCTGCCTCGCCGGACTTGAAGATGGATCGCTGCGAGAGGGGGCTGGTGGACACGAGGCCGCCGTCGATGCGGCGGGGCTTGGGCGGCGAGAGCGACGACGACGGCGCGGTGTCGGGCGGGGTGTGCGAGGGCGCCAGAGAGGCTTGCGAAGACGAGGTGGGGGGCTTTGATTGTGGCTCACCGCCGCCCTCCGCGGGCATCGAGGCCATGTGTGCAGTTCAGATCGTGTACCAACGACGCGTCGCGGTGCTCTGCAAAGTGTAGTAGCTGTCGATGATCGTCGTTATCGGCCGTTAGCTTCGATATGTGTGGGGAGACAGTGGGCAACGCAGTGCTGTGTTCTGTGTGTGTTCTGTGTGAGTTGTTCTGTGTGCGTGTGGGTGTGTGTGGCGGTTATCCTTGATAGTGGTAGTGTCGTGTAGTGTTAGTGCTGTCGGGCTGCAACGCTTCTTTTGAGCACCGAAGATCGCAGCACGAGAGCAGCTGACGTATCCGGCAAGCGCACAACCTAAATTCCGTGCTCAAGAGAACGGACACAGCGTGCCAGTGTTCGATTCGCTGTCCGCCAGCCCTCGCCCATATCAGTCATATCAGTCATATCAGAGCTCGTCCAGGTCCCGGGAGGCTCTGGCAACCGTATCAGCAGCAGCATCATACTGACGACAGCCAGAAATCCCGGTTGCGCCTTAGTTGCATACCTTGCAGCAGCCCGGTCGGCTGTGGGGACGACCAAGGTGCCAGGCCGATGCGTCGGATGTGGGCTCCGTTGCGGTGCCTCACAGCCACAGCAACGGGACTGGGGTAACTGCGTCAGCCACTTTTTGAGCGTTGGATTCATGCAGGATCACTGCCGTTCGTGACTTTGTCAGCAATACCTTACTTTATGCATAATTTGACACTTTTCCTGGGTCAAGATCTTTAACTATCTTTATAATATGGTCAATTCTCATCTAATGCAACTGCTTGTTATGGTGGTTGTCATGGTTCGACATGGCTGGTAATCCATCCTGATTTGCACCTCGAAGGACGAGAAATACGAGTGTAGATGCCTCGAATGAAGTGATTTGTTAGAAACCGGAAGACTGCTTTATTAGAGACATTAGTTGGCATCTTATGACACGCAGAGCGTAACAGATACGCGGGCTCGTCACAGTGCCACAGCCCGTATTCAACCCAATAGCGAAAATAAAACGCTCAGTATTCAACCTAGCAATATATCCACGGCTAGGGCCATCATTCTAGTCTTTCAGCTCTTGAAACTCATAGCCCGCAGAGTCGATTTTATCTTCGACAAAAATCTGATCAATGTTGAACATGTAGTGTACAAAAATTTGATGCTCGACCGAAATCACGCTAGTGACCCTATGTGATCAATACCAACATCGACCACGACAGCAGCAAGTGCAACATCCCATCCCGACCGCGAACCAAGCCATCAACCCAAAAACTTCGTCCTCTCGCACAACGGCCAGAGAAACAATGTTTTTTTACTGGGAAAAGGCCAACTAGCTAGCTACTAGTGCTCTGAAAAAACCCATCAAACTAAAGAAAAAGAAACGCCACGGACGTGAGTTATCCACCCCGAACTGAACCTATAGTTAGGGTGGGCCTCTAATGTAGGATGGGAACACAGGATTGCGTAATTGCGTTGTGGTGGTGTTCAGGACCGGGCTCGGGAGGTGTGTACATGCTGGAGAGGAGAGATGGCGATGGCGCGCGGGGGAGCTGTGGTTATAGAGATGTGGCAGAGGAGCGCCAAGAGGTGAATATTCCGGCCATTGGGAGCGCAGCCCAGTTTCGTGACTCTTGGCTATGGTGGCCTAGTTGTGGCTAGTAATTAGGAATTTGATAGACGAAACACAGATTTATGCCATACGTTTGGGTTGACAAGCGGGCGCTTCATGGGTCGACAAAACTGCAGCGTAGGCCTCCATGAGTGAAATGGCCGGCCGCTCAGCCGTAGACTTCAAGATTGACCACTCCTAGTCCTGCCGCTGCTTTTTTCTCGAGCGATGCTTCAACTGAAAAAGTTGGTTCTCGCAAAATAAAAACTTCATTACTTCTGCTATTGAGGATTGCACATTTGCACTGGTGGTCATTCGATTTTGTGGCCCACACGTCGTGTTTCACGTGCGTGTAGTACTCATATTTTCTGCTTGCTTACTCTCGCCATCTCTTATTCTTCACCTCTAACAGAATCTATCGTTCATCTCCAATAATTGGTGTACGCGGGCATCTTCAAAGCGGCTGCGGGGAAATAGCAAAGGCAAATCAATAGCGAGGGACAGCGAGGGCCCGTCGAGTACCGGTAGTAGTGAATAGGCTGCTGGCAGTTCAGATGAGCAGGAGTTAAGTAGTAGAGTCCGTGTTATTATCGAGCAGTGAGCTTATGATGTGACTACTTTCATGTTCAGTCTGTACGTCGAGCATGACATCCCACTAAAGTGACCGTCTCTCCAAGGAACATCCAGTCTGTCCATGGAGAACATGCCTCCACGGCCGGACCAGAGCACGCACTTTCTTATCAATGCACATATCTAAAAAGTGCACATCAGCTTACGTAGACTTTGCAATTTATGCATAAAAAGACCATCGAGTCACTATTGTACATTTGGAGTGACAAAGCGCACTTTTGCGGTGTTTTGCTTGATTTACTACACATGATACGCAGACGACAGAGTGGATGATTTTAAGCCACCTTGCATACATCCCGTGCCCAGGCAGCAAAACTAAAAGCCGATGGAGTATCCAGAACCCCGACTACCAGGAGGGAGACCAGAAAGGATCTGGGAAATAGAAGGAAGATACAAGAGTTAGAGATTTATATTTATATGTATGGCTAAGCCAGGTAAATCGTACTCTAGAGGCTGCATACTAGCCAAGCTCAAATATTGTCTCACTTCCAGAAGCTCGTTGCTTCCGATCTCTTGCTGTTATGGTTCCAACGTTGAGTGTCGGTACGCGTTTACGTATGCATATACCCAAAGGCTCGTGTTTGTCGGCTTCTTGCCGGGAAAACAACACATCGGAGTACTACATTACAGGCTCTAGGGCAGCCCCTAGAGACGTAGCGTTG
This sequence comes from Geopyxis carbonaria, assembly GCA_024516215.1. NCBI lineage: Eukaryota > Fungi > Ascomycota > Pezizomycetes > Pezizales > Tarzettaceae > Geopyxis > Geopyxis carbonaria. Next base: position 451,591 of record JAJJXG010000013.1, on the reverse strand, counting down.
AGCCCTACGACACGACAAGAGCTATCTTTCAATTATCCATTTGCTAGGCTTCAGCTACTGCTTTTAAGACAACGCATTCTCCGCCTCAAGGAGATCACAGACGCCGTCTCAGCACTGATATCATATATGATGATTGCCAGCAGTCAACTTCTCCAGTGCAAACGTGGATTTTATAATAAGGAGGTTGTGTTTATCGGACCACCGCAAGGCCAAGGTCGAAGTGCAGATTTTTGCAGATAACAGGAGCGACTGCACAGGGGCGTCAACGGCGTTTATTGTAGCAGAACATCGATATATAGCTCCTACCCCGTAGTACTTGCAATGTGTAAGCGTTTCGAGTCCAGGGATTCCCGTGGTAGCGATGTCCCCGGCAGCCCAGTGTGGGTGCCTATCGTCAACACCTGCGCATGCGAGGGGTTCCTGTCCTGTCCCGGCTGTGCTCGTACCGTACAGAGTCATAGCACTCCAAGGGCTATTACACAATTCACAAACGCAATCCTGACTTTTCAATAAGAACACTTTATTGCACGTGCAAGGCCTGTGATTGCCCAACTCCCTTTCATCACCCGGTCTCCACCAGGCCCTGATCTCACCGCCGCGACGTTCATGGGCAAGAGCGTGGCAGTTAATATAAGCAGATGAGCTCCTCGTCGATCGAACATGAGAGGCAGTGCAGGTGCGGGGAAGCTGCGGCGGCGGGAAATGAGCGGTCCGGGGTGCAGCTTTGCACGTGCTTTGCCCCTCTGAGGGGTTCGGGCTCGTCATGGCACTCAGGGCATTGGCATGTGCTCAGTATTCTATGGTGAAGAGCAAAACTGGCCCGATTCCGCAGCCAGCGGCCCGACATCTCCGCGAACGCATCTCCCGTAGTCACCTCGCAGCGGGCCGAACCCAGGCACCAGCAATCGCACACGGCGTTCCATGGTTACACGTGCTGCGTGCGTGCGACAACCGAACTTTAATTACAGGTCCACCATCATTGAAACCCTCGCCCCCGCCAGCACCGCGAACCTATCCATCGCTGCTGTTTCACGTGGAGATTTAGGGTCGCTGGGACTCGTTCGCTGTCGTTCGCGAGCGCCACCAATCGCGTCGCCAATGGGAGCGATAAAGAAACCGTTGGCACTGCAAACAAAGACTGTAGATCCCGTTCTATTCAAAGAACACGCGTGAGGAGGAGGGGGAGGGGGAGGGGACAGCGCGAGTGCTATTCAAAGAGCGCGCTCAAACGGCTTGGTGGTCGCGGTTGGCGCCCGATGTGCCCTGACTAACGGGTCTGTTGGGCGTGACGAGATGCAGGAACAAAGGTAATTCCCACCGCCATGCCCCTCCTCTCCATCCCTCTCCATAGCATTGTATTATTGCATCCTCTTGAGCCTCCATAAACGCCCTACGAGGGACCCCCTACCCTCCAGCCCACCAACCACAAGGCTCTGCTCCACAGCGTAACACGAGCTCCCCAGCGCAGCCCGCTGATTCGCCAATGGCATCTATTATTATTAATCTACCTCTACCGTGACCACCAGCCAAAGCCTGCTGCCTTCGTCTCTGCACCAGCGGAGATGAACCACGGGCGCTACCAGAACAGGCCTGGCCATTCCGAAACGGGCGCCGTTTCGATATCGGCAGTCCGCCAGTGATAAGCCTTTTGCTGTTGGCGGTATTCAGGGCCAGCCAGGGACAGCCGGCCCGGCAGGCACCACTGAGCAGCGAAGTATTTCTGTCCTCTGGGCGTGTTTGTTTCGAGTGCGAGCGGTACCGCGGGCGCGAACGCGCTGGGGGAGCCCGGTTGAAACGTCGCTTTGGCTGGACGAGGACCCTGGTGGCGCCGGCGCCAGGTGCCGCAAGCAGGGCTACTGGAGCGTTGTGGGAGCGCGAAGGGGGGGTAGGTTGGTGATCTCTCTCCAGTGGATTGCGGCGAATCTTATTATTATTGCATCTGAGACAGCACATCGGCTCCTCACGCTGCTCTGGGCTGCTGCTCGCGCCCCCACTGGCAGAGGCATGCAGGGGCTCGGGATGGCCCGTATGTGTGTGTACTCTACTTTGTGTGTAGGTGCTGTGAAGGATTTAATGTTTATAAGGCGCCCGCCCTTCTATACCCCTCCGCTCTACATCTGTGATCAACTTGCCTCAGCCTGTGTCGACGTCTTTCTGCGTCCATACACTACACTCCCTACTCTCCTACCGTCTGCGTCTTGCTCGTGCGTGCTGTGCTCCACGATAATTTAGTCTGCTACTACTTTCGCTCCTGTCCGCTTTTGGCTGTGTCAACTTGGCTGGACGGTTTTTTTATACTAAACGGTTTAAAACGATTCTTTTCTTCTTTTGAGACTTTTCGACAGACAAACAAACTACTACTACTACTACTGCAACTACTATTTGCTACTACTACTGCTACACATAAAATCTACAGGATGGCACGATCACACTCCGCTCAGCGGAAACTTGGGTTTACGGTTTGTTCCCCCCCCATGGTGTTGAGAGATAGTTTAGCTGACGACGGATAGAACACCCTCCTAGTATCACTCTTCACGCTCCTTCCCCTCGCCGCGAGCTTCGGCACCCACGGACACCACCACCGCCGCGACCTGAATGAGCGCCAGGTCAACATGACCTACCCGGCGCCCGCCGACCCGGCCGCGCCCGCCGCACCCGCCGGCGCATTCTGGCTCGAGGGCGTCGAGCACCAGGGCATCTCCGCATTCAACCCCAACCCCGCGGAGTACAAAGTCTTCCGCAACGTCAAGGACTACGGCGCGAAGGGCGACGGCAGCACCGACGACACCGAGGCGATCAACTCAGCGATCCAGGAGGGCTCGCGCTGCGGCAAGGGCTGCGACTCGTCGACCATCACACCCGCGCTGGTGTACTTCCCGGCAGGCACGTACGTCGTGTCCAAGCCCATCGTGGCCATGTACTATTCACAGCTTGTTGGTGACGCGACAAACCGCCCGGTCATCAAGGGCTCGCCGTCTTTCGAGGGTATGGCGCTGGTGGACAGCGACCCGTATGAGAGCGACGGCAGCAACTGGTACACCAACCAGAACAACTTCTTCCGCGCGGTGCGCAACATGGTGTTCGACACCACGGCGATGCCGCTGGAGGCCGGCACGGCGCTGCACTGGCAGGTCGCGCAGGCGAGCAGCTTGGTCAACATCCACTTCGAGCTCAGCAAGGCGGAGGGCAACAAGCACCAGGGCATCTTCATGGACAACGGGTCCGGCGGGTTCATGAGCGACCTGTCGTTCGCGGGCGGCAACATCTGCGCGTTCTTCGGCAACCAGCAGTTCATGACACGCAACATGAGCTTCACCGGCTGCCAGACCGCCATCACCGTGAACTGGAACTGGCAGTGGACGTTCAAGAGCGTGCACATCTCCGGCGGCAAGGTCGGGCTCGACATCAGCACCATGAACACCAACGGCAGCCAGAACGTCGGCTCCGTGATCCTGCTGGACTCGTCGATTACTGACACCGAGGTTGGCCTGCTGACGACGCGCAACGAGACCGTCTCCCCCGCCACCGGTGGCTCCGCGCTGCTCGACAACGTCAAGCTCACCAACGTCGGCGCCGCCGTCGCAGACCCCGCCGGCACGCAGATCCTCGCCGGTGGCACCACCACCATCGACCTCTGGGGCCAGGGCCACGTGTACGACAAGACCGGCGCGCTCTCCGTCGCCCAGGGCCCGCTCAAGCGCAGCTTCCCCAAGCCCACCGCGCTCCTCGACGCATCCGGCGCAGTCTTCGAGCGCTCGCGCCCGCAGTACACCGACGTCCCCGCCTCCAAGTTCATCTCGGCTCGCTCGCAGGGCCTCAAGGGCGACGGCGCCACTGACGACACGGCAGCGATGAAAAAGCTGTTCTCGAGCTACGGCGGCAGCGACAGCGTGATCTTCTTCGACCACGGCGTGTACATCGTCTCCGACACCATCGTCATCCCCGTCGGCACCCGCGTCGTCGGTGAGGCCTGGTCAGTCATCATGGCCGCCGGTACACCGTTCCAGGACGCCGCCAACCCCGCACCCGTGTGGCAAATCGGCAATTCCGGCGACGAAGGTGTCGTCGAGCTCTCCGAACTCCTCTTCCAGACCCGTGGCCCGCAGCCCGGCGCCATCATGCTTCAATGGAACTCACGCGACCCGGCCGGCCAGCAGGGCGCTAACGGCATGTGGGACGTGCACATCCGCGTCGCGGGCACTCGCGGCACCGAGCTCGAGGTCGCGCAGTGCATCAAGAACCCTAACGCGACTGTCACCACACCCGACCCGAAGTGCGAGGTCGCGTTCATGCTGCTGCACGTTGGCAAGACCGCGTCGCTGTATACCGAGAACTCCTGGGCTTGGACCTCCGACCATGCGCTCGACAAGCCGTTCGACCAGATCTCAGTGTACAATGCGCGCGGTATCTACGTCGAGAGCGAGCAGGGCCCCGTGTGGATGTACGCGGCCGCGTCCGAGCACAACCAGCTGTACCAGTACCAGCTCCACTCGACTTCCAACGTATTCCTGGCGATGATGCAGTCCGAGACGCCTTACTACCAGAGCAACCCCGGCGCGACCTCGCCATTCGCGAGTCTGCCCGCGTGGAACGACCCGACGTACGAGACCTGCACCACCAAGACGTGCGCGAAGTCGTGGGGCCTGCGGGTCATCGACTCGAAACAGACGCTGGTGTACGGCGCAGGCTTCTACAGCTTCTTTGAGAACTACGACCAGGAGTGCATCCCCGGCCAGACGTGCCAGGACAGTATTACCGATATTCAGAACTCGCAGATCAGCATCTACCAGCTGAACACGATTGCGGCCACGAGCATGATCGACTACAATGGCGAGAAGATTGTGCCTGCCTCCGAGAATAATGGCACGATGGCCAGGTGTGTGATGATGTTTGATGCGTAGGTGACGCGTGCGGAGGAGTGGAGCGGGGAGGGGGGATTGTAGGATATTGGCCCGTGTTTTCTTTTTGTTTCTTTGAGTCTTGGGTTCGGTGCATTTTCATGGGATAGTGTATGTATTGTACTATAAGCAACAATTAGGCGGTTAGAATTGCATCATGAACCGGTGTTTTTTTACAGACCTTGGGTGATATGTGCCAGTAAAGTGAACCCGGAACACAACCCTAAGTGATTTGACGTGTACAGCTTCGCGTGCCCGATATTGTAACAGCGCTGACGTACGGATATGTAGTGAATTTCGATATTGGAACACGAGCGTACAGCGGTTGATCAACATGTACATACATCATCTTCTCCTACCTCCAATAGTTATTCAATTTTTTTTGTATGCTATCTTGGGTGAAAGCACTGACTTGGGATCTTTCTCCTACCTTGCTCGAGATGGTTTTTAAAGGTCGGTTATTGATTATTATTAAACTGTTGTAGAACATTCACTGTGACAGAGCTGCAGAGGGTATTTCTAAAACCCCCCTTGTCGATCGGATTGTGGCTTTCTAGAGGCCGATTTTGTTGCAATATCGGGCACGCGAAGCTGTATATTTTCAGAGATGAATGTATGGTCGTGTGTTTTTTTTCATGGGGTTAAGTGTACAGGAAGAGAAAGAGAGGAGCAGGATAAAGACAATGGGACAGGGCCCAGATGATCAAATTCGAGTGATACAGAGTGTAGAATTGGATGCCAGTTTTGATACGGCGAATGAAGTGAATGTGGCCAGCATTAATTATCCCTTCCTCTCCTTCTTGACTCCACAACGCACCCAGTCCACGTTCACCCTCTCCCCCGGCCCGCCCGCCCGCCCTGTAAACCAACACTCACAGCACACCACATCCACATCCACAACTACACCCGCCATCGCTACCGCCACCATCCACTACAGCGGTCATTCTTAATACTTTACTTTGTATGGCGGGGCTACCGCGTTTTCGGGGACCATGGGAGCCGCGGATGCGGTAAGGGTGATGGGCTAGGTCAGTTGGTCGGATCGAGGGAGTCGGTAGCTTAACGGTGCGGCCGGATGGATGTGCTCGCCACAGCTTTGGTCGGGGGCGGGTCCGGCGCATCAGGGGTGGCGGGCAGAGTTACTATAAACGGAAGTTACATGTACTCTACAACATAACCTCTACTTGCACTCCCCGGCCGATGAAGCCTGGTGGCACCGTGAGCAATAGCAGAGAACTTGAGCAATATCACGGGTGGCAGACAACATCTAGTCTCGTACCCAGCGGTGTTGTTGTAGCCTCACTAGGAGGAGGAACGACCAATTTACTTTACCGGCTGGGCACGAGACTACTACATAGACAACATCGACAAACACAAGTAAACCGGGATTTTTTGTATTTAGTTCAGCAATATATATATTAAGGAAGAGTTAACCAGCAGCGACCAGCTAGTGGGCCGCAAATAACCATACTTACATATTATTCCCTCCTCCATCCGGGCATGCAGCGACCACCTGTCTCATCCCTTTCGCCATTATTCGGGGGAAACACAGGTCAACCGCCAGTTCGTTCACAGCACAGTTTGCGTTGCATGCCGGGACAGATTTGCCAAAAAAAAAAAAAAAAACTACATGTATAGAGATGTACTCCTCCCAAACGCCCAATAATAACACAGATAAATATAAAAAAAAGAAGCAATTCCAAAGTCAAGTCATCCACTATGCGCTCCCGCGTACCTGGTACCTGTGTGCTGCCGCTGTATGCCATATGCAACGCTCATCCATCTAGTACTCCTCATCATTCTTTCATGCGTGTTGATATCTTCTCTGCAAGAACCCGCTTGCCGCCGTCGCTTTCTTACAAAATCACACACCCCTTCTTCTTCTTCTTCTTCCCGCCCGGGCCTGTTGATCCCGACCCACCCTTGCCGTTTCCGCCGATTGCAATGTCCATCGCGAGCTCAAACACCTCGTGCACGCCGATCATTTCCTTGCTGCTGCACTCGGCGTACCGCGCGCTCATGCGTTGTGCGATTTCGTTGCCTTGTTGGCTGCTTACGGGGGTCATGCCGTGTGTCTTCAGCAGCTCGATGACGTTGCGGTTTTGGCGGAGATCCGACTTGAGGCCGACAAGGACGAGAGGGGTTTGCGGGCAAAAGTGGAGGACCTCAGGGTACCACTGCGGAAAACATAATCAGTATGCATACAACAGCAAACATAGACGGGGGGCCTACTTTGTCCAGCACATTGTCAAGCGAATGCGGCGAATCAATGGCAAAGCACACAAACAGCACGTCGGTTTCCGGATACGACAGCGGCCTTAACCGATCATACTCCTCTTGTCCGGCAGTATCCCACAGCGCCAGCTCCACCGTCTTGCCTGAGCCCTTATGTGTCTGATGCGAAATGTAGTTCTCAAAGACAGTCGGTACGTATTTCTGCGGCTCTGCGTCAGCCCCATGATTCCTTCACGCCCAGCACACACAAGGGGGGCACATACTTGTGGGAAATAGCCCTGGCTGTATGAGATGAGCAAACACGTCTTTCCGCAGCCGCCATCGCCGACAACAACCAGCTTTTTCGAGTACGCGGGTGTTACGCCAGGCGTAGTGATTCCAGTGGCGGTCGAGGGATCTGATTGCATGCTAGCGGGTGTGGGTCTTGAAATAGTATTAACGTCAGTTTCGTTTGGGGATGCAAAGAGGTATGATTGTGGTGCAGAGAGAAAAACGGGTTTGTGGATGTTGGAGTTTGGAAATCGGAACCCCCTAGCTTGGTTCCCACACAGGTGGCGCTGTGTTGTGCTGTGCTGTGTTGTGCTGAATTGGGCTGGGCTGGGCTCGGCCGGATCGAGAGAATGAGAGTGAGAGAAGGAGAACTTACACTCTTGACTGACGCTTCGAACTCATGATATCGATTGTAACAAACTAGCGAGTGACGACAACAATAAACAACAAATCACAAATGTTTGAGGAGGAGGAGGAGGAGGACGATGATGATGATGGAGTAGTGTGAGGCAGCGAGGCGAGCCAGTTTCATATTTGAGCAAGCTTTGACATCATGTCAATAGGCGTTGCCAGGGGCAACCGCGATTTTGTTGTTGGGCGCGCTAGCGAATTAAGCTCACTCTGAGTTTCCGAGCCATGCAGCTATTTTGGGAGCGCCGGCGATCGGCAGCAGAGCAAATCGGGCTTGTTTGCACATCGGTTTGGATATCTGGCTTGATGAGATCAGATGCTCCACTCGGCTTCAAGACATTAGGCGGATCTGTTACTTGACGCGGTGATACCATTTGCTTGGGATCAGAGGATCGGCAGCCACAGCTGGTGTCAGATGTTGAATGTTTGCACATCGATTTTGCAGTTGATCAGATTGAATGAGATCCACCACTAATGTTTGCATAGCGTGTAGTATCTCGCGGTAATCGACCCTATCAACACCAAATTTCTTGATCATGGTATAATATCGTGACACCAAAATTACTGTCAACACACAGATTGCAGATTGCGATGGAACAAAACATAATCATATGACTTCAACTATGGACTTCACCCGGTCTTGTGCTATCAATTGAAACCCAAGGCCCGCATCCGATAACAGAAGATCCCGGTGAACTACGTAGACGCAAACTCAATTTGAAACACCGGGCGCGCTCTGCCCTACCGCCTAAGAAAAACTTAATTGACAACAAAACCCCGTGAATCAACAAAGATCACGCTCAATAAAACATGAACAACCACATAGAAAAATTCGTTTAGATTGGATCACATAAACAGTATCTAGTAACACTAATCCACAGCAATTTTTATCTCATCATCAATCTACTTTCCCCTCCCTCCCCTCACACTTCTCTGCCTGGTTTTCGGTGCCGTCTTCCTGCCGCGTCCACGGGACGCTTGAGCCGTTGCCCTCTTCTCACGTTCAATAACACTGCGATCAAAGCTGCTCTCTATGTCATCTTCGGTGATCTTGCGCTTAGTTCCGCGCCCGGCGGGAGTCTTAGGCTTCACTGCCGACTTGGGTTTCGGCCCAGGCTTCTTCTTCGTCGGTGGCGGCGTTGGCAGTTCATCGTCGGAATCGGAGTCGGAAAGTTCGGAAAGTTCAGAATCCGGCTCGACGATGACGGGTGCCTTAGATTTAGACTTAGGAGCGGCTTTAGCGGGCGTCTTCCTGGCGGGCGTCTTCTTCGGCAGAGGCGGAGTGGTCTCGGAGGTCTCGGACTCGGACCCCTCAATGACTGGTTCCTTTTTCTTTGCTTTCAACTTCAATTTAGTTTTAGCAGGCGTCTTCTTCACCGCCTGACGGCGTGCAACCTTCTTTCGTGCTGGCTGCTCGCCGTAACCCTCGTCTTCAGGCGAATTCTTGCGTTTCCTTGGCGTCTCTTCCACGTCCGTATCAGACTCTGCCACGGCTGGCGTAGAACCACGACGCCCCGAAGAGCGTGTTCTGACCGGCGAGCGATTGGCTGGTGTCTTTGGGAGCGGTGTCTTGCGGTAAAGGTTGGATTCGGCCTTGGACTCTGGGGTCATTTTAGGCGTGACCTCATCATGTTCGAGCAAGCCGGATGAGAACCGGACTCCTTTCTTGACGCGGCCGAGGAGGCGTGCCGGAACCTTGGTCACTGCAGCAGGCTTCTTGTTAACTGGTGACGCGAGTAGGCGTGGGCTGAAGGGGCGTGGTTTGTCGGCATCTTCAGACTCTGCCTCCTCAGAGGACGAAGAAGCGTGACTTTGTTTGTCTCCCTGATTGCTTGAAGAATTTGCCTCAGAATCAGCATGCTCAGGCTTTGTTTCCTCATGCACATCCACTTCAGTGTCTGACCCGGTATCCAGCAACGAGTGACGACGACGCTTCTCACGATCTGTCGAGCGCGGTGTGACATTTTGTAGCATCTCAGACTTCGGCGGCGTCTTGACCGGGTCCTTGTACACTGGTGGAGAGCCGATAAGAATCTCCCCGTCATCAGAGTTAGATTCAAGGAGTTCCTCAAGGAGTTCTTGATGAGCCTTCATAGTTGGCGATACTTTGGTATCTTTGATGAAGCCAGAGCTCAAAGGCGACTTCTTAGGAGATGTACTCTTATGACCTGCGGCAGCGATCTCGCGGGTAGAGCCCTGGGGAGTTGTTTTGGACACTGAAGAAGGTACATGTGCTTGCGCTACATCATCATCATCTTCCTCTTCCTCGTCCATATATATGATGGGGATCTTGCGGGTCGACTTCTGTGGAGTTTCCTGAGATTCATCCTTTTCTTCAGACTCTGCTGCGTCCTTTACATAGGGTTTCCCGGGTGTCTCATCAAACGGTGATGATTCAACATCGTATCCCTCAGAATCCTGAACTAAATCGCTATTATGGTCAACCGATGACTGTTCGTGCTGCTCCTCATTGCTGTCCTCAGATTCCAGGATGGTCAGGTCCTCTTTAAGATCGTCTAGCTCTTCCTGCATCTGCATAATTTCTTTCTTCGTCAGCGGCGATGAAAGAGGTTCACCACGTCTGATTCGTTCGGGTATGAGATTGGAGAAGGAGTCGCGTTTCTTAGGTGGATTGTCAGTGGGGCGTTGAGTGCTAGTAGGCGCAGACCTGTGGCCTTGAATTAAATGTTCGGAAGGCGAATTTCTATGAGAAATCTTGGCTGGGACACTGCTGGGCAGGGCAGCAGACTTGTGGTAGGCTGGTGTTGGTGCTTTTGCCCCGCTCATTGTATATTGACTAGGCTTCGCACCGGACATTGTGTAGCTGTTTGGTTTGGCCCCAGACATAAACCAACGCTTCTTACGGTGGGAGCCCGGAGAAGATATTTGAGGGCTTTCTTCGACGATCGGCGAGAGGTCGTCAGCGAAGGTGCCACTTTTGAGCTGGATGTAGTTGCGGTTGTCGATTTCCGCTTGCTCTTGTTCTTTCAATGCTTCCTTTTCGTCATCCAATACATCTAAGAGGTCTCGCAATTTATCTCGCAAATTAATATAACCGTCTTTCTTTTTCTTGTCTTCCTCTTCCTCCTCCTCCTCCTCTTCTTCTTCCTCTTCCTCTTCTTCTGATCCTGGTTCTGATTCTGATTTCTCGGATTCCGATCCGGATTCCGATCCTAAGTCCGATCCTAAGACCTCCACATCTTCCACTACTACTATCACTTCTTCTTCATCATCATCATCAGCATTATCTTCTTCTTCTTCTTCTTCTTCTTCTCCTTCTCCCTCTTCCTCCTTCTTCTCTTCTTCATCTGTTTCCACATCTTCTACATCTTCTACCGGCAGTCCACCTTCTTCTCCTTCTCCTTCTCCCTCCTCTTCCTTTTTCTCTTGTTCATCTATTTCCACATCTTCTACATCTTCAACAGTCAGTCCACCTTCTTCTTCTTGTTGCTTCTTGGCCAGTTCCTTTCTCTTTTCACTAGAACTTGAATGCGACTTCCACCAGGTTCGAGGCTTCAGGCTGCTCGGTAGAAGCGCTGCCTTCCGCACCCTATTTCTCGGGGTATCAATGTCCATCCGGTCCATCTTTTCCCTTTCCTCGGCCTCACTCACGACGTCCAAAAACTTATCATAAATACCCATCTTCGACCTCTGCTCAAAGTCTGATATTGGTCCCGTGTCGGAGTTAGTATCCATTTCGTCGGGTTTATTAAGTATTTCCGAAGATTCGATCATGTCCCGCAGTTGCGACTGCTGCATGACGAGTCCCGTGATACGGTTCTGCATCTCTTCACGCAACTCGATCTGCCGTCGCTGCATCTGCTCTACCACCTTCTCGATATTCTGCTGACGCCGCAAATAGAAGTGCACGAAGTGTTCTAAGGTTTCGAATTTACCGTCCACCGGTAGCTCGCTGGCTGACGGCAGCTTGTAGTTCGGCGACCTCTTAGGCGTACTGAAATCTCCTAATTGTACTTGGTTTTTGGGCATAGACACATTTTTTACAATACTTCTACGCCGCCGCTGTGGCGAGGCTTGATCTCTCTTCTTCTTCACGATTGGTTCCTGTGTTCCGTCAGTACTGCATGCAAAAACTAAATGAGTGTAAAAGACTATTCCTCACCTCTTGTGGGACTCCGTCAGGCCACGTGTGTTCCCGGCCCTTATGATTACATCCCTCACAACGGACTGATTTTTGAGGGCAGTCCCATTTTCTCTGTCCGTCAAAATCTTTGCACAGGCAGTGCTCGCCGTCCGGATATGTGTGCTCGCACGGGTAGTAGCGTTTAATACCACTCAAGGAACTAGACATTGGGGGGTTATCTACAATCAACTGGTTCTCCGATGACTTCCGAAGGCTCGAGCTCAAGCTCGCCCGGCCCAGTACAAGTGGCTCCTGGGGAGGTTCTGGTACGCTGTATGTAGATGGGTGCCAGTCACCGTGATCCTCTGCGGTGTGTGGACACAGGAGACAGAGCACTTTATTATGTGACTGCGGCCTGTAGCCGCCTGAAGTTACAATGAAACCGCTGCAATCGCAGCGCGAGCACGGATGGGCTCCGGGGCCGCTGCGCGGCGTACTTTTGCGCCGTGTACTAGTGTTTATGATTGCCCAGATGTTGTGGTGCGTGCCCGAGTGCCCACAGGTTTCGCAAGGCTCTTTCAACGGAGATTCCGAAGATATTGGGGTTTTGCCTTTGAATTCATGGCAGCCGCATACGGAGCAGGGCACAGCTTTAGGGCGCCTGCGGGGGGTAGTTTTCGGTGCTGTAGACATATCTGATCAGAGCTGAGGACAGAGAAAGCCGGGAACGGGTTTGGGGGAGTTCATGAATCATATCGTGAGTATATGTACATAATTCCATTGTTGAAGATAGAAACAAAGGACACACCACGTCCCCTTTGTTTGTGGGAGTTTTATCGAGTGAGAGGCGTTGAGCCAAGAGATATGGAATAGGGTAGCATACTGCCACCCCTTATGATATTTCAATCTGATTTTGTATCTACCATTTTTTACTTCTTCGAAGATGGAGGTTGATGTGCTTGCTGTATTTTGCTCGTATGAAAAGCCCTAACCCTATTTCTTCAGCCTCACATATTCTTGATATTGAGAATTTAATAGAGAGAATACCCCGACTGATAGCTGTGATACAACCATATAGAACGTTATATTATATTATTGTCTTGTTATTCATCGTTGCATCTGCATGAACATTGGAGCAGTCGTAGATTTACTCGATCAATAGTTGATCAAGCTCATAAGTTGCGTAGCTAAAGTAATCCATCCATTTATCAAGAGTGTGTTGAACGATAATATATTATCACAGCTTCAGACCCTAGCTCCGCCATGGCCAAGATTGATTGAACCGAGTAAATCAATCTTAAGCCGAATGAAACCTCGCAGTAGGTGATGAGCAAATAGCTTTAGTCTTTCTGTATCATCAGTTTACTACAGACAGCTGGTTATAACCAGTGGTGTATTCGCGTTCGATTTAATGATTGAATCCGTTCAGCGAAAACAAAATATTATAAGATTTCTCAGGGGCTATGTAGAGCGGTTTCGACAAACCCATCACCATGGTTTCCAGGGCATGGTCCAAGAGGGGCGTAGACACGAGAACAAGCATGGGCAAACCAAACCAACAATCAAAGCGAAAAGAGTTTTATTCAAAAGACGAAACATGTTGTTAGAGAGGAAGCTTAAGTGAGAAAAATGTGAAACAAAGCACAATTATTGAATGTCGGGTATGCACATGCGGGGCTTGCCTAAATTACCTATTCGGGCCTCAACGGTACCCCAGTCAAAACATCTGAAAATATAGTTTCCGCGAGCGATGTCCCCATTGATAGATAGATTCCCCCGTCGGATAATGGATTATAGCTTCAGATATCGCTCAAAGGTAATGTCTCATGCATGAATATATAGTACCCAGATTTCTGCCGCACGATATTCTGTAATGTATGTAGAAATAAACTCGTGCTCAATATGCGCAATCTGAAGCACTAGCTATATGATCTCTATGCCGCCACAGTGCTCCCTTTAAGGGGATTTATTCCTATAGTCTTTGCCACATGCTGAGCCGCCACGCACGCCTGTGGGCCACAGGGCTCACAATGCATGACAATTCTGTTTTCAACATATCGGCAAGTGGTGAGCTGTAGGACGTATTAGACGTATCAGGCGGCATTCATGTCCCGTTTATCATGGGGTAGCGGGATAACCGCTTTCATGGTGTAGCCCCCGAGTGATTATGTATGATCGCTGCGGAACGTTGTGTACCATCAAAAACACCGTGTTTCCCAATTTCATTCGACAAATTATATATCCTCTCTATGTACCTTCTAGAGTAGCCATAAAACCGAACTTCTTCTCAGCACTTTATATCTCCATGCGTAAACCTAGACCTGACGTTACACAGCAGCGGCTATCCCTCGGCGCAGCCCGTGGCCGCCGCACCGCACCTAGGCCTCGGCACGTGTGCTGCAGCTTAAAGCTCGCAGCTCGCGCAACATCAACCTCAATTCATCTCTACAAGCTCGCGCTCTCACATCAACTACTCTACCGCTCAAACAATCATGTCCAAACCCGCCTCAGACCGTCTAGCGCAGGTCGCATCCCACATCTCGGCCCCCGCCTCGTCGTCTTCGTCGACATTACCGGCAATCGCGCAGTATGCACCAGACTCGGTTGGAAAGTGAGTTTTTGTTTCCCCCCAATTTCACGTGCGAGATTGGGGTTGACGGAGGGGGTTGTGGTTGTAGGCGATTGCAGGGGAAGATTGCGATAATTACTGGTGAGTGAGAGTGCGCGGCGGTGTGATTGGGCGGTTGGGCAGAAGCGTAGCTGCTATTCCGGCGAGGTTGTTTCGGTCTGTGCACTGCGGGTTGGAACTTTTGCTTTTTGCCCCCCATTTCCGCCAGTTCGGCCGGGACGTCGCGTTTATTTGCTTTTTCTCAATATGATATCTGCCCGTAACCGTATATTCCCAAAAATAGGGCTTGACTGACATAATTGCCGTATCCGTCAGGTTGTAACTCTGCAGTGGGTAGTTTCTATTACACAGCAAGGCGTGTTACGCAGGACTGACTTTTATATGCAGCTGGGGATTGGACGCGCGACGGCGCACCAGTATGCACACAACGGCGTTGCAGGCCTATATATATGCGATTATGATGACAGCAATCTACCAGCCCTTGAGGCCGAGTTGAAGAGCCAAAATCCGGGGGTGAAGATACATGCCAGAAAATTCGATGCTGCTGAGGAATCGGAGGTTGAGAAGGTTGTTAATGAGGCAATCACAACGTACGGGCGTCTTGATATTTTCTTTGCCAATGCGGGCATCACAGGAGGTGCAGTGGCCCATGTGAGAGACATTGAAGCCAGGACATTCATGAACACAATGAGGGTCAATTCTCTCAGGTAGGGGTGCTTATCGCGGTACGGCGGGTAGCAATTAACGGAGTTAATCATCTGTAGTGTATTTCTGGCCGTCAAGCATGCCTCCAAAGCAATGATGGTGACATCGGAAAGCAAACCCAAATCTGGGGGCTCTATCATATGTACCGCATCCACTGCGGGCGTTCGTTCGGGAGCTGGAGGGAGTATGTCGTCTCTCACCCTGTTCTTCCTAGATCTTAGTGGCATTTCGGTGCCAACAAAAATTTTGGGGAATTAGAACACAATAAATACTTCTAGATGAGAGCTGACAGTGAGTGAACTTTCAGCCGATTATTCAGCCTCCAAGGCCGCCGTCATCAGCATTGTCCAGACATCCGCGTACCAACTGGCAGGCACAGATATCCGTTGTAATGCGATCTGCCCGGGAATAATTGAAACTGGCATGACCGCTCCAGTATACGAGATGGCCAGAAAGAGAGGGACAGCGAGCAAGATCGGCCAACTCAATCCACTGAGGCGGGGTGGTGTTCCCGATGAGATTGCTAGAGTAGCTCTATTTTTGGGGAGTGATGAGTATGTCTTTCTTTCTTCCCAGGCCCAACAGTTATTGTGTTTCCAAAAAAGTTGGAATACTGACACTTGTGCGTCTGCAGGAGCTCATATGTGAATGCGCAATATTGGCTCGTGGATGGTGGTTTGAGTGGAAGCCATCCGGTTGTTCCAGGTAAAATTGCCTGAAGAACTTTAAATAACCCAAAGATAGGCGGGATAGGGCTAAATAGCTGAATTTATTGATATCCATATGGTTGTTTTCTCCATGCTCAGTTGTGCCAATATCGATAAACATTCCAAATTGAACGTGCGCGGTGGACTTTGAAAAGGCTGAATCGGCAGTGCCCAGACAAGAGCTGTTTATGATCTTTATCGATTGAGCATGATAAAATTGAAGGGTAACGATTACCACTCGCATAACCACAGGTAGAGTGGGGGTATAATCGCTACCAATTAATTGCTCCCGTAAATAGGACAGGATGCAGGAGAAGCAACCACACCCGCTCACCCGTACCGGCAATGAGGGCTTTCCCGGTACTTTACTTGCAGATGATAATTAGAACAGTTTTATATGAAGTCTCATGATTTGAAAGGATTTTTTGACATCGAGAATGTTTGCGTCTTTTGTACTCGCGTTCGATTCCTCAGCTACCAAGGGCATCAAGTCTCATGTTGTCAGGGCTCGCGACAGAGCAATCGATGTCTCATCAAAATCCAAATGCGTATCCTTGATAGACTAGTGCTGTTGTTGTTACACATGGAGATAAAGGAGGCACGGCTCGGGGACCGTGCGAATAAACAACCAGTTAGAAAAAGCAAATAGAGCTCTGATCCCAAGCACAGGTTTCGAGATTAGGGTGTCAAACCAACAGCTTGAAGGTTTTTTTTCTCTCACCGAACAGCATTCACCATGTTGAAGTGCTGTTGTTGTTACAGAGTTGTTGAAGGATCTGCCAACAGTAGTTGGGGCATCCATGTTTGTCTTTCGTGATAGAAAGTCGGTGTAGAGGCCGGTTGTTCTTGAGGTGGATAATCCCCGTACATGAGCGAGGATACGGAGTAGAGTAATGGAGCCGAGCTGGCTGTGGCGCTGGCCGATAAGGCAAGTGGGTATTGTTTTTCGTACTTGCAGGTGTTTCACAATACGTACCAGTTGGGTATGGAAGGGGTCCAGAAGACATCATCGTCAACTTCCACTAGTTGTTGGCGGGCTTGCTAAGTGGCAAGAGGAATTCCGGGGCTTTGGGTTTATGCTGTTCGGTGCAGGTCTGAATCTACAACTACCCCATAGAGCAATAACAACACTCAACCGGCTACCAGCTTGCTGGTTTGACGAAGGAGTCGTGGAAATTTCACCTTCAACAAATCTCATCACATCACACACGGTGCAGCGAACAGATGCAGGCACAGGGAGACAATTAAGAGAGAGATCGACATAATTACACTAATCTTTATCTATCGGTTCCAGAGACTTGGGCATGAGGCACGTTGTCTCCCTCAACACTGACTGTTATGCTCTCCATTTCTTCTATTGCTTACTCTATGACATACATCATGCCCTCTGTACGTATGTACCCGGACTCCCGCTGTAGTGCTGGCTGGTGCTCGGAGCCTTACGTCGTCCAGCTGAGGAAATATGTTTGTTGTGAGTCTGTCAACGTGTTGTGGCTTGCCGCTAGACTTTACTAGCAGTGGAGTGAAGAGTTTCGGTGAGCAGAGAAGACAGCGGGATGTTTGTGATTGATTCCCGGTGCGCGTGCGTCCGCTGCAACAAGGCCGCATTTTTTGCACACTCTATGCACGGAGCGATCGCTGACAGAGCTGGAAAATCACAGATCTGGGAGTGGCAAGAAGACCATGAAATCATCGGCGTGTTTTTTTCGGGGCCGGCACGTCTGGGTTGCCATGCCTAACACGGGAGTTTACCTCTTATGCTTACAGCACGTGAGCGTCGAAGGCCGTGCCACTAGGCCTTGGATAGGTAAATTTCCACAGCTGAGAACCAGAGAGGACTGACGGGCACACTCAGACTGCAAAATTCAGAGCATGGGCACTCGGACCGCTATTCTATTTCCCTTCTTCTGCTGCAGCTAGAAAGACAGAAAGCAGTGACTGACGAGTGAGCAAGCAACAACACCAGCATTCAGAAATCAACACTTGTTTCTCACCCTGCAATCGCATCACTCGATTCGATTCGATTCGATTCCTTACATGGTGAAATGTACCAAAGCAAGGTATCTTCTCGTCTGAAACAATCCATGTTTATTTACTCCGGACGTAGGCGTGGTTGACCTTTTTGCCTCTGGCTCTGGCTGTGCCTCTGATGAGCCTGTTGTGGCACAAAACAAGCACTGCGGCCGCTCTGGGTAAAGCGCAGCAACCGACAGACTCCATCTCTCGTCCCATCTTATCCTCTGCTCCCCAGTCTCCATCCCCAAAAGAGGTCCGAGACCTAGCGGGCCAATTCAGGGGGAGCTTAGAGGATGAGCTAATGCACGCTGCTGACCTCGCTAGCCAACCATAGGCCGCCGTCCTTGCGGCTTGGCACCCAAACCCATGAAAACCCCCCTCCAACAGCAGCAACAGCAGCACCTCTGCGCCCTAAAGACCCTCGGAAAGCTCCAACTGCCTAACCCAACCTGGCGGCAGAAGGCCTCGCGCGCTGCGACGCGGGTGTCCAGCCGTTAATTAGTGGCCAGCCGAAAAAAGTCCCTGGCCACCCCGTCCTGGTACCTACGCCTCAGGGCAGTTTGTGTGGGATGCACAGGAACCTCGTCCATGGTCGTCTCCTGTTTCCCTTCCCCCTCCCCTTTGCCTGTCGATAGTTTCGTCCGCCGCCGGCTTTCCATATTATCCATTCGGTCTCGCTGCTGCAGTCATTCTTTTCTCCCTCCGCCGCTACGATCTGATTGAAACCTCCCCCCCACCCATTCCTTCTTCTTCCTCTTCTCCTTTCCTTTCGGTCCCCCTTCAGCAAACGGTAAACTTCCGTGCTCTTATGTGCTTGTGTTTGACCTGGCACTGTCCAGCGTGTTGACCTCGACCCACGCTCCGAAATACCCATAACGAATCGACGCCGTGATCCAACTAGCCACCGTCCTTTTTTCCAATCGCGTTTTACTTCACCATTTAACAATTATCAACAAGGCAGCTCAACGCGTCCTGTCATCCCGTAGACGTATTCACTAGATATATACCCAAATAGACGGCCTCAATACGCCCTGTCAGTCCAAAGCAGCTTTCTGTAACCACAATCATGCCTTCCTCACTACGTAACCAGCCCTCATTCATACGGCCCAGGACTTCAGACAACCGGCCAGGAACGCGCGATGCTTCAGACAACCCACTGCCAATTCCCAGTCGGACATCTTCCCTTCACAGCCGCATCACACAGCCAATACCATCTACATTAAATATCAAAGTACAACCGAGAACACCAAAAACACTTACACACGCCTATCTGGTCTGCGGTGTTGGACGAGAGCCTTCGCAATGGGTGAAGGCGCCAACTCCAACACAAGGGAAAATTATGCACATGAAGGGCGCTGTAAATCAATTTTGGCTGCCGGAAATTTTGGGAAGCAGTCCACGGTTGGAGCAAGATAACGACATGGCGCGTGCTCTGCACGCGGCGATGCGGGTACGTTATTTGATATATCGAGGGGTGTACATAATGTACAATGCAAGGGGCCTGTGTTTCAGATGCTAACGACTATTTCTTGAATTAGGCATGCTTTCCTCATGATGTCGAGATTTGCACAGGACGCACGCAGCCTCATTGCATCCATCACACGTTTGTTTTACAACAGGATTCGTCACATACGCTGTACGGAATCGCGCTGCGCGTGTGGTCCAGGGCGGATGATAAACGGGCCGAGACTATCCGCGAGCTTCGGAAACGCAACGAACCCGACTACTATGACACTCCGGATGAAACATACTGGATTCCATATGCCCTCAGCTTTTTGTCACGGTATCCCCTGTTCAACTTGTTGGGGGATTACTTGAGGGGGATGTGGATTCACTGGAATAAAGCGACCAATTTGTTCCATGCTGAGTATGTCATAAAATGTCAAATATAGGTTAATTGCACGTGCTAACTCATCATCCAGAGAGGTCTCGCGAATTTTGAGTTTCCCTGCCCCCCGGTTGAACGACTTAGTGCGGATTGATATGAAAGACTATGCGCTCTGCTATCAGTTCCCTTCGTCACCTACTGGGTTTCAAAATGTAAGGATTACTTGACCTGGCAATTGATGAAAAATTTTATTGATAAAAAGTAGTTTGCAATGTGGCCATTGTTCACATGTTTGTCAATTCCGAACATTGTCGGTTTGATCGGGGCCGCGCTGTCGCCAACACGACGGATCATTTTTGTCAGTCATTATCCTGCAATGTTGACGGTAGCCGCCGAGACAATTCGTTACTGTGTGCGCGTCTACGAATGGAGTGGTCTTTACGCCCCAGTGGTGCACGCCCGTCATGCGAAGGAGATGGTTCAGGAACCAGGCCCATATATACTTGGGTTTACTGCCGAATGTCGGAGTTTGTTTGCCGCTCCCAGTGATGCACTCGTTGTTGATCTGGATCGTAACTTTGTATTGACATCGTCACCACCAACTACTCTCAATGTTGGGCAACGCAACAAGATGGTACAGCGTCTGACACAGGCCTTAAATGGTGACATTACAATATCAGGTGTTCCATCACATTTGCGCTCCGCCTATGGCGGTGGCAAGCTGGTCCCAGCGGGTCAGATCATTGTCATGCGAGGCGAAGTTGAGAGTGTCCAGGATCCTGAGTGGTGGGCCCAGGATAGTGTGATGTCTGTGATGGACCACGTCTGTGAAAAGATGGGTCGTAACACTGGCATCAAGGCCATCTTCGGTGGTACCGTCAAGAAGCCTCTCATGACTAAGGTTTCTCTTCGCCACTTGAACGAGATCGTGCGGGAACGGAACCAGTACTCTAGAGATGCTATGGAAGCATGGCAGGATTATATCAATCTCAAGGGTCGTATGGACACAGAGCTTCAGAAGGTTAACAAGAGGAACAACTTCCTCTTGGAGGAGGTCGAGAGCTGGAAACAGCAGGTTTGTCTTTATTGGGCTTTTCCTCACCGTTTGTGCTGACCACTTCGATAGTTCGAGAAATTCCAAGCCTTTGCTGCTCAGCTCACCAAGGAAGCATCCGAGATGAAGGCTAAGATCGAGCAGCACAAGAAGGAGAACAGCCGCCTCAACAAGCTGATCGAGCAGCAGAAGGCTGACAGCAACACCACTGCTGTTCGCCTTGCTGGCACCGAGAAGCAACGCGACGAAGCCCTCGAAGCCCTCGTCATGCAGCAAGAGATTGCTGAAGACCTGGAGCGCGAGCGCAAGAAGAACAAGAAAGAGCTAGGCGACCTAGTCCGCACCAACCAGAACATTCAGCGCCAGAGAGATGAAGCCCAGCGGGTTGTCATTCATCTGCGTGCTCTTATTGAAGGCCAGGCTCATCATATGGAGCATCTGGTCCGCTCATTGGGCGAAAGCGAAAGTGAGGAAGTCCTAACAGAAGAAGAAGGTCAGATTCAGGGCACTGCTAAGGCCACAGCACTAGCATCACGTAGGGCCTCTCGTACATCGTCTCGAAGCTCGTCACGAACAGCATCGCGCGCCAGCACCATCGACGCTCGGGGAATCGACGGCGAAGATGTCACACCTGACATGGAACGCCGGTTCTTTTCCAGCCCCTCCGCCATGAAGCGCTTCTCGCAAATGAGCTGGTCCGACGTCGCCGACCGCAACATCCGGGACAAGACCGACGCGATTGCCGACATCATTCGCAACATCTCAGAGCAGTGCGCTGCCGCCGTCGAGGGCCTGCACCTTGCCCAGGCTGTCGCCCACGAAGAGCAGACCCGTTCCGAATCCGAATACGACGAGAAGAGCGACGCAGACGACAGCAACCACAGTCGGCACAGCAGTCGGCACAGCAGTCGCCACAGCCAGGAGACGTTGGGTCTAGACGACTCGAGCCTGTTGAGCCCCCGTGATCGGTCCTCGCTGCCTCCTACCCCGGAGTTGACCCGTCGCTCAAGCACGGCAATGAGCATGGTTAGCTCCGTGAGCCCAGACCGTCACTCAATGAGCTACCCTGACATTGACGTTCCTACCAAGATTGTGGAGGCCGAAGATGGCACCGAAGCACACGAGGAAGCGATGGCATACGCCGAGATCAACGGTAAGATGCGCAACCCCGATGGTATCATCAACCGTGCGGGCGCGCGGGTTTCGGCTTTTGGAACTGCATGAGTGTAAAGATTGTTTGTGACGCTGTAAGTTATCAAAAAAGGCACGATTTCTTTGAAACTATCAACTACCGATAGTTTATGTTTGTTTTTATATATTGGGAGGGCATTATTTCTTGTTTTGGGGTGGTTGGTGTTTCTCGTTTTTACGTCTTTTTTTGATTATCACTTATTCCCCCTTTTTTTACACTTACAAACGTCTTTTTTACTCCGTCTTCTATCTTCTATCTTATATCCCTCATCTCTCTCTCTCTTCTTTTCTTGCTGGTTTCTATCATTATTATTTATGAGTGTGTGACAACTATAAGCATCATCCATAATCATCACGATCGAGACTCAGACCCTATTTCTTCGTCATTTGTAATCTTTCGGCCACATACATGTTCATGTGCATCCTGGTGTGTGGGGGCAGATCCGGCCAGCGATCAGACCAAAACAAAGTTACCCGCTAATATCTTGGGCCTGTTCACATCCCCACCATGCAATCCGACCTCTAGTTAGGTCCCTTCATATCTATCTTCTGTAGAGTACTTTTTTTTACTAAATACTTTTTTTTTTTTCATGATGAATTAGAATTTTCACTCTTCATTCCACGTGTCCAAGTAGTTTACTAGTAGTATATGTGGGACTCGTTATGATCATGAATCGCAGGCCTTGTGTCCGATATATATCACGGCTACGTATACCTCCCATGCTTCGCCTCCAACCGTAATGCCTCGCCTGTCGGTCTGTAACTGCAGGGTACCGCGCTTCGGAACGAGACCGCCCTCGGTACAGCATGTACGAACAGCATGTCTGATCTGACCAGGTTCTGTGCTCCACATATGCTAGGTGGGGTATGTAGGCAGCTGTTAAACCCCGACGCTGGATGGTGTTTTATCCAAGCGACAGGTTCCTGACGAAAAACACTGAACATCGAACCACGTGCCCTCACCCCCACAATCTCGAGAAACTGTGTTGCGAATGTATGTACGACTTGAAGGTGATGGAAATTTAGCCACTGGGCTGTCTCGTCTCCGTTGCCGCTGGTATATGCACCGGCGCCGGACAACTGCCCCTTCGTGGTAGGTAGATACACACTGTATCCAGTCCCCTAATTGGTGGATACCCGCTGTCGGCCCCGAATCCCGTATCCCGGGAGTGTAAGTAGCGTATTAGCGATCGACGTCTGTCGGTTTGGTCTCCCGGGATCTCGTTACATACGCAACTGACAAACATGCAACACCCAGGAATGCACTTGAAACAGTGGTTGTTCCTAGAACGATTGGTGCATGGATCTGAAGGTATTCAGTTGTGTAGGTTCTATAACTGCTGTTGGAGAGATGGTTTTCGGATGGATTGGTATCTTATTGTCGCTGGACAACTACTCGAACAGGTCGACGTTAGCTTTGTGATTAGCTGCACTAATCAATTATGATTTCCTGGTTTTGGCATCAAGTATTTTGAATTGATAATTTGTGGAATTTTAGCCTATATGTATGTACATGACATTTTTGACAAAATGGAAAAGAAGGACAGAAAGTTACGCTGTGTGATCTGAGTGCGTCTCCTCAGATCCTGATACGACTGATGGGCCCAGCCCTTTCGTATCCTACTGCCCAGAAACTTCAAAAAGGCCTACATAGACATCGTTCATCATAGGATTTGGCGTCTAATAGTTACACTAAGTTTATCATCGAGTGATAGTTTATGTGAAAACAAGGTTTATCAGGATGTCATGTGTCTAGATGCAAAGTTTCTGTAGCCGGCGGAGATAGAATTCAGGAGTGCCCTACCTTGGGGTGAGTCTGAAGGTGTCGGGTAGGGCCCCTGCTGAGACGAAGGGGCCACTTGCAATCTTTCGTGGATTATTTCGGTTTCGTTCCTCGAGACACCAATCTTTTATCCCCAAGATGAATAACTGTTTCAATGCTTTTTCTCAAATTGACACAGGTCTCTCCACAATTTGAACGCTCTTCTGGACTGATGCTAAGCATTTTTCAATCACCTGTTGACGTATCATTTGAAAAAAGATGAGATCTATCCCGTTAAGGTTGGCTTCGATTTCATCAAGGTACTGGATAACTTCCTGGTGAACTGAACATGTCCCAGCAGACTTTTGGCGGTAGAAATCTGATGTCGTTGTTCCTCTCTTTAATTCCAAGGTCTTAATACCTCCGAACCCTTTGCAACGTAGACTAAAATTTCGATAATTATACATCCCATTGACCACACGTCGTATTTAGTGTTCATTGTGTCATTAATATCACATTCAGGAGGCAGGTACACATTCGTCCCAGCTCTTTGCCTAGTGGCACTGTTTCTCCGTGCGTTGGTTTGTTGTTTTATCCGACCAATATATGCTTGCCCGAAATCCCCAATGACAAGTCTACGGCCTTTGTGATAGTTGGTATATTGATTTATAACTGAATTAAATTTGTACCAGGGTCTGTCGGCCATCATTTCTTCAGCAGCATCGAATACCAGGATGTTCTGTGGCTTGAGGTCAGAATGGTGTCCACGGCGTTCTGCATGTAATGGCGACTGAAAGTTGTACAGCGCATCTAATACACCTGCTACCTGAAGCCATATACCATTTTTGTGCAAGGGACATCCGTCTACTGGCTTGTATGCCCATTTCGGGCGGTTACTGTCTTCGTTTCCTTTAAGATATTCGTAAAGATTGCCGTTCGCAAGGGGCATTATATAATTGACCGTCTGTCTTAGATGGTACGCCTTGGAAATTCTCAATATGTGATCTCCACTGCCAAATTCTGATTGTAATTCTTGTGGTATTCGACGCTCTTCTAGCCAATCTGATAGAGAAGCTTTAAGTTCTTTCCTTGCATACCACTAGTTTTGTTCTTAGCTATCATATATATGGAGAGGGTAGATCTTGGTAGCTTGCTTCGGAACCGTCACTCTTTTGGGAGAATCATCCATACCCGGGACATATCTTAAAGGCGTAAACACTTCCATATGCCCCTTTTCCGATCTTCCTTTGGCCAAAAAAAGGAAGTACTCTTCCCCTCGAGAATTCAATAAAGTGATCATCCTCAATTTTTATTCTTGGAGCAACAAACTTTTGTTTGTGCTCGCTAAATACGTTGAGAATTCTCCCGGCATACCTTTCAGGAACTGGTTTCGTCTTTCATCGAAGTATCTTTTTGAGGATGTGTTTTGTGTTATCTAGGGTTTCATTTAGGCCATTGTGGTGGTAGACAAATCCTCCAATCAAAGACGGATATTCCATTAATGTCAATAGAGTAAGAGCTTCGGAGCATTTGGTAGTATGTGGTCCAGGTATTTCATCCGGTTTTTTGAACATTCGTCTGGTAGATATTTGGCTAGAGACTCGCGCGTGAAACATTTACATGTGAGAACTGGAATAACATTGAAGGTCGACGATAACCGTCCTTACGTTGATTTACCTTCCGGCTACTTTTGTGGCGGTACGTATAGACACTCTATTGTATTAGATATTTCTAATACCATAGTAGACATTCTTAAGAATGGGGTATGTGCACACTGAATCAACTGCAAGTATAAAACTGGATGGTGAGATGTGGGTATTTGCACTGTTGACAGTGGTTTTAATGGTTTCTACATTCTTGACCCGAGCGTTTTGGGAGAAATTGATTTCAAGAAAGGAAAGATCGAAAATTCTTCGATAGTATTTACTAAAATAAAAACTCTAGACAAAGGGGGTTATTTAAAAATCCGCCAAAGTAGGCCGCAGCTGCTGATAAGTGCGAGTATCATGCAGTTGTCACTGTTGCTTCTGGTGATTCATTATCCGTGATGTTACTAAGCACATAAGCTTTACCCTGTCGTGCCGGGAACACCATCCACGGAGGCTGGCTTTCCCTTCGGAGACTATGATGCTACAATCAATCCTCCTTCGCACGACCACACCGGTATCGCGGCTATACACTCTCCCGGTCTTTCTAATTCCGTTCGCTTCCGCATATTCTACCTCTTCTTCTTCTTCGTCTTCTTCGTCTTCCTCGTCACCCCCCAGAAAACCATTATCCGAAGATGAGGCACCCAACGAAACCCCACCACCCCGCGAATCTAAACTCGACTACAGCGAATTGATGAACGTAACTCCACGGCACAATCTCACACCCTCTGAGATTCGCAAGATACCTAAGCTTTTCCGACCGGTCCGTGTCCGCCCTATTAAGTCGGCCGATGGCAACTATCCTGCTGGCGAACCCCGACGTTCACCCTTTGCCGATCCTAAGCTCTTTCTGCCATACGCCGCTAAATACCCCAAAGCACCAGAGCCTAAATACGCAGACATGACTCCCGAGCAGCGCGCCCTTCGCAAGAACCCATACGCCCAGATTCTCGCCTCCCCGCCCCGCGCCGCCATCGACTTCAACACGCGCCTCCCTAAGCCGCTCCTCATGCGCTTCGTCGTCAAGCGTCATCCCGAGACACTGGTTCCATGGATTCTCCCTGACAAACTTGACAGCATTGAAAAAGGCACCCCCCGGGCCCCGCTTAAGGGTGCCACGCGCTATGCGCTGGGCACAATATCCCATCTGCAAAATATCACCGCGAGGAAGGGCGCATCAATCCAGCTTATCCCTCTTGAAGACCGCCAGCATATCCGCCACCATGTGTGGCGCGGCGACATGGCTACTCATGTCCTCGGGCGCCTGCAGCGCCGTGTGATGGCCGACCTAATGTCTCTCAAGCTCAACCGCGATGTCGACCGCGCCTTCCCTTCGGAATGGGACATGCGCGAAGAGCAGGTCGGGTGCATCTTAGACTTCAACATGCTCGCCCAACAGCCACTAACAAAGCCCGAGAGTGTCAACGTTCCTCCAACACCTGTCGCAGCAGACAGCGTCGATGTTGTCAAAATGCCGGAGCAGCGCACGGGCCGGAAGAAAAAGACCCCGGCTCCAAGCCTGGTCCCGATCGTTGACCGCTGGAGGATGATGGCCTCGGTGAAGGGGAAGGGAGTGCCCGTTCACCCGCTGCGTGTGATGCTGGGCGAGGAGAATGTAAGGCAGTTGGTGGAGCGCTGGAGGGACTTGAATCCTGAGAATTGGCCGAATGGAAAAACGCCGCAGGTGGCGCTAATGATGACTTTCACGACGCAGAAAATCCAGGTGCAGCTTTTGCGCCTGAGGGCGTATTTAGAGCTTTGGTATGCACCGTCTTGGGCAGGGCCGGAGGCACCAGTGTTAGATAGTGTTATGAGAAACTTGGACTAATTTCAATCCGTAACCAAACTAAGTAGACTAATCTCACGACTGTAGTCCTGAATGAATGTAAAATATCATGTTGATTGAACAAGAACTATTCGAAATGATTAGAAAGTTCGGTTGTTCTACTTGACATCATTCGGTTTTCCATGTATCATATTTCACGTGTGCCTCATCTCATCGTTCATCATCTCAATGACCATAATCTATCGCTCATCTCAAACGAAGACCTATACCGGCCCCAAAACTGAATTTCCCTAATCCCGCTCCAAGCATACCAGCTACCCACTACTGCCACCCGTAGAGATAGATACGTCGCAGGGTTAGGGCTGCAGTTGCGCAGTGCACTCACTCACTTTGATGCAGTAACTTCCCGAAAAAGTCTATAATTTATGCATAAATTAGGCTATGACCACAGCTCCTCGACCCGGTCTATTGTATCAAGGCACAGCGTCAAATTTGGCGTGGCTTTGTGGATACCTCTATTTTGGCCTGAAGTTACTATGTATGTAACGCGGGAAAGGTCTGGGATATCTGACGTAGCGGGTGGATCTTGGGGATTGAGCATGCATCCCGACGTTTGAGATGAGATGAGAGTGGCGGTGGGTATGGTGATTGCCGGCCGGCATTGAAGAAAGGCTTTTGGGTTGCTGCACAACCAAATCACTAGTCTGGGTCTTGTGCATGTGGAAAATCTCACGGCGACGCTGTATAGTAGTAGTAATCTCATAATAAAAAGTTGAACACCCCCATAAATTTTAATCCCCAGCCAAAAAAAGAAAATGCCATAAGCTCTGATATCATAACCCAAAATCTGTATCCACAGACCCCAAGCCTCATTACACGTTCCCCTCCCTCTCTCCCAGTTCCCGTCAATATAATACCATTACACATCATCAAACATCGATAAACTTCTGGTACTTGCGCATCATCTGGCCATACGGATCCTCGCCCTTGATGTGTGCCCACGCACCCGGAAAGTGGATCACGAAGTGCCCGCGCTCCCAGCCCTTCTTGTCCTTGTCCCAGCAGCTGATCTCGTCGGGGAAGCTGTTCATCTTGGTCATGGGGATCCACAGCGCGCGGTCCTTGTAGCCGTCGGTGTTGGCCTCCAGCGTGACGCGGATGCAGTCCTGCTCGGTCTTGTGCGTGTCGGCCTTGCCGCAGTCGACGATTGTCTTGAAGAACTTGAGCACTGCCGGGTCGTTGCGGAAGAGCATGGAGCCGGCGTTGAGCGGGAAGCTGCGGCGTGTGTGTTAGTAGATGTGGGTGGGGCTGTAGAGGGAGGGGAATGCGTACCAGTCGGCGGTCAGGAGCATGATGAGGTTGTCGGCTTCGGACTTGGTCTTGGTCGCCAGCGAGTCGGAGACGATGTCTTCGAGCTTGACGGATGTGTTGGTGAAGAGCGTGTCGTAGTCGATCCACCAGACCCAGTCATAGCCGTTGGGAGATTTGATGGCATCCTCAATCATATCCAGCTTGTGCCAGACGGGCCCACGCTGCTTGGCAAACGTGCCTTCGGGAACTTCGTAGTCGATGAAAAGGTCGTAGCCGTGCTTTTTGGCATATTCTGGAGTCTTCGTTAGCATGTCCACGGAGAATTGAATTGGCTAGGATAGTTACTCTGTTTGTTCGAGTGCGAGATGTAATCGTAGGATGTCTCGGAAGTTGTCATCGTCAATATCGCGAATTTCGAGGTCTTGGGCTTTTCCGGGGCCGGCGGCGGCGGCGGCGGTGGGGGCGGCGGAGGCGGAGGAGGAGGTGGAGGCGGCGGCGGTGGGGCTTCCGCAACCTTCGGCGTGATGATTGCGGGTTGCGGCACCTGCACCGGCACCTGCGGCACGTAAGCTGGCGCCGGAGCTGCCAGCGGCTGTGCCTGGTGCACCGGAATCGAGCTGTGGGCCATGTGCATGTGCAGGATGTATCCCGACAGCAAGATCACAGTGACCAGCAGGGTGGTGGGAAATCGGTTGCGCCGCGACATCATGTCGGAGGGATTGTACATGGCGACGACGACGATGGAGAGGAAAAGAAGGAGAGGGATGGAAGAGGAGGATGGAGAGGGAGGCAGAGATGATATGGTACACCTGCCCTGGTATCACCGTAGCGAGGCGGCGGCAGCAGTGGCGCTCGCTGACAGCTCTGAGTGGTGGAGTGGGCACTGGGTGCGAGGACGGACAGAGACTGGTTGGGTGCGGCTGACATGGCAGCAAAGGAGGTCTGGACTGTGCGAGTTTTTGCCTTATTTTTGGTTGGAAGGAGAGACGAACAATGCAATGCAATAGCAGACGCAGTGGGGGAGGGGATCGTCGACACCTGGAGCCTTGGAGGTAGCTTATCTGACACGGGCCAGCCCAGGGCCAGGGCCAGAGGAAAGTAATAAAACCTGCGACTTCGGCTGCGTCGATCAATCAATCACTCAGCACCGCAACAGTTGAGTCGGATGTGTACGAGCATCGTGCTACCGCTGTAGAGAACCTGTCACCGCATTCTGACTGCAATTGCTGCTGTGCAAAGGAGCATCGTACAGTACGACACCGTATCATGCATCCTCGCCACTATCAGGGCTCAATTGCAACAATGAAATGTTGGACGCCGACTCGACTCGGTTACTGCATTTCACAACTTCCACAGTTTTCGTGTTGTGGGGACGCCAGCAAGGTAGTGGCTAGCGTGTTTTTAATTAGACCGCGTGGCTGCATCAGCGTGGCCACGGCACTGGGACCTGCGACAACAATCAAGGCCGGTGGGGTCGTTGCTTATGTAAGCTATGCCAAATCTCACCGCGGATGCATTCTTGAGTTAGAGCCAGTTGCGGTGTAGGGGCGTTGTAGAAATGCTTGTATTTGCATTTAGGGCCAGGCCTGGAAACTCTAAGCTGACTGCATCGCACGAAAGAGAGAAACGAAGAGGCGGCATCAGCGGATCGGATCGGGATAGGTGATGCATGAGATTCAATGTTGTATTTGTTTTGGTGTGCGTAGATATAAGCTTGGTTACAGTCGTTAATAAACCTGTCTGCCATAAGCTCGAGGGCACGCTTATCCTTCGGTGCATCAGCTACGGATGTATTTTATTAACGTGGTTGGATAAAATCAGAAGTGGACGTTTGATGATAGTGTTTGGCTGGATGTTTGTGAAGCCTTTGTTGAGCTATACATTGCACTTATAGATCTGCTCCGGTACCAAACTTCTTCCTTCTGTTGATGATGAACGGTAGAGTCTGATGAAGCGGTGATGAAGAACATGGGATGATGGGAGCAAGCAGCAGAATAAGAGTGCGTGAAACACGACGCATGGGTCACAAAACCGAATGACCACTTGTGCAGAGGTGCCGTAACTCTTCGTGGTAACAACGCAGTAACGGTTTATCAAAAGTGTAGTTCTCTTATGAATATTGATCCGAAATTCGAGGTTCCTCAACTTCTACCAACAGTAAGAAATCTCCGACAAAGCTTAACTCCATTTCGTAGCCACCGCATAAGTAATCGTTTTTCCAACCCCGATCGGTACCCAACCCTTGAATTCCGCTGTCTGAGATTGTATCAGAAACCACCCCAATCACGCCTGCAGCCCGTCGAGCTGCAACTGCTCATCATGTCCACGTTTTTTGTCAAAATGTGAGATATCTCAGCCTCGAGACACCGCCAATGACCAACGGGTTATCGCATCGGGCCGCAGACGCTGGGATGTATGTAGCATGGTAAAACACACCCAGCCGCTGCCAGCCATCCAGCGGGGTAGCGGTGTTAAACTTCCGTCTCAACGGATGCAGATTCTGTGCATATTTCTGTATGGCGAGCTTGGGGCCCCAAGTGCCTGGTCGAGTGATGCATCGGTGATGCCACAACGACGGTTTTTGATCAAAGGTCCCTTTGGAATTCCACACATCTCTCTTGAAAGTGAGGCGAAATCTATGCTGGTAGAGAAACATAACGGGACGCGAAAGGCAAAAGGCAAAAGGGACATTCAGGGGGTTCGACAGGTTTAGCAGAATTTGTTGAAGACTTTTCCAGAATCTTTGCATTTTACCCGCAAATCTATATTGCAACATTGTGGTAACAGTAAATCATGTACATTTTGATATCCCCGATCATGCACCCATGCATATTTCACGATTCATCTTCATCGTCAAAAAAAACTATGTAGCGGTACCTTGCAACCCAGTGAAAACCCCAGGACTAAATTTAATCAAGAGCTATGATATAAACTTAAAAGAAATATTGCTTTGTTCCCATTCAGCCAAATCTAGTGGGAGAAAGACTCGGCCGAGCTGCGGGAATTGGAGATCGCAGTGACGAGGATGTCCTCGGCGCCAGCACTCTCCAAGCTGGTTTGCGTTAGAAAATTACACTTCTTGGGGCGAGATCCATAAAATTACCTGTCCATAACACCAGCAATAGTCTTACGGTCGACCATTACGCTGACTGCGACCCAACCCTCCTCATCCAGCTGAGTAACTGTCGGCGCCCGCTTTCCGGGTGTAATTGTCTTTGCCACGTCTAGTTTGCTACGAGGAATGTTATATGTGCACAAAAAGTACTTTTTGGCAGCTATGGCATTGTTAGTTGATGTGTTATAAATACGCGCATAGATTTACTGACTGATAACACCCCGGATGCGAGAAGCGACTAACTTGATGAGTTCTGGGTTTGAAGGATGAGTAGACTTGATTAGAACTGCAGTTGTCTCAAGGACAGTCGCAATTGGCTTCAGGCCCGCTGCCTTCATGGTCTCTCCCGACTCTAGGCAATGTCAGCGGGATTTCCGCTGGAATCTGGATTAACATACCAACAAGATCCACGATTCCATCGGCCACACCCAGCGCACAAGCAGCTTCTACACTTCCACCAACATACTTAATCTTGGTACTCGTGCGGCCCATTTTACTACCGCTTCTCGAACCTCCGTTGATAGTTTCACCATTGCCGTTTTCCGCTACGAGTGATGTTCGTCCCCGCTCGCCGTTGTCTAGTCCCTTACCAAGTGCTTCGCGCTCCAGGCGCTCGAAGTACTCGCTAGCAAGACCGGTAAAACTTGAGACAATTGTCTTGCCTATGAGTTGCGAAGGCTCGGTAATGTCGCCTTTCTCGGGAACCTGCACTTGCAGCTTGCACTTACCAAAGCCCAAATCGATGAGCTCCTCAACATCGACTTGGGATTCCGCTACCTGATCGCGCCCGGTGATACCCAAGTCTACTCTACCCTCGCCGACGAACCGAGGGATGTCTGCAGCTGGAAGAAAGACTAGCGCAATGGGCAGATTCAGACACAAGGCAATGTCCAGCCGTGAGTGGCGGTGAAACTGTATGTCACTGCCAGACAGGAGCTCTAGACAGCTTTGGTGGAGACGTCCCTCTAAAAAAGCTCTTTAGTATGACTCATGCTAAGAACCCATCTCCACCGTCTGAGAAGAACCAACTTTTGGGAACCGCAAAAAGGAGACGGTCATTCAGGCTTGATAAGTCAGCGGTAGAAGTGGCAGAAGGCATTGGGTCAGGAGTATGGCGACGAACTGGTTTACAAGATCCATTTCTGGGGATGTCGGAGGTCTTTAAGAGTTTTCGAATAAATTTTCGGGGATCCGGCGGAGCTTCCACGCGTAATTCGTCCTGTGAGTGAAAGCAGCTGCAGAAAGGAAACTTGCGCTGAGTGCGGTGCTTTGAGAAGGTACAAGAATGGAGGGACTTCGTTCTTGTAGCCGTAGGAGTTGGAGGGGCAGCGCAGTCAGAAATGGCGGGGGATCAACACGTGTGGGTACACTGGTCTACGAATGGTATTCCACCCCACCATGCCTCGCCGAATTGATATTATGTATAGAAACCATGCGCTTAAATTCTATGATGTAAGGAAATAATTCAGGGGTTCAATTGAGCTCTTCTGTTCGTATCTGCAGATATTCTATTATATATTCGTGTGTGTTTTTTCGATCGACGCAGTGCGATCCCTGCCCCGGGTGGCTTCCATGTGTGCCTGACGATCGTGCGTACTTAACGTTAACACCAACGTCACCTAAAGAATTGGGATACATATAATGTTTACTTTGATATAATTCAGAAATAGGATTTTGGAACGTAAGCGCAGATAAATGTGTATCTTTATCACCTCTTACTCACCTGAATCGCACACAAAACCTTCTGGGAACGTCTACCAGAACCACGACCATGCATGCGGCCTTGTAGTGTGTATAGCACAAAGAGACGGTGTTGGTGAGATAGCTATTTAACACTGCAATGCAGATCTTCCTGAATCTGCCGACATGAAGCCTGATAGATTGTAACGTTCTGGTAGCAATGGGTCGGGCGGATGCCATGCCCTGCGCGCAACCGATGGCGCCGAACAGACCGCGCGTCTGTCGAATCAAGATCCCAAGCCCCAGTATCGGGTATCATGAAGGGATTTGTCCTGTGATATTATATGAGTTGCTAATCACGGGCTTCTTGGTGCCCGAAACTTGGAAGTAGCGTGCGTGATTATCAGCTGGGTATATCTAGATTCGGTTAATAAAGAGCTAACAGCTTGTACTTTTTATGTAGATGCCCATCTAGACTTTCTTTGCGTAACATTTTGAGAAAGAATGGATTTGCCGAAAGCCCAATAAGGTAAATCTAAACAGAGCCAGGCTGTATTGGTACGGAGGGATACAATAACTTGGTTCGGTTCACAGGGAACAGCTCTGTAAAGTAAATTCTGTGGGGAAACAAGATAATATCTAGGGGAGGTATGGATCTGGGCGTTGGACATGCTTGCAGTGCAATAGCTCTTCGAAGGCTCCTGATCGGCGGTAATCCCCCGCATTTTCAAAACCCCGTTTCAAGCCCAATAAGGAAATGTTGCTTACATACTTCAAAAGCCTTGTCTGTTCATCCGTTTTCTTTTCTATCCCAACCGCGAAAGCTACTACGAAAGCTTAGAAGTACAGATTTATCCAACCAATATGTTCGTTTCGACTGTCCCAGGATTGAGAATCTTTCGAAGTTCGAAGACATCTCTACATCACTCATGACAGCATCTTCCACTGGAACCTACCATTGGACTTCTTTTATCATTAGAGGTAATTTTTCGCACTAAATATCATAAACTAGACTCAGAATATTGCGATCAAAACGCTTAAAAGACTGATGGGGTTCGAACCGAATGTGAGGAAAATAGCTAAGACAAACTTAAGCAGGTCTGGGTCTTTATATATTGTTCTGTGGCGACGCTAGATCTGTGGGGGAAACGACCCGGTTTTCCTAGATTCATTGCTACACGAGTGCGTTAGTATTCCCTACTTGTTTTGCTCTAATATAATATGCAAGCTTGGGCCAAGCTAATTCTGTGACATTTATCACAGAAACATTCGGCCTCGGGTTTTCATGATGTTAATCATAAACCACAACGCATGAGAGTTTGGGATAAAAATAACATTCAATATCAACATATTTACACTTATTGGAACATTTTTCCCGAAAGCTGTTGATACTTCATGGTTCTGTGCAGTTAACTACCGTATATTCCAACACAGCAGAAGGGTTTGAACGGGTCACATCATTACATTACCGGACATGTGTTTGACCAATGAAATCCAGCTCTACCAGCCCTATAATATCAAACATTATAGACGGAATAACTATGTCGAAACCTGTAGCTGGGTAATAGATTTCTGACATATCGGGAGTCAGTTAGCCCGAGATCGCAAGGGCCGCGCCGGTTTACCGTACCAGGCTACGATTTGTATCTTCTAGGTGACACCTTCTCTTTTTTCAAGAGGTCCAATACAGACAAAGTCATGTTTTCCCTTTACACACCGTGCGGAATCTCGGAGATTCCGAAAAACTGAATACAAGTATGCCCGGTTCGACAAAAAGTATATCCGGACGGACCGGACCGTGGAGTGCATGATATTCGGTCTATTAAAGATCCGATAAGTACACGGCCCACAGAATTCCGATTTCTTTTTCAAACAAGCAACGCCACTGAAGACAATTTTTGCGTCAAATTTCGGACATTTGATGATTACGCGGCCGATGTATTATGGCGGGTGCTATAGATTGAGTAGTAATTAATCCAGATACCCACGCGCGTCCCCGGGCCCTGCAGACAAATGCTCGCTGTCTACCCCGAGAACTGTACCCCATACCCCGCAAGTCTTAGTGTAAAGGGCTTGATATCTTCTGGCTATACCGAGTTCAAAGTCAGCACTGTAGCACAGATTACCACAATCCCCGCTTCCGGGACCAAGGCTCGAATGGCTAAAGCCAATGAGCTCAGACAAACCCAACAACGCTTCCAGAGAGATCCGGAGACAATTAAGCTCTGGGAAATCGCCAGAAATATTATTCATAAGTAAAGTAAACCTGGTTTATTCTACTTACTCATTTCGCTTAAAAAGATTATTTACAGTTGGGGCAGAATCTTAAGGATTTAGAGATCTAGACCTACGGGATTTAGGTTAGTTAACACAAGCTTTTGTATGTACTAGAAGGAAATGAATATCTCGGACAGCCCCGCGGAGGCCGTTGCCGGGTCCCCCATATATACAATTTGCATATACCCTTTTGGGAAACTGGACCGTGCTTGGGCTCGGATCCTTTTGTTGTACGACTCAAGAGCACGTGTAAGCTAGAATAACCAGGTTCCTACAGCACAAAGTCATCAAGAGACAACAGAAGAATACCAAATCCGAGACCTTGGAGAGCTCTTGGACAGAAGCACATGCCAAACCCCCCTCTGCGGAGCCAATTCTCCCATCCCAACTGTGTCCCGACCACCCCTGAAGTTAGAAAATGTTGGCAGCCCGTCTAGAGCTTACAGAATAATCGGACGATAGCTCCAATGGCTTGGGAATGGTCAATTGCATCGTATTCGCTCTCATCTCCAGCTCTGAGGAATATAACTCCAATCACACCGATCTACCGATCATGTCAGTTCGTGACAATGATCACCGAAATCTAGAAAGAGAGAAGCTTTCGAACTGGATATATAAAGAGCTTCTCGCAGCGTCGAAACAGAATCTAACCACCAACCACAGCAACTCTAGAGCTTCACACAGCCAGCACCAGTCTACTATTCATATTATTGAGGATCATGAAGTTTTCAGTCTTTGGGCTTGCACTCGCGGGCTTGGTGCAGTTGACTATGGTAGGTTTTCTTGCCATGATATTTGTCTGGTGGTTGTTCGATATTCTGATCACACGGATTTTGTTAGTCAATGCCCAGCATGGAGCTTAGCAAACGGCAATCCACCGAAGCAGCAAATGCCGGTTACGCCACCTTGAACGGAGGTATATCAGCTGGCGGTCCTCTCAATGCGCTCCGGAATGTGGCTGACTTATTTCTGTAGGCACCACTGGCGGCATCGGTGGCACTTCCGTTACGGTCACCACGCTGGCCGCCCTGGTTTCCGAGGCTGCTGGGGACACCGCCAAGATCATCTACATCTCGGGAACAATCACCGGCAGTGCTGTGGTCACTGTTGGATCCAACAAGAGCATTTTGGGGAAGTCCTCCGCTGCTTGTGAGTGTCCCCCGGGTGTCTGCAAGAGGCTATATTGACAGAACCGCTAGCTTTGGTTGGCATTGGGCTTCGTGTCAATGGAGAGAGCAATGTTATCATTCGGTAGGCTTTATATTAGCCCTAGAGATGTATTCGATATTGATGGCCAAATAGGAACTTGAAGATCTCCAAGGTCCTGGCTGATGTCGGTGATGCTATCGGTCTTCAGGCAGCTAAGAATGTATGGGGTGAGTACAAAGGTGTCCACGGGGGCTTGCGGATGGCTAACAGATTCCAGTTGACCACGTTGATCTGTCTTCCGATATGGATCACGACAAAGACTATTACGACGGTCTCCTCGACATTACCCACGCTTGTAAGTACCTCCCTACCCCCGCCGATCCGCCATACTGATACACCTATCCCCACAGGCGACTGGATCACGGTCAGCTACAGCTACCTGCACGACCACTGGAAGGGCTCGCTCGTCGGCCACTCGGACTCCAACGGCGACGAAGACTCGGGCCACCTGACCGTGACCTACAAGCACAACTACTGGAAGAACCTCAACTCGCGCACCCCCTCGTTCCGCTTCGGCACCGGCCACATCTTCAACAACTACTTTGAGGCCGTCAACGACGGCATCAACACCCGCCAGGGCGCCCAGGTGCTGGTCCAGAACAACGTGTTCTCAGATGTCGACAGCCCGCTGTACTCCACCGACGCCGGGTACGCTGTCGCTACTGGAAACGACTTTGGGGGTGCGACCAACGAGGCCCTTGCTGGCTCTGTTACCACTATGCCATATACCTACAATTTGGGCGCCGCTTCGTCCACCAAGGCGTATGTCATTGCCAATGCTGGCAACATCCTCACCCTTGGGTAAATCTCAGGCAGGCTTTTGGAGAAAAATGGGGGTCTAGGGAGGGAAAAGGATTAGTTATGAATGGAGAAAATTACTGTCGGAGACTATCTAGAGTGAAGTTTTTGGTGATTTGTAGACATTGCAACCTGCGCAGCCCTATGGTGTTGCTCCTGCAGGGCAAACAAATAAGCGGTGGTCCAAGCTTTTTGCCATGGCTGTGGGCCCTGGCAAAACTTTTCTAAAAAAAAGCCAAAGTCCCTGCATCTCCGCAACGCCCCTCCACCACACCATAAACCCCGCCATGTCCGCCCGCCCCCTCCTCCTCCGCAGCCTCCGCGCCCCCTCCTGCGCCCGCTACAACTCCACCGCGATCCCCTCCGCAGCGCCGCCCTCTATCGAAACGCCCTCCACCGAACCCTCCACCTCCGCGCCCTCCTTCCTCCCCGGCGATCCCATCATCCTGCGCCATGTCAAAAACCCGCACAAGTCGATCTTCACAACCCTCACCCCGTCCAAAACGACACACACAAACATGGGCACCTTCTCCCACGACGCCATCCTCTCCCTCGGCCCTCGCGGACTCCTCACAACCTCCTCCCACATCCAGCTCCGCGTCACGCACCCCACGCTCGCCGAATACCTCACGCGCACCCGCCGCCTCGTAACCCCCGTCTACCCTCTCGACGCCGCCGCCATCGCCGCGCTGCTCGACCTGCACCCGGGCACAACCGTGCTCGAGGCCGGATCGGGCCACGGCTCGCTCACCCTCGCCCTCGCCCGCTCCGGCGCGACCGTGCACTCGCTCGACATCGCGCCCGCGCACTCCGCCGCCGCCGCCGCCGTCGTGGCCGGGTTCCGCCGCGGCCTCTACGCCCCCCGCGTCCACTTCGACGTGTCGGAACCCACGCCGTGGCTCGACGCGCGCGAGCCAGCGTGGCTGGACGCCGTGCTGCTCGACATGCCCGCCCCCGAAGCGCACTTCGCCGCCGCCCTGCGCGCGCTAAGGCCCGACGGTGTGCTGGCCGTGTGGTGTCCCAGCGTCACGCAGATTGTGAAGTGCGTCGCGGCGCTGCGCAGCGGCGCGGATGCGGTTATGGAGCGGGTCGTCGAGTTCCCTGGCGGCACCGGTGAAGGCGCGGGGTTGCGGCGGTGGGATGTTAGGCCTGCGATGGTGCGTGCGAGGCAGGGACGCAAGGTTAGTGTTGCGGAGGCGGAGATGCGGGAGGGCGTGGAGGTGGAGGAGAAGGGGGAGGAGGTGGCGGAGGAGGGGACGGAGATGGTGTGTCGACCGATGGCCGGCGAGGCGCTGGTGGGCGGTGGGTTCTTTGCGATGTGGCGACGAAGGGCGGAGGGGGAGTTGGAGCAGGTGCGCAGGGGGACGGAGAGGGAGGCGAGGGTGAAGGCGGAGAAGGTCGCGCTTAAGGCTAACAAGGAGGCGAGGAGGGCGTGGGCGATACCTGGGTACGCGTAGAGTGGTGAAGGGGGGCTTGTAAGATGTGTATGTAGTTTTTGTACGATATAGACTCAGATTTTACCTACGGGGTTGATGGTATGAATCAGGACGGGTGCAGAACGATCCCGCGTTCGAAGTGTCTTGATCTACCAGAATACGGAAAACGTGAGTCTCTGCAAGATCGCTGTTTGTTGTCAGGATATATCCGTGCTACACAGTGCCATCCCCGGTAGAGGGCGCAAGAGTGAATACGACTGTGGTAACAGAGCTAACAGTCGGCAGTTAAGAGTCTGCCGAGAACGATATTTCAGGGTTTTGGGACGTATCGGTCTGGTTTCGGTGCAGATATTGCAGCATGAATCCCATGTATTATAGCCCAGAGGCTACAGCCCGTAGCTAACTCCGACGGACCGTAATCCAGGCTTCTGAGTAAAGAATGCTATCTGTTAGCTAGTCGGTGTGGCTTCCACACGACGGCGGACCGAGTGATTTTTCACAAGTGGTGTTTTTGAAATCGTTGGAAACGGCGGAGATGGCAGAATGCTCTTGCGCCCCGACCCCTATTGTTTCAAGGCTCCACAGCTGTGCAGACCTTTCATTGTTTGATCAGGGACGTTGAGAACAACTGAAAGCATGATAACGACGGCCGGAGGGGGTGGTTCAAGTTTGGCTTCACAGTAGGGTGCGGTATATATAAACTGAGAGTTGACCTGAATGCTTTTTCAACCTTTTATTTGCCGAGGAGACGAAATATCACATGGTTCTGGCTATGTAGTAGTTAGAGTGGCAGATCAATATCAACCTTCTGACCTAAATTTGTGTAAATCGTTCTCAATCCAAGTAAGGTTATAATTATGTATTCCACAAGTTCTGGGGCCTGGGCTTTCTACCGCCATTGAATCATCCAAAATGTAGCAACTGTGCCCATTTTCTCTGGATATGAGTTCTCCAGCCGTCGCAGTTGCGCACACACATGAGGTCTCATAGGTCATGAGTGACCACTTTTGAGTTTGTCTCTGTCCTCCGCTTTCTGCAGGCAATACCTGTGGACTAGTCCGCGAGGCATGCTCTATCTGGCGCTGTTTTGTGGGTAAACGTTCTTTTGCACAGCCTTCCTTCACACGCATGGGTGTCTTGACACAACGAGAGACGAACAGCCAGTTTTGGGTTGCAGGAAAGGCTTGGGGATGTGGGATTGCTTTTGGACACCCCGTACTTGGACCTTCTTTGGTTCCACAAGGTCCGACGGGTTGGTGTGGATTGGCATGGGACATGCAGACCCACTATCCAAAAACGACCAGCAATGACACATTGGTCTCTACGCTCAATGTTGGAGTACGGGTAGTTCTGGCGCAATTGGGGATATGAGTGTGAAGGTACTTCAAACAGGTCAAGAAGTGACAGAAGAATGAAAAGTATTGTGTGCCTAATTTACACATTGTGAATAAGAAAACAAAAGAAATAGCACAAAAAACGCAGTGACGCCCCTCCACGTCATATATACTCTCTCACACAGCACTTGGACACAGGTGGTTTTGATAGGACATATATTATATGTAGGGTTCTCCAATAGCTACACTACTTACTCCGAGTCGGACTCATCCTTCTTCGTCTTCTTCTTCTCCTTCTTTTCCTTCTTCTCCTTTTTACTCCGCTTGCGCTCGGCCTTCTCCTCTTCGGTCATCTCGGCTTTCCGCTTCTTCTTCCTCTCGGAGCTGGCGTCGGGGGTGGGCTCCGCTTTCGACGGGGTGGTCATTACAACGTCGGTAGTGACGGTAGTGATGGTGGTGGTGGGAGCTGCGGTGGCCGGCTCGTCAGCTGTGACTGGGACGCCGTCGACGGTGAGCGGCGCGTGGTAGTCCTTGTAGCCGTCCTTCCATGCGGCAGGTGTCTTCTCGTTGGCGCGCCCAAACTTGTCGAGCTTGCCGTCGACCTTCATCTTCTTCTTCTCAGTCGCGGTGGGACCTAATCCCCACCGGCGAGGGTAAGTGTCACGCTCCATGATGCAGCGCTTGATCTTGGCAACCACACCGTGGTCGCAGGTGGAGAGCTCAACGGTTGACATCTGTGCGATGCCCAGTGCGATAGCCTCACCCTTGGTGGTCATCAGCACAACCTCCTCGTTAACCTCAATCCCCTCCTCGTAACGCAGCAGGCCAGGAATCATGAGCTTGGCTCCATAGCACACGGCGTTGACGGCAGAGTCCTTGACGACAACACGCTTGTATGTGGTAAGCAGAGATTCGAGCGGCCGAATTACGCGGCGCAGGTATGCCTCATCGCGGTTGTTGTCCATCATCCATTGGGCGTCCAACACATCGTGTAGAGTAACGATACCATCGTCCTCGCCCATAGCTCCTGATCGTACACGACGGAGTTCTTGCATGTGACCGCCAACACCGAGCAAAAGTCCCAAGTGGACACACAGGGTACGAATGTAGGTTCCTGCTTCACAGGACACCCAGAAGACACCGAGATGACGGTCATTGTCGAACTCCAGAAGTTTTAGTTCGTGGATGGTTCTGATACGGAGTTGACGTTTGACAGCAGAAATCAAGGGGGGGCGCTGGAAAAGCGCTCCGGTCAAGGTCTCCATCGCACGTCGCAATTGGTCCTCGGACTTGATGCTGTCGTGGAGTCTCAGAACACACACATACTCCTTTCCAGCACCTTGCTGAGACTTAACAAGACGGGTCGCACGGTCGATGCAAACAATCAAACATCCGGTGACCTTGGGGTCCAAAGTACCACTGTGTCCAGTTTTTTCACATCTGCATGGCTCTGTTAGCGGGGCACAGCCCATTGCAGCCGCTCATGCCGAAAACACACACCTGAGAATACGCTTCACCCAGGCGACAACTTCGTGAGAACTGGGGTTGCTGGGCTTGTCAAGGTTGATTACACCACTGCTGATGTATGACTTGATGTCACGCTTGAGGGGAGGAGCGCCGCAAGGAATTGGGGTGAAGTGCCCCGTGCGCACGAGTAGTTTGTCATAGTTCTTGAGAAGGAGACTGTAGTTTCGCCCAATTGTCAGTGGTCATTGTTCCGCTCAATTAATTCTTTGGAAATTGTAGCAAGGCGTACGGCAGTTTAGAATAATCTATCGACGGCCCCGTAGCCTCAGGCTTGATGATGAAATCTTCTTCTTCCTGCTTCCGAACTAAAGCCATGGTGGTAGATTGGGCAAAGTTCAGGGTGAAGCTGGTCGTGGGTGAGTGTTGAAACAAGAGAATGTTGTCGCGCTTCGTTGGAAAGAAAACTTCGTGGGGCGGGTAGTGTGGCTGGAGTGAGAAATTAGAGCAGAAATGGCTTGGCAAACAGGAAGTGCGGCTGAAACAAAGCCACAAAATGCTGGGCACCTGGTTCGCCGCCACATGCGTGCACAACGAGTGATTTCATCGGGAAACATCCTTGCTCTGTGAAACCAAGGAAAGTTGGCTGGCAACCTTCAAAGCGCAGCGGTCCAATCACCACTACCGCTTGAACACACGCTTGAAGGAAAAATCGCATCACAAGCTCCTGACCCCCATCTCCGAGACTTTTATTGCTCGCTTTCTCATCATTCGAACTTTGCGACGACTTGGTGTTATCTCCATCAATAGCTTGTCTTGAGCTACAGCTCTCCATCCCTCACAGTACTCCTACTTTGTAAAAAGACACCAACGCGACTGTTGCCACACACTCACTGGTGCACCGTCGACATGGCCGATAATCCTATGCCAGCGTCAGCGGATCCAACGAAAACGCTCCCGGAGCTCGAGGTTGAGTCTTGCAGTTCTAGCTCCTCTGAAGACAATGGTTCTGCTCCAGGCTCTCCAGTGCTCACGCGTACGCACTCTACGGCCTCAACATCTTCGATGTCGCAAGACTCCGAGGAGTGGGAAATCTTCCCTCCACTTGACAAGCTCACAATTTTCGATTTCCTAGACCAACTAGCTTTGCCAGAGCGATTAGAGAAAGTTAATCGTACCGTGCTGGTACAGAGAGACAATCTAAAGAAACAGCGCGATCGGGTGAAGAAGCAATATCAAGAACAAAAGGAGAAGATAATGAAACGTACGGATATTGAGAAATATAGACAGAAATACAGCGGTAGCGTGGATCGTATCTTAGATAAATGGAATGACACTAGAGTTGTCTCCGTTAAAGAGAAAATCTCGTTTGTCGTGGGTGTATCGAATGTGTTCATTACGGGATTCCTGATTGGCGGATATCCGTATGTTAACCTTCTTAAATCGATGAGCGGTAGCTGATGTGTGGCGTATCTAGTGATTGGGTTCACATCTGGTATTCATTGCAGATGGTTTACTTCATGCCGATTCGATATTGGACATACCACAAAAGAGGATATCATTACTTCCTAGCGGATCTCTGTTACTTTGTCAACTTGCTTCTTATGCTGTCTGTTTGGGTGTTTCCAAATTCTCGACGTCTTATGATATCCACTTACTGTTTGGCTTATGGGAACAACGCTTGGGCGATTGCCATGTGGAGAAACTCCATGGTGTTTCACTCGCTTGATAAAGTCACCTCGCTGTTCATTCATATCATGCCTCCGGTGGTACTGCATTGCCTTGTACATCTGGCTGATCCGGCTTTCGTGGAAGAAAGATTCCCTGCCATTAGTAGGATCAAGGGTGTAGAGCATTATGGTCTGCGAGAAATGATTATTTGGGCAACAGTTCCATACGCAGTTTGGCAGTTGAGCTACCACTACTTGATTACTGTTAGAAGACGTGAAAAGATTGCAGCTGGACGGCCAACATCATTCACTTGGCTCCGAAAGAGCTACTCGAAGACTTGGATCGGAAAGCTTGTCCTTGCATTGCCAGATATTCTCCAAGAACCCGCTTTTATGGGCATCCAGTACATCTATGCTGTGTTGACCATGCTTCCTTGCCCGTTCTGGTTTTATCATCGAGGCTTCTCTGCTCTTTTCATATCTGCCGTTGGTTTGTGGAGTATCTACAATGGTGCAACATTCTATAGTATGTTTCTTTAATCCCGTGGTGCAAGAGATAGACTAACGTCCTGACAGTCGATGTTTTTGGTAAACGCTTCCAGAAAGAGCTTGACCAACTCAAGAAAGACATGGCCAAATGGCAAAACTCGCCTGATACGCCCCACGGCGAAAATCCACCTAGCTTGAAGGATAGTACTAGTGTCGATAATATCCCCCAACTAGACTCCCAGGCGACCTCTTCGGGTACCCAGATTCCCGATGGTACATATATGAAGGGACGGAACGCGACCACCGGATCTCTACCTTTGAGCTCTTAGTTCATTGTTTTACGACATCACGAGAACAGATATCGAAGTTTAATACTTTTTTTTAGTAGTTTATGGATAGGCTTTAGTGCTTGCTTGTACGAGTTTGTATGGGGCGTTGTGTTTCCTTCGTTTCAAGGAGTGTTCTTTTTTGGG
Source organism: Geopyxis carbonaria (assembly GCA_024516215.1). Lineage (NCBI taxonomy): Eukaryota > Fungi > Ascomycota > Pezizomycetes > Pezizales > Tarzettaceae > Geopyxis > Geopyxis carbonaria. The sequence continues at coordinate 407,110 of JAJJXG010000013.1, read as the reverse complement.
GCTAGACAAACATGGGATTCCAATGTAGCCTTGTGTTAATTAATGAGTTTCATGGGCTGAATATCAAGACAATTTAATATTTGTAGTTTCGATAGTGCACTTGATAGCTAAAACTGAACAATTATGTCAGCATAACCCCCGTCGGTTCAATGAACGGTATTTCCTAGAGTACATACACAGACCTTATAGACGACCGAGCATCCGTTCTCGTGACTTTAAAAGATATCGCATATTTTATAGCAAAACAGTATTCATGACCTTTCACAGCTCATATCGGCCCCGTGATCCTCCAATCCCTGATTGTGTCCGGTTTTAACCTCAAATCGCTATTCGAAATCATCACGTTCCGACATTGTTAAACATCATCATATGGATTATCATTAAACTTTTCTAAATCATGTAATTTTACCCAGAACCTTAAGCTTATCCTCGTCTCTACATAAACCCGTCGGGACCCTCTCCTTGCTTTCAGATAATACAAACCATAAACCACAGCCCGTAAATATGACTACGTCCAGCCCACCCACCTACAACCGCTCCCAAAAGACCATGATTCTTATGGTGGGGATAACCATCCTCTACACTTGGTCTTACTTCTTCTTCTGCCTCGGCTGGTCCGAGTCGGCCAAACACTACCTCAAGGGCGACCCGCGGAAGATAACCTTTGGTCCGAATGTCAAGATTCCCCTAGGTATATGGTTAGTGATCATGATGATTGTGGGTATTGCAAGCTTGGTGTTTGTTAGGGATCCGCCGCCGCCAAAGCCAGAATCGGCGGCAGGGGGGACGAATGTCTAGATTGGTTTTGGATGTTGGTGATTTGAACAAATTTATTTGGTTTACAAGGGCGGATATATTTTGAATTATACGGAATAAAAGGCAAAGGCATGGCGGAGGAAATTGTATCAGATGAACATTGTCCTGAGTTATGTATCATGTGTACTTCAGTCGTCAATCAGAAATCTAAAGTTAGACTTGGTATAAAAACCGAAACCCGAAAAGTCAAGTTTGGTGAAGTTGTCAAAAAATAAAAATAAACATTCGACTCGCGAGGCTCGAACAGTTTCAAATCGTAGTCCACTCAATTACAACAGTTCGATACTCAGACTATAGCGCCGACTTTTATGGATCGGGTCAGTCATTCCACTTCTGCCTTTCGTGGACCTTGCCCGTTCTTAGCTAGATATCAACTACTAGAACTCTAACATACAAATAGCTAACGAATTCCAGCTGGCGGTAGAATCAAACTACTACCTAGGGAGGAGGAACGACGAATTTATTTTACCGGCTGGGCACGAGACTATCTATTAAGGTCTATTCAGTCTCCATTTTGATTGATCGACCTTGGTCACAACTGATCACAAGGAATGAATTCAGCAGGCTACGGAGTTTCGATACAAAAGTTATCGGATTTATTTCAAAAAGAAGTATTCCATATTTGTGTAGTCGGGTAACTAAAGAGCGGCATATATTCCAAAAAATTTCACAAAGTAGTTCATCTCATGGTAAAACCCAAAACATGTGTGATCCAATATTAGAAAAAGACCGCCAACAAACCCCTCTCGCTACATATATAAAAACCATCCGCCAACTAAATATCTTGAATCTAGATCTGAACAACCTCTTGGCATGAGCTTGGTCCAGGGTGAGGGCTATCACAGAGGGTGTTGCACACAACACCAGGTGCTACGAAGACTCTGTACTCCTGTCCGATAAACTGAAGGCGAGCTTGCTGCGAGGTGTCACTATCAGCTACGTTATCCCCTTTGTATCCGGCACTGAAATTGCACCATGTTAGCATATATCAGAAAGAATAGGGATGTTTGCTGTTACCGGCAGGCGCAGTGGAGCTCGCCATTTGGCTCGGTGTTGATACAGGATGTAGTAATATCACACAGGTTTTGACCCGGGTATGGAATACAAGTTGGAAGGCCTGAGGGGTTTTCATAGTCGTAAGGAGATGGCAGCGCGGCCGCGGAGGCCAGAGCAGCGAATGCCAGGAGAGTAGTGATGATGAACTGCATTTTCAGATATAGAAGAGTGGGTTTGGAAATTAGATATTTAGTAGTAAAAGATGGTTGTTTTCCTGGCTCTGTGAGGATGAGGACGAGAATTGTGAGTTGGGACGATTGAGCTAGGTATTTATACTGATCATTTACCAAACAACCTGTTGCGACTCAGGACAATACCTAGATCTATTCATGTCTCACCGAGAATCTTGTGATGGTTGCAGTACGAGGGCTGAGTGCACCTCAAGACCAGGTACCACCCGGAACGTTTGCAGAGAGTCACGAGAATGGAAATTTAGGTGGCTATAGATGCATATATTTGCCAACAGCTGAGATTGTGGAGGCTTGAGTGATATATGTTTAGAAACGGACAGCCAACGATAATGATCTGCCTACACCTATTTAGTGCAAGCTTGTATAGGTAATTACAATAACAAGACCTCATCTAGTTAGGCTTGTAACTGATGGGAGGGTGTTTAGATTGTGGTCTTTCCTTTGCTCCAACTGTGCCTTTAATCTTCCTAGAATAGAACCCTCCGGAAATACTAGCTCTGTCGAATCCTCGAGGAATCAAGATCTTCTAAACATGGTACCGGTAAGCATCACACAAACCTGGAAAATGGGTCTCTGTAAATGAACAAAGCCAATGGTAACACCTAAAAGAATTCCGAATGTTCAGCCCTGTTGTTTTCAGCCCTCGCCACCCAGCTGCTGAAATCGGTGGTCAGATATCAATCGTACATTCGACAAATTATTCATATGTGCACGTGTGGATCAATGGAGTCTAAAAATATCAGTTCTACACCTAGAAAGCTTTGAGGTAGCTCGCGTGTATCCATAATGTTTTGTGGTACCGGTAGGTATTGTATTACGTATCGTACTCGTGTATATTACAGTCACACAACCTCTCACAAACCAAACATTCCATTCATCATGTACAATTCCGTCGAATCAAAAATTGGAATGCTGACAGTGGGTTCACCGACGCAGTATACTGGAGATTATTATTGGGTCTGCAATGGCAATACGTCTTAGAGTGTGTATCTACTGATGAAAAAGTTAGCTGGAGGAGTTGTTATGTAGTTTTCCACATTCGAGTTTTAACTGTGTGGTCAGAATGTGGCGGAGCACTTTCAGAGTATCGTGCCACAAGACGGTGCATTGGTCTCAGCCCCCACACATGCATAGTTATTCTGGGGTGCATAAGAGGTAGCTTATCAGCTGAGTAAGTAAATACAGTAACCGAAGCAATGGAATTGTACGCGCCTAAGTGTATTAGCTTCATTAACTGATGTCATATTTCTTGCTTGATCGTCGTACTAATAAGAAAGGCATGAGAAGTAGGGCTTAGGTCTTGAAACACCCAAGTCAGCTGGTTGCAAGTTGGTAAAGCCATGGTCTAGATAGAAATCATGTGTCGTAGCAGATATAAGTGGTCTGTGTTTATCGGATGGAAATACAATATTGGTCAGTTAACTAAGTATTCCAAATTGATGTTCACTCGTACTGAACTAGCCATTCCTTAAGTTGACCCAGAAAAGGGTACAATTTACAGAATAGGTCTGAGACATCGGTAATAAAAGCTGTTGCGAACGGTTTACAATCGGTTCTAGGTATTCAGGGCAGTGATGGTCACTATGATGCAAAACTTTGGTGGGGGCTGTCTAAATCAGATGGACTTTGCTTGATGGATTTCGTCCAACTGAGGCGGTACGATTGTCTACCTTTCTCGATAGACGGCCACATCCATCCAAGTTGGATCCGTGCTCTGACGATAAACGGTCACAAAGTTAGATCAATACTTTGGCGATAGACGGTTATGATCGTCTAGTTTGGAACGATAGACAGTATGGGTGATAGTAGAGGGATTTCTCGTAAGGTAGAGTAAAGTAGAGTACAGTACTTGTGCCATATACTCCGTATGGATCTAACGATTTTGCATTATCGTGTACAGTATACTGTCAGTAAGATAAAAAAATATCTAATAATATTTTACAAATAACAACCTCCAATTTGAAAATGACGGTTAATTACACCAGTATCTTTGCCGAAAACTCTTGTTTGGTCTCCCCAATTACTAGTCTTTGGAAGTTTCGACGTCACGTACTTTGAGTAAGTTTCGATATCACGTGGGCGCCTATAGAACCCCTGTAAGGTTCACAAATCTTTGATGGTCAAAGCGTTACTGCCCCACCACATCCTGTCTGTATACTTGTCTCCTCTTCCGCCGGGTTTGTTGAGTCACCAAGCCATCCAAAGAACTTGTGCAATATCATTGTCGTCCTTTTTATTCATTCGGACGCCCCAATCTTCATCAGTCATCTATTGCCACAATTGCCTCATCAACTGTCGAGTGTCGACGTTTATTCTGCCCCGCACACGGCACCTCGACCTAGACGAGTATAACGGTGCGAGTCCACCGAAGTGCTTGCCAATTTCTCGGCATAGCATACGGTGCGACGTCCCTGGCGCCGGACGACGATACCCTGCATAACGGACGATGGACCAAGTGAGTGCCGCTTAATCCTCCTGTGTACAATCACGTCATTGTTATACCTCTAAGGAATTCCTCCAACTATGTTATTAGTATCGCTGACTCGGAGAAGTTAGAAAAAGCAGTCGAGATTGCCCTCTCCCCACATTTGGCTCAAGAACTACAACAACAGGTACCTCACTTATGGACAACGCATATGTTGGAGGACTGGATGTGCTAATGCTCACCCTTAGGCCATCAACTATGTCCAAGGTGTTCGTGACTCTGAGAATGGCTGGCAGGCTTGTCTACCATTATTTACCCGAATGCCTCCAGCCTCAGAAACCGTCCGGGTGGTTTGCTTAGACATTCTGGCAGCTTCGATAGACAAGCGATTGCGGTACACCGCCGATGAGTCAACACAGTACATCAAGCAAACTATCCAGGAGTATGTACAGGCAACGTACACTACGGGCTCGGGTGTCTCGGATAGTGCTGCTATTCAGAATAAGCTATCCCAGATATTGACGAAGCTCTTTCTAGCAACATATACCACTAGCTGGCAGAGTTTCTTTGATGATTTAATGGCATTGGGAAAGTCATCTCCGAACTCTTCATGGGACAATCCGGAGGGCATCCTGCTTTTTATCCGGACCTGTGTAAGTGTTCACGACGAGGTAGCCGACACGTTAATTCCTCGAACACCTGAAGAAGGTGCCAGGAACATAAACATTAAAGATTGCATACGGGATCGAGATATGAATAAGTTAGTTACAGCATGGCAACAAATTCTAACAGAATGGAATGGGAAGCAAGGGCCTGTTGTGGAAATGTGCTTGCATGTTATCGCTCGATGGGTCAGTTGGATTGACATCTCTCTTGTCGTAAACGATGTCATGATGCGTTTGCTATTTCAATTCATGGGCAGTGATGGAAGCGTCAGAGATGCAGCTCTCGTAGCCTTGACAGAAATAGTAGGGAAGAAAATGAAGGGGCCTGACAAATTGGATCTTATTACATTTCTCAATGTTGGTGAAATTATTGGACAAATTGCACAGTCCCCTTCATTGCAAAACCAAGAGTCCATGGATTATGACACGGATTTGGCCGAGGGTGCTGCAAAGCTTGCAAATACAGCAGCTCTAGATATTGTGTTGATTTTGAGCAAAGTGAGACTTCCCGTGGAACTTCGCAATATGGAAATGCTGACTTCATCAAGGGTGAAGTTGATGAACATAATCGACAACGTGCAGAAGCCTTGTTACAGTCATTCATGCCTCTACTCCTGCGTTTTTTCTCTGATCAATATGACGAAGTATCATCTGCAGTATTCGCGGTAACCCAAGAACTTCTTTCCCTTCTGAGGAAAGAAAAGAAAGCTACTGGAACTCTTCATCCTGATCATGCCTCACTCCTACTGCCAATCCTCAACGCGATCGTAATGAAAACGAAGTATGATTCGGAAACCACCTGGGGCGACGAGGATGAGCAAACCGACGAGGCCGAGTTTGAACAGCTAAAACAAAAACTGAAGACCATGCAAGATGCTGTTGCAAGCATAGACGAAGACCTCTACGTACGGTTTATGTCACAATTGGTTGAAGGTACTTTCGAGCGGGTGAACGGAGGTGGTGTTGATTGGCGGGAATTAGATCTAGCACTCCATGAGCTACATCTATTCGGAGAAATTGCTATGAAGTATGGTGGTATTTTCTCGAAAGGCGGAAAGCCCAGTGGCCCGCCTGCAGAAATACTTATCTCAATGCTTGGGAAAATGATGGCATGCAGTAAGAATACTCTCCCGATACTTTAAGAACAAATTACTAAATCTATCATTAGATGTCTCTGATTATGCACACCCCGCTACTAAGCTGAAATCGATGGAAATTTTCATGCGATACACTTCATTCTTCGAGGTGCATTCGAATCTTATTCCTCAGGCATTGGAAAGCTTCAATAAATGTATTCATGACAGCCATATTCGAGTGAGAACGCGATCTTGGTATCTGTTCCTTCGATTTGTCAAGAATCTACGTCAACATATGGGTGAAATCGCTGAAACAATACTGGGAGCCATTGGTGATTTGCTTGTAATCCGCGCAGAACTTCCCAATGATACAAATGATGTCGATGAGCTTTCATCACAGTCAGGAGGAAGCGAAGATGCAACGTTTGAAAGCCAGCTCTCTCTCTTCGAAGCTGTTGGGTTCCTATGTTCTTCCCCGTCACTGCCTGTAGAAAATCAAGCTTTGATGGTGAAATCAGCCATGGCACCCTTGTTTTCGGACATTGAGGCTCATTTAGGGCCAGCCGAGAATGGTGATGCTCTTGCAGCCCTACAAATTCACCATGATATTATGGCTTTAGGGACACTCGGGAGGGGATTCTCTAACTGGACCGGCGGAATGAAGGTGGAAGTGACAACCGGTGAACTGGTCGCAGATGAATTCGTGCGGGCTATGGAAGCTGTACTAGTGGCTTTGGAGAGGTTAAGCAAGTTTCTTGTCATTAGGGAGTCGGCCAGATTGGCTTTCTCTAAGATGGTAGGGGTTTTGGGCCCTAAAATATTAACATTTCTCCCAAGGTGGATTTCTGGACTCCTGGCTAAAAGTTCGTCAAGGGGAGAAATTTCAATGTTTTTAAAACTGCTTGAGCAAATCGTACATGGTTTTAAGGTATACAAACACATCAACTTAACTCGATAACATCTAACTGTGATAGAATGTTGTATACAATATCCTAAACGAGCTGCTTTCACCCTTGCTTCAGCGAGTGTTTTCCTCACTTTCGGGATCAACTACCGGGACAGATGACGAGTTGGAACTAGCAGATCTCCGTCGAGAGTTCCTAAGTTTTTTGTTGGTTATCATCAACAATGACCTTGGTCAGGTTTTCGTCAGTGAGAGTAAGTGATTTTTAGTTTAGGGCTTGATTTAGTACTAATTTATGGGCCATAGCCAATCTTGAGCAATTCCAAAGTCTGCTCGAGGCAATTAGTCATTACGCCCGAAATATATCAGATCCAGCCACCCAGAAGATTGCACTTAACACTCTGAATAAGCTATCTTTTGTATTTGGGCCGTCTTCCGCAGCTGCCAATGAGAAAGCCAAAATGGTCGGCCTTCTCGCCATCAACGCCCCTCAAGAGCAACCACTAGCTGGTTTCGAAAACCTCATGAAAGATCGATTTGCAATTTTATGTTGGGAGATACCTGCTACTCCTGGGTTTAATGTTAAAGATGCGCAAAGTAAACAGGTATTGGGTGAAGTTGCCAATTTTCAGAAAATGCTATATCTCAAACTCGGCGACGAGTATTTGCAAACCCTGAGAAATAATATATTTCCACAGGTTGGAGTAAATAGAGGTGTAGATGAATATTGTTCGGCATTACAGAACCAAGAAAATAAAGAGTTCAGAAAGTTTTTCCAGGTTAGTGACACAATTCTAAACGTCTATTTACAAGACTGTCACTAATAGTGTGATGTTATAGAGGTTCGTCCAAGAGGTTCTAAGAAGTCGATGACGAGTAAGAAAAAGTCACTTCGTGCTTGTATAGTTTTTTCATTCATGGCCATTCAACTACATATCGTATTGTATTTATTGCGGGCGTTATCTTTCGCATAAAAAAGAATAGCTGACTAAGAATATTTTGGGATTGATTTCTTGGTTTAACTGTATGAATTTCTTTTCATTTGGAGTAACGCTATTAGAGATGCTTCCATTTTCTTTCAATGTTCAAGCTGGGTATCTGCGAGTGGGCGGGTCGGGTTGATTCGTCTGCTAGTTTCTTTGATCTTACTTTGTTGGAATATGAGTCTATGTTTCCTCAAGGACTTGATCTCTATGATCAAAAGCTAAGTTTACTGTCTGGGGAATTATTTCAAGCTCATCCGTCCTTTCTACACACCCATATATATACATACTTGTCTATGTACCGTTGCCAAGCGGAGTCCTTAGAATTCATGAGAAGAGGAAATTCCAAGAGTAAAAGTGAACTAGATATGTGTGGTTCCGGGTATCTAGGATGTTGGCGTTAGTGTTTCAGTGACAAGATGAACGGAATTTTATAATTATTCACACGGCGTATATTATGCCCATATGTAATGACTCCACAGACTGGCAGTGATGCACATAATGATCCTCCTACCCTCCTATAAAGGGCGCTTTCCGACCGCCCGGGGCGTCCTCCCGCCTCAGGCACTTTCGGGAAGCCAAGGGCGTCCTCCTACTCAGAGCACCCGTACTGCCTCTGAATATCTTCGACCAGGATAGCCGGGGCGTCCTCCACTAAAGGCGTCCTCCACCAAAGGTATCCTCCATACAGTTCACCAAGTTAACCCGGATTGAAGAAAACTTCCCAAGTCGGAAGGCTGTACTAGTGCTCGTCAAACTCCTGCATCCCCATTCTGTTTTCTCGTGCCTGTCTAGCCACACACCTCGTTCCTCGGCTGCTTGTTGATAAAATTCTCCAATTCTTTATTCTGATAAGTTTTTAGTGTTCGGGGGGAGAATTGTTTGCCCAGTCAGCCGCTGTCCACTCACGGTACTGCTCCTCATCATAAGTCAGTGCGATCTCATGATAAAACACACCCCCGTCCAAATACATTAACCATCTCCGCTCTTTTTCCGAACCTAATCCAGTGTCTAACACTAGAGATGAGACATCTCTCAACATAAATATGGCGTGGATAGTAAGATCGGTCACGTTTGTTAAGCTTGGTGTATTTGACAGACCCTGCCAACGTTCCCAGAATCATCATGGGTTAGGGTTAATACTCTCATCGTTCGCGTTCACGTATTGTAGGATCATAACTAGCAATAAAGACAAACAGACATTGACAAAAAATCCTGATAAAACTGGTCTCTACCCATTCTTTGTTCTTCACAGTGAAAAGCGAATACACCCTTAAATTCAACAAAAAGCCACGAAGTGTGCGTCAAAATTGGTATCTTTCATAACCACGTAACTCATACAAAAGTCCTAAACTCCTCCCCATATATCGCTTAAAAAATGTTCAACACAAATCTTTTATATCATCGATCAGTTCGTTCGTATTAACTACTTCCCTAGATTCAGCCCAGCCATATTCAGCCCGTTTGCAGCCACCGGGCTCTCCACTGCATTTTGTTTTTCTTGCTGGAGTCTAATGAAAGCTAGCTTTTGAAAGCGGTTCATGGCATTATAGAAATGTTGCCCGGCCTATAAGGTCATTAGTATATGGTATCTGTTGTGGGTAACTTAGACTTACCATGTGCTCACTTATCCTTTCTATGACATCTACAACAGCAAAACGGACTTTTTGTTGTGGGTGAAATAGTCCAACGGCGATAGGGAAAAGACCTCCTTGGTTTTCCGGAAGTACGCAGAGAAGCTATAGCGGTTAGATTAGAGTTTGTTGATATAGAAAACATCTACCACTGACCTGATTAATTTCCTCGTATGTGCGTACATACTCCTGCAAAGCTTTGTATATCTTTGCACTATCCTCGTGGGTAAGCGTTAGAGCTCTTAGGCGATCAATTTGGTGATGTAAATCCACCATTTTGATAGGCTTTGCTACGTAAATATGTTGAACATCCTGAACATATGCTCCATAACTTCTCGTGGTTCTCCATCCCTCCATCCTCGCCATGTTTGCAGCGAGATCTCTCATTTTTGTTTGCTCATCTGGCCAAACGTAGCCATGCCCTCGTATCACGTGATTTTCTTCGTGGCCTATCCATAGAGCACTCGCCCCATAAACCACTTCCTCAAACGCTGCAGTCATCTGAGTAAACCGCATAATCCAGTCTCTCCACTTTGCTCGCACAGTTTTTTCTCCAAATCTAGAAGATATACAATGAATGACATCCTCCATAAATGCATTGTCTCCAGTATCGGCATTTCCAGAAAAACTGGATATACTAGCCGCTCCGTCAGAAGGCAATGGCTGCTTTATTTCAGTAGAAATTTTAATGCGTCCAGTGTCAATATTACAAAGTATATCCCACCAGGTTGGGTGGTGAGCAAAAGCAGGATTTTTGACGCCTGCAATGAACCCAGGGACCATCAATAATTCATCGACCTTGGACAAATCCGTATATGGAAAGGCATGGCGGGTAAATCCGCGAAGTATCCCACCACTAGCCAGAGCGCATGCGGCTAAGACATGATTTGCAACTTCGCCCGATGCTCTATCGTGACTAAGAAACACAATTCGCTTCTCTGTGAGAAGTCCGTTTACCAGAACAATGATAGGGTGAGTGTACGGTCCATTGGTAGTCAGGTGTGGATGGAGGCCAAAAGGCTGGGGATTATGCACGTGTGGCGCGGAAAACGTAGATATTAATTGAATTAGGGAGAACTTATCAAAGGTTAGTAATAATAAGCTTGTATAAGGGAAAATGCATCCATACATCGCCTACAGTCTCTGGTAAGACGGCTACCGGTACTCGGATAGGCACAGGGATTGAATTATACACCACCTTTGTTTCGAATTCGTGGCTGTCGCGCGATATCGTAATGCGACCATTCACAATCTTATTTCTGCCGGGTGCTAGATCTATGTATGTTGTAGCTCGCCGTTCGCTATCAGGTTCTTTAAGGGCGCCCCCCAACGATGACGGCGACCGGACTTGGGTACCAGGCGATGTCACTGCTGCCATCTCGTCAAATTTTTCTGAGAACATATCCTTGTTATCACTCGAAGCTAGTATCTGACGTTCAAATATTGAAAGATGCGGCATAGATGACAGGTCCATGCTATTTACGGCTGTGAATAACCCGGCCAATGTTTCGATCTCAGGACGTTTGAAATATTCCTCAAGAGCAAGTAGTAATATAGGTTTATAAATATGCAGAAATGAATGCCTGGTGCAAATTGCCATTGCCTTGACCTTAGCGCCTCTATAAATAAGACCAGTTAACGAAACATGCTCTTCAAGTAGGTTATTTCGGCACAGACCTTTTGGCTTTCTCATCATGTTTTGTAATAACCAAATTGAGTACATATATCAACGGAGCTTGACCACCCGGTTCCAACAGTTCTTCGGATTGTTCGGCATCTTTGTGAAGGAAGAATATAGTCCAATCCTGATCTCGAGTGTGCGCACCATCAGGCAACATGAGCTCTGCCAACATGCTGAACATGGTCTTCAGACGTTCGTTCTTGAGAAGATTTTCTTAGCGAAACTTACTGTTCATCTCCACTGATTGCGTTTGGGTATTGATGCTCCATCATGGAGCCCATATCAATAGAAAACTCAGCCACCAAGATGTAATCGACATGTTGCTGATTCGGTCCTCCAATGCTCTGGGCGCTCCCAGCACTGACTCGGGAAACCGCAGTAGAGCTAGCCGTTGATGTCGTTCGTATTGAAGCTTCAGTAGTTGCCTCTGGCATAATTGAGGAAGACGCAAGAGCGGCCGCAGGTATCTAGATTTAGGGGTGTCTCTGTTTCCTTGTCCTTAGCTGGACCGGGTATGTTACTCCCGTTGGATAGATACTCAGCGCCCTATCAATCGAGTCTCTTGGTGGAGTTGACTGCCGGATTTCGATGACAAGGTGCACGGAGGTGTTGAGCCGCCCCCACAACGGGATGAGGAGCCGCATGCTGATCCCTGCGCATCTCATGCACGAATTCGATCCCATGTTCGGTGATCAAGGATGATTGAGTACATCTTAATTTTCAAGAGGAATATAATACATGCTGTTTATATCTTGAAAATATATAAAGTTAAACGTGCTCCTCATATTATTGTCTTATATTTTCCTCTTCAATTAATTGCACTTCACTAGACGCAATGAACACTGGCTGGTGTCTTGAAAATGTGTAATAGTTCCATTCACTTTGACGGCAAAGGATTAGACTCACAGGCGACCAAGCTTGCGATAGACATGATTTCGTGCCGGATAAATTGCAAGAACATACAAGTAGTCATGATATAAATTTAGCAGCCTATTCTTTAAATTTATCCCAAAGCTTCTAGGAAATCACCATAATAATTTGTTGGATCATGCATTCAGTAGACCACGCTATATCACCAGGTTGTAAAGCCACTGGATCACTGCAAAAACAGCAACGCTGGAGCTATACAAGTTTCTACGGTAATTCTGACGGCTTCGATAAAAGAATGTGATTAAGTAGCCTATCAAACAAAAGGCCTGTTCCGTAAAGGTATTTCAGTCCATGCATGTTACGGTTATACCTCCGGTTGCCTCAAGCTCACTCCCAGCCGCTCCGAAAAAGCTTGAATCCTCTTTCACAATGCCCCACCTTTTCGGGAACAAGCAATTCAGAGTGTTTGTGGTAAATCAGTGCCAAGATCATGCTTCATAAGCAGGTGAAATGCGGCTCACGCACTAGAGCACAAAGGCCCGGGAATGCCAAGGATTGACATGGGTGTTGCTGGGGTAACTTGATTGACAACAACAACACACTCCTTACATTTTGTAGCATCACCATTTTTGTGAGCTACACTCAGTCTGGGTTGCACAATGCCTTCAAACTTAACTCCTACAGAGACTATCAAAAGCTGTCTATGTCCTGAAAGTTGTTCAAAGACAACACTCGATTTACTCAATGATTTTTTGTTTGCAGTGTCGGCTTCCACTGCACCTATTTCAAAGTCACGAACATCACGAATAGCAACAAGCAAAAAGCGGAATACTCCGGACAATGCTACAACTCAGATACACACAATAGCTGAGCGACAGAAGCTGGCTATCGAAGTTATAAATATCTGTTTAGGTAGTCTTGCAAGTGCGACTCCCGCACCATCCAACGAGACATCTACGAACGACGTTACGAAAACTCGGCTCAAAAGTACATCAGCTGAATCTAAAGCTCTCCAAGCGCGATCGGGAAATAGGAACGATCGATTGGCGTCTCTCGATTCGGTGGATTATCTAGCAACATGTTGCAGTGTTTCAATATCTTACATTCAATCTATACAAATCATGGAAAATGGGGTACAGAACTTGTCTACGCAAACTGAAAATGCACGCCTAAGTCTTTCACAAAAGTTGATACAAGTTGGGAAGTTCAAATTTGCCTTGAAGGAACTGAAGGCCTTGAAGCGGAAATTGGAAGCCATAATGCAAAATAAATCCAGTGTTGGAAATTGGGTTACGGAAGAAGATGCAAAAATAGTCGCACAAAAGCCTAACAAGATGTCCACAACGAAGAAACTTACATCCGGGAAAGAAAATACTGAAAAGGACGCAAATGAAACAGAGAATCTTTCTAAGATTCTAGAATTCACCCACATTAACCCGACAAGTCCTGCCTTTCCATTTGTAATTGCCTGTCAATTGGGAATCTTGAAGTGCGTCGTAGGACTGAAACAACATGAAGCAATGGAAGTATGTTAACTTCAAATAAATCACTGTATCATGCTAATGCGACTTCTAGGCTATGCTACCCTCTTTTATGTCACCTAGTAGCCCTCTCACTCTCTTGAAAACCTTTTCTCGAGTATCGCCGTCTAAAGCACTTATTTACACCAGCCAACTTATCTACACATTAAATTCCATGGCACCAGCAACAACCCTTGAGGCAGACTGTATAGCAATTGATCCCAGCAAATCATGTTCTCCCAGAGCATCTATAATAGTTCAGCTGAATCTCTTGGAAGCGATGGGATTTCAACGCACACTAAGGCAAGAAAGCGAAAACAAGCCCTGGAATCCCTCAGAGAAGTTTGGAATATATCTTGCAGCGTTTATTAGAAGGTCCTCCGGGAATTGCGACCCTAAGAGAAAACGGCAGTCATATATTCTAGTCCGGGATCTAATTACACGATTGCGCAATATTAACGGTTGTCCGCATAATTTGACATTGAACGTTCTCGAACGCTTATCTTCTATGTCTAGTGATGCGAGGGTTTCCGAGGAATGCATTCAATGGACAAAACAATGGTTGGAACAACTGACAACTATTGATGACCCTAACAATCAATCTTTGATAGTCGTTTGCAAAGTTAGGATTGCTGCGATACAAATGCATCTCTACAGCCTTGAAAAATCTGATGGTATTGTGGCTGATACTACAAAAATATCAGCACTGGAAGAAAACGCGAAATCTGCTGCATGCGGCCTGGAAAAGCTATCCCGTGGTCGTCAGCGGGACTTAGAACTTTTACTACGCGAGGCCGGACAACTACGACGTAGTACTCTAGAGATAATGGCAGCTCTCTTCTCTGCGAACCAGTCAAGCGAAAATGGAAACCAGATAGAGGCCCGGCGTCGATTAAGGAAACTATGCGACGATTCTCTCAGGGCCGTGATTAGTTACTGCAAAAGATATAAATCGATGAAGATGACAGACGAGCAACTATCATTGGTATTTCCTGTGCTAAAACCCACGATTGATGCAGTGTTGTCCACATGCTGGAGAGACTTCGAGATTGATCGAGCTGGTTCTTGGGAAGAATTTGAAAGCATACTAATGCATGCTTGGAGTGCTTCAGATAAGGTCGAGGAAATGCAAGATCTCTATGTCAAGTTTTCTGCTGCTTACTACAGAATTTTCCTTTTATACCGGAACAATACTGGGTTCGATCCGGAAGCAGTTCGAGCTCTCCGGAATAGTATATCTGTTATGGATAATAGACCTGCAGATGAGCTGGTTGAGGCTTCCATATTACGGAGGTTAGAACATCTTGGAAGCATATTTCTTTCAGCTCGCGACTATAACAAGGCGACAGAACCCTTCCTCAATGCTATTAAATGTGCATCAACCATCGGCTTGCTAGAAGGACTGGGACACAGGGCTACGAATGGAGAATCTGTTCAGCAAATCATGACTACCGATGATGCAGATGTGGCCGCCATTGGCCGAGTCTTAGCTGGTTTGATCAGAATCGCGATGAGAAAGAAGGATGGTGTGGCAGATGAACTTAGATTTGATCAAAATCTTTCCATTTCAACCCAAGGAATTATCCAAGAATGGGTCTTCAAACTGACCCTAGACAAAATAAATGACGAAGGCATACTCATTCGAATCGTGGCTGAACGGCTTCTGGACATGTATAGCTTCGAGGAAATGCCACTTCGAAAGAGCCGCGTTATAGCTAACCTTCTGGCACTCGAGGTCGATCAACCTGGTTTACTCAACCAAGATGAAGTAATAAATCTGGGAGAAGATGTTTCCGATTGGGCTTTTGGCACAACCCCACTGTTGGAGGAAGACGAACATTTGAAGCATCATAGGAACGACATCCTAGCACGGACTTATATGGGTTTGGCATTTTGCTACTGGCAAAGAGATGGACCACGACAAGACCTTATACGAAAAGCATTGAGCCTCTGGACCAATATGATGAGTGATGGAAACTGGGATAATATACTGAAACAGTTGGATGACTTTAAAACCCTTGTTCGTATGTTTGAAATGATGATAGAGTTTTTCGACATGAAACACGAAACGGAGCTTAAGATTGAGGTCCTGGGCGTCCTTCTCCGCTTTAGAGATCTTGAGAAACCTCGAAATTATGATGGTAGATTTTCCTGCATAATTTACTTCCCTAGAACCAAAAGGCTAACAAGCTGGCTGTAGCTTTAGTTGATGTGTATTCATCGTTGGGTCTAGAATTCCACAGACTTGGGTATTCTGGGAAGGCTGGCGTGGCCCTTGGAAAAGCCCAGGCATATCTCAAAATGCCGGATGTGGAAATTTCAACGCCAACACGACTTAAATGGCACCTTGCTTACACTGAATATCTCATCGGCATCAATAATCTCACAAAGAGCCTTGAATCCTTTCAGGCTGCGGGAGAATTGGTCGAACAAGATGATAAGTTTGCGGCCGACAAACGCGCAAGAGGTACAATTGCCTGGAAGATCAAAGTTAATAGAATCATCTCAGATGCTGCGTATGTTTCGGGTTTGTTAGCATTCGAAAGAGTAAGTCTAAATAATATTTGCTTATTTGTAAGTACTAACCATTTTTTTTGTAGGGAGATACCAACGAAGCTCTGCATCATGCCAGACGTTGTATTCGTCTAAACAACCGCACAAAAGCCACACTTGAAACTCTCCAAAAGCCTAACCTAGATCAGCTGGCATCAGGGATCGATGCCCTCAAATTAACCCAACAAGGGCCAAAGGTCTATTCATCGACCGAACGGGGACTCAATATGCCGTCGGTATGGCCAGTGGTGTCCTCTATATATTTGGCCAATGTGCTATCAGCTGAGATTTATCGACATCTTGGTATGGTCATGGAAGCCTTATACTTTGCTAAGAGGGCCCTCGACATAGCGAAGGCAGTAGATGCAAAGCCAGCAATCGCACAGGCTTTGATACTTGTCGCAGATATGGAAATACGCTCTGGTAAAATAGAAGAAGGGGAATTAACTCTTGAAGATGCAAGAGGTATGATAGGCGATGGGCGTTTAACTTATGCTTATGAGGTATGCCTGGGCAATTTGAAAAGACTCCAAGGGGACTTTGATGAAGAGCTCAAAGCATATGAACGTGCTCGTCATGCGATTGACAATTTGTTGGATACGAAGAACATACAACGCTTTGGAAATCCAGGATGTACAGACGAAACTGGTATTGCCGATCAGCTAGCGGGTCTCGAAATCAAGCAGTCTGAAAAAAGGCCTGCTAGACCGAAAACGCCAACTAGAAGCCGGGCTACCAAACCTGCTAAAACTATCAAGTCTGCTCCAGTTCCCAAGAAAGCCATGTCAATAGTTGCCGAGTGTTCATTATTGCAAAAACAGAAGGGAATTGTTGGACGTCTTGTGGCGTACAACTTGGCCCTCCAAGGACAATGTACAGCTGCCATGGAGGCATTAGAAGACGCTTCAAAACTTCCTGCTGGTCCTCATGAGGAGATATCCCAAGGTTTAGTGGAGGCCCGGAACCTATTACAGCAAGCACTCGATTTAGTTTCTGCAGATCCCATTTTCAACTGTTTGCAAGATTCCAGTAAGTCCTCCCATCAAAATATGCCTGGTTAATCTAACACAGATTAGCGATTTCGTTGCCGAGCATTGCTATGTATGGTGATATTGCCAATCCCACGGAAGATGCTCCTGCGCCAGCAAAGAAGCCTACCCGTAAAGTAACAGTTAAGAAGGCCAAGGCTTTCATCGAAGTACTTCAGAAGGCTAGGGATTGTGCCTATGCAGTGCATAAACGGGCCGTCACTATTGGTTCATCGAGTACAGTTCATCGTGCTGCTTCATTGCTTGCAGGAATTATTGTACTTCTTTCTGCTATGACAAATTCAAAAGGCCACGGACCAGAGCATCCTCTTTATGCCAGTTATTCTTTGGAGCTTCAAAAAGGGATCTTCACCCACCGCCAGAAACTAGTCGTTGATATGGAGAAGGCATTCGCTAGCGTACCAGAAGAATACAAATGGCCCCGACTTGAGCTGGCCCATGCTAAATCGCATGTTACCGACCCAGAGTCATTCGAGTTCAAATCTTTCCAAAGCCATTTCGTCGATATCATCCCAAAACAATGGGCCGTTGTCTCGGTCAGTCTGAGCGAAAATCGGGATGAGCTGTATGTATCACGGTTTCAAGCTGGACGAAGCCAACTCATGGTGCGACTTCCATTAACTCGGCATAATTCCCGGGACGATTACCAGGATTTATTTGACTATAATGATGGGCTGCAGGAATTTAAGGAGATAATCACGTTGACTACTGAAAATACTCATGCTGCCAAGGGTATTCTTCCTGGAAAAGACAGACAAGCTTGGTGGGCGGAACGAGAAGCATTGGACAGTCGTCTGAGCGATCTGTTAGCAAACATGGAACACGTATGGCTTGGGGGCTTCAAAGGTATATTTTGCCAATACGCGAAGAATCCTACATTATTTGGACGATTTAAGACTAGTTTCGACAAGATACTCGCCAAGCACGTCCCATCAAGGAAAAAGAAAAAGAATGGGCGAATTGATATCGATAATCGCATATTGGAATTTTTCATTGCACTCGGGGATCCCGAAAAGGACGATCTTGACGAGGCGTTAGTCGACTTGATTTATTTCGTGATTGACATCCTCCAATTCCATGGGGAGGGAAATGCATATGATGAAGTTGATGTAGATTCGATGGTTGTTGAGATGAAAGGCGCTTTGGGGGCCTATCACGACGAGGCTCTTTGGCGCCCACAAGATATGGAAGCCGAAACTGACCATACAATTCTAATTCTGGAAAAATCTGTTCAGATGTTCCCCTGGGAGTCCATGCCTTGCTTACGGGGGCACTCTGTGTCCCGGCTGCCATCTTTGGCTGCATTGCGAGCTCGGATTTTGGGGATGAATAGTCTAGACAAGGACGAGACAAAACCTGGTTACTATGCCGACGGGACCTCGGGCGGGTATATCCTTAACCCCTCTTCGGATTTGGAAAAAACACAGAAGATCTTTGAGGCGGAACTCAAACATTTAAACGACAGTTGGACATCTGTTGTTAACCGTGCACCCACTGAAAAGGAATTCAGTGGTATATTGGAGACGAAAGACATATTCTTGTATTTCGGCCACGGCTCCGGCTCACACTACCTACCAGCGAAAAACGTCCGCCAGCTCGACCGCTGCGCCGTTGCCTGTCTCATGGGCTGTTCATCGGGCGTGCTCCAAGACAACGGCGAATTCGAGCCCTGGGGCGTGACGGCCAACTACCTCGTCGCCGGCAGCCCAGCCGTCCTAGCAACCCTGTGGGACGTCACCGACCGCGACATTGACAGTTTTGCCAAAGATGCGTTTGCCAAGTGGGGTGTCCTATCACCACCCTCACCAGCAGAAGAGAACCCGAAGAAGGGGAAAGGGAGAGCGAAGAAGACCGAGACGGCCGCGGAGCCACAGTCGGCGCGGGGGCAGAGCTTGGTCCAGGCGGTCGCGACGGCCCGCGAGCAGTGCAAGCTCAAATACCTCAACGGCGCCGCGCCCGTGGTTTACGGGATTCCTGTGTACATCAGCCGTTAAGTTGCTTTTGGTGGTGGAGTTTTTTGGGGTTTTGATAGAAATTTTGGCAGTGATGGATGGGGTGAGGCGCAATTGGCTTTTTGTTCATTTTGGAAATCTAAGTCGCTTTGTTGATGTTGTTTTTTTGGCTTAGATTATGGGACGCTGGTGTGTGTGTTTTATTGTACTAGTAGTCGTCACGTCTAGATACCTTTTGGAACAGTTCAGTTTAGTTACATTATCTTGGAGTTGTGTTAATCAAATGTGATCACTGTGATTTGAAACCGGCCATAGTATTTTTTTTGTCCTCCTGTGTTTGGAAATCTACCATGATAACCTTCGCTGGAAACCATGCAATAAATCTCAAATCCCCTAAGATGGTTTCCGCGAACGAGAAATTTCAATTTGTAGTAGCTGTCACTTATTGTCACCGATATCAGAGTGTCAGAAGTTCATGTCCTGATACCACATGTGTTCCGACCAAGGATTTCCGTTGTCGTCCGGTACGCCTACAGGTTGACTAGTTGGTCAATCGGTCCGCCAACGGAAATACTTGGTGTACCCGTCGGAGCACATGTCTACATCCCACTCCTCCCCACTCTTGCTACTCCATCTTCGTGCCCGCGCATGGTCACGAGCCCAGTAAAAAACGCCCCTCTTTCTCCCGGTCGGTCATGTCTTGAACGTGTCCCAAGTCAATTCTGCAATCCAACTTTCCTCGCCGCCTCGCCAGCAGCCAGGACAGCGATGAAAGGAGAAAAAGCACCCATGTCGATCCGAGGCCACAGCTCATGAACATCTCTACTTCTTAAAAACGGGTATATGACTCGCTCGAGTGTTGCAAGTTACTAGATTTGTTAATCTGCCTTGTAGAGATAGATATGCATAGTTCCTTGCAGATACGGTCTGGTCTATATATGGGTTAGCTTGTTCAATACGGGTGCTTACATTGCTTGATTGATTAGTTTCCAGCGGCGCTGACATAACGCATCTCATTTTCCAACCACCATTGAGAAAACAAACCCGGGATGTAAATGGTATATATGATTGATGCAGGTTAATCCGCATAATAGTATTCCTCAAGCAAGATTGTGCCAGGATACACCTCCGTTCAAATCTTCCCTGGATATGTACGCTGTGAGTCTGTAAAATAGAGATCGATCGATCGACCTGTCATGCTACCCTCACATGTTGAACTCTGAGGTGAGCCGTTTATATCCTAGTAGTTGTAGGGAGGGTTCTCTCTGAGAACCCCTCAGTGGGGCTCGCAGGTAGATAGGCCCCGAGTGTTTCCCCGTCCATGTTTACACTGGGCAATAGTTTATCCACCCCCGCGCGCAGCTTCCCCGGAGGGTCCCTGGAAAACGGTCCTGCGTGTCGAAAGTGTTGCGCTGGTAAAGTAGACCCTGGGGAAGTTTTTGATTGGGAGGCTACTTTAGTGGTAGTGGTCTCGGTAGCGGCCGACGGCGGCAGACGGCCGGCGCGGAGAACCCAGGCGGCTGAAAACAAGATTTATCCGGTGGTTGGTTTTCTCATGTGGTTTTATCCGGGGATATCGTATGTTTGTGGAGATGTGTTGTTGATAACCATGTGCTCCGCTGTGAAAATATCGTGCGCAGAGATTTATTTAATCAGTTCTCCACATTGGATCGTGATTGTAAGGATCTATTCTGTAAGACCACAAATCTTCCCTTTCCTTTCATGTGGAACGTTGTCCGTGATTTTTGGCGGCGGCGGCGTTGTAAGTTATCCCTAACAAAACTCGTTTACATGCAGCCAGCACTATATATCCACGGAATGCTCCATGATAAAAGGGTTTCTCGCCTTATGATCGTCGAAGGCAAGGAGAAATGTTTATCCCGACCGCCCCCGAACAGCAAAATCTCTGCGGCAGTGCGGGATTAATATAGTTGAAAATTCCAACAGAGCCAAATCTCACGATGGTCGTGTGTCCACAGCCCGCGTCTGTTGCGTCTAGCATCTACTCCACACTCACCGTGCCCTTTCAGGCAAGCCGTCCGGCACTTCCTAAAGAAGTTCACAAACAACTTTAGAGTGACGTCGGTTTACTCCCCTCTGCTGCGGGGCGCGGCCGGCACACACGGCTATCTCTCTACACAGATCCCTGGACATGCAAAATCTCACCGCATGGTTCCCGGCGAAATAGAATATCCGGACTCCGAACAGACGGTGTTGATACTCAAAACGGTGTAGCGACGGCAGCTGATGTCATGTCGCAGCCGCTGCTTGGCAGGGCAAGCTTTGATCCGGCGAGCGCCTGCCGCAGACTGGGCAGCTGGGCAAAGCTTATGTTGACGGGAAAATCTTGGTAAAAAGCAACTTTGACGGTTTTCGATATCTTGCGTGGTTGCATCGTGCTGGAATCTATCTCGCTGGGAGCAGTTTTTTTGAGGACGAATGGAAATTTACCTCAAGTGTGGGTGGGAGATCTGTGGATGCAAGATGAATAGTGATGCTAGATTCCACACGTTAATCAATTCTTAACACTGCAGTACTCACCCTGCTGGGTAACTTTAAACGCGCCACCGAGGCATATCGACGGTTCCATATGGCCTGGAGATGCCCGAACCGTGCAAGCGGGAGGATCTGCATCTGAAAACGGCAGCCGCAGGGAATGTGCGGCCTAGGTACAGTACCAACTCCTAGTCCCACATCTTGTATTGAGAGCAGAGCAACAATTGTTGGAATTCAGAGACTCCTGCTCCGGTACCGTTCATGACCAACCCTGTTCACAGAAAACCTACCAGGTGTACCGTGCGTCATGTCTCCAGATATCGGGCCCCACATTTTACACCCCGCCATATAAATAGGGCGTGCAGGTCTCTCGGTGAATGGTTTGTTTTCCCCATCACACGTAGAGCCATGGCTATCACAAACTCTACCCCCGAGCACGCTGAAAATGTGCACACGTACAGCACGCCCACGGCTGTGCCCAACAGCGAGCGGCCATTTATCGACCGAGCGTTCGATTATTTCCCAGGAGGCTATTCGAAGACCCGTATGCTGAAATTCAAAAACCCAAATAACATGTACAAAGCCATCAACGCTTTGGCCGGGCTGGCGATTCTCTTCTATGGTTTGTATTTCTCCGACGCCATGATAGGGATTTCAGTTGTTGACAGTGTTTAGGTTATGACCAAGGTGTTATGAGCCAGGTCAATCTGAACCCGGACTACCTGCACCTAATGGACATTGATTCCGATTCCGATTATGGCCAGGCGAAGCTTGGTGGAATTGTGTGCATCTTCTATCTTGGATCGGCCATTGGTGCGCTCATGGGAGGAACGCTGGCGGATCGTGCCGGCCGTATAAAGTCAGTAGTGTTTGGATGCTGTTGGTCGATCCTGGGCGCAATTCTGCAGACATGCGCATACAACACTGGATGGATGTGCTGTGCCCGTATAATCACTGGTGTTGGTGTTGGTGTAATTGGTAAGTTGTTTCAGTGTTTGCCTACGAGTAAACAGCCAGCTAATTTGTATCTACAGACGCGGTTATTCCAGTTTGGTCGGCCGAAGTATCAGCACACGATGCCCGCGGAAAGTTTCTCGCTATTGAATTCTTCCTCAACATCTCTGGTCTGGCCATCGCATACTGGCTAGAATATTTGGTGTATTATGTCCAGCCCAATCTCAGCTTCGCATGGCGCTTTCCTCTCGCGGTACAAATTGTGTTCTTGACCGTAATCGTCTCTGCTATCAACTTCTTCCCGGAATCCCCTCGATGGCTGTGCAAAGTCGGACGCGAGGACGAGGCACGGGCTGTGTTGGCCGCAACACGTAGTCCTGAGGCCGACCAGGAGGCCGAGCTGCAAGAAATTCTTGAAATTGTCGAGTTTGAGAAGCGCACATCTAGCGCCAACCATTACATGGCGATGATATTCCCTAAGGACAAGTACCAAAAAGAGCTCCGATGGAGAGTGGTCCTCGCCTTCTGGCTGCAAATCCTGCAGGAGCTTACTGGTATCGGCGTTATTACTGTTTACGCCGTTGATTTGTTCATGACGGCTGGCTTTGGAGAGAAAGAATCCAAATTATTGGCAGGTGGAAACAATATTTCCTACGTATTCAGTACGCTGTTCGCCGTGTTCACTCTGGATCGCTTCGGTCGCCGGAGCACTCTCATCTGGGGTGCTGTAGCAATGGCAATTGTCCTTCTCATCGGCGGTGTGCTTGATAAATTCGCCGACGAGACTACCGGTTCGGAACAACGTGCATATGGTGCTGGAGTGGCAGCAATGACCTTCCTTTACACCGCAATTTTCGGTGCCACATGGCTGACCGTGCCCTGGTTGTATCCTACCGAGATCTTCCCGCTCAATGTGCGTGCCAAAGGTGGTGCCTGGAGTGTCCTCGGTTGGAGTATTGGTAACGGTGTTGTGACCATGATTACTCCCTTCCTGTTCAGAGCTATCGGCTATGGTGTGCTGTTCCTCTTCATGGGCCTAAACATCTTCTGTATTCCGTTCGTGTACTTCTGGTATCCAGAGACCAGCGGACGTACCCTCGAGTCGATGGATGCATACTTCCAGGATGCGGAGACGTTGACGAATGTGTTCAAGGCGGAGAAGGAGTGTCGGGACAAGGGCCAAGAGAACTGGCACTGGACCCAGACGGCTCATGGATCACTCCACCAGCGGAAAAACGTAACGGCGGGACAGAGTGATAGTGATGCGGATGTTAAAGCATAGATGTTTTCCTTTTATTATGACGTAATGATGATACCCTAGAATAGTATAAATGAAGCCGAAGAAATCTATTCACTAGTCAGCGCGGTCCGATTAGAGTGAATAGCTTAGAATCATGTCCTGATTTGCAGCACGCAGTATAAACGAAGAGCCGAAGAAACCTGTTCACTAGTCAGCGCGGTCCTATTACAGCGAATAGCTTAGAATCATGTCCTGATTTGCAGCACGGAGTGTTTCCAGTGTTGACTCGGTGACTGTAGTTAGCATTCGTCCTACATGCGAATTATGCTTCCTGGATGTTCTTTAAGTTTCTGTAATTCAGTTAGTTTGCAGGGAAATTTCCAGTTTGGAGCAGACGTTGATTTGTGTTCCTCAGACACAGCTCTTGAAGCTTGTAGATCGCAATTAGAGTGACCACTTGTGTTTGGGTTGATTGTTTTCTTCCAAGCCACGGGTCCGAATCTTTCTAGCAACAATTAGTGAAGTATTGGAGCAATGTAAATTTTGTTGAAAATCAAAGCTGTATGCCAACTAAGTGGTTCCTTTGGCAGGCATGAAGCTGCGGAAATCCGATGAGGTGTGTAATGTATAAAGATCAGTCGTGATGCAGATCATCATATGGTTCGCCGAAATTTCAACCAGTGTGTCCCAATAGGCAAATCCAACATCTACCCCCCCGACCTAATCTCCAACCTGTCTGTTACATCGACAAGTCAGCAGCCACTCATCAACTCTTAACCAAAACCAAGTTGGAATCTTGTCAGATAGCAATGACAGGTAAACTCATCAGTGCCTAAAAAGGCTATGATGATGTACGCAATAGTTCAATCATGTCGTAAACACCAAATAAAATGCGGGGTGAGGGGAGGATGGATGTCTTACCTGTTTGTTAGTGTTTGCTTGTGTCTGCGGGACAGGGCGATTGATGTTGTGGTGCGTCAATGCGATGAGCTGGAAGCCCCAGAGTGTCATTTACCGACTAGCATTAAATGCAGTTCCAGAACCTGTGCTTCCGTATTGGAAGCTCTTGGTGCAAGGTAGTTGCTGGTGGTCGGTGGTGGTGGTCGGCGTTGACAGCATTGCCAATAACCACAACAGTAGTCGCCAACACCCAGGGTCGCCAAAGATGGACAGTGTGGATTGCTTGCCCAGTGGCATATTCGTGGGAGCGGAAGTTGTTCGTGGGAGCAGTGTTCCCTTATAACCCGTGCGAACTTCAGTGCCAAGAGTTGAATTCGGCGCTGGGTGAGGGTTAGGGGTTATGATTGGTGCTACAAACGGAGAGTGATTTCACAGCCTAGAGCAGAGGCAAAACAAAGTAGTGCGGCCGAACGCCAGCGTGTGCCAACTACGGACTACTACACTATGATTACGGGGACATTGGTAACAACACTGATCCCAGAAACGCTGCGACCATGCGGTTTCATCGATCATGTTTACTTTAGTAATTGCGTATTTCAGGTAGAAATGCATGCCACCGGGAGCATGCTACAACAGCTTCACATTACCACCACCAGCACTCAAATTAGTCCTATCTATATATCCCGACCCCCTCCCCCCCCCCCCCCCCCCCCCCAGCCCGCCACCCAAGCCCGCCTTGGCCCACCCCGCCTACTCGCTACAAACCCTCCCAAACGCCCTCACAAGCCGCTCAAACTCCGCCTCCTTCGCACACCCAAACACTTTCCCCCACACACCAGGGCCCAGCGTCTTCTTCAGCGCCGTCGCGCGCGGGCTCACAATCCCGTACGCCACGCGCGCCAGGAACCGTGCATCGTCCCAATTCTCCTTCCCAACGGCGTCTAACACGTCCTGCACCATCTTCGCATCCACCTGCGTCCCCCCACCCCCACCGCCATCACCGCCGTCGCCGCCGTCGCCGGCTTCCCAGTTACTCCCGGCGTCGAACGCCAGCGCCTCGCCGTTCTCGCAGTAGCTGCAGTTGCCGCACATGTCGTCCACCGAGTCGCCGAAGTACCGTGCCAGGCTGTTGGCGACGCAGTCCGCGCGCGTCAGCAGCGCGACGACGGCGCGCACGCGCGCGAGGTTCTCGGCCTCGCGCGCTTCCATCTGCTCGTGCACCGCGGCCGCGAGCGCCGCGATCTCGTCCGCGCCGGGGAAGGGCGCGAGCACGCGGAAGCGGCTGACGACGCCGGACGGCTTCAGCTCGATGTGGCCCTGCGCGGCCCAGTCCTGCAGGCGCGCGACGGCATGGGTGCGCGGCACCCCCGCGGTGCGCGCGGCGACGTCGACGTCGACCTTGGTCCACTTTGTCTTCTTCGGCGGGCCAAGCAGCGCCTTGGTCAGCGCGTCGGAGGATCTCGCGGCGGCGAGGGAGGTCGGGAAGGAGGGCGTGGGCGAGAACTGGTATTGCGAGTATTTCGCGGTGATTGCGCGGAGGAGGGAGAAGCGCAGTTCGAGCTGTGCAAAAAGAAGGGAGAGGGTGACGGGGCGGATGTCGGTGTCTTTTGAGAGCTGGTAGGCGTTGGCTTCGACGATGTCGCCTGGCTGTGCGCCCGGGTTGGAGGCGAAGAAGGAGGTGAGACATTGGCGCACGGAGCGCAGGCTGGGGACGTCCGCGTGCGAGAAGCAGGCGAGTTGTCGTAGGTCCGCGGCGCAGAGGTAGAGCAGGCAGGTGGAGTCGAGGCCGTCGCGCCCGGCGCGCCCGATTTCTTGGCTGTACCCCTCCGGCGATTTGGGGAGCGTGTAGTGCACGATGTTGCGGATGTCGGGCTTGTCGACGCCCATGCCGAAGGCGATGGTGGCGACGACCTGCGGTTGTTAGTGCGGGTAGGGGAAGGGGGAGGGGAGGGGAAGTACGATGTCCAAGGTCGATTTCATAAACTTCTCCTGCGTCTCGGCGCGCTTGTCGTTGGCCATGCCCGCGTGGTAGAACACGGCGGGGAGGCCGGCGGCTTTGAGCTTGCGCGCGGTGGACTCGGCTTGCTGTTCAGGTTAGCATATAGTTATCAGACAGCAGCTCGGGGGCAGCGGACTTCGTGGGTTGCGACGTAGACAATTGATGACCCGCGGTGCTCTTCGAGGAACTGGATCAGGTGCGGAAGCTTGTCGTCGGGACTCTCGAACGTCTCTGCCAGTAGATGCAGACTGAACGCCAATTAGCACATGCCCGTAGACTATGAATAGAGGGGATGTTACTTCGGCCGGTATGTATCAGTCCGAAACAGCCCTTCTTGCGGGATCTCAAACGCCGCCAACACATCCTCCGCAACCTTCGGCGTAGCCTATTCACGCCCGTCATCATCAGCCCTCGCCCTCGCCCTCGCCCTCGCCCTCCTTCGCCCGCACCAGAACTCACCGTAGCCGTCAAACACAACACCCTCTCCGCCTGCACCTCCTTCACAAACCTCGCCACCTTCAAATAGTCGGGCCGAAACGCATGGCCCCACTCCGAGATACAATGCGCCTCATCCACCGCCACCATCCTAATCCGCAATCCCTTAATCATCTCCACAAACCCCTCATTATTCAGCCTTTCAGGCGCACAGTACAACAACTTCAACTCCCCGCTCCGCAACTGCCGATGCGTCTCCAACACACTTTCCCGGCTCTGCGTGCTGTCCAGCGTCGCCGCCTTCACGCCGCGGCTTAGCAGCGCCTGCGTCTGGTCCTTCATCAGCGCAATCAGCGGCGACACCACCAGCGTCACCCCTGGCGGCCTGCCAGCCTCATCATCAAGCTTCTCAAACGCGAGCGCCGGCACCTGGTAGACTAAGCTCTTCCCGCCGCCCGTCGGGAACACGACAACCGCGCTGCCGCCGCTCAGCAGCCGCACGATCGCCGCCTCCTGCTTCAATCTAAACTCTGGATACCCCCACACATCTTTCAGGATCTCCCGCGCCAGCGGTGCCGCGCGCGGGTCGATCGCGAGGCTGCCGTCGCTCGCGGGCGCGACGGGGGCGCGCACTTCGATTGCTTTCAGATCGAACGCTGCGTCAGCAGCCTGTGGGGGTGGGGCGACGGGAGCCGCGGCCTTTGCGGGCGGCGGGGAGACAGGCCGGACCTCTAAATCGTCAGGCGATACCGCGCGCGCCACCGCCGCGGACGGCGCCGCGAACGCAGCCAGCTTGGAGCGCGTCGAAGCGTTGGGCCGGATCGTGCCCCCGCCGCCGCCGCGTTTGCGCGGCGGCTCTGAGGACGGGTCTGGGGTTTTGCGTTTCATTTTTGTGCGTTTTGGTTTGCTGGGGCTGGAGCTTGTGCTGGAGCTGGTGGTGGAGCTGCAGCTGGTGGAGGGAGAACTGGTGGGTTCGGTGATGATACTGGTACTAGTAGGACAGGTCGGTTCGGTATTGCTGCTGCTGCTGCTGGTGTTGCTGTTCTTGGTGCTGGTGCTGCTGCTGGTGCTGCTGGTGGTGCTGATGGGGGTGCTGATGGGGGTGTTGGCTGTGGGGGCGGGAAGAAGGGGTGGGAGGTGAGGTGTGGTTGACGCGTTGCGTGCCGACGCGTTAATGTTGCACGTGCGCCGCGTCACGTGGCGGGAGTAGGCAACGGCCACTGTCCCTGCCAGTCGGTGGGACCTGCACAGGCGTAACTTTCACAGAATCCGTCAGTTTCCACCTAATCAAATACCACAGCCTGTAAAAATCAGTGATTCACCATAGCGTGTACTCAGCTCCCACAGAGTCTTTTGGTGGTGTTTGGTGTTTGGTGACTTCCAGCGCTTCAAGACGTCGGATTTGAGTGGTTTGATAAGTATGAAGAGACTTACCCACTGAGGTTTGATCGATATTATATTCTTGCACTAGGAACGCTGCTTAGCTAAGGAGGCCATGCAGGTTCCCGTGCTTGCCGTGTTTGTGCAGTATTTAGTGATAAACGTATTCGTACATATAGCAGCACTTCCAGGAAACTACCCAAACACCCCAGTTCTCGCCAGTGTCAATATATATACAACCAAAGATCGGGCCCGCCCCTCCATCTTTCAACAACCCCGACCCGTCCCTCATCTGAGTTGGAGGCCCGTTAAAAATGCGCCGTGGTGAGTGCTGTGGTATGCTGCAACACATCCGCAACTACAAAAAGCGAGCTTGACTAACAAATCCCACAGTAAAAGCGGTAAATTTAGGGTTTTCTAGGCTCTGTGCTTTTGATACTTTGTATTGTCACGTAACGGTGGGAGCTTCGTGAGCTTTAGAGTTATCAATAATGGTCATGATAGACCTATGCCACCATTGCTGCATGGTCCATGGACCGCACCACACAGTGCTAGAGAAAGCCCACGAGACCGGTATCCACTGCACTCCAACACTGGCAGGTCAAGAGGTAACTTGACTCAAGAAGTAAGTAGTATATCTATTTCAGTTTCTACGGTATCCGTCCATGCTTTGCTTGCTCTGCACCAATACATACAACATACACGCCGTGCCATCCAGTATAGATCCCATCTAGACCTTCCGAACCGATCTTTCCCATCCATGCCCGTTCCCGCTTCCGTCCCGTTCCCGTTCTAGGGGCCAGGCATTCACCCTCCACTTCTCCACATTTCACCATTACAATCCCCCATCTACTCCATCTCCATCTATCCACATATAGCCCCCCCCTCATATCGCCGCCCACACCCCCGTCCCACCACAACTCCCCCTCGCCCCAGCACTTCCCACACTAGTCGCAACATCCCAATAATACCCACTCCTCCGGCTGTGGCTCTCACTACTCGCCACTGTCCCCCCACCACCACCACTCGCCATTCCCAAAACCAGACTCATGCCCGTACCCATACTGAACCCCGTGGACGCGGTCGAACTCTTCCGTGGCGGCGGCGCGGGGCGGTGCCGCGGCGTCGACTTTGCTGTTGTTGTTGACCCGGCTGCGGTTTTTGTTGTTGTTGTGGTCGTGGTGGTGGTTGTGCTGGCGGGAGGTACAAAGCGCGACTTGAGGTATGAATACACCACTTGCATGTCCAGCTCCGTCTCCCAGTACTCGCGCCCGCGTCCAGGCGCGTCCTCGATGCCCCACAGCGCGGCGTGCGCGTCGTCTGCGGCGGCGGGGAGGGTGGGGGTGAACGAGAACGCCGGGACGCCCGAGGTTGCGGTGGGCGAGGCGGGGGTGACGCGCAGGCGGCGGGCCTGCGGTGTTGCGTTGCGCGGTGTGGTGGTGGCTGCGGGCGCGGGGGTGTAGAGTTTGACGAGCTCGCCGAGCTCTTTGGCGATGCGGTCGAGGAGGCGCTCTTCGGCTGTGCCCCGCAGCTGGGAGGGGGGTGGCATAGAGGTTGG
Source organism: Geopyxis carbonaria (assembly GCA_024516215.1). Lineage (NCBI taxonomy): Eukaryota > Fungi > Ascomycota > Pezizomycetes > Pezizales > Tarzettaceae > Geopyxis > Geopyxis carbonaria. The sequence continues at coordinate 376,773 of JAJJXG010000013.1, read as the reverse complement.
GGAGGGGGGAGCGAGGGCGTCGGCGGGGAGGGCTTCGCCAAACAGCACTTCCAGCAGCGTGTCGTCGATGCCCATTATATCTCTGATGAAGCTGCGGGTCAGGCGTTTCCAGAACGTCTCGCTGGGGAAGGCGGCCTCGGAGGCGGCGGGCTTAGGCGTGGCGGGTGCGTCGTCCTCCCCCTCCTCCTCCGTCGCCAGCTCCTCCTCGCCCCGTTCCGCCCCCGCCCTCGACATCCGCCGCTGCCGCGTCGCCCGCTCGATCTCGTCAATCACCGCCTGGCTCTGCTCCAGCCGCCACTTGTTGATCCGCGCCGTCTTGTCGCCGTCCTCGGCCGCCGTCGTGGCCACGATGCGCAGCGACTCCTCGAGGCTGCGGTAGCCGCTGGCGGCCGCAAACGTGCCCAGGCCGTCGTGGGCCGGCAGCAGCACGGGGCCGTCGTAGTAGTCGCGGAACGGCTGCAGCGAGTCCGTTTCGGCGCAGTCGAACGACGCATCCTCGTCCTCCTCGTCGGTCTCTTCGGCCACGGCGTCGTCGAACGTCCCCGGGATCGTGTCGTGGCTGGCGAAGGCCGGCGAGGCAGTGGAGAGGTTGCTGGCGCTGGTCGCGCGCTCCGTTACGCCCGTCGACGAGGCCGTCGGCGCAAAGACGACCCATTCCTCGGTGTCGGGTGTGGGGATCGACGAGGTCCCGCCGAGCGACTGGTTCGTGGTATCGGTAGGGCGAAGACTGAGCTGGTGCTGTCGGAGCGCCCTGCTGGGCGCCTGGAAAGCCATACTGTCGTTCGTGTCGTCGTTGCCGTCAATCGAGGCTTTTAAGAAGCAGTGTAGTTGTGTCGGACGGCAGAGGAGTAGGTATTAGGGAATGCGTGGTTCTCGTGGGGTTTAAGGCCAGCGTATCGTATCGACTCCCGGTGCTGGCGTTCGCTCGGTGTGGTCTAGTTGCGGGGTCGTGGGTGTGAAACAGGGCGAGTGTGAGTTGCGGGTTGCGAGCTTCTCGCCTTTGAGGATAGTAGAGCAGCGAATGCGGATGTTCCGCGGTGGAAGCCAGGGCAGCGCGGTTTGTTATACGTCAAGCACCGCGCGCGAGCAAAGTGCCGGGCCTGATCTGGAAATAGAGACAGCGTGGGGTGACCGCTTCCGGCTTGAGATCTTGTGCAGTCGGCGGCGTCAATAAATAAACCGCAGTTTCGTGCAGGGCGTGAGCACCGCAGAGGTACTTACTTTTACAGTGTGTGGGCGGAGGGGCACACGATAAGAAGATCTGGGTAGGGAAGTACGTCTGGAGCTGTTTTAGCGCAGCGCTGAGCTTCGTGGTTGGCTCCCGGAAACAGGGCGCTGCAGCAGACGTCGCCTCTCAACGAGCGTCACAAATCAAATGCGTAGGAAGCAGAAAGCACGAGCTTCACGATGGAGATTAGTACAACCAGCCGTCGACCGCATGAACAAAATGGAGAAGACGTACATAGAGTAATACGAGCACTGTAGGAGTCCTGTATTGTAGGAGCACAACATGGCCGTTGCTGCGCTGTGCCATGCTGAGCTGCTGTGTCTGTAAGTATGTAACTTACTCACACAGCGCTCGATAAATGATGTGTGGCATGCGTCTGAGCTCTCCCTTCACCGGCGCGCATACGCCCATGGAAAAGCTGCAGCGTGCCCCGCCATCCCACAACACCCGCATCACATCATGCCAAGGCGACTGTTTCCCAACATCATTCCCCCCGCGGAACTACCCTACGTACAGTACAGTGCAGTCCCTAGAGCTACACAGTCCAGGAGCCAAATCCCTCCCTGGAGATCACGCGGTGCCGTTGGAGAGGGCGTGAATAAGTATCCCTTGATCCCAACAAATCGCCCACGAAAACGGTGCGAGACGACCAAGATGACATGTTTCGTGCAAGAGAGCGACACGAGGTAGATACACTGCTGTCGCAGATTCGCAGCGGCATTCCTTGTTTCGTGCACTCTATCTACTTCAGTGATGCTGAGGCTGAGGTGGTGGCGACAAGTGACGCCAGCCGACGGGGCCGTCGACGTGCAACGCCCAACCACACTGCACACACCGACCCAACCCGATACCTAGCCACCTAGCCTATCACCCACGCCATCTCAAGAACAGCGCTTATGTGGTCCCTTTCCAACTTCTTTACAGCAGCATAGATACAGTAGTCTATCCACCTTACACCCCGGATGTAGCTGCCCAGATGGATGGCCCATACTCCCGGGGAGATAAAGCAACCCCAGCCGTCCGGTCGAAGCCATGGAAGGAACCTCGGAAATAAAATCAACAAGCCTTATGTGAGGTGTGCATGTCTCTCTTTTTTTGTTTTACCGGGCTTGCCAATATATATAGCTAGCTAGTGCTCTCCTGGTTGGATGTTCAGTGTGCACTGCCCAGTGGTTTGAGATGCGGTAAATACCGGAAGCACAGCGACATTGAATATCACTCATCATGGGACCAAACCACGACCAGGCTGGATTTGAATCTCCGATCACATAGTACGAGTGCTGCAGATAACGTGAACAACGTATTCCCTAGTCTACCAGCAAGCCATGTAGATTACCCGAACGCAGCCGTTGTGACCAAATACTCCAGGTCTCTCTAGCTAGCTCGAGCCCTTGTTCCCAGCTGCCCTGTAGGTTGGCCATTGCTACATAAAACGCGGGTTTGAACTTTGACCCGGCCAAAACAGACTGCTTGGTAGCGGGTTTTCCGAGTTTGTTTTTATTTTGCGGACGCTATGTCTGTTGCTGCTGCTGCTGTTGATTGCGTTCGTAAGAATGACCAGGTGCAACATGTTGATAGAGAACCCGAAACGAACCTGGAGCGGTGCTTCATCATTTCTTGTAGACCACTGCAGGCTCGTATTCGGGGCCATCGGTCACTCAGCTTGTACTTCTCGTGTGCTGTAGGAGACACCGGTAGCTTGTTAAAGTACAAATGGTGATAATGACCACAAATAAGAGAGACTATGGTGTGATTGTACAATGGCAGACTCCAAACTGCAGTGGATGACTAAGGGTACAGCCACGTGATGCCAGCTTAGCCCGAGTTCGAAATAACGGTCGTTCCATGCCCTCAAGCGGCGTGTAAAGCTATTAGGTACCATGAAGGATTCTGTCACAGAAGCCTGGATGGATTAGATTGTAGAAGTAGCCTGAGAGATGATGTAGTGTGAGAACTGGTAACTTCATAGAGCAGAGCTAGCGATGTTGCAGCTTGAGAGATGGAACAGCCGAGCAGCGACTCAATTGAGTAGACCAGTAAAGCAGCGTGAACACTGATCGATGAAGCAGTGTTGCACTAGCTGGCAACTTTATGATAAAAAAGCATGAGAGCTGAATACTGAATAAAGCATCTGAAGCTAGACATGAAGCAGCGTGAGGTACGAGATGAAGCAAGCTTTGCAGAGCTTAAACCAATCGAACCAGTAGTAACCCTGTATACAGCTGGAGGCCCTAATGCCCTAATCGTGACGATAAACACGAAACCGGAGAGTTTATGAGGTGATTCTGTTGGAGATGAAAGATGATCATGTTCATTGTGAGGTTGAGTTTGTCGGAAGAAAAAGAGAAGAGCAGAATAAGTGCGATTACATGCCAGACTCCTAGGCCGCACACAGGGCCTAAACCGAATGATAACGGGTGCATAATTGACAATACCAACAGATTGTATGCACAATGTGTAATAAACGGAGAGATAGCTCGAAGCTGCAGAGTGCAAGTACGGCTTATCTACATTTTCTAGAGTACTCGTACATGGTTTGGCCGGAAGCCGGGGGCCGTCGACATCCATCTTTTACCATGTATATCGCTATGTCTGGAGTCCAGAGTGCTCTGGAATCTGGGTCTGGTTGTTGATGTCAAAGCTTAGCTTAGCTATGGACACTGGAGTCATCGGGACAGGGGTCATGATTCATCATGTCTATCACGCGGCTCTGGGAGTTGTGGCGGGGGTGGAGTGGCCACTGGAGACGAAATGTAACGTGCATTGTACCGCTCGAAACCATTACACAGGCCGCAGTTCCGCCTGGTTCAGTTCGTTTCCTGGGCGAGGCTGCTATACAAATCAAGTGTGCGTGGTGAGGGAAGCCACGGCTTAGTCAGCCCGTGACGCAGCTTCACATGGCACGCCCGCCGTCACCTCAACTCCTCGGCTTCCATCGGCTCTCCGCCGTGCAGCTCGACTATGAACCTCCCCTCACCCGCCCACCAGACCACACCTCCACCACCTCTACCGCTCCCGTTACCGCTGCTCCCTCCCTAACACCACTTACTTCACAGCAGCCATGTCAGCCCCATTCCGCACCCTCTCCCGCACCGTCGCACGCCGACCGGCGCTGCTGCGTCCCACCACATCCACCGCCGCTCGAGTCCTCGTCCCCGCCCCCCGCCGGCACTACGGCGACCTAACACCCACACCCATCTTCCACCTCACCGAGACAGAGGAGATGCTCAAAGAGTCCGTCGCGGCCTTCGCCAAGAACGAGATCCTGCCCAAGGTGCGGGCCATGGACGAGGCGGAAACCATGGACCCGGCACTGGTCGCACAGCTGTTCGAGCAGGGCCTGATGGGCGTCGAGGTTGAGGAAAAGTACGGCGGCTCGGAGATGAACTTTGGCGCATGCATCGTCGCGATCGAGGAGCTTGCGCGCGTCGACCCGTCCGTGTCCGTGCTCGTCGATGTGCACAACACGCTGGTGAACACGATATTTAGGACGTATGCGTCGACGGCGCTGAAAGAGAAGTACCTCCCCCGCCTGGCGACGGAGGCGGTGGGCTCGTTTTGTCTGTCCGAGCCGGCGTCAGGGTCGGATGCGTTTGCGCTCAAGACGCGCGCGGTGAAGTCGCAGAGCGGCGGGTCGTACAAGCTGAATGGGCAGAAGATGTGGATCACGAACGCAATCGAGTCGGACATCTTCGTCGTCTTCGCCAACGTCGCGCCGGAGAAGGGGTACAAAGGCATCTCCGCCTTCGTCCTCGAAAAAGGCTGGCCAGGCTTCAACATCGCCAAGAAAGAAAAGAAGCTCGGCATCAAAGCCAGCAGCACGTGCGTGCTCACCTTCGACGACGTCGAGGTCCCCGCCGAGAACCTGCTCGGCAAGGAAGGCGAGGGGTATAAATACGCCATCAGCATCCTGAACGAGGGCCGCATCGGCATCGCCGCACAGATGACCGGGCTCGCGCTGGGCGCGTGGGAGACGGCCGTGAACTATGTCTGGAATGACCGCAAGCAGTTTGGCCAGTATGTGGGCGACTTTCAGGGCATGGCGTTCCAGATTGCGCAGGCGCGCACCGAGATCGACGCGGCGCGGGCATTACTATACAATGCGGTGCGGACCAAGGAGCTGGGCGGCGTGCGCGCGGGCGAGGGGTTCGTCCGTGAGGCGGCGATGGCGAAGTTGTTTGCGAGCCAGGTCGCCGCGAGAGTGAGCAGTCAGGCGGTGGAGTGGGGCGGGGGGATGCATTTTGTGAGAGAAGGGCTGAGCGAGAAGTTTTGGCGCGACTCGAAGATTGGGGCGATTTATGAGGGCACGAGTAACATACAGTTGCAGACGATTGCGAAGCTGCTGCAGAAGGAGTATAAGAAATAGTGGCGGGGGGTAGATGGTGCTTGTTTGCTTGTTTGGGCTGTGCTGGGAATCGGCGTTTTGTGATATGGTTGATGCACGGATGAAAACGGCGGTGTCGTTGGTGGTCCGTTTTTATTGCACGCATGGTGTTTTTGATGAAGTACCCTGTGATGTATGAATTGATGTGATCTATGCACTGATCTGTGCTTTTGGTGTTGCGTATATAAACATTTCAGACAATGTTGAGTGTGCTCTACATGATACGGATGGTTGGTATTATGCAGCTGTTGGATCCATGTCCAAATCGGCATACTGTGCAGTCCACCAATTGAGTTCATTAATGGATTTATTATCGATAGTTGAAGAACACATGGTAGCTTGGAATCGCTCTGGTTTCCAAGCACGATTGTATTGAACCACTGTGATGTATGCCGCACTTGTATTACACACCAAAAAAGAAACAGAACTGTGAGTTGCGGTATTACTATTCCCAAAGCCCCAGCACAACCGTTACATACGCCTCCACGCTGCCACCATTAACCTACGGGTATAACCGACGAATCTAAAACACACACACACACAGAGCCATACACATATCCGACACTACAACCCGCGCCTAGCGCCCGCCACGACTCATCAACTGCAGCACCGCCGCCGCCGCCTCAACGCGTTCACACCGCTCATCAGCCTCAATCTGCTCGCACCTCCGCAGCACCTCCTTCTTCCAGTCCTTGTACCCAGCGCGCTTGCGATCACTGAGGTAGTCCACCTTGTCCTGCACCATCTTCGTGCGCGCCGCCGCCCCGCGCCTTACCGCCACAGCGACGGGCACCTTCCGCGTCGCCGCGCGCCGTGCCGCATCCTTGCCCTTGCCCGCGCCCGCCGTGTCCGCCGCCGTCTTCCCCACCGCGTCAATGCCAAAGCCGACGCCGTTGGGGATGTCGCGCATCCAGCCCCACTTCCCGAAGCCCTGCGTGCTCAGCTCCTTGACCCAGTGGTCGACCGTCTCGCGCTGCACGCGCCCCTTGCCGGCGGCCATCACGCGCATCACCTCGTTGCGCTTCTCGGTGTAGCCCTTGTTGCGCACCCAGCGGATGTCGCCGCACGTCTCGGCGCCGTCGGGCGTGCTCATGCGCTCCAGCGCCAGCAGCGTGACCGCGCACACCACCGCGTACACCGTCTGGCGCGCCGTCACCTTACGATGGAGCACCAACACGGCGGCGACGCCGCGGAGAACGTGGGCCTCTGCGCCCTCTGTGTGGAGTGCCTTCATCCATGCGCTGATCTCGGTGCGGAGGGCGCCGTCGAGCTCCTCGCCGCCTACTGCTACGGGCTTCGGTCGTGCGGACACGAGCGCTTTGCGGAAGTGCGCGAGGAGTGAGGCGTAGACGCGTGGTGGCAGCGGCGGCCGCGGGGCGAGCGTGGGCAGTGCGAGGCGGTCCTTGAGGCGTTCACAGGCCAGCTGGGCGCAGACATAGGCGCGTGCGGGCTCCTCTGTCGGCTTGAGGTTGCTGATGCGCGTGTGGGACTGGGCGTACAGGCTGGAGGTGACGGCGAGGAGCTCCGGAGGGAGCAGCCCAGCGAGCTCGGGGAGGATCGAGTGCAGGTTGGCTTCGTGCAGCGCGTTCTCGTCGGTCGACATTTTGCGGGAGGGTGTGGTGGTGGTGGTTAAGGAGGGAGACGTGGTGTCGTGGTATTGTTGCACGGCTGGGCACGACTTGGCACACTGCCAAGTCTGCCGCCGAATGAGATTTGAATGCGTTGGGAGACCTTAGCGCTAGCCTGTTCAATTAGCTGTGTCTTGAATTCGGAATGCTATGGTGTCCACTGGCTTGGATTCAGAGCCAGTCACTCGTCTTTTAGCACTTGTCTCTTCTTGATTAGTTGACCATACTTTTTATAACAAGTATTAAGCCACATATCACACAGGAGGTTAGCTCTAGGCCTGACACTTCAAATACCCTCCTCTATACAAAGATGAACACGCAATTACTGGAACACTTCCCGTAACAATCTGGTTGAACATTCAAATCAACAAAAACTTCAGCACTTTGAAAGTTGGATCTTGCCTCAAATGGCCTCTGCTGGTTCAATACAATGCTTCCGTTTGAGTTTTTGTGATTCAGCGAGTTTTCGAAGTGAGATTTAGACGTTACGTTATGGGTTGTTCCACTGTGACACTACGGCAACCGGAACCTTGAGACATTATCTGAATGACCGTCTATCAGTTCCCAACCTCGGTCTTCTTCTCCATACCAATACTAATGTTACTTATCTCACAGGTGCACTGCCTGATGTAACGTTGGTACCACCGGGCACAGTGCTGCCCAACGATAGATAGATAGCAGGGCTGGAAATCGGCCTGACTGGTTTCTTACCACTTAATCCAATAATTTTTCTTCCACCCCACTTCTTCAATCAGCGTTGACGACGCTTGTTGATTTCCTTCAAATAACTTGTATATTAGCAATCTAGAATAAACTCTTTGTCGTCTCCCCTGTGCAGCAGGTACACCCTTGTCATTGGTGGCAGTGTACCACAACAAATAATAGCTAGCAAGAAGGAATAGGTGAACGCAAGGAGGCAGCGTACAGAAAAGCTTTCATTTCAAGAAGCTTAATCAAAAAAGGAATAAGCTGTTCTACCTCCTCCTGCATGAGATGATCTGTGTTACAATAATGAGTATGGGTTGCAGGGGCCGTTTCCTTTCCTCGGCGTGTAACAGTAACGTATTCCATAGGTGTCCCTCGCCATCGACCAAGAAAGCAGTAAAACTGTCAAGATTCGTCGTGGCCGTCTGGAGTTCCAGGAGCGAATGATATGCCGAAGTCGACTCGGCAGATAAATAAGCTGGGTGCTGAAACCGACCACGTCCAACCAGGGGCTTGTGTGTAGACTGGTAAAGCGGTGAGCGGTGTATATGTGATACGCTCTTTAAGCAGAGTTGCTGTTGAATGTTAGACTAGTCGATACGATGTGCGGTGGTTGTAAGAGAAGCAGGAGGGGGTGTGCTTTTATAGGACCGAAAGATTTCTTAGGAATGTACCAAATGTGGTGCTTTGTAGCTATAGGGATCTACTTATTGTTGGAGATGAGAGAACGATCGTGTTTGATTGTAAGATCAAGCGTAGAGTAAGAGCGAGAAGAGCACAATAAGGGCGATGAGACTCCGTCAGGAGACCTAATACCACATAACCCAAACCGAATGATGAACAGTGCAGAATTACCACCGCCAATACTTATCCTGCCCGCCCGGAGGGTTAGATACCCACTGATCCAAGAAGCTGACTATGGCTGTAGGAGTGAGTGACAACCTATGTTGCAATATTAGTCTGGTAATCGTACCCCAGGTATACCGCCCGTGTCGCAATAACCAGAAGACAAAAGTCATTAATTGTATTGCATTGATATGCAGATAGTAGCATGAAAAGGGGTTCAGTTTAAATGCCTATGTTGCATGTTGGTATTACTGTACCCATGTGTCAGCCCACTACCTTCAGCGCGTGGCCCCGCGACATTTGGCGGCTACCACTTCACCACCCACCACTTCTATAATCACATGTCAGATGTTTATTCATCTTCCATTCAGTTCGCGTGATTGCCATTTTTCGTGTGGGACAAGCCCACAGAGTGATATGAGGTGACTTCCATCAATTGGGTGTCTAGGCGTAGTCACGATACATGAGAACAGGCGTCGAAAGGCTATACTATTTACATTTTCGCGATAGGTATCGATATAACGGTCTCGTTTCACCCGTACTAGAGAGCTCTGGGAGAAATTAAAAGATTTCTTGATGTTTAGAGGTCAAGATGTTTGCTTGGCGGTGTAACGAAGAGCTGGAGCATGACATAGTGGTTCTGTTGGCGGTTGACGTAGTTTTATCATGTGAGTGAGATGTTTAGCCACCTCTACTGTCGTTGCCACCAGCTTTGGTAATAATAGGCGCCTGATATTATCATATGAGACGGTGTGAAAACAACAGTACTTTAGCTCAGTATCGGCGGTGCGGCGGTTCTCAAGCTCGGAATATAAGTATTCATAGCGACCTAGAAGACGTCCCTTGAGAAATTATCACCCGCTGATAGTTCCATCCTAGCTTCGGTCTGACTATCGAGGGTGTCACAGCTCATTATACGTCCTAAATTTCCCCCAGGCCCACTGCTATATACCGCGAAACCCTGAACATTCACACAAGTTTAAAGCTCTATTTTCAATGGATAAACTGTGTTTGGGCAATGTAGACTCTATAGTTGATGTGCAAAGTGTAGGTAGAGATGCTCAAGTTTAATATCTTGCTATGTTGTCCGATATCATGTGCAGACGCCCGTGTATGGGAATCGTTCCACACAACTGACCATAGTCATTATCATGGTACCGTCTTGTTTGCCAAAGTGTTTGCAATTTGTCCCTTAGGTCAAACCTGAAAACTAGCCTTATCTAGTGCCCCCCACGGAACTTTCTCTGCAACTAATCACTACTATATATAACTTAGCATTCAAATTTTACATATGCGCATGCGGTCTTAAAACAGGCTCGAAGTATAGGTTCGGATAGCTCTCTACCGAGCTCTACGTTGGGACACAAAGACAATCAATGGGACAGCCAAACAGAGCGAAGGCTGAATGTTTCAAAGAAGCCATGCCGAGCAAGTATATCCATGCATGGAGATATCGATACAAGCTTCCTCTTTCTCCACACCACGGACCATATACAATTTCAAGTGACACCGCTGTTTCTTGGGAATATCCATGTCCAATGGTCGGATTTTCAGACGAGGAGCCGGCAATAAGCAAAGTCTCATTAAACAGCCATTGGCTAGGACACATTGGTGCCTGGCGTTATCATCCGAGGCGGCACGGTAGGAAGCGAGGCCTTCCAAGTCGTTCCCCGGATTTTATATTGTGATCCGTCTGGTCGGCCCGGTGTCAGGTGGGTTATGCGGGGTCCGCCTGCAGCGGTTGGCGTGGAGGTTGTGATATGTAGCACTTTAGAGTCGAAATGACGTTCATAGCCGTTTGGTAACATAGAGTACATATATGTACTAGTTTAAAAACAGAAGACACGGCTTCTTGCATCTTTGGGTGGGTTTTTTCCGTCGCAACGTTCTTTTTTTTCTGGAACGCTAGGTTGTGGTGCTTTCATGTCTCAACGTTCTAGTTCATAGTAGCTCCAGTCAAACACTTCGTCGAAACTGATGGAAAGAAACACCGTTATGAGCCAGTCCTTTTGGAAATCTTTTTGATAGCTATAGCGAGCGTCATGTGAGTTCTATAAGCAGAAAAATACCTCGTTGTCCTAGTTTATTTACCGCATAAAACCCGTAACATAAGGCCAATGAAAAGATTCAGAATTCCATCACATATGTACCATAAACATAACGTAAAGACATGATAGGTAATTGGAGAAAGAAAGAGGGGAATTCACTAGTTTTATGATGTTTGTCTGGTGCAAAACAGGTTGCAGGTCTTCGATCGATCAAAGCTGTTTTCTGTCTGACAACACGACCGTTTTCTACGTGGTGACTTTTGCGGTGTAGTTATGAGATGAGTCTACAGCATGCTACACGGCGCCTGGGCCAATGATGCTGCATACCAAGGAAACACTAGCTGTAGTCGCATGCTCACAGGCTCAACTTGAGGTGGGCGGCTGCAAAAAAGCAGCCGCCACACCACTCAGGCGCCACAAAACCTCGGCACAGCTAACAGGGGTGGATGCTGACCTCAACTTTAGGAGCCAACTGCCTTGAATTTTATCTTCACTCACAATTTCTGCCAACCCTCCACACCAGCTTACAGGCTTGCCAGCGTGCGCCGAATCACGACCACGTTTCCGATCTTCCTGTAGGAAAATGGACTCAAATCCGCGTCCGCACTCTCCTCCGGAAGATCGCCCCGAGACTGGGGACTCTAACACAACCACCAACGTTCTTGGAAATGTTATCGTGTGTCCTTACCCTCACCGCTCCGCCGATGAAATCCTCACCACAACGAGAATATGTGTACTCATTTTCACAGCAGGGTCGCGATATCACGGCCTTTGGCCGGACAGTCACAGCTACAGCTGGTCACCTTATCGGCCCATTTGCCGAGAACGGGCATCCAGGCAGCCATGCTATCGGAGACTTGACGAAACAACTCGCCAGGCGTCCGTCTATCCAGCGGCGGATGCTCTCGTTCAACCATCGTTCGCCGTCTGAACTGATGCGATCGAAGCTGTCTACAGCAGAAATCCAGCACAGAGCTTTGACGCACGTGCCAGACCACATGCTTCGGCATGTGCCCGAAACCGAACACGCCTACTCTCTCTTCCAGGGCTTCCAGGCATCAATTCCCGATGAATCCAACGACAGAGGTCGAGGGAGATCCAGACGCAAGACGCCCAACGGTAAAACAAAGGCTTTGGAGCAAAATGGGTCGGTTCCTGATGGACCACCATCACTGATACAGATGGGGCAAGAGAAATCTGGCCTGACGAGACAATTGGAAATGTTGGCAATCAGGAAGAATATGGCATCGTCTGAGATCCGTGAAATTGATCAAAAGATTCAGAATCTCAATCACATGCGCAACATTGTCTTTGATCGGTTGGCATCGTTGGAACAGGAAGAAGCTGAAGTCGAACATGAAAGTATGTCTACCATTCAGTCAAAGTTACCTCAGATTGTGTTTCTGACATCAATTGAACAGTCGTCTCAGTCGAAAATAAGATTGAAGAACTCGAGGACGAAATGGAATTGGCCGGCATAAGCGAGGATGGATCTCACCACACTGCAACCGATATTGATGGCTCAGGCTCCGAGGGCACCGCAGAGGAATCTCTCAACGGATCTTTCATGTCTGAATCAATCTATGGCAAGCTGCCAAACGCTAAACAACCTCGCCGGAAACGAAAGACAAATCGACGGAAAGCTATGCCAGTTTTGCACGAGCACTTGGAACCTGGACACAAGATCAAGGAGTTCCAGACACACACTGATGAGATTACGGCAATGGATTTCGATGTTCCTTTTGGCACTATGGTTACGGCTTCACTTGACGACTCGGTTCGCGTTTGGGATCTCAGTTCGGGCAGATGTTTTGGAACGCTTGAGGGACATAACGCATCCGTGCGTTGTCTTCAGGTTGAGGATAACATTGTAGCCACTGGTTCAGCCGATGCTTCTATTCGAATCTGGGATCTCTCTAAGGCCGATAGTTACAAGTATACCCCACCATCAACAGCTGGCGGCGATGAAGAAGATGCGCCAGTTCCGGAACCTCGATTGGACTCTATGGATGACTGCCATGTTATGACACTGGGCTCTCACGTTGATGAGGTCACAGCTCTCTACTTCAAAGGCGATATGCTGGTATCCGGCAGTGCGGATAAAACTCTACGACAATGGGATTTGGAGAAAGGACGGTGTGTGCAGACTCTTGATGTTCTCTGGGCTGCTGCCCAAACTAGTATGGACGAAGGAAAATGGAGAGCGCCCGCCGGTAGAGGTGGCAGTGGTGAAGGGGACTTCATTGGTGCACTTCAATGCTTCGACGCGGCCTTGGCATGCGGAACTGCAGACGGAATGGTTAGACTCTGGGATTGTGAGTACAAGGATCCGCTGATAACGCAAATCAAAAACTAACAACACACAGTGAGGAGTGGACAAGTACATCGCTCTCTGGTGGGGCACACTGGACCTGTTACTGCGCTACAATTTGATGATGTACACCTCATCACTGGGTCACTCGACCGCAGCATTCGGGTAAGCTATTACCAAATTTATGCTTTTTTATTCTCGCGCTAACGGGTGCAGATCTGGGACCTCCGCACTGGTACAATCTTTGACGCTTTCGGTTACGACAACCCCGTTTCAAGCATGCAGTTCGACACTAGACGGATTGTCTCTGCTGCGGGCGAGAGTGTCGTGAAGGTCTACGACAAGACTGACGGTCGCCACTGGGATTGCGGTGCCGGCCTACAAGACTCGATCTCCGCCGCTGTGGTAGAGAAAGTCCGCGTGAAGGACGGCTACCTTGTCGAAGGTCGACGAGACGGAATGGTCGGCGTGTGGGCATGTTAGAGACAGAAACGCCCACGAAGCTAGACCGAACTGCCGTTTTGGCATTTCTTGTAACATGGCGCGGGGTGGATTTCGACGTTGCACGGTTTTACCTCAACGTCTTTGATATATTCTTTTCTTTTATTGAGCTATAAGGGCGTTGGGAATTTCTTCTTTTTCCATATTTCTTTCGGAGGTCGGGCGGGCATCTTATTTTCTGTTTTTCGATCGATTTCCATTGATGCGATTCATCTCCTCTTTTCTACTTTCCTATCTTTTTTTTCTTTTTTATTTGGAATGATGGCAGTTGGGAGCAATCTCAACCATGATAGACGACGGAAAAACGGGGTTTTTTTAACGGCCGAACCACAGAACGACGAACGAACAAGACAACAACAGCGCGAGCAAACGTGTAAGAGTTAGTTTCCTACAAAATCTTACTATAGGGTTGGATGGGTTGGGTTGGGGTTTGAGGTTTACGATATGCATGTATGTTGATGAACGGGCACGGCGGGCAGACGGGGGGCGGCGGGCAGGTTTGGGAGGATACACTTGTCTTGAAAAAAATATATTCTGTATAAAATCACGAAAAAAGTCCTGATCTGTTGGTTAAAATCGAAGTATGATTGGTTCCTGACACCACCTACAAAGTAACATGATTCTTACATATATTTCATTTTTTCGAGGGGGGCAATTAATTACACCGGCACGGCTGCCGCCGCAGATCGGAAGAGAGGGAAGGGAAGGAAAAAAGTGTCGTGCTTCTTTGCTTTCCTTACGCCCCGGCTGGGCTTTGTTGTCAATGCAGCACACTAGCACCACCATACCCCGCCACAGCTGCCGGGCTAGGGACTCGCAGCCGGCCTGCGGATTGGTACAGCACATGAGGGGGAGCGAAAAAATTCCATAGGGACACGTCCCACGGCCGGGCGGACGATGGGGCGCGCGTGTGCATGTGTTAACGGCGGGATTGGGGCTAGAGGGCGGATTGGAAGAGCTGGTGAGGGGAGGGGTGCGCCACAGTTGTGATTGGGGCGATAGGGTGGTGAGGGAGGGGGAGCTGGCGATAACGGGTGGTGGTGGTCTGTGACTACATAGACTATGACTGCAGGCATTAGATAAATATAAATTGGTCTAAACACTAGTAATTGTTCGGTTTACAGGATGTCTCTATCTCGTTCAACCGTGATATCACCATCTTCTTCAGGAAAACAATCGTCTTTTGATATGCAGAATATACTATTATAATCATAATATAGATACATGATATTTTGTGGTCATTAATTTGTGTAATATTTTGCTGCATTGCGCCCCAGTAGAACTCCCCAACACCAACCAACGTCCTCGTACAATCCATTAAACTCCTGCCATTACTAGTTTTATTGTTTTCAACGGGCCAGAAACCGCTGCACGCCCAATCCAAGTCCAATCGTTTCAAAGATGATCGGACAGCCCTCGACAGCCCACCACGCAATACCTAGATTCAAGTCAGCGCTCCATCTTCAGTTGAGAGACGCTAGGTCTTACCAGAATAAACAATCAACTTCGTAACTACCTCAACATCGTACCGTACTCGTGGCCGGAATGGCTCAATCTTCTGGAATACCTCGCGCTCTTCACGCTCCTCGTCATCATCATCATGGTTGCCATCAGCCAACGCGGTAGTATCGACATTGCCCGTGCCCATCTCCTGCTCGTACTTCTCGATGTCGCGAGATATTGTGCTAGTCGCAGCGGAAGGTGCGGCCGAGCTTTCACGACGACGCTTCTCGCGGTACGCAAGAGTCTCATACGCATCTGCGGCGGACTGTGGCCCGACAGAGTCTGAGCGGGGACGGCGGATGGACCTGACAAGGCTGGGAATCTCATTAAGACTCAACATCGTGTCGTCGGGCAGCCGTGGTACATGCTTGTACTCGCTGGCGGGGGTGAAGTGTTTACGGGGAATGGAGAGACCGATACTTTCGATTGCGCGGTAGAGTGGTGGAAGGAGGTAGTGAAGAGTGGGTTTGGCAATCTCGCGCCAGATGAAGATGATAACGATACCAAGGACCACGCGGAGAATGCTTCGGACCAAACCGAGCTCCTCAAATGAGTACGGAGCAGTACCGGGAACGGGGCTGCTCCAGCTCCAACGGGTTTTAGAGAAATGCCAGCAACCGACTTCGATCCCGCCGACCACTGCGGCGAAGGCAACGCCGTCGTCAAAGCAGGGACATGCATCAGCCGGCTCTGGGTGAATCCGTACGAGGATCAGTATACTAATCAGTATCACAAGTATCGGCCAGCAATCGTCGGAGAAGACATAAGAATCAATCTGATGGCGATAGTGCCATTGGATGAGAGCCAGAATACTGCCGATGAGTGTTCCTGCGATAACGTCCAGAAACCCATGCATGCCGCAATACAGTCGGCCGAATATAATGGAAAATGTGTAAACACCCGCGAGAACTTGCAGAAATATCCGTAGGCTAAGAGGAACATCTGGTGAATTATTTAGGATCAATATTCCGTATAGAGCAACGGAGGCCGCATTGGTCGAATGGGTACTTGGAAATCCATACTCCAAGGCGGCCGAGCCGGACATGGTGATACGGTGCAAGGGCGGTGATAGCGGACGTGGTAGGCTAGCCATGAGCTTTAGTGATCTGTGGTACGGATATCCGACGACAGAACTCACCATATCAAGTCTTTCATGAATCCTGTTACAAACACTCCTGCTGCAAGCACGTGTACCATCCTGTCAAGCATTTAGTTTTTCTAGAAGCTCGTAGCTCTTGTTGAATATGTAGCCCACCCTCGTCCCAGGTCCGTCAAGCCGAACCAAAATAAGATCGGTAGCATGACCATGAAGAATGTATGCGTGCCCAAGTTCGCCGAGAGCGCGAAATACGAGTCAAGAACCGGTGTTCGAACATGTTTCTACTCGGGTCCTATATCAGCCATTTGCCCTGTCGTGGTTATAAAGAGTTATTGCATACCTGCATGTACGCTAGATATGGAGTTTCCCATCGTACCAGCGGCAGCACCTTCTGGCGCAGCGCATATCGCCATCGAGGCAGCCGATACTTGTCTTGGAAACTATCAGCGTTTCCCTTTTGTGAACTGGACTAGAGCGCACAATGATCTCTCGGTAGTAAGCCAGCATCGACTTTTCGCTGAGCTGCTGCTGCCTTCTTCTCGTCAACCGTCTGTGTTGGGCTCACTGCCGGTGCTGCCAGTGCAGATTCGGCCATCGTGTCGGCTGGGAGATCGGAAATTTCGCTGTCACTGTCGCTTTTGTCGTCGGCTCTCGGGGAGCGCCGGTGGACATCTAGTACTGGCACAGGCACTCGCAATTGAGGTTGGTGAACGACGGACGGGAAGCGGAGGTGCTAGACAAGGGCGACTCGCCTGGATGTCGAGGTATCCGATCCGCATTTATCGACGATCTATCTTGGTCAGGCCACAAGGGGCTAGACGCTGACACGGTTTGCGATAAATTGTAATGCAACGGCCAAAAAAAAGATTCATTTGATGAATTAATTGACAATTCTCCAGGTCCATAGCTCTGTGCAGTATTGGAGCTGAAAAAATTACCGTTTGTTAAGTAAACAAGCTAAACTTTCGGAGCCGTTTATTTGTTAGGGATTAGTAATCCACCATTCTATGACTCGCAGCAGCGGTGACTTCGTTTTTGCACGTTGAATTGGACCAGCTCATTATTATAGCTGTTAATCTACTACGTAACGAGCTCAAGCCGTATCTAATGAGGCTCAGGGTCGTGGATCAACACGGCTTTTGCTGTCCCCACATTGAAGATGTGGCAAATTACTAATACTACTTTACAATTGCAAAGCCCACAGACGGAAACCACGATTTAGAACTTATCAATTCATATATTGACACATATAATACAATCCAACTCCGTTTCTATATATAAACCAGCCCCTACCTCTAATCCACCCACGTCAAAACCGCTACGCTCTCAACATGATGGGTTTGCGGGAAAAAATCGAACCCGCGTATCGAGTCCACTCTGTATTGCTTGCCTCTGTCATGGCCTAATATATATCCTAAATCTCGTGCTTGCGTGTGTACGTTACAACTGACATACACGATCCTCCGTGGTCTGAATTCCAGTAGCTGGTTCAAGAAAAGATGGTCGCAGCCCTTGCGTGGTGGGTCTATAATACAGCTCGTCTCGGACCCGGGAAAGTCAATGTCTTTAAATATCTGCTCTGCATCGCCGGCAATGAAGGTTGCATTTTTCACTCCGTTTGCCTCAGCATTGCGCCGTGCGTATTCAACGGAGTCGGCGGAGATGTCGACGCCGATTGCGCGGTCGACAGCGCCACCGCAGGTCACGGTGAAGAGCCCTGAGCCGCAGTAGGCGTCGACCAGGTACTTTGGAGGGGCAACGCCAGATGATAGATTAGTGCGGATGTATTCAGTGAAGGTAGGGAGAATAGAGTTGTTGTTTTGGAAAAAGGAGCCGGCTGGGGAGACGAATTTGAAGTCGCCGATGTACTCCGTGCTTTCGCCTTTGTTGTCGGTTATACAAAGCTTTTCTTCTGTGTACTTTGCAAGATCTGTCTCTGAGGTAGTGGTAGTGGAGGGGGTGCGGATCGTGGATTCCCGTAGGAGCAGGGTGGCTCCGTTTTTGAAGGATGTGATGTTGTCAAATACCCATTGCCGTTGTTCTTTGAGACCTTTCCGCACTATCTCGGTGCCAATTGGACAGTCTTCAATGTCTAACACAGTTGGCGGACCCTTCATCTGAAAGCCAATCTTTGGCCGGTCGCCGGCAGCCCACGGCTTTTTGCCGTTAGAATCGAAGTGTGGAGTAAGCTTTGTGCGGTATCCATAGTGCAATGGAGATCCAATTGTCTCGCCAATTTCCGGCAGCACTCCGCCGGGGCCAGTTGTAAGGTCTGAGAAGTGTGCGTAGGCTTTCTGTACTACCCGCTGCTTGTGTTCGAGCTGCTTGGCGTATGGCAACATCTGGAACTGGCACCCGCCACACGTCGTGAAGTACTTGCACCCTACTAAAGAGTCGTCACGGTCCGGCGAAGGTGTTATGACAGAAATGAAGTCTGTGACTGTGTGTGTATGCATCTCGCGGACGACCTTTGCCTTGACACGGTCTCCGGGAAGTGAGAACGGTACAGTGTATGCACGGCCATCTAGTATCCCTATTCCATCACCGACTGAAGACAATTCCTTGATATCAACCTCGACAGTTCGGAAGCGTTCGGCGGCCTTGTTCGGCAATACTGGTTCCGTTGGACCATGTGCGGCAAGCAAGTTTTTGATGTCAAAGGCTAGCACCTCGTCATGGCCGCCCGCCTTGGGCTTCTTCTTACGCTCTTTCTGAAATCGAAGCTTCTTCTTCTTGCCCTCGGCCTTCACGGGTGGTATGCCTTCAGAGTCGGAGCGTTTCCGCTTGTCATGTAGGGGCGGTGTAGTCGATGTTGTATCCATTCTGAGCGGCTCGTACAGGGAAGGCGCAACTGGTTTGCGATATGTCGGTGACAGAGCCTGGCGTTGAGTCTGTGTGAGGCGGAATGCAGCTCTGCGTATCATCAACATGCAGTTCAGCTCATGAATACTTACTTTGTAGAAAGTAAAATCCCTGCGTGGTGGGGCCCTAACCCTCTGCCCCGCCGGGTAATGCCGTGAGCCTCATTCTTGAAATCTTCTGCATGGTTTACTAGGTATACAGACCTCGCCATTCTCTACTCAATTCCATTATGAGCGTCTCTCGACCACTCGGTCGGCTGCTGACCGGAACCACCCACTGGGGACTCGGCGTCCGATGCTTCTCGAACACGCCGATTGCGCAATTCCCACGGCGGCGGCCGTCGCCCAAAGACATGCTGTCCGTCGCCGCAGCAGCGCCCAAAGACCTCTCCCCGCAGACCGCGCCCTACACCCAGCCCCAGCTTGAGGAGCTGCAACAGCACTTTACGCCACGGCAACTCTCCGCCTTAATGGTTGGTGAGCAGGCCATCTCGCGCTCCGACTTTGAAGGTCGGGTACCCCGCCGTGCCGGTGACCCGCTCGCCCTCGACTACATCGATGACCTCGCGGTCCGAGACCCAGTGCTGGATCTGCCTGATCGTCGGCCTAAGCCAAGTTCGAAGGTCAAGTATGACAGCAAAGGCTGGGTGGTGCCCGAGCAGAACATCCCGGTTGTCGAGGACTCGAAATATAAATACTCCGAGGACGACCAGGAGGGCGATATGTACCGCAACCTTGCAATGCATACTGGTCTCTCAGAGTCGGAGTTGAAGAGTGTGCGTAGCAAGCTTTTGGTCTCACATTCTGTAACGAATCAAACACGTATGGGAAAGATTCGAAGGATTTATGCGCTCGCAGTGGCGGGAAATGGCAATGGGTTATTGGGAATTGGCGAGGGCAAGGCTTCTGAGGCTGAGGATGCCATCCGGCAGGCTACGTACATGGCCATCCGAAATATGGAGCCCGTCCCGCGATACGAGAGCAGGACCACGTTCGGTGATGTGCAGGTTAAGAATGGGGCTGTGGAGATGACGGTGTTTACCCGCCCGCCCGGTAAGACCACAGCAGTTGCATCAAAGCAATATCCGGCAGACTGATGGACGATAGGTTTCGGTGTGCGATGCTCACAGTATATTTTCGAGATGTGCCGGTGTGCCGGTATTCAGGATTTGAGTGCACGTGTGACCCGCAGTAGGAATCCCATGAACGTGGTTAAGACGTTCATGATGGCGCTCAAGAGCCAGAAGCTGCCTGAGACAATTGCAAGGGGACGGGGGAAGAAGTTCATTGATGTCCGCAGAGTGTACTATGGCGGTAAGACGTAGGTTGTGCTGTGACACTGATACATTATCTATGAACAAAATAAATGGTTGGGGGTTCGATGGGAACTTTGGAGTGGGTTGGATTGTATCATATGTAATCTACCGTTATTTAGAGAGGGCCATTTGGTCATGGTATAGCATAGAACCTGCTGAGCTCTTGTAGCTACATTTCAAGCAGCTGTTTCCTGTTCAGTTAACTCACTGTTCACGAATCCATGGATTCCAAAGTTAAATCAAACCCCTGGCCTGTTTGCATCCATCGGATATCAACTATTGTGTTTAGATGGCTGCCAGCTTCCAAGTATGTGCTTTCTGCTGAAGTAGCACCAACATGTCACTCGTTCGAATAATGACACAAGTCTAGAAGGCCTGCGGAATCTAGATATCCACTTCTATTTTTAGCATATATATTTTAAAAGTGCAAGATCTAGGGTTGTCTGTACTGCCAACGACCATGCAGATAAATACATCCTGCACAATCTAGCATAACACAAGGCAAACCCCATGAAACGCCAGATCTCCAAAAAAGGAATTACTCCGAACCATCCGCTGAATTATCCGTCCAAGACATTTAGACGCAGTACACGCCGATATATATTCTCGCGTCACTGGAAAAATACACGTGGATAAACAGACTTGGGTATCCCGTTTTTGATGCGTTAATGTCATTCGACAAAGTTATATATAGTAAGTTCTTACCGCGAAGAGCTTAATTTGTTACAGACAGGCATGACTGTTGTAGGACTTGCAGAGGTAGCGCCTGTAGAAAGTCTTCGTCTGGTAATCGTGGAGACCTCATTCGAGATCGATCCGCTAGTGAATGTTTTAGATCTCTGAATTGTCGAGCCGTCATGCGGCACCGTATACACGTCGCACGGACAGCTTCAAATGTATTGATTAATCCCCGAAAGCGAGCTACTGACTCTCGCCATCAATGCACACACCGAACACCATTCTGTGATCGAAAACAATTGGAACCTTGTGACGACCCAGCATCTCCCTGCGGCATGTTTACTGCAGCCGACATGTTTACTTTTTCAAAGTCTTTGACAGAAGGAGGTATTGCCACCAGAGATCAGATACAAAACGCTCCCTCCTGTAATCTCAATGCATGGACAGCATGAGGTTGATGCGCTCTAGTCTACTGTTTCATGGCGAGTTTTATAGTTGGAAGCAGGTTCCCTTTGGCCGGCCGCGTAACCTTCTGACCACTAGCTGAGGAATACATGGATTCGGTGGTTCATGACTTGCCACTGCCAATGGTTTTTCGGAATCAGGTTCCACCAACACCCAGACTCATCAAAACGAACAATTGCACTAGTTTCCGCTTGGCCATTGACGGTATCAGGTGTCGACGAGCTCCAAGTAGTGACACAGATTCCTGCAGGTTTCGGGGTGCCTGGCCATGAATGATGACGAGTTCGATGACTTGATAGTTGACAACACAACCTAACGTTGCGGCAGGGTGCAGTGAATAATATACATAGAATCATAGATAAACCAATACAGACGAACTACGTAAACAGATAGTGTTTCAGAAGAGACGAGACGTCCCGGGACTTCTAGTAGCCTGGTGGGACGAGACGAGCTCAATTCTTCATGGGACGAGACTTTGAAAGTCTCGAATAGTCCTGGGACACAAACGATTTCTAGTGATACTGCCGGTCCGTGAGGTTTGAGACATAACTACTCACAGAAAGGTCCAAGCACGTATTTCTGCGCTTTCACCACATCCAGCCTTTTTCTCTCTCGCTATAAATATTCTACTATGAGCTCTGTTACCCCAAGCAGAGGAAGATCTTTTTTTTGAAGCTAGTACTAAAGAAATATGGGACGTCCAGGGACTCTGTCCGTCTCGTCTCACGAAGAAAGGACGGGACGAGTTCCAAGCTCCTTGGGACAAGACGAGATGGGACCAGAGGTGATCTCGTCTTGTCTCGTTCCATCTGAAACAATATAAACGAATGTAGAAACTCAAGTGCATAAATGTACTTACGTACGTAGAGGTTTTACCAACACAAGCGTAGGTTGGAAATGCAGAGCATCATAGTAAATGACTCGCTGATCACAAGCTGGTGGGTACTCTACACGGTGGACGCTTTTCTCTACGTCTTAATAGTCTAGATTCTCTTAGGGTAGGTATGTACAGATCAAGAATAACGGCTCCACCACTATTTCCAGTATTTCAGACTTTCGATCGCACATGTCGAGTGCTGTTTTATGAAGTTACGAGAATACCAAGGCCGTTCCCAACTTACCGTGCCACTTAACCGTGTAGAGTACAATAGTCAAGCGACGCTAGACCTATACCATGGGCTCTCGAAGTTGTCTGGTTTTTACAACTGTTTGGTCCAGGTCACAGGCGTTTACACTGCGGTAGTATCAAACTGAAGGCCTACACGCATCGGAGCCGTGTAAGCGCGTATTGCCGATGTGTAAGCATGCGTGCGTGTGCGATACATCGGATGCCGCACATCCGTCCATCACCTCTATTCTCACTCGCCTTTCCACCCTCACCAGATCATCACCCTCCCCAGCCCGTCCCCCAACTCCCCACCCACCTCCCCACGGCCCCCACATCCCTATCGTGCGTTCCCTATCCTCCTCTCCCTATCCTCCGCTTCCCCGTCCCTTTCAATACCCACTTCCACTTCCCCCCATATCCGCGCGCGTCGCCTCCGTGGCTTTGTTGCTCCCTCGTCCCATCTCCCATGTGACTGCCATTCCCTCGCAAAATATAGCTCACGGGCATATGTATAACATGCGATCTGGAGAGAGCATGCGAGTGCGCTACAGATCCAGGCACCAGGCTTCGGATCGCGCACGCAAGCACGCAAGCAAAGCAAAGCAAAGCAAAGTAACCCAACCCAACCCCTTGATGCGACGTCGACCTGCTAGTCCGCGTCTCTGGAAATAGCGTCGCGGCAAAGGGCGGATCCTGGGGAGTGGAACTGCTATGCTATGGTCGTCGTTAAGGTTTGAAGGGTGAGGGTGGGTGATATTGCTTGCTAAGGTACTACTAATAGGTACTGACTCCACCCTGACATGTGTCCGTTGCTGCTGGGAACAGTGTAAAGCACACCCGACAACATGGACAAACTCCGAGTAAGCTTGAGATAGATGAATCCAGCACAAAAAACGCTTTTATGGCACAGTTACTTCCAAAAATGCTCTTTGTACTGGCGCTGATCATACTTATCGGAGATATAAAATAAGATAACACGGATTTAATTAGAAAGCACGTCATGACACAAATATTCAACGAAAATTCCCAAAAGAAAGCCCATGTATTTCTCCAATAACACCAGAATATCAACGAATGTGTTAGTTACAAATTAATAAGATTACACGCGTATCAAACCAAACGACCAAATGCAACAAAGACCAGTCTGTGCCATCTTCACCGGTACGAGTACGTTCCATTTAAACTATTACATGAAATCTCCACTCCCAAAGCCTGAAAACGGATTATGCGGTGCCCCTCCGGGCCCGCCTGGACCTCTGGGACCCCTCAGTCCGCCCATTGGCTGCTGGTCGCCGGGTCCAATGGGGTCATACCGCGCTCCGGGCGGTGCCCTGTTACTGTTAGCACTTCTCTGTCCCGTATTCTCGTGGAATCCTGCATACCTTGCGCCTGGCCCCACCCCACCGGCTCCCATTCCTCCAAACATAGGGTGATCAGGCCCCGGATGCATGCCGCCCATTGGACCCAT
Source organism: Geopyxis carbonaria (assembly GCA_024516215.1). Lineage (NCBI taxonomy): Eukaryota > Fungi > Ascomycota > Pezizomycetes > Pezizales > Tarzettaceae > Geopyxis > Geopyxis carbonaria. The sequence continues at coordinate 352,624 of JAJJXG010000013.1, read as the reverse complement.
CCCTCCCATACCTCCGATACCGCCTTCACCAAAGAAAGGGCCTCGCAGGGGAGGGTTGGGTCCCAGGCCTGGCGGGTTCAGGTCGTCCTCGCCGATGCTGAGTGGATGCCGTCCTGGCATCGCCCCGTAGCCCCCGCGCGCCGGCTGCATGACTTCATATTCGTCGTCAAACCCCGGTGGCCTCTCGCCTCCGGTCGGAATGGGAGGGGCACGTGGCCCGCCGCCAAACCCTCCGCCATACGGTCGGGGGACGCGTAGAGGATCTTCATCGGGCCTGTTATGGGGCTGCTGCTGCGAGCGCGAGCTTTGTTGGCCACCGTCCCGGGTGCGCTCCTCCTCGTACCCGTCTTTGACCAGGTTGGGCATCAGCTTCTGCACAATGTTGATCTTGATCAGCGCGGCCAGGTCGCGCATGCGGCTTTCGGAGATAAAGCCGTCCTGCAGCTTGGTCGACGTGATGTCGGCGGACGACGGAAGCGTGTAGGGGAAGAAGCTCTCGCTCATGTAGTCCTTGGTAGTCAGGTCGAACGTGGTCGTCTTGTCGTCGCCAATCCCGAGACCCATGACGACAGTCTTCCCACCCAGGCGGTTGATACGTATCAGGTAGGTGAGCGACGATTGCGAGTGCGCGTAGTGGAACGAGTGACTGCCGTTTGCTGCATTCCAGCCCGCCGGTAGCGGCTTGGGATTGGACTCGTCGATGGGGCTTTCTGGTGCCGCAGTCAGTCAATGTGTATTCAAAATGATGACAAGAAACTCACCCAGACGCTCGTCTTCTGACAGGCCCAGCAGGCGGAAGCCTACTGAGAGCATGCATGCATGTGTGAAGATGGCGATGGCATCTGTGGAATTCTTGAGCTGCGGTTGAGCTTCAGCCTCGTGCAGTAAGCTGGCTGTGACAATTCGGATAATGTTATCTGGACTAAAAGGTATATTCGACATGTTTTTGTTTTGATCGTGAGTTAGAGCTCGGAGATAATGTTGAAGCAATTGGCATGCGGGGCAACGCCCCACTGACGTCAATTATAGCTAGCACAACCACGTGCTAGGCAGCAACCACAGATAAGGTCATTCTTACTAAGCATTCCAATTTCTCTTTCACGCTACAACGTAGAATAACATGATGTTGGCATTCTGTTTTCAAATTATATTTTATTGCAGTTTGACACAAAACTGTTCATTGTGTCTTGCGCCATTATGTCATCCTCATTGGCGCTGCTCACCTTGGCGTCTGACTACGACAACCGCGTCTGCACACCACCGCGCCTGCTACAAAGCGCCTACAGCAAAGCGCCTACAGCAAAGCTGTGTCAGCACCCCTTACCTAATCCCCTGCGCTCCGCGCGCCAGCGGCAAGCCCACCACAGCACCAGCACCTGCAGTCCCTCGCGCGAACACCGCGCATACCGCCAATCGCACCCATTTCTGAAACGATTGCAGTCAGCGCCGACAAGACCTCCCCTCCTGGTGCGCGCCGACGCAGAAGTGCAGCTCGAAAAGTGCACTTTGGCGCCGGGATCTGCGACCCAGCGCCGGAGCATCGTGGTTGTCGTGGACCTACCGCAACTGAACTCCGAAGGTCCGTTGCGGCGGCTGCTTCCCTGTTCCATGTTTGTGTGGTGGTGGGGTTGTTTGGCAACCGTGGGAGACTAGATATGTTACATATGCGCGGCCGTCATGGTCATGGTTATGCTGGGTAGGCGGGGCGGGGGAGTCCTACTGATGGTAGGCGTACCCGGGGTATGTACGGACGTCCGGGCTGGTGGGCTGGTGGGCTGGTGGTGGTGGGCTATCTTCAGACCATATGCGTGCAGCCCACCGGTGCGTGTAATGCGCCGACGATGGGGTTGCAGTGGGGACGCAGCGATCGGAAGATGCTAAATACGTCGACGCCGTGTAACGTCCGCAGGCCCCAGCATTCATACAGACTTCACACAGTGCATACATGGCATTGACAGATGCACCAGCCCTAGGAGTCGACCGCCAGCAGCAGCAGCGACGTTTCGGTAAAACTAAATCTGTACGCACAATCTATGCCCGGGGGGCATCCCATCATGAATCATACTAATCATGGCAGCTCGTCAAAGCAGCGTAACGCAAAGCACAGCCAGGACAACAAAGCACGATTGCGATGTACCTTAATTATACCGTACGTGGTGCCCGGCGCCCAGCCATCCCCCTCGCTAAATTAAAACCAAGTAAGTAATCACTAATCCACCGTCCGTCCGTCCATCAGCGGCACGGCGCCTAGCCACCGTCTTCTAGAAGCGGGCGATCATCGCCTGGCGCAGCACCGGCGCTGCTGTCAGCACAATCAAGGTTTGCCCGCATCATTGGCTCCCTGTGCCTGTGCCTGCCTGTGCGAGATCTCTGGCTGTGCCGGTCCCCAGGCAAGTCATCCTGATCGCCGGCCCTTCACCGGCGCCGCGATGGACTGTGCGACGAGTGCTTGTTTCTGCGCCGGTGGCACCCGTTCCAGGCGGCGCACGCGAAAATGGGCCCGCCAGAGTTGCACTTGCGATACCGAGATGCGGGTTTGTGCACTTTGTGCGTATGCCGGCAGGCAGGGCGGACACACACGGGTACTACAGTATAGAGTGAAAGAGTACAGCCCGTTTACCGCACCCCCGGTGTCGGCCCCAACCGGCCAGCTGCAATAATATCCAAGATACAGTGCAGCCAGCGCCAGCAAACATGCAAAAACAAAATTATTGTAGCACATACCGTAGCAAGAAAAGGGGTTCAGTGTATATATTAGAGTGGTATTAATTCTGAAACTGTTTTACTCGTGATTATTGATCGTTGAGAGACTGCGACAGAACGGTCTGAAATAGTTGGAGCATTGATATCGATAGAATGAAACCAAAACGTGCACATCTAACCCCTCTTTTTACCACTGTACACACATGCGCGAGATTGGAGGTGCGGTCTGTAACAACACTCAGGTCGCCGTCGTCGTGAAAGACACAGAGACACAGGAGACTTACCAGATCCCACCTTCCCCTGGGTGGGTGCGCAATCCCGATCGCCCGCCGTCGCGTCGCTGGCCGTTATCCGCTGCCTGCTCCTGAGACGCGACGTCTCGCCCCGGGCTTCGATATGTCTTCCACGCTGCCTGGCCGCGATACTTATAGGCCGTCCATATAATAGCGCATGCACTGTCGCGGCACCGGCACACGCGAGGCAGTCGACCGTCGCAACTCTAAACACCGCCATCTCCACCGCCGTCGCCCCCCCACTACACTCGCTACACATCAGCCGCAGATCGCGGCAAATTAGAGTCCTGACAGCAATCTCTCTCGCCAGCCGGTGCAACCCCCCTATTCGAACGCACGCGCAACTGCAACAGCCGGCGGAGGAGGGAGGGAGGCGCAATTTCGCGTCGCCCGTTGGAGCTGCCCGATACGGCGTGTGTCGCCTACATGCCGTAACGAGCGAGCCCGCTAGAGGGAACGGCGTGATCTGCCGAGGACGCGGCTGCGCGGGCTGTAAATTGGAGGGCACGACGGGGCCCCTGGGAATTGCCGGGTGGCCTGCGTTAGTGCTGCCGCTGGTGCTGATGGCGTGCACGTCCCTCCGACAGTTTTGGCAAAATGGGTAGAGTAGGTACATAGTGCTTGCGATATTATATACGAGATGCTATGTACTTGTTGGTAAATTGTAGGTGCCTGGGTTGTGTGGATGGAGGGTAGGTAGATCAGCCGCCAACAGTCGCCTAAGCAGATATCGTGCTCGCGTACTCCGGTGGTGGAATTTCCGCAGCACGACTCGGTTATTTCTCGCGCGGACGTGATTGCCACCACCACGGTCCACCACCAGCATAACCAGCATGTCCATAACCACCACCATAACCACCCACAACCACCACCACCATTTAGCAACAGCACAAGCGACGCCAGGGGTGCTTACTGTACACTCCACCCTCGGCATCCAGCCCACCCATCTCGCACCCATCTCCCAGCACCTCACCCTCTATTTCCATCCGCGCCATCCGCGCCGTTCCGGATCGCGGAGCCTGCACACAAACCCCCCAGCGCAGGCTGTTACAGCTATTTTTACGCGCGCGCCCATGGCTCTTATGCTGCCGTAAATACATATGTCAGCAATCCTGTACTCTACAGTGCATACCTGGATGTAGTCAGGAAGTAGGAAGTGCTAGTAGCGGGTGGGTCTTGCGTGCAGAAATAGTACGGCGCGCTGACGGCGCGGGGCCAGCGGGGCGGGTCACGTGGGATGGGAGATAGCGCAGCATAGCGCAGGCGCGGCTGGTAGGGTCGCGGCTGGGTGAGACCTGTAGAGTACGGTAGGCGCAGCGCAGATACAGCGCAGGCGCGGTTGGCTAGAGCCGCGAACCGCGCCTTGATTACAGCGCGCCCAGCACGCAAGCCCCCAGCTGCTGGCGCGGTGGAAATAAGGTGTGCACTCTGCATGTGCATGTTCAGACGTGTGGCGCCAGCGCCGTCAGTCCGTCGATTCTAGCGCGTCCATCAACACCCGAGTCCACCCTCTCCCTCCTCTCCATCTCTACATCACATCATAGACGCAGCATTATATGTTTCAGCGCCCCTTCCCGCCTGTCGCTTTAGATTCCACTTCAGAGACATTTCAACCCGCCATTTCACATTTCCGACCTGCATAAGTGCCTGTCCTAGGCTCCCAGCACTGTATATTATAGAGCCGATGTCGCTGCAATATCAGCGTAGTGCGATCGCGGAGGAGAGCATGTGCACGCGGCGGCCCGGTCGGAATGGGCATCGCTGGCTGCTGGCCGGATGTCTGAGATCACTTTCTGGCATTGCAGTTTGCGACTCCAGCTGGCCGCCCTTGCGTCGCGCCAGTGCATGTCTGTTTCTCCTGACTCGCGCGGTGCAGGGCCACTAGCCGGACGGTGTGGTGGACGGGCAGCACGTGCGCCGTGTTGGATCCGCCACCACCACCGCCAGCAGCATGGCGATCCTGGGCCCTGGCGCATAGCAGCAGCGATAATCACCGTTCGCTCGCCGGTGAGGTGTCGCTGCGGGTTCGCACTGCTTTTGCGCCAAGCGCCCTGGGACACCCACACAGCGCCCATCACCTCACATTTGTTTTTGCGGCGAGACCCAGGGGCTGCGAGTCAAATTTGGGCGTGCCAAATTGGAGGGCGTCGTGGGTGTGTATATCTGCGTGGTGATAAGCTTCTGTCTCAGCGCGCTGGTGCTGGTGCTGGTGCTGGTGCGTAGTGGGTGTCTGGCAGCGGAGGGCGCACACGCGCGAGTCAGCTGCACGGGCCACCCCCCCAACGGCCGCCGCGGCGGGGGCCACACGCCACCGTCAATGCTATATGCCCCGCGACAGACCGGCGCGCTGCCATAGGCGCAGCGCCGCTATAGCACGGCGTTTATGGCCCTTCCTGCACTGTAGTGTATAGCGCTTCCACCCGACGCGGCTGGATACGACCCCAATCTTCCTCTTCGTCGTTGCTTCTGCTGCTCGTGCTCGTGCTCCTCTTCGGGGAGTCGACCTGTTCTGTTGTGTTCGTCTCGCTAACCGTGTTCGCGCTGGCTGGGTGCGCGCCTCCCTTTTTCGTTGTGGTGGTTGCCGTGGTGGTGGTGGTGGTCGTCGAGGCTGCCATAACACAGTCCATATATCCACATCATAGCAGCGCCGGGCGATCATAGCAGCGCCCGTCACAAATTGCCCACGCGCCCGCCAGCAGCGACGCTTTGCGACGCCGATCGCCAGCCCGCGCGCGGCGAGCCCCGGATCGTGAATCGCGCCGCATCGCGATCGGCTCCGCACGGCAAGCGCACACGTGACCGCGGCGCGGCGCGCGGAGAAATGACTCGCGCGTAGCCCGATCACTGGCCAGAGCTTATTCTGCGCCTGAACGTGCCGCCAGGACGTGCAAGTGGGTGTTATGTGTATGTATAGCACGATGGAGGGAGCGATGCGGCGCGGCCAGGGACTGGGCCGGGACGGATATTTGATGATGAGGGCATGCAGGTGCTGGCTAGGCGCAATTAAAGTTGCGGAGTAGAGAGGTACATGTGCGAGTTCAGGCGGAAGAGTATGATATGTTGATATGATGACGGCCGCGAACCGCGAGCGCTGGATTGACGGGTGGTGGGGTTCGCAGCGCAGGCTGGCTGGCGGGCCCTGTGGATGGGTGGAGGTTCAAAGTTGCCTATTCAAAATTGCCTGTACGGAACCACCACGTAACGAGCAGCCAGGACATAAGACCGACTCATCCGAGATCGACTCCGAGTTCGTCGGGAATTTGTAATTCAAGTGCAAGAGTACTTCTTACTCAGGGCTGAAGACTCGAGTCGATGTCCCGTCGCATTGCATGTTACGACATCGAGGCAACTCGTCTCGGCGTCACCTGTCTGCCCCTCCCAACTTCAACGTGTGTCTACCGCCAAGTGTCTACTCCGTCTCTCCAGCACCAGCACCAGCACTCCCGGTGAGTAACTCCTCCCTCCTCCCCCAGCTCTCCCAGCCCTCCGGCTCCCATGCGCGCAATCCTCTCTCAGTCCCTACAATTTAAAAACAAAGTGCAATTTTTCCTTCCTTGCGCCCGTCACATTCACATCCAGCGACCTGCATGTTCCAAAGTGTACTTTTTTTTTTTTTTCGCGCAAGCAGGCCCTATCCATCCCCAGGTGTGGAGACTGGCTGCTGGTTGGGTTTCTGCTTCGGGGCGTGTTTGCAGCGCTCGCGGGCGGGTGGTGTGAGTTTACCGCGACGCCAGTGGGGGCCGCGGCGGGGCCGGTTACACGAGGTGCTGCTGCGAGCATGTTGCTGCTGCTGCTGTGAGTTGCAACCTGTTGTCGTCGTCGGCTCCGGCGTGGTCTCGTCGTCCCATCGTGCTGGGACGAGCTGGTCTACTCTACTCGTCCATCACAGCACGCTCCTGCTGCCTGCCTGCAATCGGCCATCCTGCTTTCTCTCACTGCTGCTGCTGCTGCTGCTGCACGCACCAGCACGCCCAGCTGACACACCACGCACGCTGGCGACGCCGGCCGCGATTAGGCGCCTGGTCGCGGACCCCACGCCGAGCGAGGCACGGGAGGTGGGATGGAGCCTGCTGCGCGGCGCACAAATGACTCCTCCGCCCCGGGGCCTGCAGCAAGCGCGGGCTGGCCCCCACCGGCTGCAGCTCGCACCGTCGGCACGAGCGCCCCCAAAGCGGCGATGCTGCGCGGTAGCCGCAGGCTCTGTCGTCGTTGCCCTCGTCGGACGGGTCGCGCGAGGGAAACAATGCACATCCTGGACGCTGGACGCGACCGTTGGCTTGCATGTGTTGTTGTGCTGTGTGTGCGTGCCGGGCAGCTGGGTCGCAGAGATAACTACGTAGAGGGAGGAGGGAGGAGCGAGGAGGGAGGAGTTTCGGGGCGCGAACGACTGGGGAGCTGGAGGTGCGGAGTGCGTGCTCTGGTCGGACGTCAGCTGCGAGCTGCGGATGCGATCGAAAGTGCTGTTAGTGAGTGCAGACAAGGCTCGCGAGGCGGGTGGGAGCAGATGTGCACTGGCCTGGCCGAAGCAAAGCACAACTACTCTTTCCGTTGCAATGCTTCACCGACGTCGTCTTCGTCGACACAGCCCATCGAGTCGATTCCAACACGCGCGAAATAGTTCAAGATCGATTGTGGCAGTACTTTCGCTTTCTATTTCCCCTTGGAAACTAAAATTAAAAGAGAAAAAGAACCCAACACACTGAACACACCACCACCACCACATACATCTGGCGATCCCACTCCATATCGCTCGGCCATATGACAAAACAATTATAATGACGACACATATCGTACTCCGGAAACTCCAGCAAATAGTAAAAAAGAAAAAAAAACCAGAGTCCTCCAATTCCCTTCCTTCCAATCCACCCACCGGACCACCCACCACCCACCACCCCCAGCCCTACCGCGCAACGTCGCTATCCGTCGCCCACCATCTGCATCCCTGACCAGGCTGGCCTAGTTCCTCCCAGATCTGATCTCCCGGCGCTAGAAACGACGTGAAATTACCCATGCCCCAATAAATAAATAGTACACGAAAGGGAAGAAAGAAAAAAAAAACAGAAATCAAATAGCCTCCCACTCGGAATAAATTATCCGGACCCATAATCTCAATCCCGAAGAGCAGAAACGAAAACGCCAAGTACGATGCCTAAAAAACAAATGAGAAAAAAAAAAGAATAACGTGATCTGCCTCTGCAGGGTGCAGGGAAGGGGGGAAGTGTAGCTAAGGGCGCCTCTAAGGTAAAAAGCCGCGCCGGGGTTGGGTGTCGTCGAACCAAGAGCGTAAGAATAGAACAGGAACACAAACAACGCTAAAAGGTGCACAAGAATTCCAGAAAAACAGGTCAGTCGCTAGGCTACCATGTTGCACGATGCACAATGTCGGACAACGGAGGCAGCCCGGACTGCGGTGGCGGGATCTGTTCGCTGGGGGTGTACTGCGCTTGTGGCTGCTGTACCGCGCGTATCGACATTGACTGCTGCTCGAAGCTAGCCACTCGCGGCGGGGGGTAGAATTCAGACTCGCGCAGCTGGGGGGCCTGGGGTGCGCGGACGGGCACGCCCGGGTAGATGCTCAATGCCTGCGAGCTCCAGTTGAACGGGCGGTTCTTCGAGTGCTTCGACACGATGTCGACGCGCTTGGGACAGCCGTCGTCCTCGTGGCGGCGCAGAGTGTCCTTGCGCGCAAACATGTTGCCGCAGAGTTCGCAGCGGAATTTCTTGTCTTTGATGTGGACCTGAGGTGGCTATTAGTGGGTGCTTCTAGAAACACAGACACAGGGCGCGGGAATGGCTTACACATTGAGTATGTCGTGTCAGGTCCGTCCGACGAACGAAGGCCTTGTCACAGTCTTGGGCAGGGCAGATGTGGGGACGCGGGCGGTCTGGGTCGTGCGTCTCCTGGTGGGCATTGTAGTTCCAGATGCGGGAGAAGTACTTGCCACACTGCTTGCAGTTGAAGTTGGCCTCGTTGGGCCCTGTGAGGGTACGCTTCTTTCTGGGTAACGTTGAACCTGAGCCGGACCCTACTTCTACCACTGGGTACGGTGCCGACATTGAGTAGTTTGGGTTCGGGCGCTCGCGCTTCACGGGGCCAACGTGGTGGTGAGTGTTGAAGGCACTGTCCTCCATGTAGCCATGGCCCATGTTGAGGTGCGAGGTGTCCTCCTGCAAAATGTCCTCAATGAACTCATGTGTTGGAGGTGAAGGGGCCCCGCTGGTCATGATGTCCAGCCGGCCTCCGTTCTTCATATAATCTGTTTCTGGCAGGTTTGCCCACATCTCGGGGAGCCCGGAGTCCATGGGGAGCTTGCCGTCGAATTCCTGAGCGTTGTTTGGGGGCGTCATCATCCCGTCCGTCGACGGCGGGGGAGACAGAGGAGATCCGCGAGAGGGGTGGTAGGTGGCCTGCGGAAGGAAGGTTGAGTCGTGCTGCTGCGGGGGCGACGGCAGGGCGTTGGAGGTCTGGTAATGACGCTCTCCGAGAGCTGGAGATGTCGAATGCACACTTCGGGAATAATGCTGAGACGGAGCTTGTGTTGAGCGCGGCGCGGACCAGCCAGAGCTCTGGGACAGCGCCGGGCTTCCAAAGCCAATGGCTACGCTGTTCTGAGAAGACAGGTATCCTGAGGCGTCTCGCTGTTTAATACTAGCCATTGAATTACTTTTGTTGTGATAGTGGGTGATTGGAGGGAGGCGGCGGGAGCTATTGCAGCCAGTGGATAGGTCGAGAGCGATTGATTATGTTTGTCAAGCCAATACTAACTTTACAAGATAGGTATCGAAGTGGTATATGATTGTATGTGCGAAGTACTTATGGAGGGAGGGAGGATGAGTGAAGGTGCGATACAGAAGCTCTTAAGGAAGATGCGGCAGGCAGACTGTTTTTTAAAAATACTAGAGGGCGGAAGGAGTAATCGATCGGGAATGTGCGTCAGACAGGGCAGATTATTGTGGGCGGGCAGCACCATTTTGTACTGGAGCAGCGGCTGTGGAAGGATTGGGGGTTGAATTGGGTTGGGTTGGTTTTTTTTGGGGGGGGGTGTTGTGGGACCAGGGCGTTAGAGCGCATGCGCTGACCGGCCGCGGGGTGGATTGCTTGGGGGGGGAGGCGAGCAGACCAGAGCCGACACTCGCAGCTCACGAGCAGTAAGGACATATTCGTACATAGTCGAGGGTACATGGATAAGTCGATGCTAGCAGCAGTACCAAATTAAGTCCACCAACCCCTGCACTTCCGCGACAGAACAAAAGAAGACGAGAGTTAATGAGCAGCGTCGAGTCGAGTCGAGTCGAGTTGACGAGCATCGACGGGCAGGCTGCCTGGGCAGACAGGCTGGCCAGGCTCTCTCTCTCTCTCTCTGTCTGTCTCTCGTTCTCTGTATCTCTGCATGCATGCATCTGGAACTTGCTCTGGCTCTGGCTTTGTTGTTTCTCATTCTCTCTGTTTATGTTTCTATTTCTATTTCTATTTCCAATGCTATTGCTGTATTATCGATGTCTACTAATGCAGGCGGTATTGTTGTCTGCCAGAGCTCTCCCCTTCTTGTTTCCCTTCGTCCCTCCCTCCCTCCCTCCCTCCCTGTTCCCCTGGCAGCCGGACCGGGAAGGGAATGAATGAATGAATGAAGGAGCTGGGGCATATCAGATCAGGTGTGTTATGGGCGGGTGTGCCAGAGAGCAAGTGTGTGCCTGCCAAACAGACGGAAAAAAAAAATGATGCTGGCCTGTGAGCGAGGAGAGCGCCTGCGTCAATGCGCTCGACGGCCCCCACCGCACCCCCTGTTACATGGCACCAACTCATGCACCCAGTCTAATCGATAGTTGCGGTGCGCCTACTAATTGACTGGCCCGGATGCGCAAGCGCGCCGTGGTGCGAGTCAGACCGAAGTCAAATAAAATAGGCTACCAGGGTCACGCCCGATAGGGTGAGGTGTACTCTACTGACTGCAAATGTCTCCCCCCCCGTTGTTATTTTGAATGCTTCAACCAGTAAATTGTAGATAGATTGCTTGCAACCAGATGCGCTAGGAGGTATACATCAGACTAGAATCGAAAGTTTCTTCCGCATAACTACATCGAAAAAAAAAAACAAAAATAAGAAAAAACCTCCGTCGGAACGTTCGATCGAGGCGACTCTACATACTATGTATTCCAATCTATCTCTATAACACCTCTTTCTTTCTTTTTATCCTTTAGATCCGCCTCAATTCTCAATTCTGCTAAATCAATCGTCGCCTCGTGTGCTGCATATACTCTGCTGCCCTAGCAATTCATCCATCTTGCGATTCAATTCATCCATCGTTTTTCGAATGTTCCTAAGCTCTTCCTGGTCCTCAGCCGCGAATATGCGGGTATTTCTGTACTCAAACGCGGAGTCCAAGCCGGATCGATCGTCCAGCCTTGCACTGCTTGCGGGGCTTCTAGGCGCCATATGCACGCCTCCTCCTCCTCCACCCACTGACGGCCCTAGCCGAGTACCTCCTAAGCGCCCACCAGCAGCCCACCCTCCGCCAGCCTTCGGATCCAAGGGATGGAGCCCTAGACCGAGCCCCAGACCGAGTCCAAGCGGGGTCTTGTTGCTTTGCAACGCTGTAGACTTCGGGCCCCAAGCTGTATGTCGAGTTTGTTTTCCCCGCTTGAGTTTTTCAAATGCCATAATGATAGCCGCCTATAATCTCTTAGTTCCACGTTCGTTTATGCTGATGTTCGTTTATCATCTCGCCAACTTAGGGGGGGATATTGTGCATACAACTGGAAAATGTGACAACTTGAGGAGCGCAATCCTCCCTGCACAGAAAATAATTTAGTTTTGTTTCAAGGGAGGTCATTCTGAGTTGCGCTCACATCTACGAACACGGGAACCCGATACTATCAATCGGAGGGGTCGGAGTAAAATCAGTGGCAAAAGGTTCTATGCATCGCGCCGAGAGTTAAAAAGTGGACAACCCCATTTGGATGGATGCACTGCTCGACGTACCAACGGCGGATAGAAAACAACTAGTCGGTTGCTTGTAGACGCCTCCAACACCATGATGGTGAACCTAGACGACCAGGTGAGCATTTGAGAGCAGGCAGAAAAAGGTCGCGCGACCAACTAAGCGCTAGTTTTTGAAACTCACATGAATAAGTACTCCTCTCTTTATGTTTTTCGCGGCTATTTAGCGAGTGGTTTGAGCAATTATAGAACTGGAACTTACCGCGCATTCATCATCATCTGGTTTATGCATATGTTAGCACGTGTCTTGCCGCGGCGGATATGATTCATACGTTGGTTAAACTGTTAGATAACAGACTGATCAGGGAAGTGATGAGCAGGATGTTGGTAAGTATGACAAAAACCAACATGAGCGGCGGCCCGAGAACAGGCGAAACCTGTAACGAGCGCGGATGCGCGATTTAGTGCCCTGCTTTCATATAGACGCGCCTGATGGAATATCCATACAAACCTCCCTCATTGCATCCTAGTTTAAATCGCGGTTAATTCAAGAACCAATTTGCTTATCAACAGGGAACCTCACAAAGCCCATGTAGCTCTAAATAGACGAAAGGTTAGATAGCTGCCAGGTACTGATTTAGTACTACAAACGGGCTGAGTAACGCTTACCGAACCAAAGAACACTAGAAGCAACATGAAACATGATCAGCTTGCCGAGTTAAGAATAATTCAAGATCGGGAGAATTCCCGTATACGGTTAAGTACCATTTATGAGCGTCCAAGACATATCTGCAGTTGACATTCTGTCACGAGAAATCAAAGAGAACGTGGTGAGAAATCCTACAAACGTGAGTCTTCGAGAGGGCACATCAGGTAGACTTTTAGGTAACAGACCAACAAAAAGGATTACGATCTAACAATCCCAAAGAAATCAGTATATCCGAATTCCATACTAGTTGGCGGTGGCGATTGCACACATACCAGGATAAAGAATTTCATGAACTCTTTTGTCATTTGCTTCAGGCAGGGTACCAGGACACCTATTTGGGTGAGCGGCAGGAAAAGCGAACAAATGGTGTCCAATGTTTCTTACCAAAATATGGATTCAGAGATAGTAGCGAAAAGACTCTGTGCAAGAATACTGTTAGAGACCGCATCATATGACTACCCCACATATAATTATGATTACCTAGGAATTAATAGCAGCGCTTCCAAAGAAAGAATATCAAACGCGGTGTCCGTTATGTCATCGCTATTCTGGACGACTCCGAGTATCCCTAAGATCTGTTAGGCGCCCATTACACGATTGATGCAAGTTTTGTTGCCTTACGCCAGACTAAATAAGCGATTCCAATGAACTATGGCCCGAATTAGCCGTTTGTCAAGGCCTGGATGGTATTTTCAAGGTTTACAATCATCGACATGTCTAACCAACTCCAAAAATCCTGCGCATAAAACAAGATTCCTGAATCTTTCATAGACGAAAGCTCATCCACCACAAAGGCAAGGAAGAATACAATAAGCCCGACTTCCGAGCCTGTTATGTGGTAGGGGTTCCTCTCATACAACACTGTGTAGTAAAGAGCCAGTAATGCGGCGAAGAATAGTGCTTCAAACGTCTTTTGGTATCTCGGAACCCGTAGCCTGCAAAAGGGATCCGCTTTCCTATTTCTAATAAGCGTCTGTCATAAGACCTTGACAGTTGGGAAGCTACTGACCTTGGATTGTAAAAATGTGGTTTCTTGGAGCCACCGACATCCAACGTATTCCAAAATGAGATTGATCCATCCCAACTACATATTATCGTTGGTATCTAAAACCATAAAGCGTTTCGGAGAAGCTCACATTCCGTTTATGACCCTCTGGACTGGTCTATGAGAGATAAACTTCTTTGCGTCTGCTAGAACGGCTATCTCTAGTGTATTCAATCCAACATATGCGGGATTCCCAGCTCCGCTCTCCACATCTGTGTTGGAAGTACCATGAGTACCCGGGATTGCTCCATAATTAGACTGCTCGTTCCCACTTTGCTCATCTTGGGTTTCCATAGATTGCTCGTGGCAAAGATATCGCAGAGCTTCTACAGCCGAAAGGTTTGAAACGAAATCACAAGCCACAATCTCACATGCGAGAGCTCTACTATTCCATATTCCTTCACCGGTCTCATCTTCATCCCCTAGAGAGAATTGTGCTTTACACCATCTATGTATGTTGTTAGAGCTCATATATCTTTAGCCACACTTGAAACTTACAGTAGAGCTGCCAATGTTGATGGATTGTGGCCTAGCAACGATTTGTCAGCAACTAGTGGCTTAAACAGGGTCCACGAGGACGCATACTCCGTTCTATTAGCTGCGTACCAAGCTTTGTTACAATGGTTGAAGTCTTGAGGCTTCTCGAACTTTGTGGCGTGTCGATATTCTCTAAAACTGCAGCAGGGCGGGTATCAGCTTGGGTGTGTCGCAAACTTGTTGGTAACACAAAGCGGTAGCTCACGACATCAGGTCGATCACGCGCAATCTGGCCAACTGCTGTATACACATGGATCGATTTACGCACAGTAGCTTTTGAAAGTATCACACATTTCTCCGAAGGTCATATCATCGTGAAATATAGCTGGAGTTTGGGGGATCCGAGGACTGCCTGGCAATGAATCCAGCCCATCGAGCAATGGTGATCGCTGAGGTGTCCGATACGGCATATGCATCCGTATAGTAGTGTAGGTGACGATAAGATGTTAGGTATGTACTCTAGGTGTTGGAATGATGTTATGATGTGAGCGCTTTGTGAGGGGTATGCAGTTCTTCCTCTTGTTCAGGCTTTTGAGTTAACGATAAGCTTGACGCGAAACAGGGAATAGAGCAAGCACGTGTCGGAGCCGCTGAGACGCGACGAATCACATCCCATATATCAAGGGTAGAATTTACGGTGCATTTTAGAGTTTTATATTATACAAGCAAATTGGTGATATTTAACCACATGCCTCTATCGCGACTTATGTACCAAGGTATCTTGGCCGTCCAGTACACAATTTAACAAAAAAAAAGCAATCTTCCAAGGTTACCACAGCTCCGATCAAGCCGGCTTCATGTGCTTTATTTGCCTAATACCGATCATTCCTCCATTGCATCGGCTGAAGGGCCCTGTCTCAGCTCTGTCTCCAGTCTGGCAACCTCTTCCAAGCTCTTTGCTGCCTTGATCTTCTCCTCGATCTTCTTTCGCTCCTCTGCCGTAAGTCTCACGGCGTACTCTTTCTTACCCACTCCCATTGGCTCTCCCATATCGAAAGTTCGCGATTTAACACCTATGATCTATTCTATGTCAATTATCCATATTTCACAAGTGCCATGAGGAGACTACCGTAGCTGCCAACTGGGTTGGTTCTTTCGCAGTACCGAAAAGCTCTGTCGCCCGCTTTCTCTCGGCATCTTTGACTTTCTGGTAATCTAGAAACCTCACAGACGGGCATCTCCACACAATCCAATGTCTGTAGTGCTGTATTACAATCTATTAGTTAGACGCAAACATATCCCAATGATAAACTCACGTCTTTTCTTGTAACCGGATTTTCCAAGAGAGTCAAGTGAGTAAGTCTCTTGAACTTGCTCAAAGGATCCAAATCTGCCAACTCAGAAAGGTTGTTGGATGTCAAAACCAGGACCGTGAGGTTCGGGATAGAGTTCGCCAATGTCGGTTGGATGGTCGATATCCGATTTCGCGCAAGCAGAAGGGTCGACAGCCGTTCGGATAGGGGGAAATTGCCCAATTGTTGGATATCGTTATCAGTAAAGTCTATAGCATCTTGTAGCTACCATCACCGGGGGTGTAAGTTTAAGAACTCCTTTCATATCGGACATTAGGAATCACATACCCCAGCAACACCCAGATTTTCAATCGCCGGAATCTTGTGGCCTTCAAGATTTTATATATGTTCAATACAGCTCATAGATCAAAAGTGTAGTACCTGCTCTTTGGGAAACGCACCTCGGAGATCAAGCTCCCGGTCATTGATGGGGTTTAGGAAACTCGGTGCCGCAGCTATCAGTTCTGTTGTCAATCTCATAATGCGATGTTCGTGATGATAGGATAGTCGGAAGGGTCGATCTGACTTGGTAAAAGGCTCGTGGTGATGTGTAGTGTGCTACTTGCTGTGCAGACCGCGGGGATAAGTTCTGCACACAAGGCTTGGCATCAACCCCTAACAAATGCTTGGGTTTTACAACTTCAAAATACATGCATCAGATTCATAAAATTTTACTTAAACTACGGATACCTAACTGTACATGTAGTATCATCTACAGATTGTATTTAGTTTGATTTATTGGATCCGAGATCGGCTATATTTCGTGGTCAAGAGCTTTCTCTCAATTTTAAGCCCCAGAATTAACAATCGAGAAAATCCGCCACAAACAATAACTCTAAGGCCAGCTCTGGTGATATGAAGTCTGGCTCTGGAACATCGACACAACCCTTGTACTTCTCGAAGTAATAGAAGTACTGGCAGACTTTCTCCAATATCGGCGCTCTGTCATGCAACTCGTTAGCGCTGTGCCTGTGTCACGCCTAGATAAATGAAACACACGACATGTTTTGGAAAACGATCTTGTTTTCTATAGCCTCCGTAAAGTTACCTGTGTTTACAGCTTAGTAAAGTCCTAACGACCGTTTTACAGGTGGAGAAGTGATAGACTCACTCCTCTTATCCAACATGCTCCGAATAGCCGGAGACTTTGCAGTCGCTGCAGACTTCCGGACGATGAATTGGAAGCCATCGTTGGAGACGAGAATTACGGAGCTGCTATCGTCTTGAGTCGACATGATGAAGTTGCTTGTGCTTGTACCTGGTAAACTTCTAGCTAGACCACACAAAAGCTCCCGGAAGCTTTGTGGCTGCACTGCAGCCCTAAACCCTGATTCATGGCACTGGATTCTAGCCTAGTCAATGAACGCCTATTCTAGAACTCTATTCATACAAATTCGGAAATCATAACGATAATTATGGAAGGAAGCTATACTAGCACACTAGATACTGATCTCGATAAATCTCTACTACTCAGCTGTTTCTCCTGGAGCCGATGTTCGGTATCGACGTGGCACATGTGGCGCAGCAACAAGCGCTTCTTTCGGTCTATGTACTAGTTCTCTAAAGCTAGTAGTTTCTCGGTTGTAAACTAAGTATGAGCGTGTTTAGATGCGCTGGCAGCTACAATATGTTTGAACTTGAGAGCCTACAAGGCACCAAGGCTGAATTATGGTCATTTCAGATCACTCGTCGACTTTCCGTGTGTTTAACACTTATTTTAGGCCTTAGCAGATCAAAGACATAGCTAAAATACGTCAGAAACTTATGAAACACATACACAGATGAGTGATTATACGGAATGTATTGCTTGTGTGTGTAGCGCGTACATACTTCAAGGAAGCAAACGGCGCGTCAGCATGCTTCTTTGGACTATTGGCATAAATTTTACATTTTTACCTCATAGCGCATGGATTTTTGTACTCTACAAGGTCCGGCCTTCTGCATTCTTCTTTAAACGTAGGTGTTGTATGATTGTTAGTGGCCCGGTTCACCCTATCATATCGTCTGCTGAGTCTGCCTCTCTCTAACACTTCCCCAGGTAATGTGATTTAAAAACCATGTGGGTAAGTGGCTCATGAACTGATTCGCAAGGAAGCATCGGGAGGCATCGAAAGGCATGGCTCTCGTCCCGGGGTAACTGACACATTGCCGTTTTTGTAACACGTTTATTTACCGGAATCAAAGTAAGCACCGGATGTTTGCATGCATTAGTGCGCAGAAGCCAGCAGAATTTCTGTAGGGGGTACATGCACTTCTGTAATGTTTTATTTCTAATTTTTGGCAGCTGAGCGCAAGTACCTGCACTGAATATACTCCACTGTGGCAAACCAAATGAGTGGACATTTTACTATCAAGCTTCTTTGCTTTACTGAAACCCATTGATATGTATGAATTAGATTGCACGTGTAAGAGAGTGCTTGTTTTTGTCATTAAGCGCAGGCTCTTAATTTAGGGTGTCTCGACCCGATAAACGTTTCCTAACATAAAACCAATGCCCCTGAGACAATTACCCACTAAGTGACTAGAAGTGTCGCCACTGCATCCTATTCGGAGGAACGCAACATATGTCAAATCGAGAAGAATAGATTCGTACGTTGAGCCCACCAGCTTTTCCGTGATGCGGAAACTTAGCAGAATATTTCACCCTTACTTAGTTATCTAGAAGCCGCTCAATACTTACTTCACCGGAAGGATCTGGCAGTTGTATGACTCCAAGAATATTTTGTGAAATGTGCTGTGCCTCTCGCAAGCGTTGCAGAAGGATCCAATTTACCACCACCAGCCTTACCTCCGACCGTGGCGAACCTTGACCAACTGTCCAGTCTGTGACACTTCTATGTCAGATTGGGAAAGTAGTAGGCAACTTCCCAAATAAAGTGGGATAATGCCAACTAAGACTAGAAGAGGGGTGCTCTGTACGCATCTTTTACCTCCGGAATGATTGGAGCAGGGTCCACGGAGTGTGGTAGCATTCAATCAGATGCTTGCCAATTCTGCATACACACCGACGAGCATCTATCGGTAATTGAAGGTTTATTAAGGTTCTGATCTGCAGGGGCGTGCGACTGTCTATCGAGTGTTATGGCATATCAATAGCCTTGTATGTTTTCGGGGAATACAAGGACTTCAGCTGCTCATGAGCAGTTTCATATCGTTCCTACATGTAAAGTATCTAACAGTAATCGAGCTTATGTAAATGAAAAAATTGCTTAAGAAAGTGGCGTGTTCGGCACTCCTGTTACATTTACTTGCTGGTGATGGCGGTACTGGTCTCACCCATGATCGATCGATCCCCTCAAGATCTATGATCATATTGCAACTATGCTATGCTTGGAAGTACGCGGTGATTGGGTCAAGTATAATGGATACCGTTCATGTGAAATACGTGTGGATACTGTTAGGCCGGATTCGTTTCACCCCGCGCTTTGGAGGAATCATAGTTATCCAGTGGGTATTTAACTATAGCCAGCGGCAGGAAGCGGAAGAAGACTCGGATTTGAAGCACTCAGTATCTATTTTACTGAACTTGCAATGGTGTCTTTCGCCGAGTCTAAGCTAAGCATTCTTATTACGAGATTATAGTTATCGCATTGTCGCCAGTGCACTGCAAGTGATCTTGTGCAGATCTAGTTTATCGATCAGCCAGCATATAACTTACGTGATATCTGTAATTCAAATACGTAAAATTAAATTTGCGTATCTGTAGTTTCTAGGACTCGTCACGCCTGATCACTACTTAACTCGCATCATGATAGATCACCCTTCCAACAATCGAATTTTTTCAACTAGTGTGGGAAACAAAACTCTATGTGAAGCTATCCTGTGGTTGCAAAATGTCTCAGTCTACAGACAAGGTGAAGTAAGGGGTATTGTCTCTGGTTGGGACTATTTGCGAGACAGCTGTCGCTTTGAGGTTTGCTTTTTCTCAATTTTACGGCCCACAATTCTATAATTAGTGATTCTCTGAAATGTATAGGTTAATAAGAGTCCTCCATTCGTAAACAGTAACCTGCGGAAATCACCTACCCATTTATCCATGGGTGCAGAACTACCGGAAACGGGATCAAGAGCGACCGGAAAACAACTTTGCAACCCTGACCGGAAACTGTTGAGATAGCTAACAGAACTAGGCAAAATCACTACATTAAAGCCATGTCTGAGTCTATGTAGAGATGGCTCCCCTAGGATAATATGTGTTAAAGGATATACAGGTACTTCTATTTCATAAAATGCGCTTATATTCATACTATACATTGCCAATTCGATACAATTCCACAGTACCTGGCTTACATGAAAGACCTATGATCCTAAATATGATCAAAACAAACCCAACCCCTGTGCACATCGTGTGATTAAGACATAATGCAAGTATACAACGGACCTTAATTATTTACCCCACATGCACAAAGGAGCACTCGGGCAAAACATTCTGTAAGGTACCCGTGTACACCTAGCAGCTTGTGGATACAACACGCATAGAAAGCCTAGATATTAATACACGAGATCTAAAACGTACAAAGCTGCATTCTAGTTCATCGTTTTACCTTAATAAAAAGTGAAGCCTCTTTTATCAAAACACTACTATTTTGAATTGCTGAGTAACTCGGCAAGTCAACTAGTGGAATAATTGAGCTCGTATAAACATACTACTACATTCCTCGTGGGATCTGATATATGCATATATCTTATAGCGCGCGGCCACTCCGCAGATTTCTAAACAGTACACAAACGCATTAAGGCAATTTTCTTGCTGTTTCAGTTTAACTTAAACTAAAAAGCACATATTCTATACTTGTATCTGCTGTTTCATTGTTTTGAAATTTATTAATGCTGACTTATGTTAATATACGTTTGCGGCTGATCCCGCCTGCTGTCCACCACGATCTCTAAGCGGCGACGTCATCCCGCGCAACGCCGAGTCGATCGAGTGACGGATCGGCAACCCCCCGGTCCGGCGTCCGCTGCCGTCTCACCCCTCCGCCCGCTGCTCCGGAATTTTCTTGCAAAAACCGGATAAACACACGGCACTGTGGGCGGGAGATTGACGGTGGTGCGGAGCGATGGTGAGGTGGTGAGAAGGCCGGAGATCGGCGGCCGCGCGCGCCATGGAGCTGGCAGGGCACGACGTAGCGGGTGATGTCACGTAGACCTCACCGGTTGGTAGGTGGATATAAACCGCGCTGGGAGACGGCGGATACAGTATATTCATTTTGATACACGCGATTCACACTATCACAACAGCTGAAGATACACACGCACATTTGCGCTACCTACCTACCTACCTAAATCTTTATATCGATATTTAAACCGCAATCATGAAGGGAACCTCAAGCGTCGGCACACATAACATCTATGAGGCCGACGACCAGCGCACGTCGAAGTCGACTAATGTCAAGCCCAAAGACCTGGCGTACGAGGAGGGCGTGAAGAACTCGCACCAGAACACAGATCCAAGTACATCCCCCCCTCCTCTCCTCTCCTTCTTGCAATCTGGAGCTTGTTCTGACAGTGGCATTGTACTGTAGAGGACCAGCGGTCGATCAAGAACCGGCTGGCGGCGGAAGAGAAGAAGGAGAAGACGCGCGACGACCACAGCGAGAAGACGGACCCGCGCGCGGCGGCGCTGAGCCACGGCAATGAGCCAAGTAAGGGCGCGAAGATTGATGCGCAGATACAGATGGAGGAGGAGGAGGAGCTGGAGCGGAAGGCGAAGAAGGGGAAGGATACGTTGCCCGGGAAGAAAAACTAAAGAGGTGTGTAGAGGTGTGCGGGAGTGTAGGATAGGTTAGTAATGCAGTGGGGGGGTTGGGAATGGGTGGAGATTGATATTTTGTATAGATGCAGTCATGAATTATCACTTTTGGAGATTTGACGGAAAGCCGGATGGCTACTTGCATAAAAGTGTTTATGAATCTACTCATATATATACGGCCTTCATGAAGTAGTTTATAGCTCTGTGGAATAGGATTGAAACACAAGTACTGCATGATGTGGTAAAATAAAACATTATTCTCGTTATAACAATTCGAGAACCGATGAAATTTGGGTTTAGAGTGATCGAAAGACGGTCTGTAGACAGTCTACCAATGTTGCTACCAAGTCTCTAGAATTGGTACCGTAATAGCTTCTACCAAGGACATTTATTTTCACCGGTTGTTTTTGCACAACGGGTGCTGGTTGTGTGGGTTTTGCGAGTGATATAAAGTGATCATGCCAGCTATCAATCAAGACTCTGCAAATTGCACTCCGCCGATTTACCCTGCTGGACTCTTCCCAGATGTCTATGCGTAAATCATAACATTCATTATAACTTCCTTCTCCAAAATCACTCGCAATAAGAACTAATGCGGTATTTCACACGGACACATGCTGGCAGATCCCATTTCTCGGGACAACTGAAATGCAATTTGGCCAACATATGTACCGGGAAGTGAGATATATACATGTACGAGTACCATGCTAGTCAAAACTATCATCCTATCTATATCAAGTTTTGTCCGAATGAGGCAGGTTCACTAGCCGTGCCCCAAAAACGTTTGAGAACACATGACCTCTTCCGATCTTCAATCAAGCTCTAAAATACCGTAACTAGCGCACCAAGATCTTGGATCACTTGCTGATGCAGAAAAGCCCACGGCTGGTTTCCGGTTGTGGATGATGTGTCAAACTAACGTCTATCTGGCCAAATTAATTCTCAGCTTCATGTGGCTGTCACTCGTGTAGTTTGAACGACCGGTAGAAATACAATCCAGAAAGTCATGCATGCTTGTAAGGATCGGCTGAAATAAATGTTGGCCTGTAGACTACAGCTGGCCGGAAGAACTCTGGGCTGGTTACGTTGGTATATTGGGACTCCTTCAGCGGTTTAATATAGACTGGACCGGAATTGTAAAGTCCGACTGGCACAGCTGTAAAGAACACAAGGCACACCTCTTAATCTAAATACATAACTGACTCATATATTGAAAAAAAAAAAGTACATATGTGTGTAATTATGAACAGGCGTTGTGAATGCAACTGTCAAACGTGAACACGTAATGGCAGCACACTTCATATAGATGATAATAAAAAGCTTAGCATCCAAGTTTTATGCCTCGTTGGGTCACTAATCTGAGGGATATCTACCTACTCAAGTCAAAAATGTTGTGGCTATAATACATACTACCTGCTTGTGTCCATTGAGACTTTCAAGCTAGTACTGTTCTCAACCTCATTAAGAAATCACGTCACATTAAATCTCCAGAACTCATGAGGCATGATATCTCCTAATCCAAATACATGAAGAAAAGTACAACCGAAAAACCCAACAGCCCTAAAAACTCCACATGAAGATGCCTTTCGCCCACACCTAAACCTGTTCCATTATGAGCCCCGTTCCAACGCTGGCCTCCAGCCAGGTGGATTGGGGGTATAATGAAGAAAGAAGAGAGAACCCCCAACCGGAATATATATGGATACACACCATAGGATGGGATATACTATGAAAATAAAAAACAGTACAACAAGTGTTCAAGATATATAGAACGCCAGAGATCATTCAACCAAGACATATACACAAAAGGGGGGAGATTTCCCCCGGGCTTATAAAAACAACCCTCACCCGTGCGCCGTGATTCTGATGGAAAGCCGAATTTTAGTCTGGAAGCAGAGCAACCCGGGCTGGTCATAACTTCCACAGGGGAAATGAAAACAACCCTGGCGAATGGTTATCCGCTGGTGTTTTGTCTCTCAAAGTCATGAGGTTAAGGTTATAGAGGTATCTTATGTGGCGTCGTGATATGATTATTCAATTAACAATTTCCGGGTATCGCCGACATAAGTCATCCCTAGGCACCGCAGTGCATCTGGATCTTGAGGCCGTACTATAAGGGGAGCAGGAAGCATGGGGTTGTCAATATTTATAGGATAGGCATCGCGAGCAGCCATTTCTATTGCCTCCATCTCGGATTTGCAGGTTTGGTGATCAAATGGCGTGACAATTATTCGTTGGCGAACCTGAATATCTTTGCAACTGGACATGTGAGCCTGCGTACAAAGTTATCAGCAAGACGCACAACATTCATGGTAACAATAACTGACTTTGATGGATATGAAATACTCAATTTTGTATAAACTTGCTGAGGTTGTGAAGCCTGCTATAGCATGTAATGGGAATGCTGGTTTACCACGTGGTAAAAACCCGTCACTGTCCCGTAATTCTTTTGCAGGAAATTTCAGCTTAATTGTCTTCATGTATCCCTTCTCTGATAGCTTTTGTGATACTGCCTCTTTCTGAGATACCAATTTGTTCACTTTTATTGATGGTTCATCACCCTCGGGATTATAAGTAATCTGCTCTTCGATGCATGTAACTATCTTTGATATTGTGACCTTCCTAGCCTTAGACATCCAATCTGGATTAGGGCTCAAGCGTACTGATATTTCTACTGGATCATGTGGTCCAAAGGACCATCGTTGAAGGAGGGTACTTAACGTCACCACATGGTCTGATACTCGCTCCTGTGTCTCTGGCCTGTTGTACATACCAAATGTCGATAACATATCATAACGGCACATAGGCACGGGGAAGCAATGCTTCTTGAGATCCGCATGACCTTGTTGTACTGATACAACAAGCTCATAGTATGTTTCGGCCACACGCGAGGGTAGCTGTAAGCTTGCCGGAGGTACCTTGACAATATCATCTCCAGCCCTGGCAAATGGTATGAACAATATGAACGGTAAATCCATTGCAAGTACATTTTCGTATGGTTTCCCCGGTGGGCATTGAAATAACCGCATTTCTTTGCCTACTAAATCCCGAGTATCTTTGCGAGGTGCTGCTAGATGGTTGCTGATGACCTTGTCGGCGTGTGGGTGAATTGATTCTCTTCGATAAAGTCCAATGCAAACATATGATATGCCGACGGCTGCACTAACACCACCCAAGGGCCGTATCTCGACTTTACCTTCTATTCGAGGCTGGTAATATCAGTATTCCTCCTGACATAGGTCTGAGAGGGAGGTACCAGTGTAGCCGATATTCCTGGGTAGCCCACAAGCAAACTACTGTTCGGTGGCCCTGAGACCCGTACAAAAGCGGAAACAGGATGCCCGGCATTGTTCCCACGGCCGAAAGTCGTCGTGAGATCTGTCATGTCCTTGTTGGTGCAGCAGTTTTAACGATGGTACAGTGAATATTCCGGCCGCTGCCCTCACGCAGGGCAACGCCACACCACTACCGATACCGTTTAAGTGAGAGCTTTATGAGCTGAAAGCTCCTGGTCAAGATTTATTGTGAGCGCTATACGCGCAATCAAGGAGTGTTCGCTTCGTCCCGACCGTTATGCAGATAGGCGGAAGAGCTGAAGCCCGTTGGAACAAGTGGGTAGTGCAGAGGCCAATCTCGATTTCCCAATCCCTCGAATCAGGGCTGACAGGCGGCGGCGCTTTCCCCGCGCCCAACCAGGATGGATGCTACTCTCTCTCTCTCTTTACCCACGGTGAGAAGCAGACTATTGATGGAGGACAGTACCAACAAACCACAGTCCAGAACGATTGGCCGGAGCTTGCTGGACAGGTCGTGTCGCAAATTTAGCGGGGAGGTTAGGCAGGCTTGAACGACTAGCAATATCAGGGACCACTGCACAGACTTGCGCTTCATACTACTAAAAGTCAGAGTAAGACAACAGCTGGTAGGTATTATGCACTTTTGCAACTGATGTACAAATTTACATTCGATACCACACCCGCTAATTAATATAAGAATTACTCATCTACAGGTAACGCGTACTGCGCGTGTTCAACCTTATCGACAACGCTGTGTGCACCTAAGCCTCATGTACTCGTGTACCTGATGCATGACGCAACGAAGAAAACGTATTTTTTTTATTAATTCTTTATCGGGTTTGCCGTTATTAGACTTCATCTCTAGCCTATACTATGCTCTTGGGTGATTCAACTAACGTGCATATGTCAAGTATGCACTTTTCAAGCCAGAGCGTGGATTTTCTCGTCGTAAGTGAGGATCTCCATGTTGTATTGTAGTACATGCAATACGTAGTAACCCATAGAATTTTACTTAGAATTTCCAAGGCCTTGATTGAATATCAAGATGTCCTTATGTAGAAGTAGTAAAGATGTGTGCACTTACTAGCGCAAAGTACTTGGTTGTATCCATGGAAATCGATTCATAGGAAATCACCCAATGCAATGTGCGGTATCTCACCACGAGAAGTCGAATGAAAATACGATGTTAGTTTATGAAAATTATCACTCATTCTATAAAACAGGTTCTTGGAGCACTGCATCTTAAAATTCGGCATGTTTAATATTTGTGGTCTGCTATAAGAGGCTTGGCGCTCTTGGGAGGCTCTGCAGCGTCGTTCCTCGAATATTCTATTTGCTATCCCTTGCTCCCTCCTGAGCCGAGTAGCCTTCGTCAGAGGTCCACCTGAGTTCGCGCGTCTTGAGTTTGTGAAAGTCGCGTCTCCCCGACAAAACACCTCATCCGTCATCCTGTTTGCCTGCGCCATCACACTACACCATCAGTTCAATTGCGGTCCAGGGCGCATCGCCCTTTCTTCGATCGCCAGTCTCTGTTCTACAAACCGATAAGCTACCAAAGAAATTGCCGACACCTTCGGATACTGACTCCACCAATGGAGTCTGTCGGCACTGCTGGCACAGTCTACACACCTCCTGACGGGGCCAGCGTAGTTGGGAGCGGAAGTTCTTCAGAGTACTCTCTGTCGTCGCAAACATCGCGCAAAAGAAGTTACGGAGATATTTCATCTGTAGATTCCCAAGAAATAATACCACCACCTTCTATACCTAGGACCACTTTCTTTGAGATGTCAGCTGGTGGTATTTTTGCTAATATATCTTCGTTTGCACGACGAACGAAGAATTTCATATTTGGCGGTGGCGGTAATATAATTCTGGTTAGTTTTAGTGGCCGTCTGTGCTCACTGTTCTTTAGAAACCCATCATCTTACAGGGAATACCTCCCCAACAGAACCTTCCGTAACACCTAGTACATCAGTGAGTGTATCGGTGGAAGATGGAGAACATGTACCGGCACATGGAGAGTCGATGGGGATTATCTCTTCAGATGGTACAAATATCTTGCAAGGTTTTAAGTTACGTTTCACACACTTACAACCACGCAGAACAACAAAGCTGTGAATTGTCTTTGAATACTGCCAAGATTTACACAGGACGTACCGCATTGCTCCACGTCAATGACGAGACGGATGATTCGTCATTACAGTCTAGCGATCAGCCCGAAAAATTGAAAATTGTCCTCCCAAATCATATTGCGTCGGCAAACGAGATAAAGACGATTGTAGCTGCAACGCAGCAATTGCCATCTCCACAATTGTCAGAGGATGAGTCGCCGCGGGAAAGCTCACCACCGCCTCCTGGTAGCGGTCTATTTCAAAAGCCTAAACCGATAGGCGTTTCCAGATACCTTTTTCAAGAATCAGGGAAACCGTTCTATCCCAAAGCAGAGACTCCGAAACAACGTTCTGAAATACTAAAAGCTTCAGTTCTTTCAAGGGACCGTTTTGACAATGACAGGATACGTCGACAACCACGTGCTAAATATCCATCGCATTTTGCATATAAACAATCTCCCTCCACCCCATCTAGGAAGAGACCAAGGACATTTGCAACACCAATTTCGACAATGGGTGCTAGCAATTCGACGCCTCAATGGTACAATGCAATAAATCAACCTTCTAATCGGAGAGCGGCAGTATCTAGTGTCACCAAACCGCAGTCAAAAAGAGGTCCTATTCTACAGGTAAGGCTTTAAAATAATTCTTGGAGCTCGCACTTAATTATCACTTCAGAAAATTGCCAACCCAAATAGCCCATTTGATACCGAACGACTTTCAGCTCTCTTGAAATCTTTGGCAACAGGGGCTCCGGTAGTCGAAACTTATCTTAATATTGAAAAACGACGCCAAGAGAGGGAGAAAGTTTTCCAAGCAGAATATGCAGCTGTATGTCTTTTCTCTACCCTAGCTGACTATAATTAACTAAATTTTCAATCCACTCAGAAATCGAGTGGAAAAGTAAAACCACTGGGTACGCAAGAGAATGAAGAATACGAGAAGATAAAAAAGAAAGTTAGTCAAGACATTCAAACCCAAAGCAACGAATGTTACACCTCAAAATTCCGGATCGAGATTACGTATATGGACCTTGGAAAGGTTGTCGGACAGCTGCAAGCTGGTTGGCTTAATGACAACATAATTGATTATTATCTTGGCCTTATCACAGAGCGTGCTGTAGCAAATGGCGTTAAAGTAGCATGCCATTTGTGCTGCTTTCACGCAAAGTTGAAAATGGATACCGGGAAATACAATTATTCCGCAGTGAGTCGTTGGGCCAAGAGACGGAAATTTGGTGGGAAAGATCTTCTGGGAATGGAATATATTTTCATCCCAATTAACTTGAACGAATCCCATTGGACTCTTGGTGTTATGAACATCAAAGATAAGCGTTTCGAATATTACGATTCTATGAGAGATGTATCCCCCAAGAACTGTCCTGATATCTTTAAGGTTAGTTTATGGCCACTTGTTGTATCGTGATTAATATTAACACTGGCAGACATTAAGACAATATTTTGAAGACGAGACAGGCACCAAACCTACCAATTGGATAGATTGGGGAATGGGAGATAAAGGACCTCGGCAAGAGAACTATAGTGATTGTGGATTGTTTCTCCTCAAAACCGCAGAAGTCATTGCACGCGGTGCAAATCTTGATTTCGATCACCACGATATCAACATTTTCCGAAAATGGGTGACGCTTGAGGTTTACGATGGACAATTAAAGCATGTCTAAATTGATACCATCTATTTTCTCTTATTTTTTCTTAATCTTGAATTCTTGATATACTGTGCACGATATCACGCCTGTCATCTGTACCAGGAAAATGGGGTGGGTGGTTTCTTCTTTGTTTCGTACTTTTCTGCATTGTGGGACTGTGGAAGTTTTTCCCGGAGTAAGACTTATCTTTGTTCACCAAAGAAAGGCTGGCGTCTGTTAGTTTGGAGCTGGCGGTCGTTCTGGCCTTTGTGTATTTATAGGGTGTCCTGGTTTGCTTTACGGCGTATCTGTTTCCTATATTTTTATGGCGTCTGAAGGGTTTGGTTATATTCATATCATAGTTCTAGAATTCTCATGACTGAAAACAAGCCTAGCCGATACCTACTGATAAGTACATTTTATTTGTCTGTTGTAGATAAGCCTTGAATGTAGGTCACGATTGACAGCTGGTGTGTTGAGAATGCTTTGTTCGAAAAGATTATTAATTGGCTTTCAACAATGTTGTATTGGGCTTGATTCATACATATTCGAAGCCTTATATAAATTCAGACCTCAGCACTTATTCACTTATTGGTTCTTACCCCGTAATTAGATACTCATACATTGGCCAATGTGGCCGGTGTAATTTATTTATTGTGCGGAAGAATATATTGGGCTCGTATGATTGAGCCGTGAGCGGGATAACATTATGATCAACTTTTTGAAACTAAAACCAGACAAACCCCCAGGATAAACAAAAGCGATCGGGGAAATGATCGAAAAAAAATGCGCGTTAATATACAGAAAAAATGGATAAACAGAGATAAAGCGAAAAAAATATCATGTTCCTCCTCTCCAATAATACCCTCTCACAATCCAATAGTCTAGACAGTTATTAAGAAATATGCCCTGTGCTCATGGTAGTGTAACGTTTCAAGCAGACAAAACGCTCACAACGCTCCGCAAGCTATGATACAGAAGAATAAAAGTAAAGGAACAGGAGCAGACATGTACTGCAATCATCTTGATTCTTGATATCAAGGGAAATGCTGGCAGTATGAATCCCTTTCTAGCTGTTCGGAGAAAATAAAATATGAATCAAGTAGCAAAAAGACCCATCCTGCGCCAGTTACATAGAAAATAAATGTCCGAGAATAAGCTGGAAACGACATATTTATAAACTAATACTGAATAGGGCCTGCAAGACCCGTGGAGCTCAATTAGTTTAGAGCTCCGATTTCGTTGACAGCTCATGACACATGTATACATTCCAAATCCGAAGATAATAACTGGCTTATCTTAATTTTCACTGTCCTCAAGGGCAGGAATACCTGCCAACGCAGAGAAGTTACCCCCACAACTGACGCACTTCATCTCAACACCTCTAGTGGCAGTGTTCTCGATCTTTGTCGGTACAGCAACATCATCCGTGGAAGGACCTTGACCAACAGCGTGCTGTTCGCCGAACCCCCATGACCACGCTTGACCGGTGTGATCAATTGCAATGGTATGATCACTCCCGCAGTCTGCAATAGCAAACTTGGTATCCGAGATTTTAGTAGGGTTGATGAGGAGGCGGTCCTTGCCGGCAACATCCTTGATTACATCTTCATCGGGGCATTTATCGCCGCTTATTCCAACCTGCTTGGCATCCATCCGACCCCAAGTTAAAAGGTCTCCTCCGTTGGTAATAGCAAGGGAGTGATGCTGGCCACCAGCCAAAAATTGGACATTATACGGCGTAAGAGACTCGACTAACTGAGGCGTAGCGATAGTAAGAAGACCATCTCCAGCGTCTTCTTGATAGATGCCAGTCTCAGCAAAACCGTTGAGTCCCCAAGCCCAAACACTCCCATCTACGGCAATGGAGAATGAGTGATACTGGCCAGAGAATATTTTCATCATCTTCTTCTTGCCGGGGAATCCCACAGCACGAGGGATAAGTCCGTTTCGACGCGTTCGCTCTACCACACGGCGACCTAACTGGTTTTGCTGGCCATTGCCCCAGGCATAGACAGTGCCCTTTTTGTCCAAACCGAGAACATGGTCATTACCACAACAGACATCAACAATATCGTGTAGACTTTCGATGAGGACAGGAGTTTCCTGTATATCGGTGCGATCAGAAAATCCAAGGACTCCATCTGCCGCCTAAATTCATTGTCAGTTAAATGTAATTCGAATTGAGGTATGGGAGAGTTCCTACCCTAAAAGTTCCCCATCCGTACACATGACCAGTCTCTGTAATAGCGATCGAGATACTATCACCAGCAGCAACCTTTGTGATTATAACGCCTTCTGGGAACCCGTTTACTAGCCCCGGAGTGCTCTCTAACTCGTTCATTGCAGCGACATCGTCTTCGGAATCACTGTCATCCCCAACGAGTCTCGTTTTTTCCTCAGTCTTGGTGTCGCGTCCAAGAGCGCTCAAGTCGTTTACACCCCATGACCACACTTTTCCCTCCCGCGTGAGAGCAAGCCCATGCATGCCTCCCAATGCAACATTAACAACTCCGGCAATTTCAGGAAGCAAATGCGGGTTCAGTCGTGGCCGCTTGATTTCCTTTGCCATAGGTCCCTGGCCCAGTTCTCCACTTTCCCCAGTCCCGAAGGTAAATACTTTCAAAACATCTGCCGGCGCCAAAGTAATTTTTGGCAATGCAGGCTTCTCTTTGGGTTTTGGCAAAACGCGGGTCTTTTTACGCGCAGGCGATTCAACAAAAGATGTTGTCGGCTCGTCTTCTGTAGCGGGTGTTTCGGCTCTCTTGGCCCGTGTCGAAGTTGTTTTGCTTTTAGAAGACTTTGTAACGGATTGGACTTTTTTCGCAGTTGCATTGGCTGCCTTTTTTGTCTCAGCAGCTTTCGTAGAAGCCTTCTCCTTGTTTGCCGCTGAGCGAGGTAGTAATCCTTTCCTTGGTACGCCAGGTGTTTTTGTCTCCGGCTGAGGTTCTGCAATAGCAGAAACCTTACGCTTAGAAGCGCGTGCTGCGGGCATTTCGAGTTGTTTTTGTTATGCGAAGGATAGATGCAGGGGGTAATAGATGGAGGCTTCGCGAAGCAACAAGATGGATGATAAAAAGGGTGGCAGTAAATAGCCTAGTATGTAATGCTCGTGTAATGACAGCCTAGAGAAGGGCTGATTTCTTTGTCGCGATAGTATGGCCAAAGAGTTATGGTGGTGTTGTGGTGTGGAGTTTCTTGAGAGCGGTTCAGCTAAATATTGGCGACGGAAGTGGTCGGGGGCGAGGGCACACTCCTGACTTCCAACGATCTGCCACACAGTGGTCAAAAAAGAACGTGTCTCAAGAACTCCGTCTCGACACGCGTATTTTACTAATATGGTCATGCAACTCACTCACTCAAATAATGCGTTATGCTCGGATCGATGTTGAAATCCAAACACCACGTTTACCATTCGTGCTTCTGGCTACAAATGTTGTACGATCATGCGCAAGACCAATGATTGCCTACCTGTCGTGCCTTTTTTTCTTTGCACGACAAACACCGCAGAAAAACGGAGACGTGCCTAGTACTACCGGAGAGCTGCACATTGTCGCAGAGAGGTATTGACGGCATGTGGTAGATACAGCTAGCTCACGCAAGAAGCAGTTCATGGACAACATGCAATGAGGTGTTTTGCGGAGTCTGAAATCTGGGCTGCCAACATGCCAAAACTTTGAGTTAAAAAAACTTTGCTCAGAAATGAGTCAGCATTATCCAGCGATTGACGTCAGGGCTCAGGGTCTCCTGGTTGACTAATATGCCAAGACACATCTGGTGTTAGCTTAGAGCTGCATTCCATCACAGCAACTGGTCCCCACCATGCACATGATCATTACCTTTATTTAAGCCCTTCGTGTTTTATTTGATGAACTTCGTCGGCTTACATTTACTCTGTTTTCGTCTGCCCTTCTGGTAGTGTCCTGAGGAATGGGCCAGAATTATTCCTCAACGGCAGCTGCCGCTGCAGATAATGGTATCAGTACTGGAATCGATGTTCCAGAGCTCGCCGATATCTCATATGAGAAGTCTCTGGGATCAGCACGTTTTCTCAAAACTATCAGAGCCAAACACGCAGATGGTCTAGTTGTTATAAAGATATTCGCGAAGCCGCCAACAATCTTTCCACTTGACCAGTACCATCGTCAGGTCTTCCGTGTGCACCAACTTCTTCTTATGCTACCATGAAGCAAATTCTGATGATCTTTTAGACGCACAAGAGGCTCTAGAGAATATACCCAACGCATTCACATACCAAAGAGTGATCGAAACAGACCGCGCTGCCTACCTTGTTCGCCAGTACCTCTATAGTAGTCTCTACGATCGCATCAGGTTTCTAAACCTCTACTCTGTCAATTTCACTCACTGATGTGCTTTAGCACTCGCCCATTTCTTGAAGAAATAGAGAAGCGATGGATTGCCTTTCAGCTCTTGTGTGGTCTCCGAGATTGTCATGCCCAAGGTGTCCACCATGGTGACATCAAAGCCGAGAATGTGCTCGTAACGTCGTGGAACTGGATTTATCTCACTGATTTTGCACCGTTCAAGCCTACGTACCTTCCAGCTGACAATCCAGCCGACTTTTCGTACTTTTTCGATACTTCAGGCCGACGGATATGCTACGTTGCGCCAGAACGATTTTTAGAAACCGGCCAGAAGCCTGAAGACACAAAAGTCACAGATGAAATGGATATATTTAGTCTGGGATGTGTTATAGCGGAGTTATTTCTGGAGGGAACACCTCTTTTCACACTGTCACAGCTCTTTAAATACCGGTCAGGTGAATACGACCCTGCTTCATACTTAGCAAGAATTGAAGACTCGGATATCCGGGCCCTTGTACAACATATGATCAGCATCGATCCATCTCATAGATATTCTGCCGAAAAATATCTAAATGAATGGAGACGTAAAGCATTCCCAGAATATTTTTACAGCTTCTTGCATCAATATATTGGCTTTATCACCGACCCTACGTCGGGCCGTGGGCCTGTATCTCCAGAAGAAACTCAATTATACGGCCGTACGGATGACAGAATAGAAAGAATATATCATGATTTCGATAAAATCTCTTTTTTTCTTGGATTTGAGCAGAATCAAGATATGGAAGATAGGGCTTCTTCCAAAGATAATATAATACCTATACACTTAGACATCCCAAACTACCAACGGCAGTCATCAACTGTGCGACGAAGACAGGTTACATCGGATGATGGAACATTGATCTTTTTGAGTTTAGTTGCATCCTCTCTACGAAATACTGATCGAGCCCATTCACGAGTGATAGCCTGTGACATCATATTAGCCTTTGCTGAAAGGATCACAGATGAGGCAAAAATGGATAGATGCCTACCCTATTTAGTTTCTCTACTCACCGACGAGAATGCAAATGTGCAAGTTGCGGCAATGAGCTCTCTCGTTCAATTAGTAGGCCATTCCTCTACTGACAAAAGTCATCAAATCTGACAGAGAAACTAGATGGAACTTGTTCAAGTAGCATCCCCAGTCAACTCACATATATTCCCGGACTATATTCTTCCCAAAATTCGACATTTTGCCACTAGTCGAAATGCACTGCTCCGAGCTACTTATGCCTCGTGTATAGCATCTTTGGCAAACACTGCCGCCCGGTTCCTGGATATGACCCAAGCTTTACGTGCAGATGGAGCACTTCCCACGGCAGATCCAGAAGCTGAAACCAGTGACGATACAGAAACAGCCTTTCAAGCACTCTTCGACACATCTAGAAATGATCTTATATCATATTTCCAAGAACATGCAAAGATATTGCTTACTGATAATGATTCGGCTGTTCGGAGGGCATTCCTGAGATCTGTATCAAGTCTATGCGTATTCTTTGGCCGTAGCAAGGCAAATGATATTATATTAAGCCACCTAAACACGTACCTAAACGATAAAGATTGGATTTTGCGAAGCGCATTCTTTGAGACCATAACTGGAATTGCTGCTTATTTAGGAAGTGTAGCGCTAGAAGAATATATCATGCCTTTAATGGTTCAAAGCTTGACGGATCCCGAAGAATTTGTTGTGGAAAAGGTTCTTAGATCGCTGGCTAGTATGGCAGCGCTGGGACTTTTTCAAAGAAGCAAGATATGGGAACTTGTTGAAGTTGTAGGACGGTTCACAATGCATCCCAATATTTGGATTCGAGAAGGTTCTGTTGGGTTTATTGCAGCAAGTACAAAATGGCTAGCTCCCGCTGACATACAGTGTATTATTTACCCACTGGTGAATGATTTTTTGAAAGCGAAGGTTATTGATCTTTCGGCCTTGAACTTATTAGAGAACTTAAAGAAACCGGTAATTTAATCTGAGAATTAGTAGTGTCTTTTCAAGACTTGCTAACCGTGAAACAGCTTACGCGGACAGTTTTCGATATGGCAGTGACCTGGGCTACACAAAGCTCGAACAGTTTATTTTGGCGTGGGGCACAAGGGCAACGAACTTTTGTCTTTGGGTCTGGAAGTGAAACAGCATTTAGAGCTACGGCTAGAGATGTCCATATAGGTGGCTCCAAAATTGCCAAAAATCCTGAGGATGAACAATGGCTCGCAAAACTTCGAAACCTGGGCATGGCCTCAGATGACGAATGGAAGATTGTTGCCTTAAGAGAGTATATCTTACGAATGGCTCGTTCTAAACCTAGACTTCTCTCTGACAGTGTCCAATCATCATTGAGCACCACAATACAATTGCAAGACTTGAAAATTGCCCCTCAGACAATATTCTTTAATGGGTGGGAGAGCATTTTTGATGCCAATCAAGCTTCAAAGGGGATTGCAAAGCCGACGACGGTTGCCGATGCCTTAATCGATGCTTCAAAAACAATCGATAAGCCTCTGAAGAAGTCTACATCTCGTTTACAGTTGAGACGTGTCGCCTCTGATATCCGTCGACAGCAACGTAGTGTGGAGCATAATGGGAGTCAACCTGGAACTGGGTCAAGTACACCAATAATCTCTCATACACAATCAGAGACAAATCTCGATACGTTATCTACGTCTAAAGCTATACAAATCCCTCGGCTTAGTGTTGGTGGAGGTAGTGGATCTTCTAATACTTCGCCCAGCTCAGTGGAAAACAACCATGTTTTGCGGCACAAACCAAGTAAGAATAGTCTCCTAAATAGAGGAATGGGGCCTTCGAAGGCTACTGCAGAAACCAGCACGGTATCCGCTACAGCCTTTGGCAAAGTTGAACCACCTTTTGCTCGGGATAATACCAAAGTAGTTGAGAGCGTCATTGAAGCAGGAACCGAGAAGCCTGTATACAAGTTTAGAACTGCTCATAGTTATCGTACGTGAATCTCCTAATACTAACTAAAAATATGTGGGGCTTACTACGATTAGTTGGAAATGATCCGTTCATTCTAAAGCACTTAGATGGTGTATGTATGCAAAACTATCCAAGTGACATCATGGAGTTTGGACCTGCGATCGTACCTTTTTTCCGGCGTGCACCTATCAAGAAAAGTAATGGACGTGCTGTTGGGGGTGCATGGAAACCAGAAGGAAATTTGGTTGCTTCTTTTGGAGAACACACGGCTGCTATTAATAGAGTAGTGGTTGCGCCTGACCATAACTTTTTCTTAACGGCTTCCGATGATGGTACAGTGAAAGTTTGGGACTCGACACGCCTTGAGAAGAATGTTGCTTTCAAGTCAAGACAAACCTATAAGCATGGCAATAATTTGAAAGTGAAGGCCCTATGTTTTATTGAAAACACCAGATGCTTTGTTTCAGCTGCTTCCGATGGTAGTGTCCATGTCGTCAAGGTTGACTTCCAGACGTCAGCTGCAAAGTATGGGAAACTCAAGCCAATGCGAGATTGGCAGCTTCCAGAAAACGAGTATGGAGTCTGGATGGATCACTTCAAAGCCGGTAAGCATCAATCGTCCAAGAAAAAAGTGCAAGCATTAACCTTTAACAGAAGCTAGCTCTATTCTCTTGATAGCTACAACTGCATGTAACATATACGCATTAGATCTACGCTATATGAAAGTGTTGTATACTCTTAAAAATCCTGTACATCATGGTACTCCGACATGCTTCCTCCTTGGTACGCGGCATAATTGGTTACTGCTTGGAACATCACACGGAATTCTTGATTTGTGGGACTTGCGTTTCCAATTACGGATCAAAGGCTGGGGTCTATCTGGGTCTACTCCTATTCACCGCTTGCAAGCTCATCCTTCCAAGGGAAAAAATAGGTGGATAATTGTAGCAGGAGGTACCAGTCACGGTGAATTGTCGGTTTGGGATATTGAAAAG
This sequence comes from Geopyxis carbonaria, assembly GCA_024516215.1. NCBI lineage: Eukaryota > Fungi > Ascomycota > Pezizomycetes > Pezizales > Tarzettaceae > Geopyxis > Geopyxis carbonaria. The sequence goes on along the minus strand of JAJJXG010000013.1, from coordinate 316,012 downwards.
TCAATGTGCCGAGAGGTATTCCGTGCTGGTGGGGGTAGGGATAGTGGTAAGGGATACGAGCCTTGGAATGTGGATGATGAATCTAGCGAAAAGATGCTGCAACGATTTGCTTCAAACTTCAAGCACCTAGAGCCTGGCCCAGACCGTGGAGTCCGTGCGTTCGTGGCACAGGTTGACATGATTGAAGAAAGTGCCGACGGAAAAACAACACCGGGGTTCATTATCTCTGCCGGTGCTGATAAAAAAGTACGCTTTTGGAACTGTGGGAAAGTTGAGAACTCGGTCGTTCTTAGTGGCCTGGATGTCGATGAACCTAAGCCGTGTTTCACTGCCACTAACCCAACGCCCGGACTAACATTGAATATTGAACGTCCGGCAGGATATTTGGAAGCCGAAGGCTCTGTTGGTGGTAGTAGCTCCAGCGGAATTAGTGGCATCAAAGGTCTCGTAACTGTCTCTACTGGGAGCGCAAGAAAGAAAAGCCAGGCCGGTAGGACGCCCCGGAGTACGGTCATATCGCATCAACAGCAGCAACTTTTGAAAAGTCATCTTGATTCTATATTAGACGTATGCATTTCCATCTTACTTCTCCTACTTTTTGCATTCCTAATCAGTTTCTGTATAGGTTGCATTTTTGGAAGTTCCATATGGGATGGTCATTAGTGTGGACAGGAGCGGAATGATTTTTGTATATCAGTGATGGCAATCGTCTTCACTTTGGCCATATTACATCTTCTTTGTTTAACAGATATTCCATAAGGTCCACGGTGGGTTTACCAAAGGCAACGATATTTATAAAGGCGTTTGGCTGTGTTAGTAGGAGTATCTATGGCGTTTCGTCTTTTGGGGGCGTTTTGTCCAGTACAATTAGTAGACGCTGCGCACGAAGTGTTCATGTACATTTTCAACAAGAGCTCCATGCCTATTCATGATCACACAAGTGAAAGTGTGTAAATATAGAATATCCATAAAGCTGAAGACACCAAGCTTCATGCGATTTCCAGAACATTGGCTCTAAAAACACGCTGGGATGGAAAAATGATATATACTTACACACCGGTTCATTATCTTGTCATCGTGTCATACCCAAACAATAGCAAGCATTGCATGCTAGAGAGCTTTGAAAACAAAAATGATACATAAAGTAATACTCAAAACAAAAACACCGGTAACGAAATCGTCAAAATGTAGTCTAAACAAAAAAAAAGCCTAGATGGTTGTCAAGAGAGTATTTAGACCAAAAAAATAACAGGTCCTCCTTGAACTGAAAATAGAAACAAATCTTAAACCCTAATGACTTTTCTGTGATATCATCCTTGTTAAAAACTTTTTATCTAGTTAACCAAGAAGGTCGACATCCAATCCCATCGCTCTCATAAACAGATTAACATTCTCGCGCTTTTGTACACCGATTTCTTGAGGAAGTACTTTGCTAGCTTGTACATTCTCCAATACTCGGTCCCTAATCTTTCATTAGTACTTTTTTCTTCGTTGCTTAATGTAGGTGAAGATCTTACTTGACAGAAGCCACCAAAATCTGTTGTTGTTGCATGTTGGCACCCACTGCCATACTCGCCAAAAATTGCCAAACATACTGGTCATCAACGAACCTGCCACTTGGAGGGAAACAATCCATCCAGTATCCTTGTAGCTTATCAAAGAATCGGCAATATGTCGACTCCCAATCTTGTAACTCCTTTTCATCCGCTTGACCAGATTGTTTCACAATCTCCGCTCGTGAGAAAAACATTGTCAAGAATGCTAGACCAATCTTGGTTTTGCTGATGGAACGAACATCTACCCGATCAAGAAGAAGTTGCAACAGCCCAACCGCAATTGATAATGGTGCCTCATACATATAGCTAAGTAGTGGCGGGAGCACGTTGCTGGAAAACATGTCAATTTCCTCACGGAAAGCTGATGGTAGTTGGGTCTCGTCGGGTCGGTATATTCCATGTCTTACGACATCAAGAACATCAAGATGAACAACTATAATTGTTAGGACTGTGACTCGTTGCTCTGGATCCAGGTGACGGAAGATCCGAGGTATTGCTCTCTTCATCTTAGAAAATGATAATATAGCGATGAAAGGATGCGAAATATTCGATCTAGGATTGTTAAAATAAAGAAGTAATCTTCCTGCAGTCGTGTTACTTACGATTGATCAATCGGCTCCAAAACTTTCATCTCTACATAGAGCTTTTGAGCTAGCTGGTCCCTTTTCATCTCCCATTGAACATGTGTTTCATGTGGTGACTGGTTGGGCTGTACGACAGGCAGTTTTGACCGTTCCCGTTCATGCACCTCCAATTCCAATAACGCATCATATATATTTTCTATGATTTTAAGCAAAGATTTTCTATCCGCTCTGGATTTTTGTGGCTGAATTTAGGTCAGTGAATGATACAAAATATCAGAATATTTAACTCACCGGCTTAGCTTGATCACTTTCCGGTCTTTTGATGTTCAACATCGGCCTTGGTGTTTTTACATTGCTAAAAGAAATCTTCCCCAAGCTTCCCTCGAGAACCAATTGGCTAGCCTTTGGCCTAGCTTTTGCTGCTGCAACTGCTCGTGCAACCTGTTGCTCCATTCTTTGCAAATGATTATCCTGTCGGCGGTTACCTCGACCACCATTCCGGAATAGATACGTCTGAGCAAGTTGGCTGAGTGGTTGCTGGGGATTCGCACGTGCTCGAATCGCAGAATGCACTATATAATAAAAATCTTCGTTTGAATTATCTTCAGTATTATTTATAGAAACAAGTTGCTGAAGTTGTATCCTTTGTATGAAGTTTTTATCCTGTGGGGTCATAAGACCGTTGAAGCGCGCAAGCTGTGCAATTTTATGGTTGCGCTTGAGACGTTTACTTTCTTCTTCTAGAAATCTCAGTCGCTCCACTTCTGGCATGCTTTGCAATTGGTGCGCCGGCATATGAGTCGTCATTCCGTATTGATTTCTATTTTGATTAGCTGCATGAATGGGCTGTTGATGCTGCTCCTCATGTTGAATGCGCTGCTGCTGAGCAAGTCTTTCCGCTTGTTGTAGATGCTGAGGAATATGCCCATGGTTTTGTTGAAGCATGTGCTGTAGATGAGGCGGAAGTTGCTGTACAGAGAATCCTGGTGTGTCCTGATGAGGAGGGAACTGCGGCAACTGGGAAACTGGAGGCGTGTGTGCATGCGGCGGAAGCTGATGTTGAAACTGGTGGGACAACGGTTGGCCACTACTCACCATTTGCGCTTGCGGTTGAATCTGAGACTGTAGTGGTTGTGGTGCTGGCGGTTTTTGATTCATGGCCAATATTTGGGCTTCTACTTCCTCCAAACTCATAAACTTCTTCCCTCCGGAAGTAATAGGTTGTGGAGGTTGTATTTCCTGGCGGCCCATCTCCGTAGCAGCATGTGAAGGCTCCCCCCAGAGAGACATGTCTGGTACTAGTGCGGGTATCTGACGAGATTCCGGTGGAATAGTCTTCGGCATGTGAGCTGGACCTGGACCTGAGCGGACCGGCTGTTTTTTGGTATTTGAGCGTGTGTATACTGCTTGCTCTTCGTTGAGTACATCGGCAACCTTAGCTGTCGAGCCATGGAAATCAAAGTCCTTTCCTATAAAATAAATCTTAGCACATGTTGTAGTTGGGAAGAGTATGCCAAATCATACCAACAGAATTGTCACCGCCTCCAAAGGTATCAGCATTCAATGCATCGTCTGTCTCGTCCAAGCCATCCCCGAGTCCATCGTATGTGTCATCAAAGTCAATTCTGTTGCCGGCATACGAGTCAGTCGTCAGTCGTCAATCTCCAAACTGCAATTGCCACACTGGAACAACTGACCCATCATCATCATCGCCATCTGTTCGAGACGATAGGCCAGCAAAGTGATCCGGGGTCGCTCCAAACCCCGGAGCTTGGGAAGGATGATGCCCGCGATCTCTGGGCAGAGACGAATCGAACCCGAAAAATGACATTTCTAGCACTATTTGATCAGGCTATAGGGTCCTAGTCGGTTATCTTTATGATATATATCCGCCGGTTGGCAGTTAGTCTTCAGGTTTTGTGGCCAGATCCGTATGTTGAGATGCGGTGGGATGTCAAAACACAACAGCGGGGTGGTGCTGGTGCTAGCGCAGTAAGTGGTGGTATTGTTAAGTAGATGTGGCTGCTGTGTACTCTAGCCACATGTTAATGTGTTGTGTGTGACACAATGGGTGCGCGGGGGAGGTGCTCTGCAGAGGATTATGTAAGTAACTGCTGTGTTCTCTAGCCACAATGTGTGAATGTGTCATGACACAATGTGTGTAGGCAGGTCTTGGCTGTGAGGTCTTGGCTGCAACGGGAGGCGCTCGGGAAAGGATTATGTAACAGCTACCCTGTAGACCCCTGTAGGCGTCGTCCTCACTTATATTAGGAACTGAAAACGTATGGGTACTGATGTTTGGATGGCCTGGATGTAAAATGGGAAATTGAAACTCTTGCTTACGTTTCTTGAAACACAAACCGATCTGAAAAAGCTTTGACTGTCAGACACTTGACATAAGATTGTCAAAGAATCGAACCTACTTTCCACCTCACCTCCCTCTTTCTTTACCTTGCAACCTCCTCTACCTTGCAAAACCTTACGTCGAAGTGGCTACAGCTACATCTGACAGACCGAACAGGATCGGCTCCTAAAGTGAATAAGCCTAACAAGATGCCAACTCCCCAGAATACTCGGACGCTGCGATTCGTCCTTTTAGCTTTTTTCGTGAGTACCGAAGCTTGCATGCTGTATTCATGCTGATACCCAACTTAGTCAATCCTGGTTCTCTACAAAATCTACACCAGCACATACAATGCTCGGATTCCCCTACCAAATGTCAGCGAAATTGCGAAGGAACAGATTGCTGCCGCTCATGGTGCTGTGGGAGCTGCAGATACCACACCGATTGAGAGCAAGAACGATGTAACACCCAATTCACCCAAAACCCTTAATGAGCCCTTTCCCGGGGTTCGTGCCAATGCAACATTCATTACTCTTGCACGGAATACAGATATCTGGGAAATCGCCAAGTCTATCCGGAATGTTGAGGATCGTTTCAACCGCAGGTTCAATTACGACTGGGTCTTTCTCAATGACGAGGAATTCAACGAAGAATTTAAACGAGTCACAACAGCACTGGTCAGTGGGAAAACAAAGTATGGTGTTATCCCTAAGGAACATTGGAGCTTTCCCGAGTGGATCGACCAGGACAAGGCTGCGAAGGTTCGTGATGATATGGCTCAGAGGAAAATTATCTATGGCGACTCTATCTCTTACCGTCATATGTGTCGGTTTGAATCTGGACTTTTCTTCAGACATGAGCTTTTGAAGAATTACGAGTACTACTGGCGTGTTGAACCATCCATTGAACTTTACTGTGATGTGAATTATGATGTATTTCACTTCATGAAGAAAGAGGGCAAAAAATACGGATTCACTATCTCTCTTAAGGAATACGTTGAAACGATACCAACTTTATGGAAAAGCGTGAAAGGCTTCATGCAAGAGTATCCTCAACATATTGCCAAAGATAATGGCATGGCCTTTCTCAGTGACGACGGTGGCAATACTTATAACCTTTGCCATTTCTGGTCCAACTTCGAAGTCGGAAGTCTTGATTTTCTTAGGAGCCAGGCATATACGGATTACTTCGAAAAGTTGGATAAAGATGGCGGGTTCTTTTACGAACGGTGGGGCGATGCTCCAGTTCATTCGATCGCTGCAGCACTACTTCTTCCAAAAGATCAACTTCATTTTTTCAATGATATTGGGTATGTTGCACAGTGCTCTAAATTCACCGCCACCATATTTCTTACTAAAATTATTCAGCTATTACCATATTCCATTCACCCACTGTCCCACTTCGGAAAAGGACAGAACCGAGTTGAAATGTTCATGTAATCCTAAAGAAAACTTTGATTGGCACTGTGAGTTCTCCGGTACATGAATTTATAACCGTGCTAATACTTTTAGCCTACTCTTGTACTACTCGGTACTTTGAGATGCAAGGTCTCCAAAAGCCCGAAGGATGGGAGAGCCAAATTTAACTAGAATTTCGGCTTCAGAATTTATTTTTATTTCTTATCTCTATGGGCTTTGGGCTTTGGGGTTCTTTCGGCGATATTATAAAAACGGAACAGGCGAATGCACAATTTCTTTAGTCGGGGAGATTTTTCTATCCCATGGCCTTTAACGAAGATGAAAAGCGGCTGGAACGCGACCCATATGATGAAAGTGACGCAAGTTTGAAAGGCTGGTGATCAATTCTGTTCTGGTATATGCCAGAACGTTTGGGTCTGTTTTTGGGTGACAATATAGAATGTTTTTTATTCAAAATTATCTTCCGTATCCCTCAACGATGTATCAAACCCCAAAATTGATGTAGTGGCAAAGTTACTACCTTGCGTATCACGCCAATGTCCATTGCATGAGTATTATAGCAATTAGCTTGTGGAAATTGTCAATCTTTGTTACCTGTGTATATTGTACTGAGTAATGTCTACAAGTCTGACAACTCCCCACTCGCTGCTACCCTATCTTAATCTATGTCTCATCAAGAAAACGCGGTTAAATTAGAGGACTTTTTGGTAGCTGAAACAAATTCACGAATTCCCTCTAATTACCCGTTAGTTAGTTGGGGTATCCTTGAGAGCAGCACTCCATCTAGATGTTACCTCCCAGTAGTTACCAAACTCCGCAACTTCGATAAAGACTAGTGTTAATTTCAGTGCGCATATATTCCTAGTCTGAGGATTTTAGAATAAATCCAGTAGCCATAGGCTTCATCAGGGTAGTCTAGCCAGTGTTCGTCCTTGTTGCGAATCGGCTGGAGAATCATTAGATTATTGGAAGTGTAAAATATGTATCACTATATATTATATATGTTAAATACATAATGACATGAAATACGTAATGTAGTTTCAAGTTGCGATGGTGTTTTAGCGTGGATATAGAGCATTGAAATGAAGAGGAGTGATTGTTTGTGAGAATATCCCGATTTTGAAGCGTCGGGCCTGTGATTATGCCTTCTAGTCAGATATTTCTATTGTAAGTACTGTAAATATTACTGACGATGTATGAACGGCTTATTTGTGTACTTACAGAGATATAGTGAGATTTGAAGTGTAGTACAGTACGAAGGGGCGGTGGCTTCTGTAGTAACAATTATGATGTGTATGGTAAACAAGTGCACTATACGCCTACTGTCTAGTGATAGTTTGATTCTAGAGAGTGGCCTTTGTCTACCCGTGAGAGTTCTTCAGAGTTTTCTTGTGAACTGACAATAGGTCGACCTTGCCGTTCCGCCGAATCCCGATACTCCACCTTTCGATCCTGAGAATAGACCAATTCTCAAGGCCACAATGTGCGGGGCTACTGTAGATCAAGCTGAGACTGTATGACAGAACGTGAAGTGCGGGCAGTGCTCTGAATAGCTGGCAAAGAACAGCAGACCACTTTGACCTCATGGTGCATGCAGATGTTTGGTGCCAGAACAACACATCTGCTACGCTGTCATTCACACGAATACGGACTGTCGTCCAAGAACATTGGTTTGATAGACCGGTAGGGCTGCAGTGTTTCCATGTGGCTTTGCAGAGTCACTTTGTACTAATATCTGAGTGTAAGAGATACATACCGAGTACCGCGCACACGTCTCGAGAGCAGCGGAATCTCGCCCAGTGTATTCTCTTGGATGACCACTCTGTGAGCGGCTTGATGTTTTTGAGCTTTTGCCCTTGGAAGTAGTTCGTGGTGGCCAAGCAAAAACGGCAGTTTGTGTACCCTTTCAATGTTAGCATAGACTACGGTTTTCCACATATGAGCTTTCCGGATTCCGTTAAACATAGTGTTTATGCCCATGGGTTTGAAGAGTTCGTCGGTAAATACAGGAATGGAAATTCTACTAGTTGCTGTGAAATGAGTAGCGATCGTTTGTACCCTACATACACAAGTGGAAACAATCTAAAGTGGACTTAACGCATTAGTCTACAAAATGACAGTATTCTGGCACTAGATTCCAAAATCACAATAAGTGGAGTGGAATCATATTCTCTTCTTCCTGGTGACGTTCAAATATGACATTTTTGCATTTACAGAAATTGGGATATGTCAAGTTGTTTTGAAACAACATGTCTTTTGTTTACTGCAATGATCAGCAGACTTCCCAGGCAATTTTCGTCTAATGTGTAACTACATCTTTCTTAACACCCATGTACACACAAACGCTCTACGACATGAATCACTACCATGAACTGTTACACAGTCTTTCTCTGAGACCTCCGCACATGCTGTCTGATCTGCCTACCTCGAAGCATAGCACGGTGTCTATAGAGCAACTTCTTATCACCCTGGACCCAAGCCTCGTCATCAGAGTTGAAACCCACGTATTATACACCGGCGGACCCCGCCGTTTGGCGGACGTCCATATACTGCCAATCGGAAGCCGCGGGGCATGAGCCTTTCGTTCAGACGTACGGCAGGCCATGCACGGCTAGTGAACACACGAAGGCTGGAGTAACGAGCTCGACTATCGACGATCGAGATTATCGAGTTGACACGAGCTGCAGCCAGGCTCCAAGTGCCGACCCGTGCTGGGCGTGGCAGGTAGGGCAGACAGGATCCGGTCCGATGTGTTGGATGGGATCTCGATTTGGGCTCTATGGCTTTCGGGTTCGTCCAGTGAAAAGCAGCAGTGGAAAGGCTCCGTCGAGGCACGCAGCGCTGGATTGAAGGCTGATTTGTCCGGCAGCCCTGGCCACGCTCCAGTGGATTGTGTTGCCCAACTCAATTCACCGATATATCCCATCTTACATACATTGTAAACCCTGGCTCTGAAACCGCAGACGTATCGATCAGAGATATGTATACCCATCTTGCATACCGGCTTTTTATGTCTGCCACCGGCGCGGGAGTTGGGTGGCTGTATTGCGATATCGATATCGATATCTGGATGTCGATGACGGCCGCCGGTTTGAACCCGGGGAATGGCCGATATCAACATCCGTGTTCCGGGGAAAAGGAAGCAGAAAAAGAGACACGATGGAAACTGAAATGAGCCATTTTGCTGCTAGCCAGCTGGCGGCTGTGCCGTGTTGGAAACATGAGTATCTTCACTGCTGGCCATAGATCTGGCTCTTCTTCCAACAATTGCGGGAACTGATGAGAGCAAAAGCTTAGCCACCGCGATTCTCTCACAGCAGCGGCGATGAGATGGGACTGGAGAAGCAACCACCAGTCTTTCCCCCTCCGCGGGATGCAAAAAAAAAAAAAAGTTGGCGATATATTCCGTCCTATCACTCGACGCCCGTGTTGACACAACAACGCCACAGCCTGTCAGCGTCAACGCTAAAAAGCAATTATTTCCGTCCGAAAGAAGGATTATTGTGATTTGTTTTTGACCAACCGAAGTGCTAAAAAAACATCGTGGGCGTACGAGTACAATAAACTATAGGGTGAGCAGGAGGCGGGTGAGCACACCGTGCGGCGTTGCCGCACCACACGGAACGCACGATTTCATCATTGCATGGTAAACGAAACCGCGGGCTCGTTAAGCAGCAGGCGCCCGCCGTTCGCTGCAGAAACGGTGAGGAATTTTCCATACATGCATTTATTTACCTACAGCCGTGTTCTGTAGCACAGCCTGACCAGGCTGCGTCCAGCCGTGTGTACGGTGTCCATGGGTGCAGCGCAGTGAATATTTTTACTCACGTCGGCGGCCAAGAGCCAATATACTTTTGATGAATTCCAACCCCACACTATGTACGCAATATCGCAGCGTTCCTTCTAGACAATTTCCAGAACATTAATTGCTTCGGCATTCAAAAGTTTTTCGAATGCTTGGTGATGGGATTCCGTTTGTTGAAGCGTTCATGCAATGGCCGTTTGCACTATGGCATGGCCCATGCATGCGAACGCAGCGCGAGATGACTTGCAGATATTAAACTATCGATCGATCCCTACCGCGACCATCGAGAAATACATACAATACGCTCCAGACTGCTGCTCATGCAGTGCTGCCAGCTTTTTGGGGTCAGGGTCCAATTTACAGATTTATGCAAATCCCACCACCACACCCCCGCATCCCAATTTATTCCCACGCTTGGGCCCGGCCGGGGGATTTTTAATTATCATTATTTGTTTTTATCCAATCCCGTTAAATCTGCGGTTTTGTTTTTTGTATTTTCGTTTCGGGTTTTTTATTTTATTTTTTGTTATTGTTGTGCAGGCCGGGGCAAAATCTCACCACCTATCGTCTGGCCCACCACCACACGGTGCGCGGGGCAGGGCGTCTGTTAACGTCTCATGTCTTTTCTGCTTCGTTCGTTTGCTGCGTGAATGAAATCGCGGCGGCGTGCGAAGATTTTCTGGCCACTCGCCTGAGCCCAAACGTCTCCGAGTCGAATCGGCGCGCCTCCCGTGGTAGACAATGTCACACGGCCTGTCCGGCGGACCGAACATACCACCGCACGAATGTATCATATCAGCGTGCTCCGTACGCCTTGTTTGGTCTGATAGCGTAGTGGGCAGCCCGGACTCATCGCAAGACACGAGCTTTGGGTTGCGTCGGTTGTTTGCTTTGTGGGGTATCATTGCGATCGGCTGGTAGGGATATCCTGGGATGCACCGAGTGACGGGGCGTGCAGCTGTATATTGGTATTATTCTGCAGCACGGGTTGTTGCGATATCTCCGAGCACGCTGTTGCAAAGTGCACGCCATGCAGGCCTGCAGACCGATGCGGTGGAACCAGGCCATGGCCTGTCGGTCCTGTAGATGGAAAATTGTTTCTTCGGCGGGGCCATATCAGAGGAATGTTGTTCCAAACAATACGGATTCCGCTATATAAGGACTATCTCCGGACCTGGTGGAAAGTCTTTTCATCATCAGCACCAGCATCAATACCAGGACAGTAATACCAAAGCAAAGCAAAGCAAAGCAAAACAAAGCAAAGCATCAATAAATAACCACCATCACCCACTTCCTTCGAGAGCTCACAATCTCTCCTCCATCGATCCGACTATCCCAACTCAAACTCATAAATATCCCAATCCACCACAGTCTATAATGTTTTCCTCAAGACCTAGCTCTTCTAGCTCCCTCGACTACGACTATGACATGGACATGGCCCTCCACGGGCCACGGCGCGCCTCGACCATCTCCTCGCGCTCCTCAATGTACTCCGACAGCCACGGCCTCTCCCGCTCATCCTACACCTACAACCCTCCCGCCACGCCCACCCTGCCGTTCCACTTCACCGGCACCCACTGGTCCCGCATCTCCGCCTCCGCGCCACCCCCGGCACTCCCCCGCAACAAGCCTCTGCAGTTCATCACCTGGAACCTCGACTTCCAGGCGCCGCACGCCGCAACCCGCCTCTCCGCCGCGCTCACCCACCTGCGCTCCCTCATCACCCCCGGCGCCCCGGCGATCATCCACCTGCAAGAAGTCCACTCCACGGCCCTCGCCACGCTGCTCGCCCACCCATGGGTGCGCCGCACCTTCCAGCTCTCGGACGTCACGCCGCTCGGGCCGTACTTCACCATCACACTGATCTCGCGCGGCCTGCGCGTGGCACAGGTCTTCCGCGCCCCCTTCGCCGGCAGCCGCATGGGCCGCGACGTCCTCCTGGTCGACATCGACGTCGCCCTCGCCGGCCGCAGCCACAGCCACAGCTACAGCGTGCGCAGCAGCAGCCACGGCAGCGTGCTGCGCGTCGCCAACACGCACCTCGAGAGCACACCCGAGGGCGTCGCGCAGCGCCCGCGCCAGCTAGCCATGGTCGCCGAGTACCTGCGGCAGCCAGGCGTGATCGCCGGCGTCGTCGGCGGCGACGTCAACGCGCTGCTGGCGGGCGAAAAGAACCTGCCGGCCACCCGCGGGATCTCACTCCGCGACGCCTTCAACCTCAATGCCGCCACCAGCAGCGGCTGGGGCGCGCTGGGGCAGAAGAGTCGCGGGTCATACGGGGAGGCGCAGGGGCACACGTGGGGCTACCAGTCCTCGGGTTCACGTGCGCGGCAGAGCGCTACCCGCCGTGACAAGATCTTGTATGCGGGCGACATCACGTTTGGTGCGAGTGCCGGGAAGGTGGTGCGCCGTGTGGGCGTCGGTCTGCAGTTTTGTGCGCCTGATGGCGGAAGGTACGGAGGCAGCTACAAGTGGGTCAGCGATCATTTTGGATTGGCGACGCATATCATTATTGGTGCGCACCGGAGATGAGGATAGGGATAGCGAGGGCGGCCGGGGCGGCGGGGCGGCGAGGTAGTGGGGGTTAATGGGTCTGGTGGTTAATGGCGCACTTGGAGCTTGGAGCTTGGAGCTAGAGCTGAGGGTTGGGGTTGGGGTTCTACCATCATTTCGATATCATTTTTCTTTTGTCTGGCATCGCGACTTGTTCATTGACTGAATTGCACCTTCTCCCTCTCCTTTGTTCGGTAGGCGGGCGGCGGCGTTGTTATATTTCTACTGCTTTTGTATCTTGCCTTTTGTCTTATATATGAGTGTATTTGTGTATTTGTTGCTACAGCGACTGTTTGAATCCAAAAGTTTATATATGGAATGCTTCATTCTCTTCCGCGTCTTCGTGAGACCTTCCAATGCATTCATTCCGCAGCACATCGTCTTTGTTACGGGCGGGCGGCACTTCACATTTCTTTCTTTCTTCTTCGACGCACAAGGACAATGTATTTTACACTACAGCGGTCGCGATCTGGCCAGCTTCTCCACCCCTCTAACTCCGCGTCTTCTTGGTGCCATACTTCGACCTCGACGTAATCCGATTCGGCACTCCGCCCTGTCCGCACATTAGCCGCCCCTCCCACCCTCCAACGCCAGCGGCGGGGACTCACCAAGTCCATCGCTCCACGGATCAAATGGTACTTGACACCCGGACAATCCTGCGCTCTCCCGCCACGCACCAGCACGACCGAATGCTGCTGCACATTGTGCCCTACATGTTTCCCACCCATCAGCACCACACCATCCCCCCCACCTCCATCCATCCAGGGGCCTTCTCACCTTCACCGGGAATATACGCCGTCACCAAGCGATCGTTGCTCAGCTTGACCCTGGCAATCTTGCGCTCGGCCGAGTTGGGCTTCTTGGGCTTCATGACCGTGACCTTGAGACACACGCCCTTCATGCACGGCCGCTTGCCCTGCGACAGCGCCGGCGACACGGGCTTGCGCGCGCGCTGCGCCTTGCGGCAGCCGCGCTTGACCTGGTTGAAGGTTGCCAGCCGCTTCTGCGCGGCGAAGGCGGACGCGATGAGGGGCGTCGACGCCATTTTGGGGAGCTGTAGCGGCCGGGCTGCGGCGGGGGTGAGGGTGGCGAGGAGCGGGCGGAGGGGGCGCAGGGCGCTGGTGGGGCGGAGGAAGAACATGCCGGCGGTGATGTAGTGGTGGTTGTGGGGTGGCGGTGCTATAAATTTCTGGATATGATGCGGTGGTGGGGAGTGGCCGGCCGGGTAAGTGCGGCTGCCGGCCCGAGTGAGATATTGAAGGTAGGTGATGGGCAAATATGCAATTCGTCTACAGTTATATACATGAGCTTTTCTACTACATGGTTCTGGTTTCTAGATAGTATACACAAATGCAAGCCACGGTCCTCTACCGCTGCGAAAACAACAGTCTCAACACAACGCCGGTAATGGAGGCCCCGACAGCAATCCCCACTGCAGCGGTCCCAGCTACTCCAATAGTAAGTTCTTTCTGGGTCAACACAATTGTTTCCTCGCTGAAAAGAGCTTTCACTTCTCTCTCCACCATCTCTTTAATATAATTGGCGTACTCCATGCTCAACTCTGGCGCCATGGGTTTGGGCAGAATGCTGTCCATCACCGACTCGACGTTTTCGACATCGGCGAGTGAAGGGGTCGGCGGAGACAGGACTGCTTCTTCTGCGATCGCCGAAATCTCAGCGGCAGTCTCTGAGCCAGCCTCTGACGCGCTGGCGGCAGCCAGAGCCGGCACTTCCATCAGCTTCTCTGTAACCGTTTCCGCGGCATTCGCCTCATCTGGGTGAATCTGCAAAAGTGCATTCCGCATGTTTTCCTCTTGCATAACCTCGCGGACCTTCTCCTCAAAGCCCTTGACCAGACGCCTACGCTTCCATGGCTCCAACCCTAGTTGGACGACAATGAAGAGCAGCACGTTGAATCCCACAAGCCCCCAGGTTCCCCACGTAGATGCCCGTCGGATTTTGTCACTCCATATTTGCTCTTCGTGGTACCGCGCTAGTATGGATCGTGCAAGCTGCGCCTGAACCTCGTCTGCCGTCTGTTCGGCCACGGTAAGGCGTTCTTGGGCTGCGGTTTCATTCTGCTCGTTGGCATGGTCGGAGCGGTAAAGTTCGGTGAAGCGCTCGAGATCCGTCGGTGACCAGGCGTGCTTGCGCTGCAGAAGCTCATTGACCTCCCGCTGTGACGCCGATCGGCGGTTGATGGCGGCTTGGTAGTTCTCTTTTGCGTCGCGCACCTCGAGTCGAGAATTCTGGACGTTTTTTTCTATGAAGCGCTTCCGGTAAGAATCGTGACTGAATAGGGCCAGGTTGGTGCGGCTGGAAGAGGATGTAGGCAAGGCTCACCCTGCTGCTCAATTGACTTCTTCAGTGTTTCAATATCCGAGTATCCTGTGAGGTCGTTAAGTTTCTGGCCCGCGCTAAACAATGCCGTTTGGAGGTCATCCATCGCGTGTGAAAAGCGTTTCGAAACATCGGACCTTCGGCTCTCTTGCTGTGAGGGCAGATTCTTCAGGTCTTCCGGAGCTGGTGCCGGAGTCGACGGGGGCGAAGAAGACGAAGTGCTGCTACTAGGCGAGCTACTTTTGTTGATCTCGGAGGAGAATGACCGCGCCTTCTGCCATATCTGTTGAGGTTGAAACGGGCTTTGCTGGGACGTCGAAGCTTTCGGAAGGTTCCGGAGGTGCAGAGGTCGTGCCACGGAACAGCAGACGGTTCTCGCGGACACACAGCGTATGAGTGGCCGCATCGCAGGACCAAGATTGAAGTTAGAGGGCCGGCGAGGGGGAGAACCCGGTGGCTATGTAGACTTGGTAGTCAGCAAGCACCGAAAACATGACGATGCGGGAACTGCGGGAGGGTCTTGGCAGGGCAACAACCACCACTGCACCCCCCATGTGTTTATAACCTTGGAATACCCCGCTGTCAGTATGCAGGGAGCTGGTCTTTGCATTTTAAGTCCTCTGCCCGCAACTTGATTTCCAAGAAGACATTTCTCCCGAAACCTCATCATTATGGCTCCCCAACACAAATTTATGGTCTTCACGGACTTTGACGGTAGAGCTATCCATTCCTCTTATCGAAATACAATATGCTGACAGCTTTTCAGGAACAATTACTCTAAAGGATAGTAAGTATCCAGTCATTTCGTGAACCGGGCGAATACTCACCCATGAATGAGCATTAAAGGCAATGACTACTTGGTTTGTCTAGCTTCACCTGTCGCAGTTTGTGAACTTATTAACTCTTTTTTAGACCGATAACTACGGATACGGCTATGCCCGCCGCCGTGAGCTTAACATTGAGATTCTCGAGGAGCGCTGGTCGTTCCGGTAGGCGTAGCACAGTCCATCACTCATGCGTCATGCTAAACCGCCCGAAGGGACGCTTTTGCAGACATGCTCAAGTCTGTCACGACGCCGTTTGACGAATGCATCAAGATTCTCGTGGAAAACATCAAGCTCGACCCGGGGTTCAAAGACTTCTACGAGTGGGCCACCGCGAACGACATCCCCGTGATTGTGCTGTCCTCCGGGATGGAGCCCATCATCCGGGCGCTCCTCACCCACCTCGTCGGCCCCACTGCCGACCAGATCAAAATTGTAGCCAACCAGGCGAAAATCAATGCTGACGGTACTTGGGAGATTGAATTCCACGATGATAGCCATTTCGGACACGACAAATCACTGGCGCTCAAGCCGTGGAACCAGCTCCCGGCCGACCAGCGGCCCACGTTGTTTTACTGCGGCGATGGTGTCTCCGACCTCTCGGCTGCCCGGGAAACTGATCTGCTGTTCGCGAAAATCGGTCATGGTGAGTTGTTGGCATTGTTGCGGAACTGCGGCAGGAACTAATTGCTGCTGTCAGACTTGATCACATATTGCCAGCGTGAGAAGGTTCCGTTTAAGGTTTTCAGTGACTTCAAAGATATCCACAGAGATGTGCAGGCTGTTGTTGAGGGCAAGACCACTCCGCAAAAGATTGCCGAGGAAGGCGCAAAGGAGGCTGCAGAGCAGAACTTGGCCGACCCCAGCAAGAAATAGACATTGCTATATAGATCTTATGATAGAGCCTTTTAGATAGAGGCAAGGACTACTTTAGATGTCTTAAACATGCAAAAAACAATGGATTAGATTATATTCCTGCTCCAAAAATATCAATACGTAATTCATATCTCTACGTAAAATGTCACCGCTGTCCATGGACACCTTCATCTAACTCAACGCCACTTGATGACTCAAACTCCACGCCGTCCGACATCAAATCCCGTTCTCTCTCCCTCCCCGGCCTTAATCTTGGCGGCTGTCTGAATAGCCAGCCCTTAATCGTCGAAGCGGTCCTCTCAATCAACGCCCACAATTTCTCCTCGCGCACGCGCTCCCCTTCAACCTCATCGTCATTTCGCGGATGCTCTCTGTTTTCCATCTGGAACTGAAACTTCAGCACATCCTTTCTCGTGACTATGCCGCACAATTTCCCCCGATCCTCGACCAGCACCGCGCGTGGCCCAACCTTCTTGAAGATCTCCGTCACGGTTTCGAGCGGCAGCCGTGGATGCACAGTCAACGGCGTCGCATCTATAAAGCGCGCAAAGTCGATTGATAAGGCCCCGGAGAAGGAAGCTGAGGAGACCGCTACTGTTGCTGAGCCGGGTGTTTGTATGGTAGTTGTCGGGGGCGTGAAAAAGCAACGCGCGTTAGATGGTATGGTCCGTTCCCGCCGGGATCGGTTGATTCCATACTGTAATTCTGATCTGTTGATATAGCCCAAGATAAACCGGGAGTTGCGGTCTTGCACTATAGGAAATCCTTGGTATTTGGTTGATTTTAAGATGGTTTCTAGATGATATTAGTTTTGTATTCGGAAGGTATGCTATTAACATGGCTTACCAATCTCTGAAATCGTTATTCCAGATGCTGGGAACACGGTGAGTTTGTCGTTCATGACTTGAGATACGGGAACGCCGAAACTGTGGTCTTCTTTATTGTCTAGGAACGGGAATCCATTGAACCAGATCATGCGGTCCGCAATGCCACCTTTTCCGAATCGATCAGAGACAGCCTTGGTTACCCCAACAACTATCATTGTTGGCAGAATATATGTCAAGGCTCCTGTGAGTTCGAACATGATGACTACTACCGACACAGTGATGTGCATAATGCCACTGAGAGCCGCTGCTGCACCGAGAAAGGCATAGGTTCCAGGTGTGATACATGGTACGTCAGGTTGACAGCTGGAGAAGAACCGAGAATCCGGCGCAGCTTCGTGGAGAGCCTGGACAAGTATTCCCACTGTCCTCCCGAAAGCTGCACCGATCGCCATTGATGGAACAAAGATACCAGCAGGAACTTTACATCCGTATGATATAATGACCAGGAAGGTTCTAATCACAGTTGCTATAGTTAAAGAGGTAATCATGTGCCAGCGCCTATCAGCCCTACGTAAACTTTAGTATGGCTGAAAACAGAGACTGGTATTGCTTTAACATACTGGCAGAGGCCGTTATAATCATGGCCTCCCTCACATTCCCTAAACAAAATCTCCATGCTCTCGGTCATGTCAATACGAAGAAACATGTTAAAATAACAAATGATTGCCGTTATCCCTGCTAGGAATGTAGCTTCTGCAATAGCGTAATTAACCAGATAACGCTTGCGGAATGCTTGCGCACGGAGGTTCCATTTGATAACGAACTCTCCATATAACCCTCCGAATATTCCAAGAATTACGAAGAAAACTACCTCAAAAAAGTGCCAGTCTCGGTCGTATGAAACTTGGAACATAACAAGCTGGCCTGTTCTAAATGGATTCATAGCCTTTTTTATATCAGCAGAAGGTCAAACTCAAGAAGACCCGGTACTAAACATACAGCCAGCACGGCGGTAGCCACCAGTGCACAAAAGTAGCTTCGCCACATTGTTTTGAGTGGGAAATTAGTTGACATTTCCTGTCATACGTTAATAGTGTTCCAAAGGCCTGGCATTACTATAGAGCTGACCTCTAATGAAAACAAAACACCTCCAATTGGCGATCCAAAAGCAACGCCAACACCCGCGGCCGCACACGCCGAAAGGATCTCTCGCATTTTCGCAGCATTTTTTTTGTACTTGGAGAACAATCGACTAATGACGTTTCCCGTGCACACTGCGTAATGCACACTTGGGCCTTCTTTTCCGACACTTAGTCCGGACCCAATAGCCAAGGGCAGTCCAATCGATTTAATAACCAACGTCCACCATCCCAAAAACCCTTTCATGACAAACCCGGCGATAATACACTTGATTTCTGAGATCCCAGAACCAGCAGCATATGGTGCAAATTGTTTAACAAGAAATGCGGATGTAAAAGCGAAGAGGATCTACCGTTGTTTAACTTCATGCGAGTCCGAGGTTAGAGGAACACTAACAGAGAAGAGAATATATAGCAAGTAATTCAACGGCCCATTTCCACTCCAATGCACCCATTCATTGCAACCATTCTCTGCGCCCCAGCAGCAAAAGTTTTCATTTAGGTAGAAAGCTGTGGTACAATGTCCTAGCTTTATATCCGACAGCCACTCTGTAACAATATTCAAAAATGATGCGTTAAGACCAATAGCGATTCCTATATTAAACTTCAGATTTAGATACAAATCCCCACTAGATGGTAGGGCTATGACTAACCAATAATCGTAATGACAATCCACGCCTGACCAGCGTCATAGGAATCCCATAATTTCCGGCGCCAGCCACCGGCAGCAACACCTCTCGAAAAGAAGCCATCCTTATGCCTTCGGTCTACTCTGCGTTGTAACTGTGCGCGCGCAGCGTCCTGTACCCAATCTAAAGCATTTATGAGCTACTGATTCGAATCGCGGAACTAGACTTCCG
This sequence comes from Geopyxis carbonaria, assembly GCA_024516215.1. Classification (NCBI taxonomy): domain Eukaryota; kingdom Fungi; phylum Ascomycota; class Pezizomycetes; order Pezizales; family Tarzettaceae; genus Geopyxis; species Geopyxis carbonaria. The sequence goes on along the minus strand of JAJJXG010000013.1, from coordinate 296,886 downwards.
GAGTAGAACCTATCGTGGTAAAGTCCTATAGTACTCTTAGAAAAGCATATAAGTAGCCGAACAGAAACAAACCTCATATCTACGGATCTCTTCTATCTCTTCAATATGTTCTCGCGCAGGTTGTACGTCTTCATGCGGTTGGGCTGCCTCGGCGGAATGTGTGGATATAGCGAAGGAGAGGCGCGAGTTGATTGACGACGGCCGCCGGAGCTGTCGGGGCTGCAGTTCGTTCATATCATCTGGGACAGGAAGAGTAATTTGCGAAAAAGATTTATAAACTCAAAGCTGGAAATGATGAATGATGTCGGGGCGGCTCCTTCGGGATGCACAGACCATGTGGTATCCTAGTCGTCAAGCTCACTGCTTAGGTAGATTTAACTCGTGCACGGAAACTCCCCTGTGCCCGCTAGTAGTCCAGCATTAAAGAGCACGTCTCACAAGTATCTCCGCGACTACCACTGTTTGCTATGTCACGACGTAAAGAGATCCCTACCAATTATCTGGACCCTGAAGAGGCCACGGGTGTTCCTGCGCTCCCTTGTAAGTTCACAGGTCATCCGGTAGTGAAGCAAATGCCAATTGATGCAAAAGTATCAACAATAAAAAGGACAATCAAGGCAGATGAGGAAATTCATCTATGCAACAAGACAGCTAGTTTTGCCATCACTATTGCAGCTGTATGTTACCATGATGAAGTACGGAGCCCAACTAAGTGCCATAGGAAATGTTCATTCAATATTTAACAGAGCAAGGTGTAAAAGCTTTAGCCTCAGAGAAGAAACAGAGGAAAACACTGCAGTACAAAGACCTTGGCAGGTTAATCTCTATATGTTTACTTGACATCTGCTAAGTCATTTCCAGCCAGCGCTGTGGCACGAATTGACAATCTTGAATTCCTAGCCGATGTCATACCGCCCATAATTGCGAACAAACCAGTTCGTGAAACAAAAACAGCAAAATCTAAAAAGAAACAAGTAGTCGATTCCAAGCAACTGACCTTGAGTGGCCAAAGATTGGTGCCAGTTGTAGACAAGGAATCGTTGGGCACAGCAAGTGGTACACTGGAACCAAACAAACCTAGTGAGGAGCAAGAGCAGTCACCCAAGGATAACTCTGATGCTGAGGTGGGCAAAACTGTGGATCAAGGAAAGTCGAGTACAACAAGCGATACCGATATTAATATGACTTGAAGGCAAAAGTTTTCAGAAAATATTGAGTTATGATACGCCGTGATTATACAATTATCCCCAACGCCGTAGACATTACGTCAAAACATGTTAGCCTAGTAGAGGGTATCAACTTCCCACAGAGAACCCTATAATGTAATGAATTGGACTTTGTCACAAAGCCTCAATCAGAACTACAAGGTGAAACTTTGCTGGAATAATCTGAGAAGTTCGAGTGCTAGACCATTTTCTCCACTATTTTTATGAAAATTTATCTTTTCCCTGTTTGAATTGCCATCTCTGCCTCTAGAGTATTTTTTGCGATGACTGGAATCGAATTTTGCAGAAATGCTTGGAATGGCTTCACAACAAAATACCCTTGCTGATCGAACCAACCCGCAAAAAGGTTCTTCACTTCCGTAACTTCCGGTTTCTTTCCAACCTCAGTAGTTGTAATCTTCAATTCATACACTGGTGTGTATTTCTTATTATGGCTTGCAATTGTGACCTGTGCGTTCCAAAGTTAGCCACTGTCTGTAGAACCACAACCACACAACTGCTTGCGCACCTTGATATCGCCTCTCTGTCCGACATAAACTGTATTGCCCTCGACCAACCACATCCAACCCGTCAATAAGGTGTTGAGAACGAAGTATGCAACAACAGCATATAGTGTGGCTTCCTTTGTTTTCTCAAATCCCAGTGTGTAGTCATAGTAGAATGTTGTTCCAGCTATCGCACAAGCTGTGAGGCCAAGGCCAAGGCGCACATCCGTCAGAAGATTCGATTGTGTGAAGCCTTGCTTTTTCATATACTGTTGATATCAGCACAGTATAGTTAAGCTGGCAACCGGAGTAACAATACAGGAGCAATGGCATCGTCAGATGTGTTCTTAAGCTCTGTATGGACTACATGTAAGATACTATAATTTTCTAATGTGAAGAGATTCTTAACTGACCACTTATCGCGTGTAGATTGACTTTAGCTGCCATGATTCGAAGTTGTTAGGTATGGTTATTGAAAGCTTTAGAGCTTTTGGTTTCCTTGCGGTGTTGTGAAGAGCACACGGTTGCCGGAACCAACCAATCAGAAGCGAGCCATCCCGATTAGTAAAGTTCCTGCGCGGCCCGAACATCACCCAATTCTCTCCGACTTCCTGTAAATCCCTTCAAGTTTCTTGCCATCTGCAAATCTCCCCTCCACGATCGACCTCAACTAATCGCAACCATGAACTGGCTTCGGACCACCTCGCGATCAGTCCGCTCCTCGGGCGCCGCACGCACAATCACACCCCGCCTCCCCGCCATCTCGGCTCTCCGGAATTCGTCGACATCCGCCACTGTCGACTCCACCGAAAAATATTCCAACGACTCGCGGGAACCCAAGTCTCCCTTCATTGGAGCCGATGCTCACCGCACCACCAAGATTCCTGATTTCTCAAAGTACCGGTCTACGAGCGGGACCCGAGGCAACCAGGTGTTCGGGTACTTCATGGTCGGAACTATGGGTGCATTGACGGCTGCTGGAGCAAAGGCCACTGTCCAGGGTAAGGAGCCTATGCTGTGCAACGATCTAGGAAAGGCGTATGGACATTGACATAAATTGTCTTTTTGATCAGACTTCCTGCAGAATATGTCCGCATCTGCCGATGTCTTGGCTATGGCCAAAGTTGAGGTTGACCTCTCGGCCATTCCTGAGGGCAAGAACGTATATATTACCCCGCCAAACTATATGTTTACCCTATTCAAGATGTTTTAGATCATTATCAAATGGCGTGGTAAGCCTGTGTTCATCCGCCACCGTACCGCCGACGAGATCAGCGAGGCCAACAACGTCAAGGTCGAATCCCTGCGTGACCCACAGAATGACGCCGACCGTGTTAAGAAGCCCGAGTGGCTTATTATGCTGGGAATTTGCACACACTTGGGATGTGTACCCATTGGTGAGGCTGGTGACTATGGAGGATGGTTCTGCCCCTGCCATGGATCTCATTATGATATCTCTGGCCGTATAAGACGTGGTCCTGCTCCTCTGAACCTTGAGATTCCGGAATATGAGTAAGTTTTTCTATTGCATTTAAATCACAGATACTGATTGATTCCACAGCTTCCCGGAAGATGGAAAGCTTATCATTGGTTAAACAAAAATTGGTGAATGGGATTCAGTGTTGATAGAGAGTGTTGGTAGGCCTATAGAATACACCTCCAAGCAAAGAGTTTTTTTTGTTTATGTTATTGGGTTGCCAGGCATGTACTTATGGATATATCACCCGGTAGATATGGAGGATGTGATTCATTGGCCACCTTGTAGTAGCTTCAGAGTGCAGGTACCTACTGTTCGTTTTTGTTCGAAACCATTTTTATTTTCGAAATGTGAAGGGGTGGCCTTTAGCTAGCTCAGATTCTTGTGAGATGAGTATCGCGAGAAAACAAAACTTCGATTGGTAGAACTCTAACCGCCGAAAACACAAGGGACCCCTCAGGCAGGACATAGAGGGAACAAAGAGCATCAAAGATATATACAAGCACATTGAAAAGTCCTCTGGTCCGAGATTGCGAGTGTCGGTCTGAAGATAGATAAAAGAGTCCGAAATAATTCTAATTTCTTGACTCTATCTTGTATTACCTGTTTTGATAACTTCTCGTTTCCCTCCATCCACCACTCTTCTACTCTAGCCCACACAGCTACCATTCTTATGCTGGACTTATAGAAAATAATCAGGTGTGCCTACATCGCATTAGTAAATCAGTTGGGCTATGAGTTTCATGGTGAAACTTACGTCTCGAAACCATTGGCTCCCCAGCCCGTGGGCAAGGGTCAAACTGCAAACTGTTATACGAATTAGTGTACATCACGATCGGGTGCAGTATTCGACCCACAATGTGTATTTGAGATGTTCGTCAATCTCCATGATTGCCGCCTGATTACCGCATCTGTAGCAGTAATTGGGTGCTGTACTTGTAAGTAACATTCTTGCCATCAGGCAATAAACAATCTCTCACCAGAAAATATAGTGACAACATTGCGATCCTGTGACCAATTATAACCCTCCATGACAAGCTGGTGGGCTCGTGCCACAAGCGTAAGGCCGTTATTTTGGTTAAAGGCCTCAGATATATCTTGTCCAAATGTATAACCTGCACCTCGGGGAGATATTCCCCATCCACAGCGGTCGTCTGGGTCTGACCATAATAAGTCACACATGGGCCCCTCGTGCGGTACTTCCTGAATCCGATCGAGCGCTCTGATGTTATCTAGGGTATCGATGCTAGGTGATAGTCCACCATGAAGACAGAAGATTTGGTTATCGATGAGGGCAGTGAGAGGTAGATAGTCGAATAAGTCTGTGAAGAGTCTAAGACGCTTTTATCAGCGTCCTTTGCAAACATAAATGATTGTTGAGCTCATACTTCCACACATTCGCATTACCATATTTACGTAGACACTCGTCATAAAATCCATAAACCTGGGTAATTTGTCTAGACTCGTGATTTCCTCGCAATATGGTGATTCTTTGGGGATATCGTATTTTCAAAGCAACCAACAGCGTAACCGTCTCTACAGAGTAGTATCCACGGTCAACATAATCACCTGCATGTCGAGTTAGACATCACTTCAGAGTGGTCAGAGGGTGAAGTGTGTCGACGTGCCCATGAAAAGATAGTTTGTGTCGGGATTAGGTCCTCCGATTCGGAATAACTCCATGAGATCATGGAATTGGCCATGGATATCTCCACATACAGTTACCGGGCACCTCTGTAGTATACTGTCAACTCAGGCGAACAGTTTTTAGGCCAGTGGAATACACATACTACCGGCTGTACATTCGATTCATCCTGGAGTATCTCTCGTGCCTATTGCTCAAACAGGAGTTAGAAAATCACCACATGCATCTACTCGGCACTAGGCCCCCTTTCATCCGACATTTGTGAAAATCGCGTAGTTCTAGAATGTACCTTTTCGCACAATCTTTGTACATCGACTTCGTTCAGTTGCTTGCATTGCATCAGGGTTTCAATCCATCCATCCAACTCGTTTATCGATGATGCATCCGCCACAGCTATGCTAGAGGGTGGGGGGGATCTCCCAGCATCTTCCATTTTTATGTCCATTCTGAGATTATAATTTCCGTCGTTGTTTTAAGTGGTTCCTTTGGGGATTCAAATGGGTCAACTCGGAGAACGTAATAAGGCGGATAATGCAAGCGTTGGGGGTGCTTTCAAGATAGAATTGAAGACTGTTGTTCTTTCGATGATAAGCGGGGGTGGGGCAACGTAGGCCAGCAAAACAGGCAACAAATAATTGACAGCTCAATCTATACGCGGTGGATAAGAACAGGGGTGTCACTACTTATTCTAGAGTGATTAAATGAGTTACTGAGACAGCAAATTTGTTTGTCAGGAATTTGGCAGTGATGAAGGTTGAGTTACAGAATGGTACCGGCTCCCCTGGAAGTCTTTTGAGGCTGACTTACCCGCCACTGTTACCAGCCACACTACACACAATGACACCCCAAGCGGGTTTGTCACAGTGGAACAAGTCCGTGGCTTGGAGCCCTCAATTCAAAAGGCAGGATTTTCCTGTTCATGAGCGGCATTTTTTTTTCTTTGAGACGAGCATGCCTAGGATACAAAACAGCCCCGCAACCACGTGCGCTAGTCACCCCCAGATTACTTCATAGCCGAAACCTTATCGGCCCCGTCCGAGCTACGATGTAAATTAGAAACTCTGTGATATTCGCCAAATTGAGCTGGCAAAAGATGACCAAGAAGTATAGAAAAGACCACTGGAAACACACTAAACCTAAACCTAAACAGTCGCTAAGTACAAGCATAACCCAATCCTTTTTGAAACCAAGCACTGAATTCAAACAACCATCAATTGAAGAAACTGAAAAAAAAACCACCCATTCAGAAAATCAAATGCATGACAAACCCTACGCCATGTTAAGCATACTTACGTGCTTGCCCAAACCCTATCCTAAGACAACAATTCGATGAAAACGCAAAGAAACACCCTACATGTTGCAAAGTGGATGAATAGTAAATAATAAATTGCCGGCCCAGAAACGATGCCACGCCAGCTAAGAGCATCAAGTAAATAAATTTGCACAGAAAAGTCATATTTTGGGAATATGGCAGGTAAAGGTTCGAAAAAAGACATATGTGGCTGCAGTATGTCTCAATTGTGTCGAGTATAAGGACGGTTCATTGCAGCTATTTCTCGTGCCACATGGGTCCATTCCAGTTCACGTTTCTGAGTATGGCAATTCTTATTTGAGAGAGATTCCTCAAATTTGAGTAACTCATATATGAATCTCAGATGTGGCTGGATGATCACATTTAGCCGGCGTGCTCTCACATAACAACTACAGATGGTTAGTCATATTTTCTGGGCTATTATTTGAGAACACCTACTATGCTCGAGGTAGCGAAAGCTTCATTGTGCGCATAACTTCTGCTATGCATATGGTGGCCGATCTGGATACACCAACCCGACAATGAACAAGCACTGGTTCATCGTTACGGTGTCCGTCGTCTAGTATCTATTAGTTATCTTATTTTTTATTTCCACATTGGCAAGGCTTACCAATGAACTCAAGACAACGTCGGAATTGATACTCGAGTGGATCGCATCCGTTATCTTGTAGATCTTTAATCAGAAGTACCTTGTCAGAGCCGAAAGTATCCTTTTCCTCTTTTGACCAAGAAACTTCCTCTCCGATACTTAGAACTCTTTTTATGCCTAAGGCTTTAAGTAGACCACAGTTGTTGGCATGCAAAAGATTCCCCAAGTACATATAAGAGAGGACGCGGCTTGGGAGAGACCCATCCATTCGATACAGCCATTCTGGAGGGCTCATAGAAGGATAATTCAAAATCTTCTCCCTATTGCGCGCTGCAGCATCTAAAATGGAGTGTTCTGCATAGCGCAAGAACGCTAAATCTTTATCATATGCAAAGAAATTTCTTTTCTTTTCAGTGTGAAGCTTGATCCATGCTTCGTGAACGGGCAATAGTTCAGAATACATGGTATAGGCCAAGGCAAGCAACGATGTTTCGGTGTACCCATCAGTGCAATGTATTAAAATTTTACGCGGCCGGCGCTCAGTTGTATTCATGTTTTGATCACCGTCCGAGTCACGACATTCATCGTCTGTATACTTTCCGTTCGCCACAGCGTATAACCACCGGCATGTGTCGATGATCCCGTCGACGTCCATGCGTGACCAATTAATTGGTGATATGGTTCCCGAGCCCGGAAATTCCATGTACTGTAGATCTTGTGATTGATCCATCGTCTCGAGCATCTCTCGAAGGGTCTCTGGAAGAGGCATCTGGGCAAGGTCTGATGACTCGACTAAAACATCCCATTTCTCTTTGTCAGTCTGGCTACTCCTTCTAACATCTGCAGTCGACCCTAGCCAGACGTTATTGGATATTTCTGATGCTCGTGACATGGAACACATTTCCATCCGTTCCCAATGGCCTATTTATATTAGAGATTTTTGCGACGTTGGGTGAGTTAAGATATACTCACAGAAATCGACTACTTTGCCTGTCAAATTTCCTTTCGAGTCCATTACGACCAATTCCGGAAAAAGCTCTTCGAACACAGAGAATGCATCTGACAAATTGTCACGTGAGTGAATTCCGGCAGAGAGATTGTTGTTTGACGATGAATGACTTACTCTGCACAACAAATGTACTATACAAAGGGATCTGTCGAGATGTGGTTCCTTTGGACAGTGACCGATAATGCATCTGGGCGACAGATATCCTTTTTGCAATTCTCATAATCTCACCAGAATCCGTATCTTCATCCCCATACACCACAATATCCGAGAGCCCCGCAAACTTACCAACTTGAATGTGAAAGTTGCGAACACTAAAACCATCACGTGGGTCCACTGCAAGAAACCCTGGCGTTTGGGGATTCAATGGGAGTATTTCTTCGGGTATCACCGCCCCCTTCAGTCTCGATTTTGTTATATCTCGACCAACTTTCACAATGCAAATGCCACGATAGCATGTAGGCGTGCGTCTCACGGTCTTCTTCCTTGCGTAAAAGAATGATAGTTGCAAGGTATTATCAGGATGCAGGCCATGGGCCCATGGGAATAGCTGCTCAATATCTGGCAATGGCTGCCTCGCAGTGAAATTGATAGCAGCTGCAACACCAGGGGCATCGATAGCATAAATGGGCGGTGTCGTCGATATGCAGGTATAATCGTCGGGTGGGTATAAAAGGGAATCCATAGATTTCTTAACTTCCGTAACATGCCCTCCATCGGGCGGAGACGCGGGCGGTGTCACTGGGCTGGTAAACTTCACTCCACCAGGGTTTGGTGAGGGCATATGTTTGTTTGGGATTTGAACCGGTGAAGCTCTTTCTGCCCCAGCACCAGGGATAGAGATTGCTGGGGTCGACTTTGGAGTGGCCGCTGGTTGTGAGCCATGCAACCCCAAATTGGGGGGAGGAGTGGGTGTATCTCTTGGTAGGATCACAGCAGCCATTTTGGTGGAGTTTAGTAGAGGATATTGATGGGTGTTGTTTTGTCCAATATTATTCTGTGGGCCACAGATATCAGAACAGGCGTGCCGTCTTTCAACAGCTTGCGCAAAGGATCTCGTGATATCGCAAGGCCGAATGGCACGATATACACTCTGGAGTAACACGATTAGGTACCGATAGCTCAGGCCCTAACGATGGAGTGGATACCTGGGCACGGAAAAACAGTAGAAATAGTAGTGGGAACAAGTGTGAAAGAGTGATGGTAGTTTAGGTGGGGTACAACTCTTAAGAACACCAACTGCTGCTCCTTCTGCAAGCGGGCAATCGGGCAATCTTATTGCAGTTCTCGGGCCTTGCTGGCAACGCACTTGTACTCAAGCAGATAAATGCTGGCAAGTTTCAACCAAGTACTGGCTGGTGAAATAGTGCAAAATGATGAGGGAATTCTAGCGCACGGTAGACGCTTAGAGAAAGGCCCCGATACCAATTCCCTACACCCTCACTTGACAACTGTGCGGGTTATCCCTCCTCTGATAAGCTGAGTGATGAGTGCCAAGATCCATCCCAGCACCCGCCGCTATCTCTTATCGACAATGCTAATAGCACCACTGAGTATGTCATGACCTGTTGGTTTAAGATCTTTGATCCTCCCGACCTTATTTCCAGAGAACTCGATTGTCTGGGTAATTCTTGACCAGTCCAGCCATTGTATCGCACCGATGATGTGGCTGAACTTACATGAAGGTAGCTTAGTACCCGAGCTTAGGTACTGATTTACTTATCTTGGCTGGAGCTGATAGGTTAAGAATGTTTAGTTCAGTGGCATTCGCGTGGGCCCGCGTTCGGCAGCGTCTCAACGCATGCGTTGCACAAGGGTCACACTAGCAACCGTTAAGAGTTAAGGTTAAGGATCAACGAGCCGCATGCGAAACCAAAAACACAAGTAGAAACTGGTTGAATTGAATGCTACGGTAGGGCTGAGATCCGCCGGTTTACATAGCCCCATGTACTTCGAATTTAGTCCATCATCTAAACGTACCATAAAAACTTTACTATCAAGTACTCGTGTTTCATGTTTCCTCATCGTAGAATGCCCTCTATTATTTAGCACTCTACGTGTGCCCGGTTCCTATCAGTTATTATTGATTTCTCTAATATAGTACAACTAATCTAGTACGAGACATTAGGTATAATCCAAAACGTGATAAGTAAAAAATTTATAAAAAATTACAATGTATGCAATGCTTATTTTCTGGCGGCCTCTGTCTCTCTTGCAAGAGCGTCTTCAGCAAGCATCCGTTCAGCTTTGCCCTCAATAAAGAATCTGTGATTGTTAGCAATGAACACGCGCTTTGAAGGAAACTATTTAGACTTACCGTTGGTCCACTCGAGTAACTGCAAACAATAAAACCACAAGTATCTCTAACATAGGCATGAAGGTATACAGTGCAGCACGCTTGTGATACCAAGCAGGATTTGTTATAGGTCTAGCAGGAAGAAGCCCAACTCCTGCGCGGAATGCGCTCTCCAGAGCTAAGGTTAATTATTAGCATTGATTCATGGATATAAATCTTATGGTACTCACTGAGTAATCCTGAAGCAGTGAGCACAATCATAACTTTATGGGACAATGTTCCAAGTTTTCCAAACTTGGCTTTTCCTGCTGTTCGAGGGACAAATCGGGAAAGCAAAACCAGAGGTATTGGGAGAAAGCAGAATACTGTGAAATAAACACTTCCAAAACGCTGAACATCTAGAAAGTTTGTAAGCATTGCAAGTCAAATATATACGATATATAAACTCACTCCTACAGATACGAATTCTATCTTGATCGAGGGTAAAAAATGTCAGGACAGTACAGATGACAACTTTTTTAGCTGTCAGCTCCAATACTTCAAATTTGAGAAGTGCAGATCTTACCCATTATCAAAACCAGAACTACGGATACGTAGTAAGCTAGAAAGGCGCTGTTTACAGCTGGTCTATTCCCAAAATTTGGATGATACGCTCGTAGAAGTCGTTGAGAATAAATAAGGTTGATAATATAGAGTAATATGACACCTGCTGAGAGGAAGACATTTGCTGCAATTGCAAGATTGACATTTGTTGGATGTTTACTCCAGGCTGTGCACCTTGTAAGACTCGATAGTGAAAATTAGGTGGATGACCAGGGTTAGACTTACCTATTCGCAGGGCAAAAGTTGTAATCCTTGCCATACAAAACCCAAAGGTGACGGCGCTTGGTATGAAAAAGTGTGCCCTTCTCTTGTTCACTTGAAATATCGTCATGTGAGTCGCCGCCAAACACGCAAATATGGCGACAAACAATGCCGAGATAGCTACATCAATTTTCCCATTTGGGGTTCCACCCAAAATTGCCCCCCCCGGAGGATATGGCGGACCGGAAGCGCGCAACTGCCATCAAGTAGTATCAGCTATGCAATCTAATTCCAGGAGAAACGGGCATATATACCTTAGCTAATGCTGTGGAATTCATGGTGTACGGTGGAAACGGATGTTTAACTACAGCACAAAAAAAGCTTCTAGAATCTGCCAAATAATGGGGTTTTGTTACGTTTTATATGCCCTTCAAAATCTTTAGTGGCCGGCCGGTAATTCCTCCGGTTAGATGTTTAGTTAATTTAGTGGTCGGCAACCCCGGACGTTTCTGCGTTTTGTAGGTTGTCGGAAGTATGTAATTATGGTGATCGGAAGTAACCGAACCGCCGAGACGGTAGCTTGAAACACCGACCACCGACCACCGACCAGCGACCGCCGAAGCTTAAGATTAAGCTTTCTTTTCGATAAAATGCTTGTTTTGTCAATCATAAGCTCATACTTCAAAATGAATTGTCAGACCTACATTTAGAGAATTTTCTAGGTCCAATGTTGAAGGGATAACATTCTATGTAGACAAGTAGTACTTTGATATATATTTTTTGAGATAATATTTGAATGTATCGGTTATGCCCAGAATCGAATGACTCCGCTGGAGGCAGTAATACCCAGAATAACCCTGCTAGGCACACTGCTAAATAATTAATGCCCAGAATAACCCTCTAATTCTCCTACCCATGGCATCCTCCTGCCCATAGCACCTTCACGCCTGGAGCACCATTTGATCCACGGATTACAACACACGTGGGTGGTGGTGAAAGTGCCCTGCACCACCTGGGGGCATGATTAGTGATAGCAGTCATATAACAGTAATAGAGTCGACTTTGGTAATAGGGAGTTTACCCAACAGCAATAGGGCCGCTATTGACTCACGCTTCAAAATGCATTATCAGACCTACATTTAGAGAAATTTCTAGCTAGGTGAGATAATGAACAGATAAAATTATATTTAGACAAGTACTTTTATATATATTTTTGAAACAATTTGAATGTATAATGCTGCACTTTTGACTGGTTTTAAGCTAGCTAGCCTGGGAACCATAAGGGCAAACTACATCCACTATATGAATGGAATTTTACTCCGGAGTGTTCTTATGTCTGTAAAGAATACTTCTTTTCCTGTGCCTTTTAATCCGCAGACTCTCGCATGGTAATAAACTGCACAATCAGATGCCACGGCCAAGGAATAGGCTGCACTCTAGTGCCAGTGATACAGCTGCTGGGACCGATGAGCTTCAGGATGCTGTAAGTTGATCGCTTTACCTCTTATTATAGCTGTGGATATATTATAGGTACTTATCGATAATGCAGCTGAACCGCACACCAAAAGTTGTACACTATAGAAGTCAGATAGGCCGTCTGGATCTAGAAGGTTATCCAATTCCACGTGTACGTAGTTCTTCGAATACCTAAACCAAATGTAACATTATTGGCAACTCGTAGCTCTCCATAAATAATGGATTTACACACAACCACCAAGGAACAATTACTAGCATTGAGAAAGCTGGAGGCACCGGGGTCTCGGATCCAGGGCAACAGAGGCGAGAAAAAACTGATCTGATTGAAGCCACAATCTTAGCGGTTGAGCGGGATCAAGCTTTAGGAATTCTTGATTATGGATTCCAGGAGATGTTCGAAGAGCACCCGGAGGGATTTCCCCAAGAATATCAAAGGAATTTCCATACCGGACAGAAACCAACAAGCCTGCAAAATCTACAAAGTGAAATGTCAGAACTTTTGGAACTACATAACGTCGATTCTGATGCAACTTCAAAGCCAGAAGCTATTAAGAAGAAGAAAAACAAACCCAAGAAAAAACAAAGGGTACTTCCTTCTAACTCCCTTCACTTGACATATGCTTTACCAGAAGCTAGTGCAACTCCTAGCTCCCAGGATGTAAGTAACTCGATAATTGGTCCTGGATCGGTATAGATTACTTACCTTGCGTACTAGCTACTAGAGACGGGCAGTTATGAGCTCTTGTCTGACCCAATCAGTAGTTCGCAAAACGGTAATCATATTTCAAATACAGTGCCGCGCAAGCTCTTTCCAATCTCAGAATTGGGAGAAAAACTGTGCGAAACTTTAAGGGCGCAGAAGGCTAAAAAGTCTCCTTCAAGGATCTCTAAAGATTCTAAAGTAGACAGTTTAGATAGAGATTTGATCGCTGGCCATTCTCCTCATGGATTGCAACTGGTAAGAATATCACATAATACTTTTATAGACTCTGGTGTTGCTGAAAACGTATCCTTGAGTTTAAGGGAAAGATTCCTCGCCCATTGACCGTTCGCCGTTCGGAATCACCACAAGCAAATGATATATTTGAAATTCCAAGAATCATGTCACCTACATACGGGGTTCTAGAAACAAAAGATACTTCAAAAATTGAATCTAGTCTACAGCCTATGGATTTGACGTCAGAAATTATTGGGAGCCAGCGAAAACAGAAACCAGAGACCAGTAGTTATGTTGAAGCTATTGACCCTGATCTAAACACTTTAACGATGTGCAGTCAAGAGGAACCTATTAGAACTAACAAGACTAATCCTGTACCGATAACTAAGCAACAATATCCAGAAAGTTATGATATGGATGTAGAAAAGCCAACGCCAGCTCCTGGAATCTGGAATCTTCCTAGCAGTGACTTGAGGATTTTTGAAAGCCCAGTAGTAGAGAATAAAAAAGGAACCCCCGGGTCACTATATCCCGAACATCATGCGGACTTAAGTGGTGGATATTTTCAGAGCGCCCTGAACAACCTCCAACACCATGATGATCATTATAAGACACATTATCATGAGAAAAGCCCGAAGAAAGCCGATAAATTAGCAATTTCTACTGCTTACAAAGCTAGACAGAAAACTGCTTTTAGAAATACCTTTATTTGGAGAAAAGATTCTCACAACATGGAGGTAAGATTACAAAGGTCGAAAACCAACATGGGTCCAATATCGAGACAGTTGGAGTTCAGGTGTCCAATAAACGGTATGGTAAATTTCGAGAGATAAGGGTTCATTGATTAAAAATTTTCCCAGTTAACCCAAAGAATATTTCTACCATTCAGAGAGACATTCCAATTACAGATGCTAGTCGAATTAATGCTCCGCTCGAGAACAGTACGGCTGCTATCAGCATCACACGACCACATACTCAAATTCCAGGAAACAATCGTGTCCAAAAATCTCTTAGGGAAATTTTGAGTCAAAGAGCCCCCATTACTCCAAGAAGGCGCCCAACTTTTGCAGGTGTATTTCGTCCTCCAATTAGTTCGAAAAAGGTTAATTACGTACCACTATTAACAGAACAAACGACCCGCCATGAAGAAAGAGAAAGCAATCTGGAGATAGGGAAAAATAGGCCAGGTTCTGCTGATTTAGAATCTCAAAGTGATTCGATACCGAAAATCAGTTTCAAAGGGAACAAAACAAGCACACCAAACAAGGTCAACCAAGAAGCAGGAATAAATTCAAGAATTATTTCTCGCAAGAGAGCGCAGACTTTATTTGTTCCTCCACTTCTCCACGCACAACAAAGTGATGGCATTGGAATGAAGATAAAAGTCATTAAGAAGCGGGCAATGACAATCACTAGATATATTCCTGACAAAGTTCCTGGGTTAAGTGGGCGTACCAAATCTAGGTGTAAGAGAAAAAGTATGGGGGGATCAGATCTGGAGAATAGTCAAATGCCGACCATGGTTAGAACTAGATCTAGCACACAGAAGAACCCGGTGATTAGAGATCGCACCCCGAGTTTTGATATCAACCGTTTATCTCATTTTCAGCAGGTCCGAGAGGCATGGTGATAATTTTCTGTCAGTCTAACGCGCCTGGTGCTGCCTACATGGCTAAACAATGATTGAAAGCTACATATGCTATACCTGGCGCTTTTATGTGTTCATATGTTATATATACCATTTTAAAGGGAGGGTCAAATTAATTAGTCTATTTCTCTATGAATTTGTGATTGTTGACGTGGTATTTGTTCACTAGTCGGAGTTAAGATTACCCAAACATCCTGCATCCTACATAGTCTCGAAACTTTTCAGTTCTCTTCCTCTTCTTCGTCGTCTTCAATTGAAATCCCAAGCATATTTTCCAGTGCCGGCAGCCTTTTCCCTTGAGCCTCCGCCTGAATTCTATCAATATCGTTCCTGGCCCTCCTGATCGCCTCCAGTTCCGCCTTCTTTATCGTACCGGACACCTTCACTACTCTGATAACCACCGGCCGCCCTTTGATTTCGCGTATTTGTGTCAAGGCACCCCAAACAACTCTATAATTGTCGCGGCCAACCCGGACGATACCGGTAGATGTTGCAGTGGAAAAGTATTTCACTGTGGCTTATCAGAATGTGCAAACGGTCGCGATTGTGATCGGATGGACTGGTTTGTTTACCGCTTAGATTCCCGGCGACTCCCGAGCCCCAGTCGCCATATTCGGTGGCTATCGTGTTGCGAATCAGGGTCGCAAGCTCGGAGGGCGTCACCCCATCGGACGGCGCAAGGAAGTCGATAGCCTTTGGCGCATCTTTCCCGGTGGAGGGCGCGGTGGGGTAGAGCACATTGAAGAGGATGTACCGGGCCTTGTAGCGCACCATTTTGTAAGGGTTGTCGTTGGGATGTTTGACGGAAGCTCAGAATCGCGAATCTTGGCAGGCGTGGGGGGATACGTGAAACTTTTATTCCAGAAGCTGCATGAATTTCTGCGGTGACCTTTGTCAGACCAATGTTGTCGCATCAACGTATACCATGTCTCTTGAACCTGGTGAAAATGAGATAAACGGTTGGTATCAAAACTCGGGATCGCCTTGAATTTTATAGTGCTCGATACTACGTTTACAAAAGTGATATAATCTAGCTACCCCCCCAGTCGTGTGCCTTTACCAGATACCAGGGATCATGGATCGCTTCTTCTTATACTGTCTCCCAAATTCTTTGCGGTATCTCCGCTCCTTCTTCTTAGCCCACAACATCATTTGTCCACCACTGACTGCCAAAAACAAGGCTGCAGCCCAGTTGCCCCCGCTTATGATCAAAATAGCGACCCAAGCAAGGGCCTCAAAGAGATAGTTGGGACAAGTGACAAGGTTGAACCCATAGCCACGGGGAATCATGCGCTGTGTGCTTCCATCGGCAGGGCGGAGATTTCTTAGAGTAACGTGTGTCTTATAATTCGACACCTGTGCAAACACCCACAGTGCTACAGCACCCCACATCACAACGGGGTTAGTTTCTGGGTCCAGGGCCTTGGGCCACCAAAATGCGGAGGACGACGTCATCGCAGGGAGGTACAAAAAGTACGCCAGGTTGATACCGGAGAAGACCCAGTAGTGACCAGAGTTCTTGAACAGATTTGTAAAGGGCATGGTTGCAGACGAGAAGCGGTGCACAAAGAGAGTCTCGTATTCACGCTTGAGGAAGTGCAGAGTGATCAAAGCACAAAGCACGGTCTGCGCCTGCGTGGGTGGGTAGAGCACATCGCCCTTCGACGGGGAGACGGGGAGGTATGATAGTGGGTTCAGCGCAGATGTCGAATAGATGTACGGCCGCAGCACGGAAATGAAAAGCGGGTGCATGATCAGAGGGCCCAAGTACTCAATGATGAAAACTGTCCGCCATGCAATCTGAGGACCTATTGTGTAGACACAGTGTTAGTGATTACAGTTTATTACACCCAACAATAGTAGAGGCACATACCGAGGTCCTTAACAAAGATCTGGCTTCCGTCCCGCAGCCCTACGTCCTCCACGAGCATGGGCTTCCCGTCGGTTCCTTTGATTGAAACATAGCTTCCGTCACTACCTTTAGTGATTCGGAACCGGTGTTTTTCCATTCCACACTTGCTCGAAAGCTGCGCATACAAGGCATCGGTAGTTGTAGTTTCAAGATCGAATTCGATAGACGGAGGGAGATTTTTGATAGGACGCCCTGAAAAGTTAGTAACCTAAAAATCTAAACAGATTGAATGAAATAAAACTTACCTCTAGGCTTAACCTGAAGATTTATCATCTTTGGAGCCATTATGTGCTGATTGTAAGAAGAAAAATGACTGCCAGTTCCAGCTGTCAAAATCTTAACCTGTTCTGTTGGGATCTTGTATGGCTTGGCACCGGCCGGGTACACCTTGCATACGTGCTTGCATGTGTATGGAAGATCGGCCCTAATTCGGCCCGCAGACATTTTGAAACACTTTTCAACAAGAAATTCCTTATTAGACACAGATCAGAATTATCGAATTCCTCATTACATATTACAACACATCTACAGATACTATCATCATACAGGCAACTTTGATTTAATACCTGATTCCTCAATCCATACTTCCATGCTGAACGCACCACTTTCTACAGTTCTAAGTGGAGTAGTTCTGATGCCTGCCGAAGCTGCAGCTATGGATTCATGCGTGTCACTCGGCTGACGATCAGAAACCAACCAGTTGTTTTTATACTATCCAGTGCAAGAAAATGGTTATTAAAATGCCTTGCTAGGGTAAGAAAAAAAACTTACGTCTACTGGTGGCCCTTCTTTGGTTTCAATCGCCACTGTCCAGGTACAATCCTCAGGCAACCGACCAAGTTTCCCAGAGCAAACCGATAGCGAGGTCATCACAGCCCGAAACTGTTCATACAGATCTATTAGAGAGGTTCCAGGAAGGTCCAATTCATCGTTCCGATCAATCTCGTGCAGCAGAAGCGCCTGGACTTTGGATTTCTCCACCTCTG
This sequence comes from Geopyxis carbonaria, assembly GCA_024516215.1. Taxonomy (NCBI): domain Eukaryota; kingdom Fungi; phylum Ascomycota; class Pezizomycetes; order Pezizales; family Tarzettaceae; genus Geopyxis; species Geopyxis carbonaria. Next base: position 279,087 of record JAJJXG010000013.1, on the reverse strand, counting down.
GGAACGAAGAGACGTCAAAGTTAAATCTCTCCAAGGGATGGTTTTGTGGCGATAGTATTATGATCGAAACGACTTTACCCCGGCCCTAAACATGATATTAGCTCGAGTTTAAATAATTCGGATGGGGCGAGATGACCAACACCCATTAACTGGTCTCCGATGAGCTCTATGACACTTCTGACATATTCGTTGACCTTTGTTACCCGACACATCTTGACAGCACAGTTGTATTTCCTTGTGGACATGAACAGATTCCGAGGGTATATGCTGCGCTCATATAGAATCGTGTGTATGGCGCACTCTAGGTGATCTAGAAAGGTTGTGATCACGCCCCCAAGTGTCTGGAGCTGTTCCTCATTTCCTAGTGGAATATCTTCTGGAAACCGTGGTGGTAGCTGGAGCTGGTCAGGCGTGGCTGGTCGAACAGCGTTTGAGTGTGCTCCTGGAAAGCCAAGGGAGTCCGGAATAACAGGAGAGTCAAGAATAATGTCATCGTTGTCGTTCTCGTCGTCATCAAAATAGTCGTCATCAAAATAGTTGGCCACAGAAGGTTGGAGTAACGATGATGGGGAAGCCATATGTGGAGAATTAAGATATGGAATTGAAGAGTTGTGCTTCGAGGGAAGACAGTGAACACGCACGGGCCCTAGTTCCTTGTAAGGTAGCACGGTAGTGCAAAAGTGCGCCAACATCCTTGTACAAATCACGTGAAAGGTTAAAGTACCAAAACATCTTCAAAGTGCCCGCTTTGCACAGAGTATTTTCAGTAGCCCCCACAATTTGAACAAATTGTGTAGCAAAAACGTTCAATACTAACGATCAGTCTATTTTGCTCCCAATTGGCAACTTGACTCAACACAAACATCCTTGTTGGATCACGTGATAGATAACGATACTTCCCAGTCCAATCTCCAAAGTTTCTTCACCGCACACACCTCACCACCACATATATCGCCACAATGGTCCGCAAGCTCAAGCACCATGAGTCCAAGTATACCTCGCCGTCCCTCGCGCCCTTCGCATCCCGCTAACATGCCGTCAGACTCCTCAAAAAAGTCGACTTCCTCGACTGGAAGTCAGACGCCAAGCACCGCGACCACGAGCTCATGCGGCGATACCACATCAGCGCGCCCGAGACCTACGTAAAGTACAACAAGATCTGCGGCAACGTCAAGCACCTCGCGCACCGGCTCGCGCTGCTGCGGCCGGACGACCCGGTGCGGCGCAAGCACGAGGAGCTGCTGCTGGACAAGCTGCACGCCATGGGCATTCTGGCGCAGAAGACCAAGATGAGCGATGTCGAGAACAAGGTCACCGTGGCGTCCATCTGCCGCCGGCGGCTGCCCGTCATCATGACGCGGCTGCGCATGGCCGAGAGCGTCAAGATGGCGACGCGCTATGTCGAGCAGGGCCATGTGCGTGTCGGCCCTGAGGTGGTGACGGACCCCGCGTATCTCGTCACGCGGAATTTGGAGGACTTTGTGACGTGGGTGGATGGGAGCAAGATTAAGAAGAATATCATGGTGTATCGGAACGAGGTGGATGATTTTGACCTGCTGGCATAGAGGGGTAGTGGCGGCATACGGGACGGCGGTCGTATCGGCGTTTTAATCTATAAAAAGTGTTTTCTGGTTATGGTTAACCTTATAGTTTGTGCTGTGGTTATATGATAATTTTAGCTCACGAGAATGCGCCATACTATATCACAACTACCACCTCTTGGACAGTGCTTGACTTGCTGCGGGAACGCAAGGACATTTCGAGATCATTTCTTGTCAATTGCTTCCAATATCAGATTGTCACATATAATACTCTACACTATTCTCATGAATTATTCCCAACCTTGCCATCGACGGCGTGACAATAGCTTATGTAGCTGGGCTCTGCTTGAGAATGGCGCTTTGGTCAAAATAATCACTTTATACTTAGAAGTAGATCATTATTGCCATAAGAAAGTTGTCATCTGTATTCGCGCGTACACTATTGGAGTAGAAAACAAGGATTATGTAAATGTATTCTCTATTAGGTGGTCGAGAATTTAATGTCACATGGTTATTGCACGAGTGATCGATTGAAGCACAACGACGACAAGAAACGCAACCCCCAAGTAGCCGTAGATCAACGATATATTATAACAAGATCTTCTAAATTGTAACACAAGATACTGTGGACAAAACAACAGATCTAGAACTTTAAACAAAATTTATCGCGCCGCTGAAACAGAGAAAACAATCTCCAAACGTCGAAGCTGGTATCATCAAGCCGAACTCTTACTTTATCTTTCTTTCTTTCTTTCTACCGCATCTAGCCCACTAATTGTGAGGTGGCAGCGCATCCAGCAGCTCCTTCGGGGGCTGCTGTCGGTAGCCCTGGGGGTTGTTGGATACCCTATTTGCAATGTCAGCCTACTCATGTCGCGATCAGGATGTTTGAATGTGCTGTACCATTTCCACAGATCGTCGCAGGTCTTCTCCAACGGTATCTCCGCCTTCCATCCCAGCTCCTCGTTAGCCCTCGTCGGCACAGCCGTCAGGTTCAACACATCTCCCTTCCGCCGGCCCTCCACCTCGTAGGGCAGGTCTCGCCCCACGGCCTTGGAAAACGCCTTCACGATATCAAACACCGTCGAGCCCATGCCGGTGCCCAAGTTCCACGCGCGGCACCCCGGGGCATCCTTATACAGCTTGTCCAAGGCCGAGATGTGCCCCTTGGCGAGATCGACGACATGGATGTAGTCGCGAATCGCCGTGCCGTCATGCGAATCATAATCTGTGCCATAAACCTTGATCTTCTCGCGGCGGCCGACCGCGACCTGCCCCAGCAGCGGCAGCAGGTTGAACGGCACGCCCAGCGGGTCCTCGCCCATCACGCCCGACGGGTGTGCGCCCGCGGGGTTGAAGTAGCGCAGCAGCGCGCCGTTCCAGCCCGGGTTTGCTTCGCAGTGGTCCTGGATTACTGCAGGCGTGTCAGCTCCAGACGACGTGCGGACGTCTCGGCCAGCTCCACTCACCCAGTTCAATCATCATCTTGGTGCGGCCGTAGGGGTTGGTGGGGCCGATGGGACAGTGCTCCGGGATCGGGATCATGCCCGGTACGCGTGTGGCGTCGCCGTACACGGTGGCCGACGACGAGAACACGATGTTCTTGACGCCGTGCTTGTGCATCGACTGGATCAGGCTGATGGTGCCGCCAACATTGACGCGGTAGTATTCGGTGGGGATTTCCGATGACTCGCCCACAGCCTGCCAGAGCGCCCGTGTCAGAGTTTGTGCACATTTGCGGGGAGGGGGCCGTGGCCGGGCGGACCTTCAGGGCTGCGAAATGGATCACGGAGTTGATCTGCGGGTGCTTCTCGAACACCGCGTCCAGGGCCGCGGGATCGGTCACGTCGGCATTGTAGAAGTGTGGCTTTTTACCGCAGATGAGCTCGATGCGGTTCAGTGCCTCGACCGACGAGTTGTAGAGGTTGTCGACCACCACGACGTCGTAGCCCGCGATAAGCAGCTCGAGGACGGTGAACGACCCAATGTAGCCCGTGCCACTGCCGGGTCCCAGACAACGTTAGCGAAGACTCCGCAGGGTGAGGCGGTGTGCGGTGTGGATGTACCCAGTGACAAGAACGGTTCGCTCGGCCATGGTAAGAGTCGCGTGGAGAGTGCTGGAGCTAAGTAGCTAAGTAGGAGGGCGTGGGCGTGCGTGCGTGTGTTTGCAGTAGGGTTGGAGCGAAAAATGCGGCGGCGACAGGGCGACTTAAGTATATTTCCCTTCGGGATGCTACCCGCGAGGTCACGAAACAACGGCGACACACAGGTGCACCAGCGCGGCGGCCTGACTGGACGGCGTGGAGGGGCAATCCTTGCTGCGGCTTATTGCGGAGGCTGCGGAGCTGAGATCGCTCTTGGCCAGGATAGGAGATGGCGATGAGCAGCGAGATAACTGTGATATGCTTGCTGCTGGTGGTGGAGTGTCTTGAACACCAACAGCAACGCTTGAGTGCATGCATTCGACTGAAACGGCATAAGTACGATGCTACTTGGTACGAGTACACGTGTTGGCACAATCTCTCCCACTGACGTTATCATATTCGTACATAACACCGGCGTGGAGGGGTAATTTTAGAACGATGTGTAATGGGGAAATTATACACACACGACTGGGTGAGGAAAGTACGTAACCTCAGGGGTGCTCACGAAGAAACTCCAAAAAAACAAAAGATATTTTGCGGTATACTTTCCACAACCATTCATTCCAAAACCACAACGTTGCCCCGCCTTGGCCATCCGGACCTGTTATACCTAGTGCGTCACGGCCTTTGGCTAGCCTTTCCGGTTTGTCCTAAGAATATACACTTTTCAGGGGATAGCAAAAGCAAGCAATTGTGAAACATCAATCTTAGGCCAGGGACCGAGCCTCACAGGCAGTGATTCGCTCGTCGATGTGCGGAGGTGTGCTCCAGCACTTCATCCGAATGTGCGGGACTCCGAGTACCTGGGTGCATTCAGGCAAAGTTTTCGACGGGAGAATCAGCATACACTACCCATGCAGCATGGCCGTTGGCTGAACTTCAGGCTCCATAAGATGTAGTAATCACAGGACGTCGTGAGCATAGAGCCCTGAGCAATTAGGCTGACATGAAAACGTTTCCAACGGCTCTTCCCTGTGTATAATATGTGTGCACATTCAGCTTCCTCAGCTGAGCTCCCATTCATGACTGTTGTGTTTTACACATCTTCGGTGCATCGGGTCAATTCGGCTCGATACAGTCGATACTCGTACTATATGAGGTGGGCGTTTTTGAACCATGACTGGAAGAATTCAACCCTAGGTGTCTACTTTGTAGATGCCTAGTAGGGCTTGGGGTTTAAGATCAAGAAAAAGCTTGATTGGTTTAGGCTGAATCGTTGCTCTAACTAGGTAGCTAGTGCGGGCAGAAAATTTGCTAGGAGTGAAGGAGAAAGTGACGTAGAATACACACGGGTACATAATATGGAGGAGCAGATCAAACGGTTGGAAGCTTCCTTGTTGTTGGGACATCCGCTGAGTGCAATCATTGGTATCTTCAATTGAAGATTGCCTATCGAAGAGCCTATTTGACCACACCGATCCAAGGGAAATCTCCCAGAAACAACGCATCCCTACCGGCAGATATATCTCATATGAAGCGGGGAGAATATCAGCCTATAAAGCTCATATTCAGGTTCGAGTTGAGAACGCCGCTGGGTCCTGTGTAAATATGGAATGCAAGAGGGGAGGGAAGTTTTGCGGATGAGTAGAGTAGATAGAGCTGTTATCTTAACTGTCCGTGGGCAACCAGTGTTCAATTCCCCGCCAGATCGAGATTTTGCTTTCTCCATGTTTGGGGACTGTTCAGCGTCCATTTTGCTGCACTTTAACTGCCCAATTCATGCCCCTCTCAGTTTATGGATGTAAGCTTAGACAATCCCTCCATTCCTTAATGAAGGGAGATCTACAGCAAGTAGCCAGTGGACCAATTACTCCAAGCTCGCCCAAACCAAGTGTATTGTACAGTTGGGAGACGTTCACTTGCCTTTGGGCTGCACACTACGACTGAAACCACATATACACATTCATCATATCTACGTAACTCTCAAACGCCCGTCTGTCCCTCAAGGATGATGTTGTCAATCAACCTCACCGGGCCCTCTCCCTCCTTCGTAGGCAGCATCTTCAGCGCCGCACTGAGCACCGCGCCCTGCTCCCGATCGACGACCTCCTCCAGTTCCTCCAGCTCCTCCTTATCCGCAAGACTAAAATACTCCACCTCCCACCGCACGCCATCCGTGCCCAGCGCCGCATCCAACACCTCTCTGCCGGCCCTCACCACATCCGCACTCTTCACCGTCTTGCCTTCCACGCTGTCATAAACCGCCGCGGCCGCCTTGAGCGCCTTGTACAGCACCGGCGCCACCGCGCGCCGCCGCTCGCCGAGATACACGTTCCGCGAGCTCATCGCCAGCCCGTCCTCCTCTCTGCCCGTCTCACACACCACGATCTCGAGCGGCACACACAGGTCGCGCACCATGCGGCGCAGGACGATGCTCTGCTGCACATCCTTCTGTCCGAAGTAAGCGCGGTCGGGCTGCACGATGTTGAACAGCTTGGCGCACACGGTGGCCACGCCGCGGAAGAAGTGCGGGCGCGTGATCCCCTCAAGCTTGCTGGCCAGCGGCTGCACGGTGACGAACGCGCCGCGCTGCGCCGACTCCTGCGCCGGGATGCCGCCGGGGTACATCTCGGCGACGGTCGGCACGAACACGGCCTCGATGCGCCCGCGCAGCCCGAAGACCTCGAACTCGGCGTTCAACGCCACGAGCGCTTCGACGTCGGCCGTGAGCGTGCGCGGGTACGTGCCCAGGTCCTCGGTGGGCGCGAACTGCGCGGGGTTGACGAAGATGGAGACCACGAGGCTGTCGCAGGTGGCGGCGGCGGCGCGGACGAGCGAGAGGTGCGCGCTGTGGAGCGCGCCCATTGTGGGGATGAAGCCGACGGTTTTGGAGGCGAGGGTGAGGGTGCGGCGGTGGACACGCAGGGAGGCGATGGTGGTGTGGATTGTGAGCGGCGGCGGGAGGTTGGGGGGAAGTGAGGAGGACATGGCGCCGGTGCGGGCTGGTGGGCGGTGGGCGGTGGGCGTAGAGATGGAGATATATAGAGTTGAGGTGGGCCGGGGATTGCCGTCGGATGAACTGGAGGGGTTGTTGACTGGTGTTAGTAATGATGGACCCCACCATGAACACCGAGCTTCCCCTGTGATTCACATGAAATTCCCTTAGACCAGCGTTTGGAGGTTTAGTGCATTGGGTTTGCTATTGTGGCGTCTGAAATGTAGTATGGAGGGCCCCGAGTGACATTCCATACAAAAGTCGTTAAGTGCAGGTCTGAACACACATTTGTACTCCTTATTCAACCCGGAGTTACCCGAAAATAGGTGTCCAAAGGATTCTTATTCGTACTGTATACATTCTTTAGAAGTTAGTTCAAGTATCCCCAATCTAGCAATGTTGTGATATGGAGGGGAATGGTGGGGATGAGATCAATAGTAGAGAGAGGCCGATGTGGAGTGAGGATGCAATATGGAGGAAACAGAGGGAGCTGAGAATGGAGGGGTAATATAAGAAAGAAGATAACCGCTAATGCTGGCCGTTTGTATTTCGGAGCTTGCCTTAGGGATCAGGCTTGTTTTGAGGTTGATGAAGATCATGGGGATGGCTGTAAGACGAGGAGGGAATGGAGATGCAGTCGGGTACGAAGGAAATAATGCAGCTAGGGTTGAGATTGAAAATCTAGAGCTCGATTCGGATTCCAGCAGCTAGCTGTCAAGTAAGGAGTAATATTACAGGCGCTGACCAGTGACCATTACTCTAAATCGACTGCCCTGAGAGGAGCGAGTGATACTAGGTGCGTATTTGAACCAAGGAATCAATCTGACATATAATACTTTTTTATGGGTTTTTTTTATGACTTTCTATTTCCTGATTTCCGAAACTAAGTACGAGTATTGTTCAAAGAGAACTTCCAACAACACCTTTCATTAGTGACCTCTGCATGACTATCCCAGAACCAATACCCTCGCACACCTAAAACATTGAAGCCCTCATGTTTCAACCTTCCAACTAATGCACTTTAATTTCCGGGCAAAAGCACAATATGCCTCCGTAAACGCTCCAGAAGTTCCACGAGCATTCCCCAGACGGCCACTTCCAATCGGCACGCAGCCCTGATGCGCTCATCGCACGCCATACCCCACATGGGACCCCTGCACCGGTGACGTTGCTTTTTGGCCTTCGCTCGTGATGCACCGCCGTCCCTGCTCTGCTGCGCTCAGCCTCCGTTGCGCACCGCACCACATCACCCGACGGTACCCTCCCCACAACTTCTCTTCCTCCATTCCACTGTCACTCCGCAATACACAACCACCAACATCTACTATACGAAACCACAACAACACCAATATCAACAACAGCTACAACAGCACTGCAACTATGTGTTCCTCCGACTGCTTTCTCGTCCTGCTCGCGATCCTCTTCCCCCCGCTGCCCGTCTGGGTCAAGCGCGGCATCTGCAGCGGCGACTCCATCATCAACATCGCTCTGTGCATTCTCGGCTTCGTAAGCCTCCCCCGTCCCCCCTTCCCCATCCCCGCCCTTACCTTCCCGCCACTGACACACTGTAGCTCCCCGGCCTGCTCCACGCTTGGTACATAGTCGCCAAGTACCCCGACCCGTACGACGACGTACAGTACACGCGCATCCACGACGCGGAGGCACAGCGCAGCCACTGCCAGCGCCGGCAGCCGCGCGGCCACAGCGGGCGCATGGTGTATAACGTGCCTGCACCCGCGCCCGAGGGCGGATACGGGTCGTTTGCGCCGCAGCAGCAGGCGGCGGCGCCGGGGCCGAGTAATGGCGGTGGCGAGGCAGAACCGCCGAGCTATGCCAGTGTTGTTAAGGGCGACAATAAAGTGCAGCATTAAACGGGCCCCGGTGGATGAAGTTATGACTGGAATGTAACGTACCGGGGTGGGATGGAATCTATGGCGTTTTTTTGTTGCTAGGGGACGTGTGACGGTGCTGCATGGTGTATTCTTTGGTTTTGTTTGGGTGGGACGGTGTATAAGTAAAAATCTCGATGGAATACCCCTGCGGTGTCCTCCTTCTGTTGTATTTCATGGCTACGTTCATAGTAATAATCTCTGTAGTTTACTTTTTTGATCTCATCAGAATTCTTTCCATTTCAAATACTAGCTACAGATTGCAGACTATATATTTAAGTAAATCCTACACATACATGTATCTCCAACGAACGAATAAGTTTTGGAGTGATAGCAGATGTGCCGATGAGTCCTTGCCCCCGTTCTGTTCCCTAAATCCAAACCTGGACACAATTCGCTGTGTTGTGTCGGTGTGTGTCGTGAGTGTGTCTGAAGCGGGTTGTTGTTGTAAAATGCTACTCCAGAAAACGTAACCAATCTTTCCACTGGCCGTCGATGCAAGAAAGAAAGAAAGAGAATGGATATGAAAACCACACAGCTCCCAAAGAAACTCGTAAATACGTTCAATCGGAATAAGCAGTATAAAATCAAGAACGATATAGCAAGCAGATAAAAAACTTCGGTAAGTCAAAAATCAAAACAGCAAAAACGCCAGGACAGGAGGGACGAGAGGAGACGCCCAAACCCCTTACAAACCCAAAACACTCGGTTTTCTTGATTTTTTGTTTTCCGGACCCGGGACACCCAATTGAATGATGAATGATGGTTATGATGACAGAGAGATATGGTACGACGTAGCAGCGAAGGGAGGGAGGGAAAAAAGCAGGTATAAATTTTCAAAGATGCCACCCAGAAATAGAGAGATAGGAAGGAAGAAAGGAGTAGAGTAATTGCTTAAAGTTTAAACAAAATCACCGAATGCATCGTCGTCAAATGCGAGCTTTGTGCCTGCAACGTCCGCCTCGCCGATGCTATTGCTCTTGTTCTTCCGCTTGACATCTTCAGCACTGGGCGGCGGCGGGAGGAATGGCAGCGCGCCGTTGTTGTTACTCGTGCTCGATGGAGCTCTACGGCGTCCTTTGTTCTACAGTTTCCGTCAGCTAAAACTACATGTAGGATTTTGGAGGAAATTTTGGATTACTTACTCCGATGGTGATGCTGATGGTCTCTCCCTCCTTCAGGCTGTAGTCTTTCTTCTCCGCAAACGGATCATCCGCGGCATCAATCTTGTTGCCATTGAGGCCGTTCTTTGCGCCGCCCTTGCCGTCGAGGTTGTTCTGCCGCCGCACTTCCTGCAGCGAGACGCCAAAATCGAACGCGTCGCTGCGGTCCTCGAAACCAATGCCCAGGATAGCTTTGCGCGGGCCGTCTACCACGCGCACGGCAAAGAAGCGGGACGAATCGACCACCTGCTCGACACAGAATGCTCCCTGGGTGCGGACGTACGTCTTTAGATGGGGAACACATTTGCGGGAAAAGAGAGGGCAGGTGGGCCTACCTCGTACGGGCAGTTCGCAAACAGGTCGCCGGTCCGCGGGTCCTCCAGCCGCACGTCGGTACGCACTACCTCGTCGGCATCGTCGTTGCGGCGGGTGGCCGTCTCGACAATGCGTATCCGCGCGGTGAAGATGCGCGCCTTCTCGTTGTCGACGTTCCACTGGGCGGCTTTGTAGCCCTGGTTGGAGTTTAGAGGCGGCACGGAGTAGATGTGGACTTTGGGGGCAAGGAACAGGACGCGTTGGATTTCATCAGACATGGTGGGCTAGACGGAGTGGATGTGACGGAGGAGAGTAGTTGAAGACGAAGAGGAGGAGGAGGAGGAGGAGGGGAGGGGCTAAAGGGCTCGACGAAATATGGGGCAAGCAAAAAAGAGCAGTATCTAGCAGGACACCACCTAGAGGGACGATATGTACGGATCTGAGGGAAGCTGTGGGCTAACTGAGGGAGAGGTGTTTCTCAATGGCGTGCACAGGTGGGGGGAGCTGTGGACGGTCAGTCCGAGACACCGTCACATTATTCTATCTATGCAATATTCAGGGAAGCAGTCGGCTTCCCCTCGTTCCAGCCTTCCGCGTTGCGGCGGGTGTGCTTGCTCGCTGCTCCTCTCCTCTCCTCTCCTCTCCTCCTGGCTGCTGGCGCTTTGATGTGTTTTTCTCTTTCACGCTCCTCTGCCAAATGTTTGGATGAGTTGGCAAATGCAGGGTGCGTTGAATGACCCCGCCCTAGTCTACTTTCGGGATGGCGTTGTGCACCAGCGGCTAGCCGTTTGCGATAGCGGGGCTCAGGGCTTTCGTGTGATTTCATTTGCTTGTCCAACCAGAACCTCTTCTTGAATAACCCCCCCTTCTACAACTCGACGAACCATTCTATTCAACCCCCCGAGTGTACGCGACAAAACCGTCCCTCCTCGACGCCAGCTGCTCATCGCTCGCCATCTCACCGGATCCCAACAACCAGCCCCCTGGTCGCGTTTAGTCTCCCGCCCGTTACACTAGTCATCGTCATGCCCGAGGCCATACTGCGTGCGTCATACCCTACAATACCCTCCAATCACGGCCGCAATGCACAATTAAACGTGGATGAAACCACCAGCTAATATTAATGCATTCTCAGCCTCAAGTGGGATGTCTCCCCCTCAGTCTTCCGGCTCGATGAGCTCAAAGAAGCCTGGAGTGGTGTACTCCACGCGCGGAGAATTCGATATCCGCGAACACTATGTCAAGCTATTGTCGCAGGACACATCAAAGTCCATGCCCATAGCGGCCATCGAGTCTCTCTCCGCCCTGTGTGATGCGACCCAAGCCGGGACTATTCACGAACTCATGTCAGCCATCGAGGACGGCGCAGCGGCCCTGAACGCCTCGATCCCAAATGCCATATCGCTCATGGCAGGTTGCGACCTCTTCAAGAGGTTTATCATCGCACATGCGCATGACGATCCAAAGGACTTTGAGGCGTTCAAGCAGCGGCTACAGACCAACGGTCATCTTTTCGCGCAACGTGCCCGAGAGGCACGGGAGAAGGTAGCGGAAGTTGGCATGGGGGCGATCCACGACGGGATGACCGTGTTTCTCCACGGTCACTCCCGGTGTATCATGGGCCTGCTGGTGAAGGCTTCCGAGCGCAAAACTCGGTTCAAGGTTATTGTTACCGAGACGCGCCCCAGTCTTTTGGGACTGCGGACGGCGAAGGAGCTGCGTGCCGTCGGAGTACCTGTGGCAGTGGTGGATGACAATGCCATGGGTTATGCCCTTACCAAGGCCAGCATTGTCATAATCGGTGCCGAAGGTGTCTTTGGTGATGGAAGTGTGCTGAACATTGTCAGTTTCCTTCTCACCTATGCATGCTTTTCATACTAATTGTGATGATAGATGGGTTCACACCAGCTTGCTCTGGTTGCAAAGAGCTACAACAAGCCCGTGTATGTCGCATCGGAGACACACAAGTTTGTCGATATCTTCCCGCTGGACCAATTCAACATGCCGGTGGAACAGAACATCATCGACTTCAACCCGCCACAAGAAATTGAAGGTGCCAATGAGCAGGTCAACCAGTACTTTGTGGACCATGTTCCGCGCCAGCTGATCCGGGGATTCATCACAGAAGTTGGGCTGTTGACACCCCAGCAGGTCTCGGACAAGATTGTGGCGATGCGCTTTGAGTAGATTTCTTGATATTTACGCAAAAGCTTTTTGATACATCTCTTTGGACGTTTTTGCTTAGGGGCGTTATTTTGTATTTCTACCAACGAACCGGCGTTACTGCGGGGTTATGAAGTGTGTGTGTGTGTGTGTGTGTATGCAGAATTTAGATTGGAAGTTGAGGGCGTTTGAGCATCCTAGATAATACTCACTTGGGCGATGTGCCTTTTTAGAAGGCACGAAGGTTAGGTAGCTATTCGCATGCATTGGTGTGGTGTTACGGAGTATATCCGTCGGATAGCTGGCTCTGGTTGGCAAGGGTGTCGTCGGGAATTGCGGGGTTTGCGTGGGTGCCGCCGTCCACGCATCCGAAAGCTCACGACTGTAGAGTAGAGTACGTATTTCTAACTCCGACCGCCGAATTCGTCATTCCGCAGGCGTGTGACAAATCCAGTTCGGTCTGCACGGAGTATATCCGGCTAAGGCGGTCCGCAATGCTTATCCTTATACCTTAAGTATCACCATGCCCCCTCTACCCAAGCCCTCCTCCACCACGCTCAACCGCCTCAACACACTCACTACGCACCTCCTCAAAGCCACCTTCCAAACGTCCTCGTCCTCGTCCTCCACCATGTCTGTACCCAGCACCCAAAAAGCCCTCCAAATCACGCAAACCGGCGGCCCAGACGTCGTGCACCTCGCCGCCGCCGCGCCCGTGCCCACCCCCTCCGCCACGCAGGTGCTCATCAAAAACACACACGCCGGCATAAACTACATCGACACCTACTTCCGCTCCGGCCTCTACCCGCCGGACCACTTCCCATACACGCTCGGGCGCGAAGGCGAGGGGCACATCGTCTCCGCCCCCGCCTCCTCCAGCCTCGCCGCGGGCGACCGCGTCGCCTACACCGCCGGCGCCACGCAGGCCCAGTTCGCGGTCGCCGAGGCCTGGCAGGTCGTCAAGCTCCCCCAGCAGGTCCCCGAGGGCGTCGGCGCTGCGAGCATGATCCAGGGCCTCACCGCGCTGACCATGATCCGCGAGAGCTACCATGTGCGCGCGGGCGACGCTGTGCTGGTGCATGCCGCCGCGGGCGGCGTGGGGCTGTGGCTGTGCCAGCTGCTGCGCGCGGTCGGTGCGGGGACGATTATCGCCACGGCGAGCACGGCCGAGAAGCTGGAGCTTGCGAAGAAGAACGGCGCGACGCATGGCGTCTCGTATGCCGACGGCGCGGACTGGGTGGCGGCTGTCAAAGAGATCACGGGCGGCGCGGGGGTGGCGGCGGTGTTTGACGGCGTCGGGAAGGCGACGTTCGATGGCGACCTCGAGGTTGTGGCACGGAAGGGCACGGTGGTGAGCTTCGGGAATGCGAGCGGCGCCGTAGAGCCATTGAAGATTGCACGCCTGGCGGCGAAGAATGTGAAGGTCCTGCGGCCGCAGCTGTTTGGATATGTGGCGACGCCTGAGGAGTTTAAGCAATACGCGGATGAGCTGATGGAGATGGTGGCGGGTGGGAAGGTCGATGTGAGGGTGCATAAGACGTATAAGCTGGAGGAGGCCGTGCAGGCGCATAAAGACCTCGAGGGCCGCGGGACGACGGGGAAGCTGTTGTTTAAGATTGAGTAGTTTGTTTGTACACGCATGATGATGAATATATGGCTTAGCAGGCAAATGGTATATCATTTATATCGTACTGGCATCTACATACTGCGCTCCTCCGTGATCTATGCCTCTGCGTTCTATGCCCCCGCGATCTCTCCCAGGAGCTTCGACATGCTCCTCACACCCTGCAGGGCATTCTCGTCAGGGCCCTGTCCAGGCGTCCACGATGCATGCGCAAAGTCAATCAGCTTCACCATCTCCACCGGCTTCACGACCTCCTCATCATCGTCATCCTCATCCTCCAGCTCCTCCTGCGTCTTCGGCACGCGCGTCCTCTCCTCCTCCAGCGCAGCCTCCAGCGCAGCCTTGTCGCCCTCATACACGAACAACAAGCTGGCCGAGTACATCCTGCTCTCCTCGTTCTCTAGCACCGCCGCAACCTCGTCTACCTTCGCCTTCCACCGCCCCGCTAGCATCTTCACCTGCTCCGCACTCAGCTCGCCCGTAAAATACTCCCTAATCGCCTCGATCACATTATCGGCCGTGAACGTGCGCCCATAATTTTTGTCATGGACTTTGTACCCCTCCTCGGCGCCCTTCCACACCTTGATCCCGGCAACGCGGAACCCGAGGCTTCTACTAGTAGTCGCATCCGCCACAGCGTCGAGCCGCGCCCGCTTCTCGAGCGGCGCAGCATCGTCCCACAGCTGCGCGCCGAGCTTGACGTCGAGCACGCTGGCGTGCACGAAGCCGTGCGCCAGGTTCTGCATCACGATGCTAGAGTCGCGGTCGTGCGCCTTGCCGCCGGCGCCGGCGGAGGCTGTCGCAGCGTCGACGTCCGCGTGAAGCTGCAGCGTGCCCATGAACGTCGGCATCCACTCCGCGAACGCGGGGTGCGCGGCCACGGACTCGTAGAACGCGACTTCGCGCGCGGTGCACGGCTTCACGACGAGGGCGCCGGAGGCGTCGGAGAGGACGCCGTCACTGCGAGGGTTAGGGCGGGACTGGTGGGGGGGGGGGGCGGCACGTACTGACCGGCGGCGGCTAGGTCGAAGGCTTTCAGGTCCGAGGCTTTGAGTTTCTTGGGGGCTGGCATTGTGGTGGTGGTGTCTGCTTTCTGTGGTATTGTTAACTATTGCTGTGATGAGCCGGTGAACAGATAGGGGATGTTGATGTATTTAAGCTGATCTATCGTGGTGGTGGGTGGGAGCTGCGGGGAAAGGGAAACGGAAGGGAAGGGCAAGGGACAAGGCGTGGGGCGGCGCGGCGCCTGAGGAACCCCGCATACGCGCATGTTGCCTACTAGCCTACTGAAGTGCGCCATACCAAACACCCCAGCTGCAGCTCTGTCCCGCCAAAGCCAGAATTGCTTCCCATAAGGCTGCATCCATTCTATTGTGCTATTGAGCAACTCCCATAAAGCGCAGCCTCCGTTGCTCTGCCTCCTCCTCTTCTTCTCCAATTCGCTAGCTCGGTGCACCACTAGTCCAGCATCAACACAACATGACTACTGCGCCCGAAACTAAGGCTGATGATGGCTGGGGGGTGGAGAGCTCAGAGCCATGGCCGGAAATCAAGATTGAGGATGTTCCTGAAGGTCCTTCTTGGGCGGAGGCGCCAGGCTTCGGAGACCCTGTTGCCGCCGATGGCCAGGATCCCCCGATGGAGTTTGTGAACGGTGGACAGAGGCAACAGCTGGGGGGGCAACAGCTGGGCACCGATGGGGCTCCGAAAAAGAAGAAGAAAAACAAGAAGAAGAAGAAGACTGTAAGTACTATCCACACACAAGCTTGTCAGGCGTGTGCTTTTAGGCCATCAGGCTGACGTGAGATATCGTGCGTTTAGGGCGGACCGACAGGTTTTGAAGGTGTGTGATAAGATGTGCATCATCAAGGAGAGCTGAGTTTGTGCATGTGTGTGTGTTCTAATGGGCGGTAGAGTACACCATCGAGGGGCCTATAACGAAGGAACAGGCTGAGGCTGAGCTAGGTCTCTATGATCCGTAAGTGATAGACATCTCTGGTTTTTATGGTAGCCCACTGACTTGTTGTGCGCCGATTGTGATATCTCCAGAAGCAAGCCTTTCACTGAGTGAGCCAGACTACCTCCTCCCCTCCGCTCCAGGCTTCCCACTAACGCATCCACCTAGGCGTATCGAAATCTGCATCCAGCGCTACAGGCAGCGACGCAAATGGGATGAATGGCGGTTGCAGGTCTTCGAGACATATCTGAATCTCGGCGGAATCAGCACCGGACAGAAGATGTTTGTCGGCGCCGACCCGAAGAAGTTCGAGGACATGGATGCCGAGGAGATTGCAACCATGACCGCAACGGACTTCGTGCACCGGCCCGACGAGGACTGGGACGTCGACTTTGCGTGGGTCGTGCGCGGCCTGCTGAGCTGGCGCGTGCCGCACGTGCTATGCTACAACACCGACGAGAAGCTGGCACTCTCATGCAATGTCATTAAAAACTTCCTAGGCTACGTGTGTGGCCCTTCCCCCAATCCACAGACCGCCACAGAGTACTGATTTACGCAGGTTGCGTACCACAACGTCTGCCCAGAGCATGCCGCATCCATCAAGGAAGCCATTGCCATCTGCGACACCGCCGACCTGGAGCTCGGGCTGTGCAAAATGGTCTCCAACGCCCTTCCCGGGAACTTCCACCTCGCGCTGTCCACGCTGAACGGCGGCAGCTTCGCGGGGATCGTGCGCGAGGACTTTGGCGACGCCGAGCGGTGGGACAAGGACATCCGCACGACGCGCAAGGCGGGCATGACCAAGGCCACCGCGCAGGACGTATTCCGCGCGGCACTGGCGCAGGTGGGGACCCCGCACGAGCGCGCCGAGGGGCTGTTGGCGTTTGTGAGGTCGTCGGAGTTCATGTCGCTCGAGGTCACCGAGATTGTGTTGCCGGAGCAAGTGGATGAAGATGAAGGTAAAGAGGGGTATTTCTTGGGCAATGAGAGGCTGGGGAAGCTGAAATTGCGGACCTGGAATCCGGATGAGCCTGATGAGCCAATTCCGAACCCCGAGGTCGTGGAGTTCTGGCTCGAGAAGAGTATCTTGCAGAGTTGCTTTTTGAAGATGCACATCGATTGCAAGGTGTATACGCTGAACACTGGAATGAAGTTTTTTGACACAACTACGGTACTACCTTCCCTCCCCTCTTCCCTTTCATCTTTTATGGCCATACTGACACTGGGGATACACAGGCTGTTACATGTAGCTTCTTCCTGCGCATCGACCCTCCCAACGCCAGTCCTGATGATAACGATAGCGTCGAAGAATTCGACTAAATAAGCGGTAATGTAGTACGATACCTCAAAAATGCATTTTGTTGTCTGTCTATCTGTCTGTGCATGTGTTTTTTTCCTTGAAAGTTTGGGTGGAGTATTTGCCACAAAAACCACCGCAAATGTGACATGAAACGCCCCAAACCGAAATACAAACGTAGCACGCAGCTCCAAATCCCCAAACCCCCAAAATCAGGAACGTCAAATCAGTTTTTGTAAAAACCCTAACCGCGGGAAGGAGTGATGTCGCGTGACAAAAAACCCCAAACCAACGCTCCAGAGGCTAGCCAGGAAGCAGCATGGCTCCGTTTCAGCACCGCGGTCGATCCCCAGGTCACTACATACAAGAGACTACTATTAATCTACAGATCACCTGGCCCCCGCCCAACGGCTTCGTGACGTGACGTGGGTAGCGTGGCATCTACATAAGGCTGAATACTGGCATATATCGTGCCTCGTGGAAGCATATCCCATCCCATCGCCACAGCATAGCACCACGCACGACGCCCAACCCCCACCCAGGTGCTAAAGCCATGCACACACCCGACGCCAGAGCACTAGCCGGATCCAATGCCATACCCGAAGATCGCCTTGCCAGAGACGCTCCAGCAGCTCCCAGCTTTGGGGAGGGCGTGCCGATTGGCGGACTATGCGGCGGGAGATCAGATCAGATCAGATCTGCCAAAGCTGCTGTGCTCATGTAGATATGTATGTGTGTGGTAATTTGTGGTGTGCCTGTACAGAACATGTAGAAATCCAATGCACCTAACGAACGCACAGTCCGTGCTTCTACTTCTGTTCCTACGCAAGCGTTGAAGTGGGGTACATAGTACGTCTGCATGACACCATCGTCACCGCACGTATTAAAGTGGTACCTTTTGTATGTATGTGGGTAGATCAACTACGAGTATTTTGACACTGTGGACGCACAGGAATGGTTTTTAATGTTTTTTTAGTAGATGCTGTTTCATGGCAGCACGACACACACGTCCATCAAAAAAAAATCCTAATTCCTCTGATTTTGAAGTACAAGTAGTTGTAAGGGAAGGGCGGGACACACAGAGCGCATGGTAGTGACACGGCAAACAAAAAAAAAAGAAAAAGTTGACAGAGAAGATAAAAAATAGGAAAGGGTACAGGCGGACGGGGGTTTGATCAGGTAAGAAAAAAAGTTATAAAAAGGCGGTAAAAAAAAAGGGCCATGAGAAGAAAAGAAAAAGAGAAGCACAAGAAAAAACGAGAATAACCCCATATGCGATGCATACTGAAAAATCCCCCCTAAAGCCCAGCGCCAGTATCACGCAGAACAGAGCTGAAATAAAGTTCAAAGAAACACAGAGAAAATAAGCATACACATAAAGTCACAAAAACGTTAAAATGAAACATGAAGAGAAGTTTGATAAATTGAATCAATGCAATCAAAGCAAAGCAGGTCGCCTGCTGCGGGCAAAAGAATAAGTGAATGTTACCTGTATCACAAGACCATTCGTCAAATTATATCAGTCAGAATAACACCCTTTCCGTCTATTCCCGTAACCAACCAAACTGCAAGAATAATGAGTGCAATGATGAAGCTAAAAAAAAATGACGCGTGAATAGCATGGCTGAAGCCTCGAGTTGATGCAATGCACACGTTGATGGTGAGTTGCGCCTTCTATGATCATCGTAGATCTTTTCCCCGTTTCCAGCATGTCCTTTTTTTTGATGAGATGGCTCGACGAAATTCACCCCTTACAATATCACACACCCCCCACAGCATCCGCCGTTCTGTTCGTCGGATCCTTTCATGTCTCGTGAACCACTTCCGCCATTGCTGCCATTTGATATTCCAGGGCCGCCTCCGGGGGAGGTTGATCCACCAGATTGTTCCTTATTATATCTGCGGATCTCACGAACCAGGTTGTAAAAGGCCTCATCGACGTTGATCCGTGCTTTGGCAGATGTTTCAATGAACCTACAACTGAAATGGTTTGCTAAATCACGGCCCTCTGTAACGTATTAGCATTTACAATAAGAAAATTAATGTAATTAGTACAAACCTTGTTGACTGACAGCCCTATCCATGTCCAAGTCGCATTTGTTGCCAACGACTATCACTGGGAAATAATCCTTATCCTTTACGCGGAGAATTTGCTGTTGGAAGGTAGCTATTTCGATAAAGCTGGTCCGGCTTGTGATAGAATAGACTAATAAGAATCCTTCACCTGTGCGCATGTACTGTTCCCGCATTGCTGAGTACTCTTCCTGGCCGGCTGTATCGAGAACATCGAGTAGGGCAACTTCATCATCAATGACACACTGCTTACGGTAGGAATCTAATGTTTTTTTTAGCACATTTTCAATGGTCAAGTGTGGGATATAGCCGGTTACCTTCAATAGTTGGATCGTATTCGTCAACAAAGTGACTTTGGATAAGTTGTATTGTGAGGCATGATTTGCCAACGCCTCCTCCTCCTACTACCACCAGCTTGTACTCACGCAAAAACTGTGCCTGTGAAATGTTTAGCTTAGTCTATGATAATCACAGCACACGTGCCGTGGGAAGCGCCATCGAACGTACCGGAGACATTTTTATAGTAATCTCCTATTAAAAGTTGCCCTTAAAAAGCTTTGGGTGATACCTGAAAACAATCACAATAAACCGGAGAAAATGCGATAAAGTGAACTTGAGAACTCGTTAAGATGGAGTCGAGAATCTGTTCGGGAATGTCAATTACTGTCAGAACTTGACTTCAACGCGTTGTTTATTATTCTCACCTTCCGTCTTATCTGAATTTGACTCGTGAGCAGTTACAGATAGATTCCTCGATTAGGAGTTCTCGTCGACAAACAAATGCGGCTGGGGGATGTCACGGCGTTGATGGAAGAGGCGAGTGGAAGGAGGCTGGACGGGGGAGATGGTATTGAGACGATGGGATGGGATGGTAGTGGCAGGGGTCTCAGTATTTGGCTAGTAGCCTTCGGTTTTTCTTTTTTAGCACGCGCCTCTGACCAAATGAGCTTGGTTTTGACGAGTTGGGTGACAGAGGTCCAAAGTGCAAGCCAATTATTACAAACAACCGCTCTACATACTCTGTAATGTCCAGAGTAAGGGCAAGGAGGCTGAGCGTGAAAGACGGAGAGTTTTTCTTACTAACCGAGCTTGAGGGGGTTGTACTCTACACACAGGCTGTGTATTTTTGCTACTGTGGGACAGCCGGATGGGTCGAGATAAGTAGCATTTGGAAGAGCTCAAGCTCGGGGAGTGGAGTACAGAAGGAGAAGGACAGTGGAAATTCTTCTGAGCCAGAGAACATTGGTGGTCGGAGGAACCAGGATAGTGCTTGTTATTAGACGACACTACTCTACCACTCCGGCTGCTAGCTGGCTGCGTCCAGCGAGTGGGCGAGCACGGGTGGTATTTGGATGCAAGCCGTTTGGTAGAGGAGGCGAGTAGCGAACTCAGTTGACGCAGTCATCAACGTTAACGGGCTTTAAGTAATTTGTCTTGCATGTTTCTCGCAACGTGTAATTCATGAGGATGTTGCATTGACAACGATCATGAATTATTGAGCAGATTCTGGCACTGTCCTACTGAGAGTACTGATACAGCGACAGAGACCCATATGAAATCTCTAACCTATTACACTAAAATGTCCCGTGGGCGTTAAGAAGAAGAGGGATTGGAAATACAGGGTGTCGGGAAAACTGCAACATGGGGTAAAATGGTAGGCTACTACACCACCCTACTTCATGTACCTGTAGGTATTCCCGTTGAGCACAGCACACATGGCTTGGAGGTCACTGGGCGGGATCGACAGGGTCAGTTACTGTCTGTGGAGATGTCTTGTGAATATTCATTGCTTCGTACTCTACATAGCCAACGGCTCGCCGACGCAAGAAAATCCTGCTGATTGTCATACGGTACTGCTTGAGGCCGTACAGGTTTTGCCTGCTCCATGTAGAGTACCCGCGTTTGTGGGCCACATGTACCGTGTTGCTTGCCAGAAGCTTTACCGAATATTCCTCGGACAGGCCTCGAGGCAGCCACATTCTGCAGCCAAGAATGTGCCTTAGACATTGGCAATTCTCATGAAGAAATAAAAAACTTACAATTTCTGTGAGCGTAACGCAGACATGTATGTATTATGTACAGTTTTCCAAGATGATACATCTGTACAGTATATCAGAACTGCTGTAGAAGTTCATGATCATACTGTTTCTAAATTCCCTGTGAAAAAAACGGTGCGCACCATCTGCCTGTGCTTATGTAAACATAGCCCCATGAACCTACATACTCATGCACAACATACTTACATATGTATGGTCGTTTGGTGGTTTTTCAAAAGACTCGGTAATCGACTGTGTAGAAGACATGAGGAATACTTAATTCATGAGGTGCTCATAGGTGACGTAAAATAAATACTCGGCATTTCTTGCCTTGTTAATGCTTCCACCGACTAAATTTCAAAGTGCCCCACCATCTGGATGCCCCCCATCAATTATGTTAGTCGGCTATGCACTATATGATATTGGACACCTGTTTTCACGGCCAATAAGACCATAGTTGTTTAGGCAAAGGTAACTCTCTAAATATTGCAGGGATTTGGTCCAATGATCTATGTATGTCCCTATTTTATTCTGTGATATGTTATATTAATAACAACTGGAAAGTATCAAAGAAAAGAGAAGTCGAACTAAATATGTACTGACGAGCATTAAATATAACGAAGACTTGGTGCCTACCCACTCAGAGAATAAATACATAATAATTGCAAACCGTACCTATTTATGATTAGAAAGAGCACCTGTTATGTAGGTAACATGAATTCACAACTAAAATTGATATACGGAAGAAATGGAAACTCGAGGAAATAGATTCTAGATAAGATTCACTACCGCTCTTCTCGTGAAACAGCAGCTTCTTTCAACTCCGTTGCCAGTCTCTCTAAATAGAAACCTCTTACCTGCGATGGCAGGTCTTTAAAGTCTTTCACGATCTTTGCTAGCTGCCCCCGTCCCTTTTCATATGCTGCCATGTCCCTATTCCCATATACATCCTTCCCATGGGCGTAGCTCCCTTGTTTAAGACTGCGGAAGAACACATTAACAGCTACGCAGGGTGTTAACGGTTTGGCAGCATGTAGCCATAATGGAGGTATGAACAAAACATCTCCAGGTTTCATCTCGATATCAATAGGGGTAGTTCCAGGGGGCGATGGCGATGCAAATATGTCGCGGATGGTAGAAGTGGATGCACCATGAGGGAAGGACAGACGTGTGACATCAGATGGTGGATACAATCTAAAGAGCTTGCGGCCACGGATGTGGCAGAGGACATTTGCCATGCCATCGTAGTGTACCCACATGCCAACACCAGCACTCGAGATCCTGAGGGGTGAGCTGTGCTGGTGTTCAATTGCCATGGTGAGTGCCGAGGGAAGTACGAAGTCCGGTGCTAGTGTTGGAAAGTCTTCTGCCAGAGCTGCCGGCGCAGAATTAGGTTTTGTGACCGACAATGAGCGGAAATATAATCGACTATTAGGAGACTCGAATGCTGCATCTATAAAATCACCAAATGAGGTAGTTTTATAGCTGAAGTTTTTATGCTGGAAAGACATGGCACTGGATTCTGCGGCATGGACAACCACCGACCGATCTTGACCAACAGTCTGCTTAAGATACTCTGGGGTCCATGACTCAACACAGTTCCCCAAATCGACACTCTCCATAAGAACTGGCTCTGAAGCCTCCACTATTTCCTCAAATTCCTGCTTAGTGCTGATGGTGACTTTTTTGATATCTCGAGGGATTGCATCTGGAAGTTGAAGATTGTCTTCAAATGGTGCACATATTCCGTTGGATGCTGCACTTCCATCAATACCTTGCCCCTCTTCCGCAACTTTCCACGAATCTTCAATCTTGCCCTCACTTAATACCCACACTCCATCATTGAAACAGCTCCCAAAACTAAAGCATACTCCACCACCGCCGCAGATGAGGAGTTGGTAGTTTACGTATTCGACTGTATGTCCAATCAAAAGAGGCTGGGTTTCCAATGGAATACCCAGTTCAATCGGTCGTATGGTGACTTTATCACAATGACATTCAATCACTTCATTCTCACTCTTCATTAACCCGTCACCGCTGACACCACCAACATACAGACATCTTCCCAGGCCTATATATACCATATGCCCGCCAAAACGCTTCCAAAGCGACCGATTAGAGAGCATATTGACCATACTCCACTTTGCTGAGACTGCCGGTTGATTGTCCGTGTCTTTCACCAGCTCAATGCGCCACATATCGTCAATCACATGGCCTGATGCATTCATGCCACCAGCCAAAACACCATGGTTTCGATCGGTCCAGCACATCCCCGCAGAGTGTCTGGCAACTGGCCCAGGTGAGACTATTGTAGGCAAAACCTTCCAACCATCGATTTCTGACCATAGAAGCCATTCGCCGATAGTGGTATTGTTTTCTCCACGACCACCGAAAACCAAAACCCGCTTTTCATCAAGTGCCACAGTGTTGTGACGATATCTTCCAGATGGCATATCTTGAACCCTCCGCCACTTACGGTTCTTGTATTCGAAAATGTAGGCATCACTTAGTGGTTTATCAGGAGATGTCCGCCCACCAGCAAGCAGTAGTACACCGGGTGAAAGTGTCGTAAGAGTGTGACACATCCTTTGGCTCGGGCTACCTGAATCACCAGGAAGGCCATCACTTCTGTCCAGATTCGTAATCAACACGGAGGAGCGCATTCGTGTTGTAGGTCCTTGGCCGCCATGTAAGACTAGACAACCCTCCGAGTTCTTCGCCACAGCCGCGAACCTCCGCTTCAAATATGGAGATGAAACAAATTCAGCATGAACCTCGTAATCAACCCTGGAATCTTCCGAACTAGGTGTGCGATGTATGACTGGCCGTGTCGGAAAATTACAGTATTCGCCTCCATTCCATGCCGTATTATCTTTGCGGAACACATTTGAAGCTGTGCCGGAACCATTATGAGCATATAGAATAAAATAATGTTGGCAGAATAGCCAAAATTCTTCCCACTCATCAAAGCCCTCTACTTTTTCAATTCTTTCTTTCTCTTCATTTGAAATCTGGTTCAACCAAAATGCCAAAAGATCACATGCATCTACAGATTTCCAACCCCGGGAGGAATATCGGTTAACCTGATCTTGGAGAAGTGGATAGGTAGAAATTGATTGGAGAGAGGTATTCAAAGAGTTGAAATGTTTTATCATTGTTCGTGCAAACGGATGCTCAGCACCTGATGGAAGAAACTGTTCCAATATAGAAAAGCGTGCTGAACCCTCTTTTAGCGATATGTCAATGAACATGGGATGGAGATACGCACCATCTGGAAAACTAGCAGCCCATTTTATAAGAGCATCTACAGACTCACAGTCCATATAAGTGAGTGATACCTCCGCAGTAAAGAGAACTGCACAATCCTGGAGTCCATGCCGTTCAAAGATCTTCTGGAGATTCTTAAGATCTCGAAGATCGCAACCCAAGGCCAGGTATTCTTTACTCTGGAAATGCACTTGATCCGAAGGAGTTTCGAAGTATTGTGATTCTTTAAGAAGTGAACTAAGTTGCTTGGTCGCGGAGACTATTGAAGCTTTGATGTTCATAAGATTTGGATAGTCTATATCAACAAATAGAACATCCGAATTTCCAAACTCGGCCCTGGAGAGACATTGGAAAGGAAGGGGATCACTGCGCGCAGCATAAGGTCAGGAGTGATTCCATCTAAATCCAGTATACCCATTATACTGTTGGACACTTCTTGGTGGGTGAACTCAACACAACCAGTGGGTGAAAACAAACACGGAGGGAATACAGACTATCCACATCCTAAATTCACCACCACTTTCTTCTTTGGCACAGGGAGCTCTGCACGGAGAAATGAGTGGACAACGTATTCCACCGCCTGCATGCGTAACCAATATCCTCGGTTGATAATTGGTGATCTACGCTGCGGCTTCCTCACAAAATAGCGCAGAAATTGGTGTTCATTATCATTGGAATACAATCTCTCAACGCTTCGTTTACTCACGATGGAACTGTTGTTGGTCTGTCACCCTCAAAGCAATAGAACGTTAGCACCAATTCAGAAAATCTAGGTCAATTATTGGAAAGGGTAGAACAGCGATTGGCGAATTCTACAGAGTACAATATGACCATTCTAGACGTACGCCGATAATTGCCGCATCTTGTTTCTCTTTAGCTGTTGTGTACACACTATCCATCGGAGGTTTCATTGTATTTAAGTAGGTTGGTTAAAAAGTATGTAGTTGTCAATGTAAGTGTGGGGTGGATACTTTGGATTGATGCAATTTGATGCGGACAGGGTAGTATTGGACGGGATCAGTCGACCTGTTGAAGAGACTTATAATGCAGCGCAACTAATATAGCCTCCTGATTCAGAAGTTTTCTATCGTCCCCGCCTTAGCCTACGAGAAAATACTAGCACTTAGTAACAATTGATACCTATCCGAGGCTACAGGGCTTTTTAGATTTCATAGGTCAAAGCAACCGTTGAGGACACACTCATGGTTGGGGTAGCTTCTCCTAAAAGTCTAGACTTTTAGTAGACTTCAAGACAGGCTAACGAAGTTTGTGTGACTACTCCGTAAGACATGCATAGCATTTCTGTTAAAACTTAGAACTCGGAAACTGACAGATTACATAACGGACTTTCCCATAGCTATAGCTCTCTTCCTAAACGAAATTCGTGGGTTAGCTGCCTTCTGTTTGGATGTACTGGTGGTCGGTCCTGTAATTTTGTCAATTGACCACTCAAAGAATATGTCTTTTACAGAGTAATCTAGTGGTGTGTAGAGATATGAGTGCATATTCACTAGCCACATCATGCGGCTCTGATATTCTTGACTAGGATGTGTGCTGTGCCAACCAAAGTAAGCTCTGGGTCAGAAACAACCGAAATAACATGCTCTCATTTTGAACTGATCGGTGATTCCCCTCTCGTAACATATCATCAACTCAGTTTGAGTCGAGACTTAACAACATTTGTTTGATACAGCAACGACTAATCGCCCTCTCTATAGAGAGCGTTGAGAACTACTCACACCGATTATTTGGGACGATTTCTTCACCGAAACCATGACTAGCAGCATTGGTAGCACTCCTATGAACTTCGTCACCTTCAACCAGGATTACTCCTGTCTCGCGGTTGGCACCCACCATGGATATCGGATATACAACTGCGACCCTTTCGGAAAGGTCTATGAAAACAAAGAAGGTGACGTTTCTATTATAGAAATGTTGTTCAGCACATCATTGGTAGCCTTAATATTTTCACCGCGTCGCCTGGTTATCACCAATACAAAGGTGCGCCAGGAGGATATTTCTTTTGTTCAAAATCTCTATTACTTTAGTTTCCACAGTTTAGACTGATCCAGAGTTACAGCGGCAAACAACAATATGCGAGCTCACTTTCCCTACTGCGATACTGGCTGTGAAGTTGAATCGAAAACGGTTAATAGTAGTCTTGGAGGAACAGATATATGTCTACGATATAAGCAACATGAAGCTTCTCCATACTATAGAAACTTCACCTAACCCCAATGGTATGTTGTTATATAAGAAATTGGGTGGAGTGGATGCTTATTGATTGATAGCAATCTGCGCTTTATCGCCATCGTCAGACAGATGCTATATTGCATATCCTCGGCCAACCTCTTCCGGGCCTTCGCCGTTTTCTCCACCATCGCATGCTCCTCCAAGCGCTAACCAAGCACCTCCCCCTACTGGTGATGTTCTCCTTTTCGACGCACTGAAGCTCGAAGCAGTAAATGTAGTTGAAGCCCATAAATCTGCATTGTCCTCGGTGGCCCTCAATAACGATGGTACTCTTCTTGCAACAGCTTCTGATAAGGGTACCATAATACGGGTCTTTTCTGTACCAGGTGCCCAGAAGCTCTATCAGTTCCGGAGAGGAACCTATCCCTCTCATATATATTCTATGTCATTTAACTTAGTATCTTCACTTCTTTGTGTTTCTTCTGCCACGGAAACTGTACATATATTCCGTTTGGGTCAACCGGTACCACAA
The DNA here is from genome assembly GCA_024516215.1 of Geopyxis carbonaria. Lineage (NCBI taxonomy): Eukaryota > Fungi > Ascomycota > Pezizomycetes > Pezizales > Tarzettaceae > Geopyxis > Geopyxis carbonaria. The sequence continues at coordinate 251,958 of JAJJXG010000013.1, read as the reverse complement.
GCCGAAGCGAACTCGGGAAGTTCTCCACGGAGTGGTTCGATTAGCGATGGCGGTTCACCATCTGGCTCAGTATCATCATCACCTTCAAACCATGCCGGTGCAGCCGGTGGTGGGTTTGAGCACTATCTGGAATCAAAGCGTCGGAACGGCTCTGGAACCTTTGGCTCTATGATCCGACGATCATCACAAAGCATAGGGCGAACGTTGGCAGGGGCTGCTGGAGGTTACCTACCCAACGCTGTGACAGAAATGTGGGAACCAGCCAGAGACTTTGCTTTTGTGAGACTACCGAGCCATGGTGTCCGAAGTGTTGTAGCCTTGAGCAGCAGCAGTCCCCAGATCATGGTAGTGACAAGTGATGGTTATTTTTATGTGTATAATGTTGATATGGAGAGAGGCGGTGAATGCGTTCTAACCAAGCAATACTCGTAAGCTTATTCTTCAGCCAATATATCCCAGATCCGTTTGCTAATTAGAATCTAAGATTACTGGATTCTAGCGAAAAAATGGGACAGAGTTTGATGTATGAATGATACGATTTTATTTACGGCAATTATGTAGGATGCCCCTAAATTTGGCACTATTATGTAGGATACCCCTAAAAAATCAATAATATGCACGATACCCCTAAACATCCCATCCGGCCCGGGTGCCTTCCCATGGGCCATCACAACCACCCCGCCCTACTGCCCTTCCAGTACCCGACCTGCCACCCTTCCACCACCCGACATACTGCCTTTCACCATAAGCCCCCTGGCCATGTTATCTGGACAGCTTCACAAATGGCATGACCACCGGCCTTCTGCTAGGCTGTGCAACATCTTAATTGATGTTTTTTAAAACCTAAACTACCTTTAACTTGGCAGTACTCTGATGCCTATGGTAGAGGTCGGCTGGGCGAGTTGCGGCAAGTCGGCTGGGCGGTTGGTTGGAGGGGCAGGGCAAATTTTTGGGAAGGTTACCGGGTGGATTATAGTAGAGGGCAGCATGGTTGGTGATTGGAAGGTGGATTGTGGTGGCAGGGCGGGTGGGTGGGTGGTAAGAGGGCGGGGAAAGCATGGCAGGGCGGAAGGCCGGGTGGTGGGCGGGGGCGGGGGGTGAAAGGTAGGGCGGCTGGGCTAGATGGGAAGTTTAGGGGTATCCTGCATACTATTGATTTTTTAGGGGTATCCTACATAATACTCCCAAATTTAGGGGCATCCTGCATAATTGCCGTTTTATTTAAGATGTCTTCTGTTTTGGTGCTGCGGTTCATTTCTTCTTGGGGGTTGGCGTTGGTGTATTATTCGTTTAAGTATTGATGGACGCTCACTTTATTCTATGCTCCCGAGCCCCAGATAGTCTAGACTACTCTGCACGACCTACATTAATGTAGGATTTTCTAGACCAAGAAAACAAAAACTCTTGTCCTTTATATTATTAAACCTACACACTTGGGACCGTGTCTTCTCTGGATGTTCGTTTATATAAAATACCGCGCTTTTTGCATTTACTACTTGCCATTAACCGGCTATCAGAAGATTGAATCGCAAAGTAGTACTGTTCTTGATCAGTATGCATTTTACGAGTGATAACTATGTTGTTCTAGAAACCCCTTTTGTGAGCAATTTTGAGCTAAAGGTATGTAGGTCTATACTTAATTTAAATTATGAAAATAAACATAAAGAAAGAGTGATGATTGATTAAAAATTGCCTATCAAAGTCTGTTCTGTTAAGCGAATTTGACATATATTGGAATAAGTAGGTATTTTATAAGCGCACCTTCGCGGTTGCGCCTAACTGTGACTAAATCCCTGCAGTAGACAAAGCTTAACCCTACTGCTGCCTGGCCACCATCTCCATCACACATCACCACTGTCCTCTGGCTTCAATCATGGCTACACAACAAACTCCCTACTATGAACTCTATCGCCGTTCCTCGTACAGCCCTCCTTTCTCTCTGACTTTTCGAAGTACATAGATTAACTTGCGTTATCTTCAGTATCGGAATGGCCCTGACCGACGCTTTAGACGATCTCATTTCTGAGGGTCGCATTGCTCCCCAGCTTGCTATGAAGATTCTCACCAATTTTGACCGACACGTTACAGAAGTGTTAGCCGATAAGGTGAAACCGAATTTGACATTCAAGGTATGTCTGCTTCTGCTGCGACTAGTAGCAGTTCGGGGCTGATCGAGTGGCGCTTTCAGGGAAACCTGGATACGTACCGATTCTGTGACGAGGTCTGGACATTCTTGATTAAGAAGGTTACCTTCAAATTCCAAGCACCCGGGGGTAGTGTCCCGCCAGTGACTACAGATAAAATCAAGATCGTTTCATGCAATTCTAAACGACCTGGAGAGGTGTAATAGTTCTCTAATAGACAGGGGTTTCTCTTTAGAGTCGGGTATATGAGAAGAAACTAGCATACTTAGTTTTTGCCATATATCCTCTTCTTACCCTCTCCTTAGTGGATTCTGTTTGCTACTGCACTTGTCATCACATAGATGTCGCGATATGCATAGGAGGACAGGTATGGGAAATCCCACCTGAGGCTCGCTATTTAAATCGAGTGATAGCACATGTGCTAGGATCGTCTCTCCTTTTATTTGGCATTCATATAGATACATGAAATGGTGTGTTGTGGATATTTACTGTCTATTTTGTACTCATACACCACCATGTAGGTTTGCACGAACGGATGAGTAATTGACGATATTCATAGCTTTTATATTCTAAAGATGCAACTGTGTAAATAATACTGCCATAGTCGGCATTATTCCTACGTTCCCAATGAAAACGTAAAGACAGTGGCTAAGGCTGCACCTTGATTCATTTATGTAAATACTCTTTGCATGAGTAATAATATCAACTATTACTCTGGAGGTACATTCGATATACTAGAAACTGCCTAAGCATCCTAATTTATAGATTTGCCCGGGTAATGAGGGCGCAGTTCACAAGCTTAAGGGCGTATTGAGCCATACCGTAACTTGCCTGATCTAAATAATTAATCAGCATAAAAACGTTAATCAGAAGACAATCGTCTCACAGCCAAAGCCGCCAGCTCCATAATTGTGAACAACTGTCACATCATTGATCTTTTCACTTTCAATCCTTGTACCGCCGATTCTGAATGGCCTCAATCCAACACCATGTCGAATGACGTCCAATCCTTCGACACCCTGATCAGGTTTTACCAACTGTGGGCAATATTCAACCGCTCGTTTCATCATCCTCAGGGCTAGGTTTGGGTCTGGTTGCGATTCCCAATTGTTCTTTTGGTAGCAGCCGCCAATGACTGTTCCGCCACCTATACAAACATTTAGAACCATACTTTTGCAGGAAACCGAAGTCACAAACCAGCAGCCCGGGTCATGATATACATATTGTCATCTTCTGCTTCATCTGTACCGGATGAGCAGATCATTGCAGGTGCAACATTTCGAACAATCACAATTTGACCTCGAATAGGGATTACATTTTTATCCATGACACCGCCTATCTTGCGAGCTGATATCCCGGTGCAGTTCACTACCACGTCTGCACGAATTCCAGAGGCATGCATGCTTACTGCATCACAGATGTGTTCAACCACGCCCCGCTTCACGGTGACTCCCAGAGCTACACAACACGATACGAGGTACGGTAGGTATATTGCTGTATTGATGCATACAGACTTAAATATAGTGCCACTATCCACACCTAGATTCTTTGGGAGCTCCTCCTGCTTAAGTTTTCGAAAGCCTGGAGCCAGATCCTTAAACCAAGGTTCTTCTGCAAGAAGTTCATTAAAACGGTCCGTGATGGAAGTTTTGTCCGTGTCCTTGTTGCGATTGTAGATGACGGAGTCCTGTACATGAATACCGGCTTGCGGGACGTTTTTTGCAAGATGCCATAGTTCGTGGAATGTGATACGCTCTTGATCAGCATGCTCGGTGCCAGAGTTAGATACAGGCCACCAGTTGGCACCTGCCCATGGAGACGTGTATTCTATATCATAATCCCCAGGCATATGTTTAGCTACGATTGTGACATTACAGTTTCCCTGTCTTGCGAGCAAGAGAGCTGTAGTCAGGCCAATAACACCAGCTCTAAAAGCACCTCACGTCAGCGAGGCAGTTGTGCAATTGTGGGATAAACTTACCCTACAACAACGACATTCGAATTTTCAGACATCACGATATTACAATTTTATCTGGAGCTCTGAGGTTCAATATGTACATATTGCAGTCGGAGTCTTTGTTACAAACGGATCTCTTTTGTACTCTACATGCGATGTAACACTCGGGCATGTGCGTACACGTGATATATGGCTAGGATGCAGAAATTATTATGATTCTGACCAGTTATACATAGAATGACCCCACCAAACCCCGGCAATGCGCAGAATGACCACCATGAATGATAAATATACAGAATGACCGTGTCACAGAATGTGGGTCGCAAACTTCAAATGTATACCGTTCCCATGCCTATTCGAGGATATCAAAGAGCCCACGCACATTGGAGAAAGTTCACGTCGCCGGCAGGTTGAGAAGATCTAACACCGGACAACAAGTTGCAAAAATCCTCATTTGAGGGAGCAGGGGAACTATCAAATCGTATCTACATAAAACAAGTAAAAATACAATTGAATGTGTCTCACGGAATTAAGTAAGTAAGTACTAGCTGTTTGTACTCTACGTTTTATAGCTTAAGTACTTTTTGCAAGCAAATTTACTTCTCTAATTAGTTAAGTCCAACGTCAGCAACAAATAAATGAGCTCGATCCGGTATTTATATAGTAGACCTTAGCTCGAAGCTGTTGCTACAAAGTTATATACTCGTACATCAGGCCACATTAGCAAGACTTCATTAATATATGTTAGTAAAAAGTACCTGTCTACTTTGTATCGTACAACGGTAGGAATTGACTGCGTTGCAGCTAAGTTCTCCACTAAATTTCATGTACCGCAGAAACCCAACCCCGCAGTCTCTCTCAAACTCCATTCGTGTACAAATGCAGATACCTGAGTACTCCCTGTTATTTGTGGCAGTCGGCATAATTCCGAGACTTCGACAGATACTACCTAGCTAGGGCATGGCAATTCGGACCATAAGATGCGGAGAACCAGTACTTCGCCCTTGCAGACTAGGTAAGTGACTGCTGTATGTGCAATGTGCACACCAACTGTTGGTGGCAGTTATCAAAGCTCTTACTTGTGTTTAACAATAAAATAATAACATTGAGCCAATTGATACATATCACCTAAACACGTCTTTATAAAGGTTGGAACGGGTTTCTTCTAATCCACAAGAAACTGGACAGGAAAAAATCTAAAAATAGAAAAAAAAATTATATACAAGCGATATATGTTAAAGAGAAGCATGAGACCTATTGTTTGTATCGATTTCAACAATATTGGGTGGCTACTTAATTAAATGTACTTTGTAACTAGTACGTACTACGCCCATAGCAATTCTTTTTGGTGAGAGCAGTTTTATCGTGTATCAACTGTTTCCGCGGGCGGGGGCGCCGGCTTTATCAGGCCCAGTGGGGAAGTTTTGTTGCTGGTTGCAACGTGCAGACCGAGATGATCTGCAACTGGGATCTCCAGTGTGTTAAAGCTCCACTTTATTACATTCTCTCAAAATTCTGATTACGGGTATAGAAGTAAGTACGGAGTAACTAGTGAATAGGTCTGAGATAATTAATATGGGACCTGGATACCAAAGGCTATACCAGTTAGACAGTCATGGTCAGTTTTAATCTATGCTCAAAACGAGGGTCTCACATGCAACGCCACGGACGTAGAACTGCATGTAGTGTACTAAGTGCACAATACACCTAACCCCAGTGGAAGTAGAGTGTTAAGACTTATGTACTCTATGGACGCATTTCATGTGTAATACGTATCAAAACTGAGAAAAAACTTGGAATCTGCAGAATCCATTCAGAGTGCACCCGAGCATGCAAAGAGCTAGATAATTTAATTTTGAACCAGCGTTTATTTTGTGATAGCTTTGAAAATCAAAAATATTCAGTCATCAAGTAGCTTCAGTGTAGATTGTTGAGAAAATTCAAAGTTCATTATAAAAGTATCCAAGGAACTTGGTGCGGCTCAATGCAAGCACTCTGCAAATATTGACATACTGACAACAGGACTATTCCTTACTACGTAACACTGACCCCTCAACTTTTTTTTTTCGCCAACTTCGCCAGCAAAGCAACTTGTGTGATATCTTTTGCAAGGTATAGTTACTGCCGTCAACCGCTTTCTACTAGACACCACCCCCCCGGGTAACAACATATAGTCTGTTCACCGGAGAAGTTGCCCACCCTTACATTTTGTCCAGTTACCGAGTCGACTTGCCCCTAAAGGTGGCCATTATGGCCGACATCTGTTTATACGACAAGGAGTTTCCGGGCCTGGAAGAGCTGGGCCTGTACGCTATCAAGACCAAGGGATCCGGAGATTGTCTATTTCACGCACTCAGTGATCAGGTAAGGCATATTTTCCCTCTCCAATGCTCTTGAGTAGCGAATTTTAAGGCTTTATTTTTGTTGCCTTTCAGAATCTTGAATTCCGATTTTCTCTAGGTCTCACCAATCCTGGTAGTTCTGTTATGCTGTTGAGAATTGGGTTTTTGTGACTTTTGAAACTGTAAATTCTAGTTTCCAGTGCTAACAACACAACAGCTCTACGGTCACCAAGATAACCACCGTGAAATTCGGACCAGAGTCGTTAAACGTAGGACAATAAAGCTCCAGGTTTCTCGTAACTCTACCTCTAACCTATGAATAGGCCTTCGAATTCACTATGATCATTTCAAGAATTATATTGTCGTAGCACCCTCACGAAGCACACGCAAACGAGCTGTGACAGCAAACTCAAATGCCGACTCAACAACCTATACAGAAGAACAGGTTCGGAAAGCCTTTGAAGGCCGACTAAAAAAAATGAATAACTCTGGCGAATATGGCGACAACATGGAAATACAAGCCTTTGTCCAGGAATTTAATGTCGAGGTGAAGGTGTACCTGCGACACCTATTGCTACATATACAACCCAACAAAGACCTTCCGGAGCCGGAAGGCGGTCCGGAATCTCGTCGGATGATCTATATTGCATACCATGTAAGACCCAATTTTCTCACTATTATTGCGGGGTTTCGTCAATCTTGAAGAATAATTTGTTGTATCCTTCAAGTTCGAAAAAGTGAGCTTATCAATGTTTCGCAATAGGAGTGGCAACACTATTCATCTATAAGAAATCGATCCGGGCCTTATACCGGGCTACCTAATGTAAAGCTCCGGTCTCCGTGCCTGGTAGAAAGCGAAGAAGAGACGGAAGAAAACGAAGACGAAGACTCTGATTTAGCACCTGTATTCCAACCATGGATGCAAGATGTAGTAACAGCGGCTTTACCCCACTTTGTGCTTCCAGATAAAATTCGAGAAACCTTGGAAATATTTAATGGTTCTATCCAGCATACGGTAAAGCACCTCATGGATGAAGAGGAGAGCTGTAATGATTCGAAGACGGAGATTTCCACTTCAACCGAAGCATCTATGTCTACAGAACGAGACACACTATTTGGATCCGAAAAGATTATGGAAGACGAATTGTCTCCACTCCCTGAGGTAATTCCGGAAGCTTTATTTCTATCCAACACAATTGTGGAGAATGGCGTACTGTTTGGGCCCGAAATTATCCAACCACCCGAAACAACTTCAGTCCATACGAATTTTTTGAATGAACAATCCTTACCACATCAAGATGATTCATTGATGCTAGCAAATACTTCTGGGACGCATCCAGTCTTAACTATCAAAACAGACAATATTCTAGATACACAGTCCAGTTTGCAATTGACTAACCAACTTCATTCCGAACCCCCGCAAAATACAAGACCTGCGGTACCCTCGCTTCAGATAATGAATACAACAATACCATCAGAAATAGAAAGGGTGCCTTTAAAGCTAGAAATCCCTTTCAAATTTGAATTATTGCCACCACTCGAAATCAACCGAACACCAGTAGACCACCCAATCCCAACAGCCATTAACGCAGCAGCAATGGATATAGAAATCGTCAATAAGCCTGAAATAAATGAGGAGTCTCGGAGGAAACGCCGGAAGAGTCCAGATGGAACACCCGTTACCTGCGATGGAATACGAATTGGAACGTCCACCGATCCATCAAAGGACGAGAAACGAGATAATACTTGCTCATGGTCTTTGACCCAACCTCCAATATTTCAACAGTGCCAACCCTCACAGCTGTCTCATTACCCTCAGCCCTTTGATTCTATACCATTGGTTTCTCAAACCACCCCATCTTCTCCATCATCCCTATCCACAGTATCTTCTAGTTCTTCTCTATCTTCCCTGTCCTCTCTGTCCTCTTTATCGTCACTATACTCCCTCTCTCCATCAAAACCTTCACAACCTTCTAGTTTTACGACAGAGGGGAAAAGACGGAGGTCCGATCGGGTTGCAGCCCAACCTACGGCTTCAGCAAGGCCTCGAAGATCGCCTCGAATAAGGGCAATGGCTGCAGAAGCCTCATCTCCTGCATCCTTTACGGGAACAGATCAAAGCTCGGTCGAATCTACACCCCGACTGACACGCACACGGAAACAGTCTATAAAGCCAAAGCCAAAGCCAAAGGTTAAGGCTAAAGCAAACACTAAGGCTAAGGCTAAGGCCAACTCAACCCCCATGCCTCATAGTTTAGCACGGAAAAGAGACGTTGGGCTAACTGGGAGGTCATTTGACACGTTTACTGTGGGCATTCGCGAGCTTGTGGTATGATTATATGTACTCTGTGTACAAAGCGGGTGTTTGGGGGTGTTTGTGTGGCATTTTGTATTTTCTGTCTTTTTTTTATTCATACTTAGGCGTCCGAGCGTATGCATAAATTTGGAGTTGGGCTCTAGATATATAGATGATTGATCGAATCACTTTTTTGAATACCATATAACTGGCTGTACATTTTTTTGTTAACTTTGTCATGCCTTTTTTTGATATTGTCCATTAATTATGCACAGTATTAAGTTGGACAGCCAAAGACTATTCTACAAATAAGGCCACTTCTTCAAAGTTGTGCCTCAATTGCAGTCTAAGTCCATGTGTCAGCCATAATAGACATATGAATAATTAAGGTACTACTTACGTTCAAAACCTTAGGGTTAGCACCAACAACTTCTGAAACCTGCTTCTCACCCTTGAACAACAAGAATGTTGGCATAGCTCTAACATTGCAAGCAGCAGCTACACCACTCAACTTATCAACATCGAGTTTGTAGAAAACTGCCTTATCCTTAAGCTTCTCGGACTCCGAGAATTCTTTGACCCTAGGTGCAATAACCTTACAGGGTGCTGTACGAATAATCAGCATGAATCCGACGATTGGCCCCCTCCCCCAAAAAAAAACAAAGAGATCTACTCACCGCACCAAGTTGCAAAGAAGTCAATAACAACCAGCTTCTGATTAGATTCAGTCATAGCTTTCTTAAATTCCTCTTCACTAACATAGGCAAAATCTTAGCACCATAGATATGAGCGGTTAAAACAGATGATGGATAACAAAGGTATGCATAAGTATATGCGGACCCAGTAACAGCTTGGATCACTTCAAAAAAAAAACGAAATAAATAAGAACGAAAGGTGGGGTAGACGTACGTGTTGATCTCGTGGACACCCATTTTTCTAGATGTGGAATGAAACTGCTGGCGCTTCTGGAAAAATGAACTGGATGTTGTTGAACTACTGTTGTAGTGGGACGTGGGCTGAGGGGTGGTGGTAATAGGAATGACGTTTCGCAGTAATGAAGTGGTGACGAAGGCGGTATGAAAATTGTTTCTCAACCCACCTTTCACAGCAGAAGCTACCCTCAAAGAATTCATGATTTCAAGGCAAAAACAAACCCAGGGTTGTGAACGGAAAGCTGAACACAATGGTGGCCGTCCAAATACTGGATTACAAACATCAACAAACTACTTTGCACATATCCGCTGATTATGGTACCTGCGTGGATACCGTTGTAGGGAGAAACGGGTTGAGAGAGCACTTACAGAAGGTAATATAGGGAATCCAATCGTCTTTCTGCTGCTACGAGGAGGTTTGAGGACCTAGATGGGGCCTTTTCGGGCACATTTGTCAACCCAATATAATTAGTAAGCAGGATCGATTCCAACAGAAATTGACCGGTACTGTTAATAGTTCTTGCGGAAGTATGCCATGCAGATTGAAGTTCCTCACTGTATCAATTCGATTTTGATGATATTTGAGCTTACCGCCCTCATCTATAGACAAATTGATGAGATTGGTTGACTCTGGGTCCAGCTTTTCTCGGTTATCCGGTGCATGCCTTTTATATCACTCGTATTATGATGCAAGCGCTAAAACTTTATCAAGCTAAGCTAAGTACTATCTGTGCAGCTAAGGGAGTGACCCTCTCGGCGCGCGACTACATATATGCCGGCCGCATTTTGTTTCCCTTAGCATTGTCTTCAGACGTCAAACATCGCAGATAATACCTTGGAGTATAAACTAGACCTTGTTAGAGAACCAGTGGAGCAGATACGACACGCCCCCGGGCTACTTACTTGTCTCCTAACACCTGAAACAAAAACAACCTACCGTACGACCCAAATGATTGATAAAACAAATACAAAAACACATGTTCCAATACCCTAGCCAGTTGCAATTGTGTGCTTCGATACATATCCTATTTACATCAACTCAGCCTGAATAACTGAGTTCTTTAAAAACTATTAATACATATGAAGTTCAAAGACGACATCGACCCTCATTATCTCTCCCAGGAGAAAACAGACACAGACATAAAAAAAAACAAAGGAAAGGTTAAGGAGCGTGGGTGTGTCTGTGATAACCTTGGAAGGAATGATGGGGATGGGGAATCGTCGAAAAGATATATAAAACACAATGCACCGGAACGAACCCCAACCGCTACCTTAGAGAAAACAGAAAAAATTATGAGAACCTAAAAATTGAAACACCATTTTAAACCAGACAGAAACCGCTCTTGAAAAGTCGATGTAACCGAAAATAATAATAGAAATAAACCGGGAAACCAGAAGACGAATGAGTTCTAACTAGATCGATTTAAATAAAAAAAAGGAAAGGCACGGATAGGCCGTAGGAAGTTGGGTATAAAAAAACGGGTGTCCTGTTTCTCATCACTGTCTCAGTCTTCTAATTGCCCTATATTATTATCGTCCACCAACTTCCATCCAACCTGTCTGGTTGGATGGGTGTTCCATTGGTGTTTGAAATTCGGGGCTCGTCGATTGTGCGAATGGATGTTCCAAGGGGGTATCGAAATCCGAGCTACCAAAAGTTGGACTTGTAGACCTGTCCCCAGGAGTATCGGCAGTTTTAATCGCTGTGGTGGCCTCAAATGCTTGCTCAACATCGTCGAAATCATTCAGCATTCCTTCTCTTGACATTGCTCTCATGTGTCTCGGTGGCTCCTCAACAACAACTTTTTTCTCCACTGCCCCTCTCCACATTTTTGTTTCATTTTCACTATTGATAGACCCATCATCGTCGTCGGTATCGTCTAAATCAAGTCTCGCGCCACCAACCTCTTCATCGGCACTAAACCCTTTACTAGTCTTCCGCTCGACTCCACTGAAGTAATCGTCTTCATGAACACTAGCTTGATCGTCTAGCTCTTGATATTGTTTACGCAGTGAAGAAGCACTAGTCCGAAGAGGACTAATTTGTTGCATAGACTGGCGGGGATTCATTTTCCCGGATAACCAAGAACCTTCAGAATCAATTGAAGCGAGAGATGTAGACATAATAGACCGCGGTTTATTTTCTGGTGATACCGTTCCCGAAGAATACCTATGCAGAGAGGGGGAATATCTCTGCACAGTTGGTCTTGGGGGATAAGATTGTTGAGATGATGTCCGGCCAATGTGTGTGGGTATTATAGGGGACTCTGTGGGGTCGTCGGTCCGTGAATACGCCCTTTTATGATGGTCAAGTGAGCTTCTCGTGCTTGTTTGACTAACATTAGGATGATGATAAGGTGCCAGAGAAGGGGTCGTCAACACCCTATCACGCAATTCATCTTCGTATTCCTTGTCCTGAATATGACCAGTCGCAACGGCAGTCATGGCCAAAGAAACTTCATATGGAACATGACGGCCAGGCGTTCGGCCTTCGCGGTGACGAAGATCGGCCACTTCAAGATATTGTTTAGATCTTTCAATCTTGACGGGGTCTTCTTCACCTTCAGAGTCGGAGATGAGGGTAGAATCTCCTGCCTTGATGGTCCGAGATTGATGCTCTTTCTTAATTCGAGCAGCAGTTGCTCGTTTGATAAATGATGTCCATGCGGAAGTTTTCACACGGGTATCAACAGCAGTAGCTTCTTCTTGTATCCTCGCGTTATCACGAGGTACGTTATAATTTTCCTTGTCTTCGTCGTGTCGGTTTGGATATTCACGGGAATCCATTGAAACTGGAGTAACTACATCTGGCCGCGGCGAGAAGTGAGGTAGCTCTTTGTTGACATTTTCCGATGACGGATTATCGTTAAACCATGAAAGTGGTGTTTGGGTTCCCATAGTAGAGGGTGGGAGATAGTTATCGGGGACAGTAAATCTAAAATTGGACTCATCTTGGATTCCTGAGCTCTCTCCAGCTTCGTAGTCTGGCATATCGTGATCGCGGGTGTCCTGTTTATTATTATCATACACCCGTTCTCCAGCCTCTTCTTCTTCTCGCCGCTGCTGGTGCGCTCTTCTTTCTAGCCTCCGCTGTGCTCTGGCTTCTTCTTCCCTCTTCTTTTTGTCACGTCTGCGTTGGTCCCGCTCCATAACTGCTCTCAATCCGTGTGTATCTAGTTCATCAACCAGGTCATCAACCCGGCCACTGTGACCAACTAAATTCTCTTCAGATATCAAGGCACCTTTATAACGCCAATCCTGATCATGTGTAGCTCGGGAAGTTGTGCGACGTGAATTCGATCTGCTCGGGACTAATCCAGGTCCACTGAAATTTCCAGATTGCATCGAGGTTGGTGATGAGCCATTCTCGTACCGGAGAGTGGGCCTTGGCGCAAAAACACCGAAGCCTCGAACCTTGTATGCCCTTCCAGATGATTGGGACTCTATGGAATTAAATGAGTGACGAGGGACAGCCGACATATTTGATCCGGGCCGTTCGTTCTCACGCCCAGGAAGAGGCCGATTCCATTTTTTCTTGGAGTTCTGACGGCTGACTGTTGCATTGTACAATGAAGGCAGGTCTTTGTCCGTTCTGCGCTTGCTTGATTTTCGAAATATGCTTGGAGCTTTATGCGGACGTTGCAACGAAGAAGACGATTCGGACATGACATGACCTTGTTCGGTGAAGTACGACGAGAAGCCATTGTGGTGCGGCTGTTTCTGGGGATGGAATTCTCTGGTCATTGAGGCAGGCAAATCTTGTTGACCGGCCGGTGGGAGAGGAAAATCTGAGGCGTGTACATTAAGAGAGACGTGTGAAATTTCGCAGTCATTGTTCAGGCTGCGACGACTGACGTTTCGGCGGGAGCTGCGTCGAGAATTGTTACGTGAGATGGAGAGCTTTCGCTCTATCTGAGGGTCCATAGCGACGACATTTTTCCCTTCCGTCGTCTTCTTCCGGCGCTTTCTAAAAGGCCAGAGAGCCATGGTCGACTCCCCAGACCACCGCCTCCACCACAGCTTATAACTATTGCTGCGAGGAATATTTAATAGAGTGTCCCGCTTTTGTCGGGAAACGTAATTGGGCGTCGAACGTCGATGAAGTGATCTGAGATCCGGTGGGTGTCAAGAGGCATGAGAGGAGGGAAGTTGGGCGGTGGTGGTTGTATGGCGTAAGATCGCAGAGGCAAGGGGAGGGTTTCCGGGTCATAGGATAGAGAGGGCTGTGGTTATTTGGGGTGGAGGGACCAAGCAAGAATGCGACGGTGGAAGTGTGGTGGTAGAGTGTGCACGGGCGTTTCCCTTTGGTTTTGGGTTTCAAGTTTCGTCGGCGGAGTAACAGTGGGAAACACGGAACATCCGCTCGGCGCCGTGACTAGTTAGCGGTTTGTAGCCTTACGAAGAAAAAGTAGTCGCATTGAGGAGGAAATCCTCAAGGCTACCAGCTACTAACAAATACCGTAGGGGAGGGGGGGGGTTGCAAGGAAGAAAAACAACGTCAGGGAGAAGGACTCTTCGGAGTCGAGCTTTCTTTCTTCAACGCCCTGCAAAAGAATGCAATTCCCTTGAGAGGGTACACAGGGTCTCTGCTGACTCGCTGACGTGGAGTCGGAGTCTAGAGGGTGCGAGTGAGGAGAAAGACGAAGTAAGTAAGTAGGTCGGCGGGCCCTTCTCTCCGTGAATACACTCCACCACCACCTCCACCACCACCTCCACCTTCACCAGCATATTTATGTAAACTGCTATGGGTACTCTAGAATATACATCGACAGGTACTGACTGGCACTGCATGTGTCCCCCCACGCAATTGATTCTGACAGCACGAGCAAAACACTTGTCTGAGCTGCCGAGCGACAACCGTGAAACACCTTGTCGAATGTTCAACGGCCAGCACTGTGTGGAGTCTGGACTGCCTACGCTGCGATGTGCAAATAGTTTATTTCCCAGCACCTACATCATTACAAATGGCTGGACCTATGAAAGCGCATGTTTTCCAGAAGCTGCCTGATGAGCTGTTCCGCCTGTTAGTTCCTGTGTTCCATTCTGGGATGTGTGCAAGAGCAAATTGTCCCAGGATTGCCGAATGCAGTTATTTTTATCTGCCACAGCCACCCACCTAGGCTAGGTATGCTCTTGCCAAGCTAGGAACCGTGTGTTACTCCAGAGTCCAAAGTAGGCGGCGATTGGAATTTGACCAAGAGAGGCCGTTACCCGACTTGGAGAGATTCTCCCTTGCTTCGATTGATTGCATGTGCGGAGAAGAGGACAATCACAAAAAAAGAGGCGTGTGGCAGTATCGGCTGCCTTAAATAATTCAATGGGTGAATGGCGAATGGTGCTCGTTGCGACCTCACCATGCAAGCCTGCCACGTCCCTTGTGTGAAGCTTCCTATTGTGGTCCTCTGATGACTACTCTAGTAATCGTGGTGTATGGAATATCGCTGGAGAAAGCTACGAGCTTCATTTGCAAGGTAGGATTTGTGGGATAGAGGTCATTCTACTCACCAGGTAGTTTTCAACGGTTATTGGGTTGACTGGTGTACCCTGTGAGCTTAGCTATGTCTATCTGTTGTTCTCGGAAACGGGACGGGCAGACACAGCTTAATTTGGCCCAGGTAATTTCCCCTCCATTAGTTGTTGGCTTCTGCCTCTCTGCTGGCATAATGCCTCAAAGACTTTCAAATTTCATGGTGCTTGGATGCAAGCGTAAGGTGTATATAGACATGGAATATCATGAAGGTAAGGGTTATCTTAAACTTCCTTGATGCAGCCATTCCTCTGTACTTTATACACACATACCGAGTTACACACTATTTGGGCGACATGAGAAAGATCGAACTGCTGCCATAACATCTCTGGGACCTTCACTGCTGTGATGAGACCTGTGGTTTTCTTCACTTCAATGGTACATGATACTGATGGATAAAACTTTGCGTCAGGATGTCACTCGGAAATACATAAGAATGGAAACATACCAGTCTAGCCGCGGAATCTACCCTTTACCCACAACTTGACTCATTTTTCGTCTAGGCCATTTCAAAGCTCAAGAATATGCATCTGTGCGGTCATT
This sequence comes from Geopyxis carbonaria, assembly GCA_024516215.1. Lineage (NCBI taxonomy): Eukaryota > Fungi > Ascomycota > Pezizomycetes > Pezizales > Tarzettaceae > Geopyxis > Geopyxis carbonaria. The sequence continues at coordinate 236,217 of JAJJXG010000013.1, read as the reverse complement.
GCGCGTCTTTACATCTTTAATATCTGCAAATAGTTCTCAATCCTAATGGAAGAAGGCCTTTGATGAGACTGTAAACTGAGGGTAGTCTACTATACACAGAATGTGCACACCATGAGGTTGGCAATAGCTATAACTAGAGACGGTCGAGTTTTACATAGCGTTATTGCTGGAATATTGTTTCGCCCTTCTAACTTGATACTACTCTTAAGAATGGAGCACTAAAGTTTACTTACATCCTAACACCTAGTTTCTTATAGTACTGATTGTAGGGCCAACTGTCCTATCTAAGCTATGGTTCTATATCTGCTATCATTCGGAATATAGCAATATGAACGCTGAAATGTAATATATTGATACGTTGTCGGCTATCGGGCGGCATCTACCCAAATATTTAGCCGAGAACATGAAATTTGTCGCTAACACATGCAGTGTTGTATTCAAGACAGGTGATACTTGACCATGGATGTTAACTAATACTTACTCGTTGGTGACGGGGACGGGGACGTTGGTCCTTGTCGGGCTGAGTGGTTGGGGTATTAGACAAGCACACAAGATATAACCTGGCCCCATGCGGAACACACATGCATGGTTAAGGCATAAGTACATACTATAGTAGGATTATTGGCCGACGTAACCAGCTTATATATTTAAACACCCATGTAGCCAGAGTTCTGGTTTGATTTTATTTCAAAGAAGCAACAGAATCTAGGACCGTAGGCAGTATTTCAATTGAAGCACTATTTTTATGGGAAAATGGGTTGAGACTTAAAAGGTGATAATACTGGTGTCCTTGAGCATAAAAACACATAAACCCTCCATATATTTTCAGCGTGATATACCCTCATGTAGCATTTGGTGTAGCAGACTAACGTGGTCCACTGTTTTCGCTAATTACGAATCACACTGGTTGACCATGATCATTTAGATGATGATTAGCGCCTAACGATCATCTCGACTGGTACACACAAACCATTTGAACCACTAGCTTTATTGATCATCATTCGCGTGCACTGAAGGCCCGAGTTGTGCTTTTTCTAGACAAACAGTTCATCAAATAATTAACACGTACAGTCCCACCGTACTGCCTGAAACAACAAGGCTTAATTGCCTGTAACCATTTACGATTGGGTAAACTATGAGTACTCCGTGTGTGCATGTGCCAATTAATAATATGTATATCTCTTTTTCTCTAGAAAAGAGAAGCCCATGGTAAGAACATCCATAACCATAGAAACACCACTAAACGCCTCATCCAAATCCAGGGAAAACACCAAAATCCAGTATATACTCTTTCTAAAAAAAATAGTCGCACGCAAGCTAGAAATCTGTAATTATATAGCATGATCGTAAGCATTCGACTAATAATATAATTGGTAGGAATAAATCGAAGGCAAAATCTTCAATCTCTGCATAAGACCCGAAAAACCTATTGACGTCTAGGTTTGTTATTTTGGATATACTGGACATTAGTTCCCCTGTTGTGGGGCGGCGGCGGTATGTCAATTGGTCCCCGAAAAGCTATTGGTGGCCCCCCTATAGCTTCGGCTGGAAGATGTGGAGGAGCTGGGACATATGGAACTGGAGGACGAGCCAGCGGGATAGATTGTCGGTGTCTTCGCAGGGGAGATTGTATGGGAGCCATTTGCGGCTGGTTTCTCGCGCGTATCATATTCACTACTCGTTGAATCGGCCTCTGAAACTGTGCGTTGATGGGCGGTGGTGGTTGTTGTATCTGCGGCGGAGGCCGTCGTCGAATGATTCCTAGAATAGGAGGCACGACTGCGGCATTCTCTTGCCGTACTCCCATGGGAGGAGCCCCGGGCTGTCCAGGCACATATTGAGGTATGGGGCCAGCTAGCGGAACGTAACCGCCACGAGGATTTGCGTTTCGTTTTCTTTGTGCCTCTAGTCTTTTAACCTCGTCGGAAAATTGAATTTCCAAGTCGTCCTCAGTGAGATCGGGATTTTGTTCCTTCGCCTTTGCCATTGCGACTTTCGCAGCCTCTTGGATCTCCTGGTCGTGCCTTTCCTCTACATTATCAAACAACAGACAGTTCCCGGCTTCCCCACCTCTAGATGTATCGTTAAAGTGGCTGTAACCCTTCACGTCTTTGGAACAAACATAACTAAAAGGATGTCAAAAAAGCGTAGCAATAAATACGATTTTTCACAGTACCATTGTTGATTACGACAGCCTGGCTTGTTACACATCATTTTATTACAGCCTGATTCCTTAATGAATGGACTCTTGCATTTACTAAGTACGATTAGTAAACGAGTGGACAAAAACATGGAGATTTCAATGCTCACTTGCACTTCCTGATCATGGCCTCAGTCATAGCTTCTTCGACCGCATGACGATGGTCGATCTTGTCTTCCTTTGCAACTTCTTCACAAGTTTTAGGCAGATGTGACCTTCTCTCGCAATGTCTGCAACTGACTTCCAGACAGTCTGAATTTGCACAGCGGAATTCCTTATCTACTTCAATAGATTCGCAGATGGCAGCATAATCACAGAAAGGGCACTTCACCAATCCATCAATTTCCGCTACTCGTAAGGCTTCCTCTTGTTCCAATCTCCCAATGGCCATTTGTGATGTTTCACTCAAGAACCGTGACCTATGGTTTATTAAACAGCAATTACAACCATCGTGGGAAGAGCATACACTTGGCTCTGACTAAATTCAGCTTGACATCCAGAACCATCCATGCACTTTAGTTTATGTCGTCCATTTCCGATCTCTGCCTCAGCATTTCTTCGGGCACAATCCATACAGAAGAAGTGAACTTCGATGCAATGCGTCATCTTTTCAAAAGTGTACTCCCCAAAACAACAGTTACATTCAATAATGTTGTTGGTATCTTCGTGTTCCTTTTCATTAATCTGAGCTGCCAATTTGGCATCTTCTTGGAGCTGAGCATTTGCTGAACACAATCAGCACAGTCAAACTTCCAGGGCTGCGTTTCTAACCTTCAGTTTCCTTTACTCGAGATCTAACATGGTCGAGCTCCTCTAAAAGTTCCGTCCACACCTTCCCCATCTTAGAATGGTCGTCATCGTTGATTTTTCGCCGGGATTTAAGCCTTTTATACATGATACCCTTACCAGACTCCAGACCCTTTTCGGCCTGAGTGAGTACAGGGTATGCAAAAACAAGGAGCCGTCGATTTACGGCCAAAGTTCTTTCAATGAAGTTCGCAGGAATGAATGGGAATTCTTGTTCCAAAAGCCTCCGACTGGTATTTAAGTGAGTGTTTGAAGTTTAAGTTACGGATGTGTCAGGTGCCTTACGCCAAAGTGTAATACTCTCCACTTCCCATGGGTCTTTCCAGAGATTCATAGTCCTTTCCCTTTTCCTCTTCTTCGACCTTTCTCTTGCGTTTGTGCCCTACGCGTTCAACCCGATCATACCCGTCTTCGGCGAATGAATTTGCAATAAATTCAACAATATTATGTCCTTGCAGTAAATAGTTATTATGATATATTTTCTTGATAAATTGGGTGCAGGCATCCGGAAAGATGTTCAGGATGTTTGTCACTACTTTATCTGCAGCTGGGACATGAGGTTGATCTGACTCAAGTGGGGGGGTCTGCACATTAGGTTTGGCACTCCTTTTTTCTTCATCTAGCGAAATACGTAATTGTTCAAATGAGGCAGCCGAAGATGAGGCAGCCGAAGACGAGGCAGCCGAAGACGAGGCAGGTGTAAGTGGTGCTTGATTTAACTCATTCCCGGACCGCTGCCGTAATTCTGGTGATGGTGTATCGAGTAGTATATAAACAGCAACATCAGGGTCGTTATTTGCTTTATTCAAAGCATCCTGCAGCTCTCTTTCCGAACGACCCCCAAACATTTCACGTAGTTTGTCCATCAAGGCTTATAGGTTGTGGTTGTAGATAGACAACTAGCTGGCTGGTGGGGCGGCTCAAAATGATCGGGAGCTGTCGAATTAAAGCGCGTATTTGCAAAGGAGTGTGGGAGTATCTACAATGTAGAAACAGTGCAGCGATAAAAGGAACGTTTGCTTAACCGGCGTGGAGCCTGTAATCGTTCGTTCCCAATCCAGGTTGAAAGAGTGAACTGTTTGAATAATGACGAGACGAAAGTTTGGTGGGCGTAGGAGTATAGGAGTAATTAAGTACGCGGGAGACGACTAAAAAGCCGTACATATTAGCTGGTCATTATTATTCTAAGCTATACGGTGAGTTAAATTTTCGTGTACTGTCTAGACACTTAAAATGGCATATACAAGTCGAAGAGCTCCTCGCAGCTAGCAGCTTCCACACTTAGCTAGGATCGTGGTGGGAGATCGCGAGCGCTCGTTCTACTAATCACATGTAGTCAAACTACAGAGTATTTCTGCAGTACGATAACACCAAACTACGAGTATGTATAATACTAAAAAATCACTAGAAATTACATCACGGGATTTAAATGCTTGAAATTCAATAGTACGTTACTGGTGACTTTGGTATCTAATTTTTGATAAAATCGACGTGACGTGACAACGACCTCGCCCGCGAAAGCACCACCCTTTCCTAGCCTTCATACTTACTACAGTTATAGAAAATGGGGGTTCTACGAAACCATTACATAACAAATGATGGTTTAACGACCGACTGAAAACCGTTCGAATTTCTCAGAAATGGTCTAAAAACGGTCAAACAATGGTTTTTATCAAAATGATGGTTTAACTACCGTTTCGCAGAGCCCCCCTTTTTTCTAACTGTACTTACCCCTGTGGTACACGATTCTGGTGTGGGTTCGATAAGTTACTAGGGTTAGTACGGGAAAGATATCAACTATTTTGGTAAGTTACGATGCAAACAGGTAGGTTACGATACGAACAGGTAAGTCTTGCTTAACAAGTAACTTATCGCGTGAAGCAATAACATATCCAATTGGAAACATGTAAAATGTAGCTATCACACTATCAATAAATTAGAACTCTTGGCAGCTTGCAACTACAAAACTTCCATCTGTCAGACTCTTTGCTCAAACTTCATCGACACACACTCTCTCTCTACAGATGGTCTGCTTTGTATAGCTTGACTCTTGAACTGCTGCATGGCCTACTGCTGGAACCCCTCATTACCTACTTCACAGTCCGTTCTCTGCTGCTACTGGCTAACAGTCTGCTTGTAATACTAGCTCGAACTTCATCTGCTGCCAATCAAGTCCTAGAGCACCGAGTCATCAATTCATGCTAACTTAGTCCGCAACAGCATTAGCCATGGAGATAGAGTTGGGCTACGTAGCACTCAGCTTCCAGCAGTACCAATTACAGCAGGAATGAATTACTCCGGGGGACAGCCATGACTCCGGGCAGCGGTACTGAGTGGTGCTAGGTAGTGCGGTCGGATGGGATGTATGTAGCATAAATAGACTAATAGTAATATATTACATCTGCTGAAACCGATAACATTACATGTGCTGGAAGTGATAAACATACTGTTTCCACTGCGTAACTATATCGCGAATATTTCGTTTCTTTATCGCTGTTTCATGGTAAGTTTACCCAGAAAAACTCGTATCTTATCGATAATTTTCGATAATTTATCAAAATTTCACGGTACATTTACCTCCAAAACGCGGTACAGTTATCTGTGTAATAACTTATCGCAAAAAGTTACCGGGATTTTTTGTACCACAGGGTTACATACTTGTTTGCTACGAGCTAAAATATGCTGCTGAAATTTTTACGCAAGTTACTCATTAAAATTGTTTGCTGTTCGAGCACTCACCATGTCAGCCTTCATGGCCCCATCATACTCTTCCAGTCACATCAATATCCTATGCCCTGTGGGCACCACAGGGCATTAAATATACCACTTAATGGAATTTAAGAGTTTAATTCTTAAGCTTGACAGTTACTACATTTCTAATAATAAACGTATTGAGGGAGCTACATAACGGCGTTCTGATACTTTGAAGTTCTTCAACTTGATTAATCGAGTCCCAGCCATACAGTTTTTTCGAAAACTACTAAATACTAGGTTTCTGAAGATGTCGGAGAGATATGTATAAGACATAAGTAAGTTTAGCAGTATATAATTCAACACACTTACAACCTTGAGCGAAATGTCTTGGAAATATCCTCACATTCAATCATTTATTCGTTCCGACCACTGCCAATCAAACTTCAGGGAATAAATATATAAAAAGGGTAATGAAAAAAACCAACTTATTTCCGAACAGCCTTACAAAGCTAGCAGATATCCATGAATTTCCAAATGAAGCATATACTGATATGCACACTAATCTAACCACCTGCAAACCACGTCTTGATCGTCCACTTACCACATCTACAAGAATTTCACAATTTAAATCCAATAAACGCCCAATGATTGCATTAAACCAATTCCGGAATTCGTCACCGGCCCCTAACTGAAATCCTGTACGTAGGAAAAGCCACGGAATTCCTCTTGCATAGATTGTGTAAGAACTAATACACATTGTTAGCATTAAGTATTTAACAAAGCTAGACCTCTTAGATTGTTACCTGATTGAACCGGTGTCAGAACAGGAGTCACGCTGGTGAATTCAGAGTCGAAATTAGAAGTATCGGTGGCATTAGTAATAACGGGTTTAAACGGCGGCTCCACTCGTTTATGATAAATATCATCCCAATTAACATTTCTGAAAAATGCATGCTGCATCACGTCTTGAGCATCGTTGGGCCCAGCCCCTAAACGCAACTCAGGTTCTCTAGTAAGAAGCTTTGGGAAACAGTTAGAACATGCATTTATAATTTAGCACTGGCGTTACCTTTTGCAAGATGGAAACGGAATCCCGGGGCATATGGATTGGATATAGTGGCTCATCTGCTAGGATTGCATCATAAATCTCGTCTTCATCATCACCACGGAATGGCGATTGTTGCAAAAGCATTTGATATATCAGCACACCAAATGCCCACCAGTCCACGGCACGGCCGTATCTTTTGTCCATCAGAATCTGCGGCACCAAAAATTAGCAGCTGTCCATGAAAAATGGCACCTTATACTGATATACCTCGGGTGCCATGAATTCTGGTGTGCCGCAGAATGTGGTCGTGGTATGTCCGTACCACATCTCTTCTTTGCAAAGACCGTAATCAGCAATCTTGATGTGGCCGTCAAGAGTGAGCAAGATGTTGTCTAGTTTTAAATCACGGTATATAACACCATTCTCATGAAAGTACTTCAATGCCAAGCAAACTTCTGCAGCATAAAACCTGTCATATATTAGCCTTTTAGATTGAAGAATATTAGTTAGTGAGAGCATACTGAGCCCGTTTTGAACCAAACTGCCCGCGTTGAATATGAAGCATCAGATCACCGCCGCTGATGTACTCCATTACGAAGTAAACCCGTGTCTCTGTTTGAAAGCACGCATGGAGATTGAGTAGGAAAGGATGACGTTCCTTATTTGCAATCAAAAATACTCGCTTCTCTGACCGTGTGCTCTCCACTTCGTCGTTTTCGATAATAAATTCCTTTTTGAGGACTTTTATGGCATACAATTGTTTGGAGGCTTTTGTTTCGGCCAACATGACCTTGCCAAAATTACCCTTTCCTAGGACGGCTAAGAAATTAAAATGATCCAAGCCTATTTTTTGGGGACGTTGTTGCTTCGGGGCTGTCGGCGGACCAGGTGGTGGTGGAGGTGGTATATGCTGTTGTAGGGGAGGCTGTACTTTTGGCGGAGGCGGGATATGTACAGGTGGCCCCGGAGGTGGCGATGCCGGATGTGGCTGATATCCAGTGTTACTACTAGGGTATGTTTGTTGCGGCGGCATTGGTTGGTATGGAGCGTTTGGTGCTGGCGTGACCGGTACCCGAGGGGGCATATATCCTCCTGATGGAGGCGGCCCCGGGGGCGGGGCATAGCCGCCTGGCGGAGGGCCAGAAGAGGGACCGGAAGGCGGCCGCTCGAGTGCTATTTTAGCCGCCTGCTTAGCGGGTGACATATCTATGCTCTGAGACAGCTGTGGTTTACCTGGCTGCTGCTGATAAGGTTGCCGTGGGTCATATGTGGGTGATTGAGGGGGATACCCCGAACCACTGGTTACAGGCGATGGTGAGGACGGAGGATATGGCTGATGGTGAGGATGTTGATCACCTCCAGGCAAAGGAACGTCTGGTTGAACAGAATTTCGGTGATCCGGGGTAGAGCCATAAGGAGGTTCACTTGTGGGGCGTTGTGCAGCTGGTGGGGCAGCTGGCTTCCTTGGCCCTGGGGGATTAGACTTCCTCATTCGTATGATGCGTAAAATCTCATTTGCTTTTTCCATTGACATGCCGCAAAAGTCGGGTACTAGATGCATACATTGTGTGTGGCATGTTAGGGAGCATTCTGTGGATCATGTATTAGCACTCGTTTCTAGCAATATCAAAAAAATCTTACCGCTACACCTCCGGGTATTCTTTTTTCCGACAGGGAGCATATAACCACAATGGCAGCACCAGTTTGCACCGATGTTTGTCATGGGTTCAAATCTATGAGGAATCCTGTGGTTGAGCTTTTCTTCTTCTGGGTCCGATTCTGCATTGGACTTTGAGATACACTTCGTAACAACCTTCTGATAGCAGTCCTTGTGACAGGTGTATTTGCAGTCAGAGCATTGCATTCCTGCTGAGTATTTAAGAAGCTCTCCGCACAATGCACAACGCATGATGTTGTAAAATTGCTGCCTGACGAACTTGTGACCGTACATCTCGTGAATTTCTTCTTTCCGAGCGCGCACAGCACCCTGACGCCCAAGCCCCAGTTCCATTGGCCGCTTGCCTCCCGTCTTGGTCTTGACTGTAGATAGTTAGTGTTTGGCACAGAGGGATTTTGTCGCAATTACCAAAATTCATGGAAAGATGGATCTGTCCGATCGGCTCCAAAGCAAACCATGCGTCCACATTTGGAGACTGTACTTGCGTTGGTTGCGCACCAACTTGTCCTGATGTATTCATGTACATCCCAGTGTTGCCCGCGCCCACATGCGAAGATGGTACGCTTCCCGAATAACTATGGCCATCACTCGTCCTTCCAGGCCCCATTTTGTCAGCGCTGACCCATCCTGCGTTTTGATTATCCTGGTCTATTTTCTTGCGCCGCAACTCTTCTACCAAATCTGAAATTCGAATCCAAAGCATCCCTATAGGAAGATGTTGTTCTCCTGGTTTATCATAGACCGTAACCTCAATCTCATTGGCCTTGTCCACGTCAATATCATGACCCTCGTCTAACCATTTGTCATTTCGGGTTGACTTGGTTCTGATCCGTGCAACGTCCTCAACCTTAATGATGACGAAAGTTTCAGGTCCACGTGCAAAACGGGAAGTACTTGCATGATCTACATCCTTCACGGCTAGTATGCGAACATGGAGCCGTCCCGTCAGAGGTTTTCTTATATTAGGTGTATTGATACTGTCATCTAGACTGGTCAGCTTTGATTTCACAAAGACTGTATTCCCTACCATCAGCATCGTCTCCCATGTCTATATCAACGTGCAAGTCTCCATATCTCTTCAGTGCTTGTTTTAGAAGCTGGATCTTCTGGGTACTCTCAATGCGCTTGCTTTCCGCATCTTTCCCGCTCCGGCGATCTCCTTCTATCTGATAAAGCTTGATCATCTTCTCGATACCTTCTTTGTACTGCCTCTCTACACTCAGCTTGAACCCGACTTGGGAAAGCATAAGTTGGATGCGAGGACCAAGATATGGTGTATCATATTTAATCAGATCTAGTTCAAATCGTCAATGCGTATAGGATCCATTGGTACCCAGGCTGTTCAGACCTAGTTTTGAATAATTGGGCCGCGGCCTGGGTGCAAAAGGTTTGTTTGGGGGCACCAATTGTTGCCCTTGGTGGTATCCTCCAGAAATAGTCAGTTGATACGATTACTATTGTTCGTTGGATAGAAAGGTCAAATCACCGTCTCCAGTATTGAGGTTTTCCATCCCTTGGGTATTCTGTTGCATTGCCCTATTCTCTAGCTCCCTTTGCCGTTCCTTCAGATACCCAAGGTTCCTCTGCGACTCTCTTATCTGACCATCCAAGCGCTGTTGGACTGCACTATTGTCCGTAGACTGTCTCATTGCTCGTGCCCCATTGATGAGAGTCTCCTCTCTTCTGATCTTTCGATAGACATCTTGCATTAATCGTTCCGTCATGATTGAAAACTAGCAACGTTTGGTGCGAGTAGTAATGTTTTGTTCCAGGCGAAATTTCGTGCTCAAATAATCAAGCACGTATGCGCAACTAGCGTTTTGTTGTACACTGAGCGTACGCGTGTATTTTGATCCACCGCCCACAAGTTAAGAAAGTACCGGCCAGTATCTTGAAAGATACTTATCACCAGGAGAGAATATGTTTTCTCCGACAGCAAACAAGTATGTGTTGAAGGTGAGGGTTGTGGAAGGAGCTGCCACGCAAGGATATGAGCGGGCGATGATTAGAAAAGGAGGGGCAGACCACTTACACTGCGGGGGGCCTCGGGGAAGTGCTGCAGCCTGATAATATCAACCCACCGCCAAACCAAAAAATGTTGGCCAGCAAGGAGCTACTTGTAATTCGTGTCGGTTCAAAAGGAAGGCATTTATTTTCACTCAATTAGAGTTAAAGCTAAGTTAATACTGCGGACACTCAGATCTCCACTGGGTCACCAGTCCACACCATTGCGTGAGCTGTGGGAGCCTACTGATGTATAAAATTACACGCACACTACCATGAAGGAGGGCTCATATTTCAACTCTAAGCGCATAGTAAGGATAATAGTTCAAAGGAGAAATCACATAATGAACGTCTTGTATCTACTTAAGGTGTACCGATACTGTGGAAACCCCGCCGTCTTTTTAACGATTTCCACGATATTTTTAATCATCTCATTGAAATATATAGCATATTTACACATACATACTTCTTAGCACGTCACATGACACGAAACCATCTAAATACTATTGCACTTCCCGTGTTATGCGACAGGGCAAAAACAAAGGTTTCAGCATCTAAAGTTTCACTCGATCGCCGCTAGAACTAGCATCTAGATGTTTTGGGTTAGAATTTGGATTCACAATCTATAAGTTGATCCTACCACTAAGACGTCGTATTGGATGTATGCTCCCAGTGCCCTCAACTGCGGTACTACGCTTAACACCAGTCGTTGGCCCTGGTGAACCATTTCCAGTACTGCGTTGGTCTATATTTTGGCGACGCAGTGTCAACATTTGTAAACCATGCAGCGTTGTCCGTATATTATTGACAGCTGCTCCAATCATAGCCACTTCCTCTTTTGTCCGCATGCTCTCACTCATGTGCATGGTCAACATGTTTTGCTTAATGTCCATTTCGGCCATTGATGCAAACATTCGTTCCATATCAGATCGGATATGCTCCTGCTCAGTTATGATTTGTAATGTCTGGTCATCCAAAGAGGAGCCACTATTGCTTTCCGCTCTTTGGATGTTGCTCCGTGACGAAAATGATGCTTCGACCTTAGTTCGCAACGCCTTATTCTCAAACTCCAAGGCTGTGATACGGTCTGCATGATCTTGAAGCAATGGGTGTAAATAAGTGAATGCGCAGGATGCCGCATGATCGGAAGATTCTTTCCGTCGCCCTGACCATGGACACCCAACGCTTGATGAGCTACATGCTATTATTGCCTCTTCACATGCTGATTCATGTTCGAGAATATCTGAGCGAGGAAATTCAATTGCACAATGATTACACTCCGCAGTGAGGTGTGGACAGCGCAGTTCGTGATTCTACCAAGAAAATCAGGATAGTTGAGCAGGGCATCCAGGTGTCCACGAACCTCCAGGTCAAGTTTTCGAAGTGTAGCTGAACAATGGGTGCAAACAATTTCCTGGTGCATACACTCTTCATGCACATCTCTTCGAAGTATTCTTTCACTACAACCCACACAACCTAATGTTACGAACTGACATTCGTCTTTCAAGTGTCCCCCGACAAAAGAACGTGGTTGAGTACTTGTACATCCGAGATTCGAGTTAGGACACAGCACCACCAAGTCATTCACTAGATTCGCAATCACTACTGGTGCCATTGTTATGTCGCGAAGCTCCAGGGGAGTTCGATCCACAGGACATGTGCTTGAAATTTCGAGAGCATCAGCAATGCAACCAGAGCAGAATGTATGTCTACACTTGGTGGTTGTTGGATCTACTAGAGGTGAGTGGCATATAGGACAACAAAGATTATCGTCAACATGTGTAAGATAAGTAAGAGCTCGGAGATCAAGTGTTCGGTCTGAAATAGAGGGGGTTGTGGTCGTCATGGCTGTTGGGGTTGACTCTCACCTCCACAGTACTAAGCTGTGCATATTCGAGTTCGTCACGTGGATTTATCTAGTACGTATTCGGGTATTGTACTCTAATACTGTTAAGTCAATTAGAATCGAATCATGAGCAATCAATTCAAATATACACGTGATGAGCTTGGATACACTGAGTTACATAATCACATCTAGAATAATCGTCAAGGTATCAAACGTTCACCCAAGGTTACAAAGTAAGCACCCACTACTTTCTGTTTACCTACCTCTTCTTACTAAGTATAGGTAGTGGCTCATTCCAGACGTTCTTTGAACTCTCATTCCCTGAATCACATTTATTCTGTTTCTTTTATTCGAAGTTAGTGTCCCTAGATTTGCGATGGCTACTATAACCTCGGAGCGGCTACAGCTTCTTGAGGAGCACATACGACTATCTCTAATTGAGAGGAAACGGGCGCTCTCCTCTAATACCGAACCGGATGGTCGAAACACCCATGAAATATCGCGCAGTCTCGACACATTCCACCAAGGCATAGAACAACTCGAACGAGAGCAGAGACAGCTTGAGAATACAGGAGACCTGTATGAAGCTCATTTGAGTACAAGGATGAGTACTAACTGATAGAAGGTCTTCGGGTGTTCTACGAGAACGGGAGGATGTATTGATACGGCTCCGAACGCAGTATGACGATCTGCAGGCCCAATTCTCTTCAGAAACCTTTACCTCACATACAGACTCCCCCGGATTACCCATGGATAACCCGGCGGGGCACCGTGGAAGCAACTCATTTGATGAATTTGCTGCCCGCGATGCTCTAATGGGATCGCGAGAGCTCCTGAACGGTACACGAAAGTCAAATAAAACCGTTCGGTTCAGGGATTCTTTGGTGGATACGGAAGAAATGAACAGCCACCAGGTATTACAGTTACATAACCGAGTCATGGAAGAACAAGATGAAAGCCTGGACAGGCTATCTCAGAGCATAAGGAACCAAAGAGAGTTGAGCATACAAATCGGTGATGAACTAGAAAGTCATGTACAGCTCTTGGACGAGGTAGATGATTTAGTAGACCGGCATCAAAGTCGAATGCATACAGCAAAACGAAAGTTGGACAATGTTGCGCGGACAGCCAAAGACCACGGTATGTAAAGTTGTTCCGTAAGCTACCTCCGTATTCTTACAAGTTTTTAGGGAGTCTTGTAATTATCGCCATCTTGATTGTCATTTTGATACTTCTTATTGTTATCTTAAAATAATAGCTTCTTGGCAGCCACTTTCTATGATGTCTATTAGTGTTGGAAGTCTTCCTGGTACATCGATTTGGAGTTCTGGTAGTGTTTGTTTTGTGTTGCTTTCAGGGCAGGCGATCTTGTTGTATCTTTGTTTGTTGTGTATGTATATCTCATTAAGTATTTCTAAGATTTCTCACAGAATCGCTATTATACCCCCCATGAGATCATCGTACTGAATTGGAAAATAATTATTATACAATTTTTCAAACTAAGTACATTTCAATTTAATTCTTTGTGGGACGATTCTTGGTCTCTTCCTGCAGCTTCTTAATTCCTTCCTTAGAGGTGTCAATCTCGTCCCGCTGAGCTTTGATCTACACCTTGTCAGACTTTAAGGTGAGCAAGTTGTGAATTGTGACTTACGAATGCCTCTGAATCTGAGGCAAGTTCTTCATGCCAATGTGGCTCTTCTGTTGAATTCTTGCTGTGCTTCCTCAACACAGATTGCTTTCCCTTCTCTAGAACCTAAGAATACTCAATGGCAGTTACACCAGTGTTGGAAATATTACATACCTCAGGGTCATTTCCATGCCGCGTGGATGTGCTGTGACCTGACATGCATCGTGTCGACGTAGATAGTGCCTGGCGGCAGAGCTTCGAAGGTCCAAATACCTTCATTGTGGTAGTAGATGTTCTGAGAAATAACATTCTTAGTTTTGTGATATTAGATTCGGTTCAGGTTATTGTAGTATTGGATTCAAAGAGGGTATAAAGAGTAAGTATTTAAGGAACTCCCATCTCTTTTGATATAGCTAGACTAGTGATGTCATATATTGTAGTATCCTTGGCACTAGCCCGTTCTTGTAGATCAAGCTGGGTGGCTGGTTCCTGACAACCTGTCAAGGCAAATCTAAGTACCAAGAAGACTACAAGTGCGGGGCCGGTCTTCGGATGGATGGGACCGCCTGTTGACTCCTGAATACGAAGTACCAAATCCAAGGTTTTCTCTCCAAAATTACATCCCTTTTTTAATTGAAAGAGAATGAAACACTGAATAAGACATCTAGAGCTGTCAAACTTCTTTATTTATGTGATTTAGGCGTCTAAATAGAGCAATCTCAGCCTTGAAAAGTTAAATTGACAATGGGAGAACGAATTATAAAAAACGGATATGAATGAATGTGAATACCTTTCATGTGGCTTTGTTTTCCGTGGCCGGTAGCTAGGGACCTTACAGTTTACTACATCTCTACAATATCTTGAGACCGATTTGACTCTTACATGACACCTAAATAACAAGCTGATAAATCGCATACGCAAAGCTCTAATAGCTAGCGATAGATCTATAACTGTTGTGTATGCAATTTATTCTGTCCTGTGTACGCACCTCAGAACTGGAATTTCCCAGGAATAACTGGTATAACCTAGCTTAGAATGCACTCATATCAAACAACTAGAGTACAATTACGAGTACCGAGATTTGAGCAATTTTTTTTGAACAAAACCCTCCCACTTCTCATACGGCAATCTATGTGCTGCGATGTTTCTAACCAATTGTAATACGTGCACGGTACCTACATCTTTGCAGTTTCTATCAGCTAAGTGTTGATATTCATAATTCAAATTTGGCCGATAGTACTCAGGTGCGTGTTGTTCGGTCAGTTATTAGGGTTTTTGGTTGCTACGACTTTGTGTGACATTTTTCTCGTCAATCGCTAACATACATGACAATGCGACATACTCTACAGGCAGGTACTCGTACACGGCGTACATATTCCCAGGGTTTATATATACAAGTTCAGGCGATACCTTTGAACGGCATAAATACTTTCAGACATGATATTCAACTTTAGATAGTATAGAACAGCAGGGTGGAGTAGTCCCCGCGAGTGATATTCAATGATTCATGTTAGTTGTGGGCTCATGGCAATGCAGACCGCAGCATCGATGGGTCTAGATTCTTCTCAGTCGAAATCCTATGATTATGCCTAGAATTGAAGCTTTTCTATTACACAAGACGGTCGGTGTACTTAATTTGTCTCAAAATACGTCATTGAACGTTAATTGTTATGGAAAAAATAAAGCTGCATGTAGTAGTACCTACCATTTCCCATGACGTGGCGATTTATAACCAATCAAAATAAATTTCTCAGTGGATTAACCTTTCAATTGGCTAGAGATTACACGTGATTAACAAATATAGTTGCAGCATGAGTTTATGTATCTCACGACATTGAGAGATTTGCCCAGACACAATCTAGCTAGTATTGGGAGGATTTGCAAAGACTCTTGAGGGGTTTAAAGAGGTGAGAGAGCATTCACCAGTTTACTATTCCTGTACTAATTACTGTCTGTGTGCCTGTACGGGCTGTTGATCGGTCCAGGCACAATCATAATGTGTGTAGCGAGGCAATACGGTACGGACCGTGCAATTCCAAGAATAAATCGCGCTTTAGTCTTAGAATTCTATGATAATTACTCGCACTTCATAAATAAACTACTGTAACTGAACGTTAACCAATATTCAGCTGGAAATCCTCTCATAAAGCGGTGATCAATGTTTGTGTCTACTAATCCATCAATAATAGCCTATCAACCGATTCGGAGTGCTCATGGATATCAGATTTTAAGTTCTTACTCAATCTAGGACAGTTGCACACTATAATTATGGTTTTATAGGCCGAAAAGTATTAAGTACTTCTTTAGATTAGGTGATTACCTATGCCCTAGGCGAATTTGATTGTGATAAGATATTGAAACGAGAGTTGCCTCATCTCGGTTTCTCGCTTAAGAGCTCTACGCAGGCCTTACGTACTCGTACATCATCGAGCAGAATATGTAACTAAACTCTAAAAAACATAGCTTAAATTTTTTTAAACCATTTGTATTTTCACAAAGTCTAAAGGTTAATTCTCATAGATTCAGAGAGGAGAACTTTGCTAAACTTATATGTTTGCATAGCTTCCATGCTGACATCCCAAACATCCAGACTCCCACCCCCACTTCATATTTCCTTTTGAACCACACCTTGCGTCATCCCATTTTCAAAAGCAGCCTAACCGTAAATAATCCCTGCATCCGGCACACTGCCCGACGCTATTGCTAAAGTGCACATCGACGAAAAAGCCAGCCCGAGCGCCAGGAGAATCCTGGTGTGATTTCTGGGTTGATCGTCCGAGATGATTCTTTGGCTCCTCAACATCATCATCTTACCGGGAAAAGATATTAAAAGAGATAGCTAGGAGTCTCAATGTACGAGTACTCCGTGTGTAGGTGTTTTGAGAAGGTATGAAGGATACGAAAGGCGGCTGCCAATGTATTCAGGACACTAATGATACCTGGAATGGGCCGCATCCACACGATCCAATTACAACTTATGTAAACGGGCTCGGCGGTAAGAGCTCAACAGGGCGCTCAACGGGTGTGGGCGCAAGGACGGTAGCAGGCACGGAAAAAGAAAAATGTAAATCTCACCACATTTAGACACCAACACTTTCGGCTAGGGGAAATCTGTTTGGGCTAACCACCGCTGCAGCACAGAGGCGGGTATGATCATGACTGTATGGCTGTGACAAGATATAGACCGCCACTCGAGCTCGCTACCATCTCTATTTGGCGCCCTGGCTGATAGAATTATGGGATTGTGAACACAGATCGGGAACGCAAGCAACAGCCATGCCGTCTTTGGCGCAACTCGCATTACTGCTGCTGTCAGCTCATCTGTGTTGTGGTTTCAACCCATCAGTATCTGTGCAACGATAACAACAGTGAATCCATAGGGAAGTACTCCACGGACTAAGATCGTTCCCATTGTCAAACGTCTTCTGTACCTCCTTTGCCGGCAGGTGGGCCAAGGGCGCTCTGACGAGCTATCCTACTGGTAGGTCTACTGGGAGGGGCTTATATTAGCCAGAATAAGCTATGTGGTACCCTACATAGTGCTCTACGCTGTAGGATTGTATGGTTCACCCTTCGGCGGCACCCCAGAGTACGTACCACATAAAGTCGGAGGTTAATTCTCCATTTGGATGAGTTTCTGAGGGCATACATTTGGGTTTATCCTAGTTGACGAATGATTGAATCCCACCAAGAGGATCGATGTATCTAAAGTTCTCATCTATAGCTATCATGGTTACATGGGATTTGCACATCATACCTGGGTGACTATGTATATCTGTAGACGTATATATTACACTGTATTGTGTATAGGAATAACCTAGAGGTGATAACGCATAACAATGGTTTATATACACCTCTACTCTGCAGAACCTGCCGGGCCTACAATACCTACAGCTCCTCAGATTTGTGGAGGGATTTCATTCACCTTTTCTTCAACTGCGCGATCTAGAGTAGCATCCCCGTACCTACATTGCTTATTTTTTTTTTCACTGAGTGCTGTAAAGCATATGTACGAAGAAAGCTAGCATGATACTCAGTAATAGATTCGCCAATAGACTCTCGGAGGGTTCCTTGTGGATACAACGCACATTGATGTGCAGCTTCATGATTTGTCGAATTCGCCAAAGAGACGCAATGATGGATCCATGTAACTCAGTACTCGTACACTAAAGTCTCAAGAGGCAGTAGCACGCAAGGCATGAGCAGTGACCAGGAGAGGATGTATAAACTACATTTGTAGTGAACTGAAGCTTGAGGGATGTCTCTATAGCTCTAGCTACTACTGGTAATTTTTGAACAAATGAATTGAATCGCATGATTCACCCTGGCATGCTAGTATTTCTGTAGCCATATTGTTTATCACTTTGTTCGATTCAACAGGACCTTCGTAATAATTGTAAACCAGGATATCATTTCCCTTATGTTTAGTTATTTGGCTTCTACTGGCCACTTTTGATGTAAAGAAAATGAATAGAGAAGGATGAAAATAGGCCATAGTAATCAACACAAAATTCGAATGGACAAGGAAACTGAAATAAATACACTACACTCCAGCTACCACAGAAGCAGCATGGTACACAGCCCGCTATTCATTGCACAAACCCTTTGCACCGTTTAAAAGCAAAAACCCACAGAGCACCCCACCAGCCCAAACAAAACCAACCGTCCGCACCACGACATGTCGTTAAACAAAAAACGAACACCGATGACCGTTTGCTACCCAGTCCCGCCATGACAAAACTCCCGAGACTAAGATAGAGTATCCCAAGTACAAAGGAAAGGACAGAACAGAAAATGTCAGTAGAAACGAAAGTGACAAAACTATGTATAGGTAAAGTGAAAATATTTATACCAACAGACCAAAGAAGTGGCCTTTTTTTCTCGCTTTCATGAAACGTATCCCAACTGTTTATGATCCCCGAACCCAAGATTAAAGGAGAAGCCCCCATACCGGTTAAAACTCAAAACGCAAATACGCACAAAACACCATCCCAAGGTTGGTACACCCAAAAAGTACATGCTAACACCGAGGTATTTCTATTAACATAGCGATTTAGTCGCTAGGAAAGGTGAGATAAAGTTGATTGTTGTCGGAGGATGATGACAATGCCGCATTACCGAACCTTCTGAGTACCCGTGGGCAATTGGTCGGAACGGGGACTGAGGTTGAGACCTCTACCAAGCTCGTCTGGACTGGCTGTGTGAAACCAGTCTTCCGGGCGAGGACAGAGGTGGAGAAGCGACACGCATACCGGTGTTGGGGTTAACGATAGGGATGGCATTGCGCGACCGTGACTGTATCGAAGGAGGATTTTGGTATTTGAGCATCTGATTTGGATATATATTCGAATACGTTGCTGCATGGGGATATGCTGAGGTCGGCTGGACCTGGTGTTGCAGTGGCGATGACTGAGGCGAGCCACTTGATGTCGACGAGCGATCAGAACCCGAGTCCATTAAGATGCGCTGAACGAATAAAATAAGCTCGAACTCTCGAGTAATCATTTTGATTTCAAGAACATACTTCCTCCTCTGTACACAGTTCCGGGATAAAAGCAAAGTCATCCTCCACATCGAATGAGCGGCCAGCCTCGAACTTTTCAATGAAAGTTGGGACTGCTGGGCTGTCTGTCAGCTCCTCTCTCTGTCGGATCATTTGAAAGGACTTGAGAGAAGAAGAAGGACGATGAGGGTTCCTACGAGAGCGGAGGCCCGAGGAGGATGACGGTGCTTGGAAGTGGTAACCGAACGACATTGATGAAAGTTGATTGAAGGGGTTGAGCTAAGGTGATCGGGTGAAGAAGGCAACGCGGCGGAGCAAAAGACGGATAAGACGGGCGTGGGCGGGCGATATGCAGCGAGGTGAGATGTATTTAATGAAGAAGGCGGGAGAATGCGAAAGGACAAAGGTAAAGTAGAAAAGGGAAGGGGGGGTGGGACAGAGGTAATGATTGATTAGACGTATCGATAGGGTAGTCTTCTAAGTACTCTAGGTATGGTATGAGAATAGTGCAGAACGAGGATGTGTGTGTGTGTGTGCGTGCGCAAAAAGAAATGGGGGCAGGGTGGTGCGTGGTGTGGGCTGGGGTGAAGTGGGAGTGGGAGTGGAGTGGGAGCAGCAAGAAGAAGAAAGCAGGCGGTGGCAGAGGCAAAGGCAGAAAGTAATGTAGGATGATGGGATGGAGGGAAGGGAGGGCAGGCACAGGTCTGGGTGTCGGACGCTAGAACAGCCAGGCACTGGGCGAATGGCCTGGGGGGCGTTTATTGGTTGGGAAGTAGCAAAGCCTTTCTCGAAACAACCGCAGCACCGCAAGAACGAGGCGAAGGGCGACGGACTAGAGAGCTAGAATCTGGGTGACCGCCAGCGAAAATCAAAAGCAGACAAGTCCGCCGCCATCTGCGTTCAAGAAAAAAGGGGGCACCTGCAGAATCCAGCCATTACACATCCAGTCTAGCTCGCGTGCTCGTCACACCAAAATCCAGCCAACCACAGCTCGCCCCTCCCATCGCCGAAACCATCCGAGGCCCAGCTAGCGGTCGCAAATAATAATAGCTTATTGGCATCCCCGACCGCCTTCGAGTCTCTTCTGCACAGGCAGAAGCGACAAAGGGATTCCTGGGTTTCTCTGCCCTGCTTCCCCTCAGTGCAGCTCTTCCAACCGTTTCATTTTTCCTGACTGCAGGGTGGGAAAAAGATGTCAGCAGGGTGTCTCATCACGGACCACTCAGATAGGGGCAAGCAAGTGGAGGCGGGTCTCGCCATCGCCCTCCACCACCCCATGCTTCGCTGCAGTGCCGTGTCGCATAACTATATCTTTTGCAGTAAATCTCCCTGCGCTTGCACTCCTCTCGACCAGTGCATGAACCAACGGGGCTGAGAATGGCAAATCGATGCAGGATTTATTGACCGGGATGCCACACTAGCCTAGATAAGACAAGGTTCTGGTTTTCAACTGGCCCTCGCCATTTGACGTGTTCGCTGTCACAGGTTCACGATCCTCAGCAGCTGTGTGTATGCCAAGGCTTTCATACCGCGTGGCGAAAAGATCATCATTGATCCTGCAGCCGGTCTTCCGACCATCACGGAATTTCGAGAAGCAAAGATTTTCTACTTCTCTGGACGGATGCTTAGGAAGGGGAGAAGGTAATTCGATGTTCATCATGTATTACCTCTTTGCTTGACCATTCTGTAAAGTTGCTCCTTACATGTTTTCTCGTTGAAAGTGTCCCAAACTTCATACAGTGATATAATTTCTTGTATGCAATCGATAATGGCTTCCATGTCCACCTTTGACTCAGCATACCACTCGATCAACTTTCCGATCCGGCTCTGTGGTCCCTCGCCGCTTGCCGCCAGGCTGTTGGCACCTGCAGCCCCACTGGCCGCTGCCGCCGCAACAGTTACCGCAGAGCTTGAAGCCGCCTGTAGGCTCGCTTGTGAGACCGACGGTTTCAAAACCACAGACAGAAAAATGCCTGTTAATGCGATGATGTGTGGGGGGTAGATTAGGGGTAGATCAGTGATGCAAGAATCGTTGATCACTTGCCATGCCGTGCTGTTTTCTTCTGTCGTGAGGCTTAAAACTGGCGTGAGCTCTTGAAGTGTCCGGTATGGATGATGAACTATCAGATATGAGTTCATTTCTGATATGACATAGAATTCGCATTCAGCAAGTTTTGTAGCGTCGTTAGGCATGACTTCTACAGAGATGCGTTAGTATCATTTGGTAGAGGAATAATCACCATCCTTACCAGGCCAGCATGTTTTCGCTTCACTCACAACTATGCGAATGTGCTGTGGACATTCTTCGATCTTCAACGCTAAGTAGAGGCATGTAGCCATAACGAGATATGGATTTGTATCCCGTATAGGAACTTTGGTATAAAATCTGCGTATGTAAAGTTGAGCAGTTGCAAGGGCTTGCTGCCTCGTCTGCATTCGCCTTCCCAGGCGAATTATCTCTATGTACCGATTCACAATCAGCGTCACTTGCGCCGGTGGTCGGGAAGAATCGAGCGATCGTACGTGAGTTGAAATATATACCCAGATTTCTGTAACTAGGTAAAGGGTATGCTTGCACGGCCTTTTCATCTTGCGCATCTAGTGACCTTCGTATCTCTGCAAGTTTTGTCCGGGACATTTGCCAATGAAGGCGTTGTGAAGACACCCAATAATTTGCTGCCATGATGTTTGCTGATGGTGTAGTGATATTGTAGTAGAAAGCTTATAAAAGGCACTGCGTGCTGTATTTGATAGCTATAAAATATTCGTGTAACGTCGCAGTAGTTCTAAACCAGTTGGTAGCCGCACCAGGTCTAGGTAAACCTGATGCCAAGAGGTTGAATCCCGATCCCCAGTAATCGGTATTCGGATACGTTTACACTGCGGCGCCGGACGGTAGGATGGAGTAGCTTTCATAGCAAGCTACGGATCTGTCCCAACTTTATCGATACAGCTCACATAAGGAGACCAATGCTTCTCATTCGATACCTACTAAAAGGGCATATCTCAAAAAAAAGTGGTCCCTAAATTGTACAAACTTTGTCTGTTTCACCCAGAACAGAACAACACTTTGCACAGAGTCCACATTTTCAAGCCACTTCTAGATCGTAAAACGGTACACTTTCTGATCAAGCATCCGACACCTCCAGCCTCGCCCAGGTCAGCCTAGAGAAATCAGCGATTGTCGGCTGTAGCCTTGCCTTAGAGACTTTCAGTGGTCTACGGAGTATTCCGTATGGAGTACGGATACTAAGTGTTGCATATAAGCCCGCTAGCTACGGGAGCTGGATGCTTGATGCTGGCGACCGGCCCTTTTATTAGGCATCACTCAAAAGTACTCGTTTACTCAACAAACACAGGCCTAATTACCGTCCAGTATAATACTTAGTATTGCACAGCTTTTCCACTATATAGCTTGCAATACTTCCGGGGTAAAAGTAGGATACCATAATATTCACAAATATCTTGATGTGTTTCCGAATACTTGCCGGTAAACTGTGCGAAGTTTTGCAGGATGGTTAGGATCTTATTATTTGTGTTTTACTCTACGCAGTATCCGTAGATATCCTTTAGTTTGGAGTTGTGGCCTAAAAATCCTGGTTGCTCTCCTTGGCAGCATCTTTCCTCATTTTGATTAACTCTGCAGCTTCGGGATCGAATTACTTCATGGCACATGCATGCAGCCAACGCTTATATGACGTTTGGTGACCTGGGTCACAGCACATGTTAATGTGTGGCGGTGCGGAAATTAAGCGCCAGTCGGTAGGCGCGATTGTTGCACAGAGATCTTCATTGATCAATCTTGGAAACTACAACTTGTGACCTTAACCCAAAACGCGAAGAAACCGCTTATACACCCCGCTCTGCCATGATAACCCCATTCTGACCGTGAATCGCCAATGTTACCTCAATCTACTGGACCCGATAGTGAGCGGGCGAGCGAAGAACGTCTGGCTAGTCTGGTATGTCGCCAATGAGTGTCTGTGACATGACTGACAGAGATCCATCTCTAGTTCAAGAAGTTAGACACTCGCAATGAGGGTCATCTTGATCTCGAAGGATTCAGGCGCGGCCTAAGGCGAATAAATCACCGTAAAGCTCGTTTCATTATACTTGTCGCCCCATCACGCACGACGCATTCTGACCGAAACATGCGGACCTTGTAGCCTTGAAGGACGCAGATCACTTGATACACGATATTCTCACAGCGGTTGACACATCGAAGGACGGGTTGATACAATTCTCCGAGTTTAGAAGCTTCTTCGCGAGCGCAGAGCGCGAGCTATGGCGAATTTTTAGATCCGTAGACGTGGACGGGAATGGACGAATTGATAAGGCAGAGCTGCGAAGCTCCCTCGACCGCGCTGGAATAGTGGTTGACCCTGGGCGGCTCGAAGAGTTCTTTGGATCGATCGACAAGAATAACGATGGAGGTAATACCGTTTTTAACGTGGAACTTTAATAGAGCTGAATAACTTACTTTTTGGCAGAAATATCCTTTGAAGAGTGGAGGTGAGACTACAAGTATGAGTGATTCCATAAGTAAACTGACACCATTGAAGGGATTTCTTGATGTTTATGCCTCAGGGAGCTTCGATGAAGACAATATATTCATAT
Source organism: Geopyxis carbonaria (assembly GCA_024516215.1). Taxonomy (NCBI): domain Eukaryota; kingdom Fungi; phylum Ascomycota; class Pezizomycetes; order Pezizales; family Tarzettaceae; genus Geopyxis; species Geopyxis carbonaria. The sequence continues at coordinate 212,190 of JAJJXG010000013.1, read as the reverse complement.
TATCTTTCAACGGTCAATGTAAACCCAGAAGGCGATGTAAATCTAAGCGATGGACTCAACATGCAAGGACTAGGTATGAAAATCTTCATCACACCTTTAGCAATAGCACAGAAAAAACGGACTGGACTTTGTTCATTATTGAGCTACACCAGCGCACGGTCGATTAATTCAGATTGTTGCGATTACCCTAGAGTGGTGATTCGTTAATTTAGCGGAAAAACTCTGCTGGTGCGGGGCCAGAAACTTTGAAAGTTTCTCACCGAGACCCTATTTTACAGGGCCCTTATTAGCTCGAAAGTCCAGTCCGTTAACTCGGCTAGCTTTATCACCAACCCCCAATCCCGTGATGTCTAAAACGCGAGAATTCACGTTTCTTGAACTTGAAGTTCCTAAATTGAAATTATGTGACACAGGTTACTTTTTTGCTGGAGGATTCGCAGGTGTATTATCAAGGACTGCAACTGCCCCATTTGACCGGATAAAGGTGTATTTGATGGCACAGACTGGAAAGGCACCACAACAAGCTCTCGAGGCAGCAATACGTGGCCAGGCAGCGGCGGCAACAACAAAAGTAGCAGGACCCTTCAAGGAAGCTGTCCTTACGCTGTGGAGAGCGGGTGGAATTCCATCTTTCTTTGCAGGTTGGGCCACTCACCCGTTTCAACAATGATTACTGAGTGTTGATTTTCACAGGTAATGGACTGAATGTTGTAAAAGTATTGCCGGAGTCTGCTATACGCTTTGGTTCTTTTGAGGTAAGTATGCGACTGTATTTGTGGCCTATAATCTAACCGCTTCCGAAGGCCGCAAAACGAGCAATGGCACGACTGGAAGGTGTGGAAGACGTTAGTCAGATATCCCAATTGTCACGCTTCTGTGCTGGAGGTATTGGAGGTGTTGTCTCTCAGTAGGTTTACCACAACTTATCCAAGTATATGCATTAATCAACCATAGATTTTCTATATATCCCATTGATACTTTGAAATTGTAGGGTTCTTTGTAACAAACAATTGATATTTGAAATACTTACATACTTACAGCCGGATGCAATGCGAGATGATTGGTGGCGGATCTAGGGGAAACAAACTAATTGTCGAGACGCTTAAGAAGACCTGGATGAATGGTGGCATTCATAGCTTCTATAGGGGCCTCCCACTCGCACTGATTGGGATATTCCCTTACTCTGCTATTGACCTCGGTACATTTGAACTTGTCAAACAGACATATTTGAAGAGGAGGGCCGAGAAGATGAAATGCAAGCCGGAGGATGTCTTAATGCCACAATGGCTCATTCTGGGAATCGGAGCTACTAGTGGTAGTTTTGGTGCATCAATTGTATATCCAATAAATCTCCTGAGGACACGCCTCCAGGCACAAGGCACTACACACCATCCTCAAACATATACGGGGATGGTCGATGTCACAGTTAAAACTTATCGTGCAGAGGGCATCCGGGGGATGTTCCGGGGATTGACTCCAAATCTGATGAAGGTGATACCCGCCGTGTCAATAGTAAGTTTTCCGTCCTGTTATTTTCTTACAATCGTTAATTTGCGGTGTTTGCACAGAGCTATTTAGCATACGAGAATACCAAGCGGGCCATGGGCTTACCATAGACTGTCGCCCAAACCTCCCAGTTTTAGATTTCTTTTGCATTTTGCACATCAATTTCTGTTTGCTTCTTGGATAGAGTCTCGAGAGAGTTTTTCTTAATGTTGGCACAAGATGGAACTGGCGTTTCTATGGTGATTTTGGATATCATTCTTATTATGGCGGTTTGCTGTAGATCACTCGGTTTTAGGTCCCGATAGAGATTATTGGGCTGCGGTTTAGATAGAAGGTAGAACTGTAGCTTTGTAGCTTTCACCTCTTTCTGAGTCTAGAATATGAGTGAGTAATAGCGGAAACGATTGCACACTTACTAGTCCGGACCAGAATCTGTATTTATTCATGATAGTGCTGTTGGGTGATCCTAATAGTGTTTAGAAATGGCATGACTTTGTCTCTAATGTAGACATCAACAGAATTTGTGTTATAAATGTTCTAGTCAACTTAACGCAACTTTGTTCCGTATCCCCATCTACTATGTACTCACACTTCTGTAAACCAGCTCATAGTTGTACAAATATGCCTCTCGGCCATTAATTTGGAATTTTGTAGCAACGAGGTTATACACATTGTATGCCTACCGCGCCATAGCTTATCGGAACAGATTTACTAACCACTTATGTAGACTTCCACTTGTAAGAAGTATCTACCAGCACACGAATACATGCAATAAGTGCTGCTTTGTCTTGTATCCAGCTTTCTAGTTTAGTCAACTAAAACACGAGGATTAGGGTTACTGGATGACCGGCTTGGTACAACATAGAGTGATATTTCATGTATATTACTTATTAGGAAATCTATGTTTTCAGTGTTTGTGGTACACATAGCCTACCAATCAGTCACATGAAGCAAGTGAAGCTACCCACAGCGTGCTCAGAAATGCCTTCAGCTCCTCCCCTCACCTACTAGCCCATTGTCTCGTTCGTCCGACTCGCTCTCGCTTTCAGAACTCCCATCCCTAGTCCTCAGTTCGCTTGTATCTGTATCGTCATTGCCAGCCACAGGCTGATACCCAGCTCCTTCCTTTTCCTTTTCCTTTTCATTATCTTTTCCTCCAATAATAACATTCCCGGCCACCAACATTGCTGCCCCAACCCACCACATTGGTGGCAATGCCTCTGAAAATATCCACCAGCCCATTATAGCCGTCACCTATCTCGACAGAATACATGTGAGCCTTAGAATACCAATGAAGGAATGGTGCTAGCGGACCATGAAATTTGCGGAGGTGTTGACGACGGAGACTTTGGTCGCCGAGGAACCTCTCGTTAATGCCGCTATATAAGCTATTAGACATCTCGTATACTATAATATATATATCAAAGGTTCTGAACCGGTAAATAGACCCCACATCTAATTGAAATTATTAATACTAAAGCTCCTTGATATGTTTGGGATATTAACAACATACAACGCCATTAAATATTAAATTGAGGGCAAAAAACCCCTATTCACATTAATTGCCATACCCGCCAATTCTGATAGATGGTATATCATACTCCTCGCACAAGATACTCTATAAATTTTGAGTCCCCTGGCAGCCCGAACAACGTAGCTAACGATGCTGCAATACTCGTGGTCAATGTTGTTGTGGTAAGCTTGGCGAATAAGCCGTTTGTAGCTGCACACACGCCGCTTAGAATCGCAAGCTGGATCCAGGACGATAGCAATGCCATGAGGTGTGGTATGTAGCGTTAGATCGGGCGGCGCCCCTGGGGGAGAGTATGCCCCGGTAAGGTTGAGGCTCAAAATTAGCGGCACACGTGCAGTCGTGAACGGCCCATCTTAGTACCAAATATTTGCTTAGACGCCCACAGAGCTCTAGCTACCCCACCACCCCACGTCTCACAGCAAAGACCCAGCTCGATATCATCATCATGATTGAAGTTATCTGGTTGATTCATGTTCATGTCTTCCACTATTAACACAAACTAATAAATGTGTAACAGTAACGATCGCCTTGGCAAAAAAGTGCGCGTCAAGTGTGAACCAGACGATACCATCGGCGACTTCAAAAAGTTGGTGGCGGCCCAGATCGGAACCGCCCCCGAGAAGGTACCCTGATAACCTTATTAGAAGCGGCCCGAGACTGATGCTTCTGGACTTTAAATAGATTGTTTTGAAGAAGTGGTATTCAACATTCAAAGACCACATCACCCTTGCCGATTACGAAATCGGAAACGGGTCTTCATTGGAGATGTATTATAGTTAATCAGGATACCATGCTGAGGGGTTATTGTTCTTGCGGAAATTTATACTGCTTTCTTTTTATTCGTTGAAACAGACATGTCATGAACAGATTATGATAGTAAGATTTTTATTATTACATTAAACATGTGATCAATCAAATTCGTCAATCGCAGCATTCGGATGCTTACAAATGCATATTCAATCCGGGAATACCCAAAAGATCCCGTTACTGCCCTCCGTGAGCTCGAACCCGATATGAAAAAACGGTAACCGTGCATTTTGGTGGCGCAGTTGTCGAAAATATTGCTCCTGAACCGAAAATTAGTAGTTAGGCGTCTGTATGGTAATCAAAAAGATTTGCAGGAAGGTTGATGAAGGACAGGGACTAGGAAAATAATTCATCAAGGGACGACATTTTTTGGTGCTCCCAGTGGTGACTATAGATATGTCCATGGGGCGAAGTGGCGGATGTAGTCTGGTGGATAAGCCTCAATCAAATATCTTATGCCACTGCAGAAGATCATGAAGCTCAGACAAGTGGTATATATCACACTCGCCTATTAATAGGGTGTGTATATCCTGTTACGGTTGATAGTGTGGGTGAAGACGTACGGCACCGTACGGAAGAAAACGCACACGGGCATCAATAAGAGAGGAGGTATCAATCGTGAAGGTCATTCCGCAGAAAAGCACATCAGTCTCATGAACCAAGGCGCACTTGGGGTATGGCAGATGAGTGCAATAAAAACATAGAAAGCACAAAGGCACAAAAATATTGCCAGACGTTCGTTGCTAATTATAACAGACATATGGACAATAGAGAAAACCTGGATTGTAGAAGAACGCCGAGGATTTGAAAGTAAACCTAGAAAGGAAGTGCAAAAAACAAAACGTCCTTTCTTAAACACCCATACACCTTAATAAATCCGGGGGAATTGCGCAGGGTAGATTTACAATTCGGAAGTAAAGCAAAGTAAAGTAAACGAAGGGGTCGCATAATAGAAACTACCATCGACGACTACCATAATTTTGTAAACCCAGTTCGAAGATGGCCTGTTAGTCAACGCTTACCTATAGGCCTCTATAGCTGCAGCACCATGACGGCGCACATCTGCATTTTCAGGAACCTTTTTGTCTATTGCAACATCATCCTGCTTTCCCCGCCCATAGTCTCTCTGCCGGTAACTCGTGTCCGGTTTTTGAGCGCGGTCAGGTGATGCAGAGCGCCGAGATTTCTGGGTCGTCGATAAATTTTCAGTGTTGAGAGACGAATTATGAGGTGACGGGCCTACTGGAGGCTTGGGAGGCAATGGATGAACTGAACGTTGTACAGGGAGCTGTGTAACAATCGGTGTCTGGCTGTTTGCTGCTGGTGTATCCTGAGCAGCACTATTGCTTTCATTAAACATGTTGAATTATTAAAAGGTTTTTACATACTTTCGATTTGTGGGAGGTTTATTTCCGTGCCTATTTCTATTCCCTCTCCTGTTACGTCCGTCGTGACGTCTCTTGCTCGGACGACGCTCTGGGTCTTGACCATTTTTTTGGTTTACGATATACTCTTCCCAGTTTCGTTTTTTACCTTCACCAGATCCAGTCTTTTTACCATTCGGTAAATCGCCAGCCATTTCTCCAGATCCAAGAAGACTGCATCACTAAAGTTAGTTGAATAGCTTGTTTGAAGGGCCTTCTAGGTTTACCTATTTCCAGTATTCTTATCCTCCTTAAGCAGGTCTTTTTTAAGACTAGCGATCCAAGCCTCTGTTTCGGCGTCCGGTTGGTACTCGGCATCCAAATTTACTCTGGTAGTACCGTCTGTTCGAATTGAGGTCCAGACAGGGTCTGAGTCTCCAGATTCATAGCGCTGATTAATGGCATTGCCTTCGGTATCAAAATACTTTGATCCCAACAAGTTCTTACCCTTATCAATAGAAAGTGGTTTCTGCTCATCTGTTTCTTCAAAGGTCGCAGCAAGAGGCCTATCAGCAGGTCCGTTTTTCCATGTGGATATTGGGGCTGGTGGGAAGAAATGTGGGGGCGAAGGAGGTCGCTGGTTAGAAACCTCTGGTGGGGGAGGAGGCTGAAATCTCTTTGCTCGATTTCCCTTATTATTTCCGTGCCCATTGTGATGGTTATTCTGTTGGTTATGTCGGAAAGACTGAGAGGTCGGACGAGAGTATGGTATACTATTAGTTGAAGGATGTGGATACCGCGGATAGTTGGTCATTGGAGGCGGTTGGTATGGCTGGAATGTAGAGGGCTGAGCCTGGGGTTGGGAGTACAGCTGTGGCTGCGGTTGCGCCTGCGGTTGAGGGTACTGTGGATTTGACGGATACCGGGGGGTCGAAACTTGAGGAGGATAGGCAGTTTGTGGAGATTGATTAGGTGACTGTTGCGTACCGGCGTAGGGAGGATAGCCCTGAGGTTGCTGATGAACTGCAGCATACTGATGCTGGGGCGGATAACCTTGCGCAGGCGATTGCTGTGCCGACGTAGGGGTAGGATATGCAGACTGTGGCTGTCCGTATCCCGCGTAATTCGGCTGTGGAGGTTGATGAGGCCCAAATGCTGGAGTGGTAGTTTGCTGCCATTGAGGTGTGGGCGCTGTATAAGTCTGAGGCGACTGCTGCCACTGCTGAGGCGTTACCGGTGGTGTGGGCTGGGCATAAGTTTGAGTATTGTATGGTGGGTGTTGGCCGTATACAACTGTCGCTGGCGGCGGCGGAGGCGGCGGGGCTGCTGAAGCAGCGGCTGCAGGTTGTGGGGGTACATATCCCGGCGGTGGTGCATACCGAGTTATCACAGGTTTACTTCCTTTCTTGGTGGGCTTCGGATTGGGAGGGCGAACTTTTTGATTCGACAATCCACTACCACGCAATTAGTATTTATTATGTTTCTCAAGGATAGAACATACGCAGGAACTTGTCGTCGCGGTTCCGGGCAGTACTGTGCCCAATGTTGGATAGAACCACAGTTGTAACATGGTGAATGTGTTGGTTGTGTAGCTGGTTGTGCAGTTGTAGGATTTTGAAGTGTATTCTGCATTTGCTGAGGCTGATAAGGGCCATAACTATGGTTTGATGCCATACTCGTCAAGGTGAAAGTATTTATGTATTGACAACAAAATTACCTACTGATACCAATGCCGACAGGGGAGCTGAAGCCAAATAGCGATCTGAACTTTAGGTTCCAGCACGTGCGAAACAAACCAAGCACCAGTGCATAAAACAACGTGCAGTTGAATGAGACTGCAAGAATGTTGAAAGAATGTTGAGAGCAGAAACCAGCACTCTCCGGTGTGAAGAGGAGGGGGATATGAAGTCTGCACAAAGATTCAGGTAGTCCAGAAGGTTTCGGCGCTTCCTGCGCCAAGAATTCTTTCAAAAGTAAGTTGCCCATAGCAACCATTCCTTTGCATGGCTCGAAACTTCACCTTCGCTTGTGCATCCACAAAGATAAATTTCCCGAATTCTAAAAATTGAAAATGTGCAAACTCAGAATCTTGACTAGATTCAATCAACTGACATGCCTTTCATGGGTACGATGAGGTGGTTGACACAAGAGCCGGGACACCTCCAGTTCAAAGAGCCAGACCATTTAACCAATAATACATAATTGGATCTTGTTCTAGTTGCCATAAAGCGGTTCACAATATGCCAATGTGGTTACTGAGAGGTTGTCCTACTACTAGAGCTACCTAGCAGTGATTTATTTTCATAAAGTCTAATACAGGTGCTTTGCGAATGATGACCAGGCTAGGAAGATATAGCGTTTCATGTCTAATCGTATAAGAGATGTCACAGCTTGACTAAGGTCCCCCAATAATCATCAAAACCATGGGAAGAAAGGCATTTTGGTGAAAAAAATATTACAGCGTATGCAACATTGTTCTCTGTATTCTTGCTGCAGATGTATACAAGACCTGATAAACATGAGCGCTGCATACTTCATTACAGGTTCAAGCTTCCCGGTATGCTATTGATATCACTTAATGACTATGTACGGTACCTACTATGTACTTAGTGGTAAATAGCGCAAATTAAATAGATTTCCCATGTTCAACCATGCGCATGCGAGACATGCTCCGTACGTACTTGGATTCTGCCAGTATCTAGCTACCTCTTATCTAGCAAATATACGAATAACATAGAACGCTTACCAACATGTATCAGCAATGTTTAGAAGTTCAGCAGCAGTATTATATTATTCGTGTGACAACATTTAATGATCGTTTTGCAGGGAGCTTATTACTGAAGTACAGAAGTAGCTACCTCACAAAAGCATTTTGATATTCACGAAACAGTAGTATGAAACACGTGCTAAGTAATTCAGTGTGCATTGGTGTATTGGTTCTTAAATATAGTCTACGTAGAGCCAGAATGTAGGTATTTCTACAGAGCACAGACCGCCAAGAGTAAACAAATTAAGGTTTTGAGCCTCAACGCCGCTTTGTACGTATAAGTCGACACCTGAACTCCAAGTACATACACACCATTATTCACCATGTCTGTACCAGGACTTCAACTTTCCGAAGTCATTGTAATACCTACTACCTAGTACCTATACCCTAGAGCTTACATTGAATCAGGACACAATAACAGAAAAGACTCACGAAATTGAGAAAGGCCGTGAATGGCGTTTTGAAGTAGCTTTTGGAACCACTATTGATTTAAAGGTCAGTGAACTACTCTATCAGATTCTAATTCTGAGCGAATTAGCTAAGACAAAATAGCTTATCAGTGGCACAGCGGAGATATTCGGCACTGAGCTTCCTCTTGGCCATAAGTTCACATTTACAGGCACCAAATCCGCAGTTTATACATGGACCGGATGCACGATAGAAGTCAGTGGACTTCCCACTGTTGAATACACAGCTGAAGAAACGCCGATGAGTGCTTATGCAAATACCCATTTTGCACTAGAGCGGCGACGCGGCAAAGCGGCCGAATCGACAACGGAGCAAGGTCCTCGAGTAATGATTATCGGGCCGGAGGATGCGGGAAAGACTTCCTTGACAAAGATTTTGACTGGATATGCAGTACGACAAGGCCGTAGACCAGTAGTAGTTAATTTAGATCCAAAAGAGGGAATGTTGTCATTGCCAGGCACGTTGACTGCTACAAGCTTCTCGACAATATTAGATGTAGAAGAAGGCTTTGGAAACAGCCCTACAAGTGGACCAAGCCCTGTGCCAGCAAAATTACCCCTTGTGTACTACTATGGAATGGAGACCCCAGAAGGAAACGAGAAACTGTACAAGAAGTTAGCTGCCAGGATGGCACTAGCTGTATCATCAAAATTGTCAGACGACGATCAAAGTGCGCCTCTACAAAAATATGAGCCTATCTATTTGTACTAAATTGAGTAGATCGTGTATCGGGATGCATCATCGATACATCAGGGCACATATCACAACCGTCTGGATATGACATGATACAGCACATCGTGGCAGAGTTTGAAGTTGACACGCTGATAGTACTTGGCTCTGAACGTCTTTATAGCGATATGATTCGACGATTTGAAGAACGACCAATCACAGTTGTCAAACTGCAAAAGTCTGGCGGCTGTGTTGACCGCGAGGAAGCCTTTCTAAGACAAAGAAGAGAAACTGCAGTGCGAGAGTATTTCTTTGGTGACGCTAAAAGGACTTTATCACCATATACGATGTCTGTAAACCTAGATGATTTACATATTTGGAGTGTTGGGCGGGGTAATTTCATGATCACTCGAAACCTTATGGCCAAGCTAATGCCAAGATTTAGAGAGTAGCATCGGATCAGAACTTCTGCCTGCCGGAGAAGAACATATCCAGCCCCTGTATACGAAAACAGAGCCATCGGCTGCATTGCAGCATTCTGTCATGGCCATGTTGAATGCTGAGGTAGGTGACACTGAGGTTGTGATGGCTGAAAGTACTGTGATGGGGTTTGTTTATGTGTATGTTTACACCTATTTGTCTCCAGTCAATAATCAATACTTACTACCTCACAGGACATCAGTTGACGAAAACAAAAGATATATGAAAATCCTTGTGCCTGTGAGTGGACGACTGCCGCCCAAGCCATTTATTGTCTCTTCATACCCAGAGCCCACAGTGAGCCTCGTTGGTTGAGCATATCTAAAGTAGTATATGATTTTGGTTTGTGTAGAGCATCCTGTGAGTCTAAAATAGAACTTGATGCTTTATTTATCGTACTATTATATATAATGTCTCCTACGCCCGGGCCCAGAATTCACCTAAAAGATCATGACTCGGATTAAGAGACTTAATCTTGATACAAAAATGCTATTGATGTTTCGAATGGAAGGGTACACTTTTGGATCATCAAAGTTTTATGAAGTTGTAGAAACTAACCCGATCACATCGGATCTAAAATACATGTGCCATTGAAATTCGTAATATGCCCAACAGGTTGATTACGTCTATAACCATCCAAAACACGCTCTCTAGAAAACTCCACGGCCAGCTATTTGAGCCATAACAAATAAGTTGGGAATCGTTAATTTTAAGACTAGAAAAATCACAAAAAATATTCTATAACCACTCCACCCTTTTCTTGCTGTTGGGTTGCTGCATCTCTGTGCTCTGCGTTCTCTGGTGCAGCTTCAAAAACGTTGAAAAACCTTTGACCGACCTCATCTACTTCCAAAACGCTCGCCATATTACCACATCTATAACAGTAATTAGGGGCCGACCAAACTGTTGACAGTCGATCGTCGTAGAGCACTTGATATCCTTCTTGGCATAGCTGATGAGCGCGTAATATATGCGATTGCTTATTAACTTCTAGAAACTTCTTGACAACTTGTGCACCAAATGTATATCCCGCACCGCGAGGAGAGAGTGTGAATTCATCTCTTTCGGGATCGGGATCTGACCACACAAGATCAGCCATTGGGCCTTCGTGTGGAATTTCTCGAAATCGGTCGATCACTTTGATCTGATCGATTGAATGTATAGATGGGGAAAGGCCTAGACCAGTCTATTTGTAAGCTTTGGTCTTTACTTAGTGTGCATTACGCACCTCCATGAACACAAAAAATATCATCGTTAATTACCACACTCAGGGTCAGGTAGTCAAACATATCCGTAAAGTGATGCCATACATTTGCATTCCCGTACTTGCGACTACATTCAGTGTAAAACCCGTAACTTTGGGTGACACCACGCGATTCGTGATTTCCGCGAATAAGGTGTACTCGCGAAGGATAACGTAGCTTCAAACAGACGAGCAAAGATATAGTCTCCACTGAGAAGAGTCCGCGGTCGACGTAATCTCCTAAGAACAGATAATTTGTATCTGGACAGAAACCACCGATCTTGAAAATTTCGAGCATATCAAAGAACTGCCCGTGGATGTCACCCACGACTGTCACTGGCGCAAGAATATGGACGACATTTGACTCTTGCATCAATTGTTCTTTAAGCTTATTGCATATTGCTTCGATAACCGATTCTGCAAGAAGCTCTTTCTTGTATAGGCGCTCTATACACTCATCGAGATCGACGGAGGCTACCATTTTGTAAACACATGCATGGTCAATTAAAAAGATGTCTTGAGGTAGCACTTACTGGGCAAACCCGGCATCCTCAGGAGATAGACTTAGTTTCGCCTATGTTTAGGGCGGGCAGTATTCGTTGGTTCTATGGGGGCGGTGGTGGCGCCAGGTATCTTGGGGGGCGTGCGAATTTCGGTGAAGGTGGGCTGGCAGCGATAGGTACGGAGGCGAAATAGCTGACTTTTCTAAGCATTGGGAGATTTAGTACCGGATATAGGCGGCTTTTCACTGATTCCTCTGCAAAAAACAATCCATAGAGATTGCGCGAGGAGATAAAAAGATGAGGTTGTTCAAAGTTGAGCTATGTTACTAGGGTTAGGCTACAATATAAGCTTGTGTCACGTCAATAAATGTTTTCAAATGAACACATGCCGACGAGTGATGGCTTATACAAATTTCCCCAACAAAGATGTTCTGATTTTTAAAGTTATATATGAAGTAAGATCCGATTTTAGATATCAAGTACCATAAGTAAAAAACCAAGTATTTTACATATTGAGATACAGAATTATTTCAACCCTGACCATGCATGCTACGTTACTTACTACAAGGCTGCTGTCAAAAATAAACAGTTGTGTAGTTGGCACAAAGTTTGCGAAGTAGCTAATTATGCCAAACTTTCCAGTTTTGATAGATACTATTACTAACAATGGCTATGTTGAACCTTTAAACCAATATTACAGCACTTTAACGTGTTTGATAGTCCAGCACCCAGCCGTGCCCGTCATTTTTCGGGAGAGGAAGAATAATGACGAACATCGCTAGGTACGAGACTACATGTTTGATAGAAAGCACACACTACACACATCCTCTGTCTAGTAGTGCAGTCGAACGAAGAAATTGTGAAGTGGAACGTAGGCCAAAGGGCATGTAGCACACAAAATAGGTCATTACGGCTGCACACCACTCAGAGCTGACGAAAAATGTTCAGCAGGAATTTTCTTATTAGCTTCCCTAGCATGGATGCCTGATATTTCTATGCCCTATGATTGATAGCGACATGAAGTTAGATCATCTTAATAGGCACTACTTACTGATCTGGAGCATACGCCACATCCACACCTTCCAACTTCCTACAAGAAATTTAGATAAATCTTGGGAACTTGGGGAGGCTTTACTAAAGCTCACGTTTGGCACCGACAATCTGGAAATAATAAGTCCTAGAGCCTGGATTCATCTCCTCAAATCTTTCAACTGATGACCAACAGATCTCCCAAGAACAAATCTCTATGCTTCGATATCTTCCCGACGGGTGATAATATATGAATATTATCACATGTAACCTATAGCCCCTGCAGTAATGACCCTACGATTGTACTTCCCGAGCTTATTTGTCGTAAATTTTCTAGATTTGAGTTGCAGGTTGTGTTTATAGTCCTGATGCCTAGCCGTACGCATAAATAATCGATGTCTGTGTGTAAAAATCTTGAATTAGTATTTTGTGAGTGTGGCGGCGTGGTGCTGCGGCCGGTCTATTACTCTAACAAACAACCACTAAATATGGCACTGCATGTGGCAGTGAACCTGTCAGCCTTGGATATGTGTAACAGTTCTTAGAGTAATCATTACGATTACAAGGTAGGTGATAATTTTAAACAAGTATCTTAAATGGTCAAAACAAAAATAAGAACTGGATGCTTATAATAACTTAATGTAAAGGCACGATTAACATTTTGAAATGTGTATTGGTGAGAACACCTATCATATGAAAGGCTGCGGGGCCATCCATATACTTTTATCATCCAATATTGCGCATACATATGCGTCCTTCCTGTTCCAGCGGCAGATACCTATACATAATACCGGTATTGATATATATCTGGACCCCTTGAACGTGAACCCATTCTGAATAACCGTTGACTGCAGATATACCCCTTGACACCATAGAGGATTTTGCTAGTTGGGACAAATTTGAGACACTTGATAGGTAATTAATGCACGGGCTCCGCTTCCAGGGCATTGGACGCTTAATTAACCGGATTCTAGCTAATTTTCCATCGTTTCAACTTTCAAGATGAACTGTCAAGGAATGTACTCGTACTCCACTCTATGATCTGAGTCGCTTGGATCTGGATATGAAACCAACTAATGTCCGGGCATGGGTGGTAACATCCATGTGTTTAGCCTCATAGCGTGTCCGCGGCTACCTTAAGTATATGATTTTCAAGGGATCTGCACTCAAAATCCTCGTCTCGAATTTCTGAAGTCTTCCTGCAAAGTAGCGATAGGTAGCGAAGCGAAGTTTTCGGCAAAACGAAGTAATGATACAAGTATTTTTCTTCGTTTTCTAGGTGCATGCCCAAGAAAGGCCTATGAAAACTTATTCGTGACTTTTTTCATGAGGGTTGTAGAGTCTGGGGCAGATGTGTTTTTGAACAGGATAATATGAGATGTATTACTTACAATTGCATGTTGATAATCAAAGTAGAGTGTAAAATTTCTTTTATGTAACCCCACAGAATGTGTGTATAAAAATGTCACTCGCCTGATCAACTCTAGATTATACCATCTTATAATATGCCTATATGTAATGTGGCCCTTTTCATGTTGTCCACGGTCCAAAGTATTCATAGTTTCTAGTCATGCTAATCATTTAGTACGCAACTGTGCACATTATACATTCTTGGTTAAGGCCGGCCGCTCTAAACATGTATGATACTTGTTTGTTTGGACTTGCACCTGTATACGTCTGCACATGCAGGAGCCGGGCCAGGAAACTCCAGGGCGCTTATTGTGTGGGGAAAGGTACAAAAAATCAGTGTAAGTGTGCGTTTAGGGATTATACTACATGCACAATTTAAAATCTCTAGAAATTTTAAAATCTAAAGCTGATAGCTATAGTTAGGGGAGGGCAAATAACAAAATACTCCGCACCTACATTCGATTGATCATGATCCTGATCTTCGATATTTTCTTGATTTTGTTTTATTTACTAATAGAGCGTGGAGGGAAGTCGGTATAATGACTGCTATCACACACATGAGATGTCAATCAGCCAATTGGACGAGGCTTCGATATTCCAAAAGATTTTTGATTTTGGCAAAGGTCTAGAAAAAAAACTTTTACTGTGTGCATAAGGCGTGGTGATACATGTATGGATTGTGTGACAATCAAATTTATTTCCATCTATCCTATCGGCGCAATTCAGCTGACCTTTAGGGTAGCTTGACAACCATTTGCGCATATGCCGGACGAGGCGTGGTGTAGTTAGTTGTAAGCTGGAGTTTTGTAAGATGATGTAAAGATGTGATCCTACCCTGCCTAATGTCATTGGAGGAAACAACCGTTGCTAGATGACGAAGTAATCCTAACTACAGTCCACTCATATCATGGACTGAGTAATGTAATGTCAGTTTGGGTGTTCAGCTCCGGCGGTTGAGAGGCTCAGCCTCGATCTCCCTGGGATGAGCTGTAGATGGTTTGCGGGTCTCTCCGCACTGCAACATCGGCAGTTGAGCCTGAGCGCTCCTCCCCGCAGTGTATGAACAGGGTCCGTGTGCACGTTCTGACGAGTTCAACGGCATGACAGAGCGAGAAGATCATGTTTTGCATAGCCCATTAAAATCTTAGGGAATGGCAGTGACCTCAAGGCGTGGTTATTGCGTAAGTATTGTGTCCCACACTCACATAGTGTTGTACGGTTGAATGGTTGCTATAATAAGCTGGATTGGAGTCAGCGGTGACGAGTGTTAATATAGCACTTTGACAGCTTTTATTTGAACTGTTGGAAAAATCTGCCTAAGCGTGAAGTACTGTGCAGTCATGAACGACGTCTCTGTTGTTTTTAGAGTGGCCTCCGGCCAAAGCCATCTGTAAGATGGATATGGGGCAAGGATGGCACCGAGATGGGTCTCGTCGCGTCAGGTACAGAAGGCGCTTAAGGCGAGGCGTAAACTCATCTTTCCTGCATTAGACGCGAATATTAGATCCTCAATATCGGCATCTACCTATACCCACTGGGCGTCTGTTCAAGGACTAGGATCATGCTGCTCCCGAGGAGATGGTCCTAGGATAGTAGCCTCCGCAAAGCCATGAACAATTGACTGTTTGAAGGACCCGATGTTCAAGCAAGCGTCATTTCACGGTTGTATGCACACCAAGCTTAAGCTTAGGTATTGAACGTCAACACCATATCTATCCAAGGTGCTCCCCTTTGGTTTTTCGCTCCTCAATTTCTTTCTCGATTCTGTCCGAGAACCCTCGCTAGACAGTACCTGAGGCGAGTTCGGTTTCCAACGGCTTGTACTTGCCCAAAATCTATCCTCTCGTCATATCCAGACTGGCATTGCGCATACATCTGCAACGGCAACTGTGAGACCATTATAGCAGAAAATATTCACCCGGAGCCTTTACAATCCATTCAGACAGACCAGATAGCAACCCTCGATTGTTAGTAAAACCATTAAATTTCTTATCCACAGTGTCTTGCAACTTCTACAACCCGTCCTACCTTCCATAGCATCTCACAAAACCGACAACTACCCAAGGCTTAAAGGTACTACAAAAACTGCATGACAGGCTCGGAAGCTAAATCTTGTGGTGGTTAGCAATTGAGCAGCGCAGTCAATCCAGGACAAAATTTCAACGGTTTAACGACCTGACGCCATCTCGTGTTCCAACGGCATCGGGTAGTGGCAAAAGCTAGCAACACGGGACAAGAGCTTGCTCTTGTTGGCGCAAACCCGCCCGAGTATCAAATTCTCCGCAAGCGGTCGGTCCCAGCAGCTTGCACAGATACTCGAGCACGTTGCGAACTGAAGTCGCCGACGACAACCTCAATCGAAGTCCTGCGAGCCTGTGCCAGCTACCAGCATAACGTCTGTCACTACAATTATCACGCCGAGACATAATTATTTGTCAAAGGCTAAGGGCGCGCAGCTGCCGCTCCGAGTAAACGTGAATCGCCTCGAGGATCTGCGTGTGAAGGGAATTAAGAGAGCCAGGACTGGAGAGGGATCGATGGCAGCTGATGAGTCGGCAGTGGTAAATCGTCCAAAAAGAGTGCGAACAGGTATGGTGTCTCCTGTGCTGTAGTTTTCTTAAGAGTTATAAGGTTTAGATAGCTAATAAAGTTTATGTGTAGGATGGTGAGCAATTGGCAATCCCCGGTGCCCTATAATCCCTAGCTGACGATGGTATCGATACGATTTTAGCCTCACTTGCAGGTATGTTCAAAAAAAATTTCACGGTCTATCACTTGTGATATCGGACATCAGCTAACCGCAGTATTTATAGGGAACGCCACTTAAAATGTATAAAAGTCGACGCGCTATATTATTATGTTGTATTTTGGATAATAAGCTGACATTTTTATCTTGATAGGCGATGAAGCCCAACCAGATTGCCAGGTGAGACAAATCATAAGTGAAGAAGTAGGGGAAGTCAATAAGTAACATACTACTTGCAGAATTGTCGGAAATCCAGCAGGGTGTGCAAGCGGGGTGTCCGGTTGAATTTCATCGATATCACTACCGAGCAGCCTCCAGTGATGCCAATATCAGCCGAATGGAAAGGTACTCGACCCATTGGAATAGCCAGTAGCCGTTGAATATACTGATTCTCGAATAGTTCACTTTCAAGATGAATCACGGGAAATAGCGTCTGAATATGCCGGTGGTGTGGGGAGATATGCACCATTTAACAACCATCCAACTCCACCAAGATCAAAGAATTCACCACCAACTCCTCGGGGCAACCCCCCGGCGCCTCTGGCATCCGTTTCCCACCCAACTCTACCTCCAATCCTACCGCCAATACCGGATCCTATCAGTGGCCCAACTCCACCATATGAAGAATCCAAACATTTGTCCTCATATACTTCAACATATGGCC